>CM031595.1:162620807-162623307 GCA_018398815.1 Conus ventricosus
CCATTTTTCCCTTGAAGCTAAGTAACCACCTTTCCTGAACACTATAATTTTACTTTATTCATATTCCCGTCAATTCCAGATACCTGGATGCTGTATACAAATAATTCAACTGAGTTTGTAGTCCAACCACTGTTTCTGACATCAAAATAATATCATCTGCAAATAATAAAAATAAACAACCCCAAGAATCAGGCGAAAATGTCATTCCATGCCTTCCATTTTCAATTATTCTAAAGCAAGTCGTTAATAACAAAGAAAACAAAACTGGACTGCACACTCACCTTGTTTACCCCTCTTGAACAAGTAATAAAAATCTGTCAGATCTGCCTTATTTTTATTCTTGCTTAAACATTATCATCCCATACTTCTTATACAGGCATACATTTTTCCCCCTTATTCCATTTTTAACAAGTATTGGCCAAAAAAGTTTTCTTGATATGGAATCGAAAGCTTTTTCAAAATCTATGAAAGCAACATACAATTTTTCTATTGTTCACTAACTGCTTTGAACGGACGCATAAGTGTGAAAATATGATCTATTGTTGAATAATTCTTTTTAAAAAAATCCAGCCTGATACTCACCAGTGGTATTATTTTTTTCAATCCATTTTTGCAGTCTTACATTAATTATTGAACTGAAAGTTTAACTGCTCACATTGCTCAGTAATATGCCCCTGTAATTATTTCGGTCATCTACATCTCCCTTTTTATGTAATGTACAAATTATGGATTCTGTCCATTGTTCAGGAATACACCTTTTATCAAACAGAGCATTAAACAACCTAACCAAAAACATAACAACATGATCATTGGAAAACTTTAAAAATTCCCTATTAAATACCATCGGGAAACCCGATGATTTTGAATTCTTAATTTCGCCAATGCACCAATAACCTCTTCTTTCGTAATTGGCTGATTAAACCTTTCTCTCTTCATTGTCTTCAACTGAATAGTCATACTCCTCTTCTAAGTTTGTATTATCAATCTGCTTGTCAAGAATATTTTTAAAATGCAAAAACCAGCCCATCGGTACTAATTGTTATTGTATATACCACGTCGTTTGGGAACAATTTTGTGCACTGCTTCCCAAAACTTGTATGATTACCTACAGAGGATACCAGATCATTAAGTTGCAAATTTCTATATTCCTTTTCTTTTCTTTCCAAGAGATTTTTTGTATTCTCTTCGAGCTTTACAGTACTCGGTCCTGTCTTTAAATCTTTTAACGTTCTACAAACCTTCGAAAGTAAATTCTCACATTTTTTCTTCCAATTTTACATTTTCATAAAACCCATTTTTTTTCTCTTCTTGTCTGATCTCTCTTTCAAAATAAATCTTTTCTTCATGCAACCAGCGTGTTGCAAAATAAGCATTAAAATAATTCCCAGAGCTCCATCTATGTCTGCATCAATCATTTGAGCTGCACAACTTAAAGTGTCTTGAAAATCCTGATGACTCATGGCTTCAATGAATTTTTCCCGCACAGTCAACTTTCATCTATCCCTCTCAATGAAGCATGTTTCCTTTGATCTACAGTTTAACAAGCAGATGTATTCTTATTCTGTGTTTTAAAACTAATTCTATAGGGAGAGATCAGATTCTACCCTTTCCACCACATGAATTTTCACAACATAAATTTGCAAAACAGAGAAAAAGTCATCACATGCCAAAAAAATAATCATTCACACTACTGCCATTTATCAGAAATGTAAGTAAAATGACCATCTTTATCTCCATCACAAACACACCATTCAGCATACATATTCCTAATGAATTACAAAGGTTTAAGAGCTTCCTTCCATATGAATTTTTTACTTTATCTTGCAAATTTTTGAATATTCCTTCGTTGATTTCAATCTACAGCAGTGTGCCAAAACCACCAATATTCCTTGGAAATGTATCTCCCTGTTTACTGTTTAAGACCCCACACACCAAAATATACATATCATCACTTAGTACGGTATCAGTAAGAATATCTTCAAGAAATTTCCCACATCGCTGTCTATACTACTAGTGTTATAATATGGAGAATGCTCTGGGGGGAATATAACAACAAATTAAAAAGAATATCTTTATCAGTACCAAACAATGACTTGTTTATAGAAAAACAAAGGAAATTCCCGCGTTCAACTGTTCTTCCGTTACATAATTAACAACTTCTTTTTTAATGAGACAAAAAAACCCCCCCCCCCCCCCCCCCCCCCCCCCCCCCAGAACGTCTTCCCTTTTTGGGGGACAGTTTTAACTGCTGGTTTACAATAATGCTGTGTAATTCGGAAAATGCTAGTGGATCAAAGCTATCAACAAATGTCTCTACAAAAACAAATAAAGTCAAAAGATGAAAGATAGGAAGTGAAAGAATTTGTCATTCAATTTGGACAAATACCAGATATGTTCCAATGCAAAAAATGAATATTCTTGTCATATTTACATGTGTATTTTTTGGGGCCATTCTTTTTTTAACATTTTTTTAAAAAAACACTTTCAATACGGCCCCCTA
>CM031595.1:162628307-162633307 GCA_018398815.1 Conus ventricosus
TCGAAAGCTTTCTGAAAATCAACAAATGCAACATACAATTTGGATTTTGTTAATAAGTATTTTTGTACTAAAGCATACAGAGAAAATATATAAATTTTATTGTGCTATATTTGGATCGGAATCCAGCCTGCCTTCCATTATTTTCTCTTCTCTTCTCTGCCCACGCTTTTAATCTTTTGTTGATATATATGTATACTTTTTTACTAATAATACTCGTCAGTGCAACACCTCGATAGTTGTCAGGTTTTACTATCACCTTTTTTTGGGCAGAGGAACTATTATTGATTTAGACCAAGATTCGGGAAAGATTCCCTTATCAAACACTGAGGTTAAAAAGATCAACCAAGAAATCAACTACAACAGGTTAGCACTTTTGAACATTTCTCCCAAACTACTTGTCTGGCCCAGCACTTTTTCCACATTTGATGTGTTTTATACTGTTTAAGACTTCATTTCTTGATATCTGGTCATTAAACAATGGTTCGCCAGTAATTTGCTCGTCACTATCGATATCTACGCTCAAATTTTCCCACAATCGTTATCAAACCCAATTAAATACACTGTGAAAATGTTCATACCATTGTTGCGAGCTGATTTCATTATAAATTATGGTTTTCTACTGATCGATCAAAATTGTAGACCAGAATAATTTAGGGTCGTTAACAGATGCTTTCAATCTATTAATTTGTTTTTCATCCAAATTCTTTCTTTTCTCTTTTTTCATTTAAATTATGTCTTTCCTTTCCCTAACGTAATTTGCTTTGTGTTCTTTTTTCAGTGTTCCAGATTTGGTTCTTGATATCGCTTCAAACACCTGTTCACAAGTTTTTTCTTATTCTCGCACTCAAATCAAACCAATCGCTCACTTCTTTCTTGTTTTACCCTTGGTCCTTACCATACACGCACCCGCACTATACAAAGCTTTCACAAAATATTCTAAACCAGTGTGATATTCACATTGGGGATGCTCTGTAGTTTCATCACAGCACTGTTTGAACTCGTCTGAATCTAGTTCCTCCTTTATAAATCTCTGCATGTTCTTCAGACCAAATAAAGCGTCTTTCTGTATGACATACTGGATGCTCTTTTCTTACGTTCAAATTACCGTTTCCATTTTAGCTCTACAGGTAAATGCCAGGAAAATAAAGAAACACCAACCTTCATTCTGCAATTTTTTTAGTAAATCTTTAGTGACAATGAAATAATCAATTAACTACTACCATTAGGTGACACAAATGTAAACTCTCCTTTCGAATCATCATTGCATGTACATTCACAATATCTAGATCAAACATAAAACACAAAAAACTAACAGGATTTACCAAACTTATTTACATACAAGTCTTTAGAGCGGCGCTTTAAAACACATCAATTTTCATTGTCCCTTTTATGATCATCTTTAGTACAACCATCTTCATCATATGAATCATCACCATCAAGACATCAATATTATAATCACCCTCCCCTCAACACACAGTCCCTTATCATCATCGCTATCATCATCTCCAGGTGTAAATTTGATATAGGCCCCTTTGGGTTGTTGACGTCCAGTCCGTGCATTCAAAAACACCACATAACAGAATATTTACATCCCTATTTTCGTAATGTCTAACAATTTTCTTCAAGGATCAAGATTCCATCTTTAATTGCATAGTTGTTATATACGGCCCTCCCCCTGGTACTACATAACACGCAATAAGTAGAACATCCTTAGTTGTATTAAACAATGATTTGCTAACATTCAGGGCTATCACGTTATCACAATTTACACTAACCTGAGTGACAAAAAATTTCCCTATATTTTCTTCACCATTAGCAATACACCACCAGAATGACGACCTTGATTTTGATTAATTTCTTTGCTGGGGGCATGAAATTTTACAAAATCAATAAACACACCAGAGGAAATCAAAACTTTTCATGAACAAATGTCTCAGTGAGGCACACAAAAACAAAACCATTTTTATAATTAATGAACGAAGCATCATTAGTTTAGTGTATAAATTTTCTATGTTATAAATTTAAAAAACGTCAGTTCTTTTTCCTGATAGTCTAGCCTGTCCTATTTTGAGCACGTTTTTGATCTCAAAGATCTCCCCCGGACATCTTAGCCAGATAAGAATTAATGCCAGTTTGTTTTCTCGACCCAGACCCTTGTCCTGTACCGTGGGTGGCTACCCCTTTCCCCTGTCCATACCGTGATCCACTGGTGGGAGTTTTCCTGTCCGTCCCCACCACGCACACACTGGGATACGGCCCCCGCCTCGTGGTGACGTGAACTGGTCGGAGGGTCCCCGGGTCTGGTCAGGCAACACGTCACAAGATCGTGCTCTGCCACTGAACACAGGTGTCGAAGTAGGCGTTCGCACGTTCGGGGTATTTCCGCCACAACTGTTTTAGTTGGTTTTTCACGGCTGGTTGGCAGCTTGCTTCCCCGGCTTCAAAGCTGACCCCTAGGTTGATCGGGACGGTCATCACCCCCCAGCGCGTGCTGACCTCCTTTCTCCGCCTCACTCCTTCTGCCGCTCCCCATTGGCTGCTGTGTTGCCTGACGTCACAGTGACGCGAAGGGGAATCCCCCCTGCCACTGCCACCTGCCACGTGAGGTCGGCAAGACTTTCCATCCGTGCCAGTACTTCGATGTGTTGTGACGATCGTGTGTCCGCTCTTGCCACCTCTGCATACGATCGTGGATCGGGTCTTCGTGGTCCTACTGTCAGTTTTCCCCGCCAAAGTAGCTGCCAAAGCCGTCTTGTTTTGCCTTGGCTACTGTTGCTGCCTGTCTTCTCGTAAGATCGTTCGCTAAATCTAACACCTCTTTTTCCAGTTCGGTCGTAGCTCGCGATCGCGCATTATTTTCATTTTGTCTTGCCATTGCATGAAACAAACAATCATTGTTCTTGACTGGCCTGGTCTGGCATGGGCCCCCCCTATGTGCACGCACAATGGCATTCTTGTCCACACTTTAGAGCTGTCAACGCTGTTCAATGTGTCAATAATACATCTAAACACAGCTTTCGAATCTTCTTTAGCTCCTGGAGGGATACCAAAGAATCGCAAATTATTGCGCCTTGAAAAACCCCTCTAATCTGTCTATTTCTTCTGACATCACGTAATTTGTTGCTCTAATTTGTTCCAGTCACTGTCAGTTTCTCAGTCTGTTTCTTCCCTTGTCCGTTGCTTCGAACAAGATCTAAATCCGGCACATGTGTTCTATGACGGCTGACAGTCTGTGTTGTTCCGTTTCAACTATTGTACACCTGTTGTTGATTTCTCTACACTTCTCTGACACTCTCCCTAGTTCTGATTTGATATCTGTCAGTTCGTGGCGTATGAAATCGTTCTGTTCTCTCTGTTCTCTCCGCTGCTCTGTCTGCCTTTCGCGGTCTACTTTCCATTCTTCTCTTTGTTGCGCGAGAGCCGACTGATTTCCGCGGCAAATCAGCACTGATTGTGCCGTCCTTAGTCTGTGTTGATTCCATCTTATTATCGTCTCTAGTGCCATGCGGGATCAGGGCAGGATTCTGCTCGATGTCTCCCATTAACAGCAGTATCCACATCGTACGCACCGCGTTGGCAACACAACACAACCGATCAGTTCGGATACATGTAGGTCACCGTGATCCAGACTGACAATGTCACTCGGCTCGAAATTTTTCGTCCACACCTACCGTTGTTCCTCTTGGTGCGCCTTGAAAGTTTTTTCATGTTGTCAGTTTTGGTGAATAAACAATGTCCACACTGTGTGAACGACTGACAACACAGCACACACGTAGAGCACGGCCGACACAACGCGCCACCCCGAACAAGTTTCAAAATGGTGCTCACACAGTTCAGCCCCCTTCAGGTTTTTAGCACAGAATGTGCCAATTCTGGCCCTCCACAATGTAAGTCAATCATTTTTTTTTTCACAGACCATTCACTGATATTTGCCTCCACACTAGCACGATTTGTTGCAACTGTTCCCCTTTTACAGTTGCTGGCGGAAACGAACAGAACTATGCGGAGCGTGAGCAAGTACATCCGTATCGCCGCCATTGCTCTCGTGAGAGAGAGAAGAGAGAGAGAGAGAGAGAGAGAGAGGGGAGAGAGAGAGAGGAGAGAGGGAGAGAGAGAGAGAGAGAGAGAGAGGAGAGAGAGGGGAGCGTACGCCTTGCCAGCCTAAGCCGATCTGCAGCCCTTTGGGATTCCAGAAACATTTGGTTGACGTTGACTTGTGACAAAGGCACTTAATCCTTCAGAAATCTTACGCCTTTGCCCCTTTTTCAAACTCCAAGAATTACGCTGGAACTCAAAAGTGCGCAGAGAAAATATTAAATTTAAACATGAAACGAGCACATATTCATTTTGTGATGCGAGTGGGTCCCGATGACATGTTTAAATTAGAAACTATTTGAATAAGAAAACACGCTTTCAGTCACACAAAGTTCTTCTTCGTTATTATACACCTAACTAAATGAATGTTGATGATTGAATGGTCACACGGGTACACACACACGCACGCACGCGCGAGCACACACACACACACACACACACACACACACACCACACACACACACACACGCGCGCGCGCGCGCGCGCGCGCGCACAACACGCGCGCGCCCCACACACCCCACACACACAACACGCACGCACGCACGCACGCACGCACGCACGCACGCACGCACGCACACACACACACACACACACACACACCACACACACACACACACGCACGCACGCACGCACGCACACACACACAACACACATACACACACATACACGCACACACACGCGCGCGCGCCCACACACGCACACACACACACACGCACACACACACAACACACACACACCCAACACACACACACACACACACACATACAAAGCACACACATACACGCACACACACGCGCGCGAGCCCACACACACACACAACACACACCACACACACACACGTACGCACAACGCACACACACACACACACACACACACACACACAACACACACACACGCAAAGCACG
>CM031595.1:162652466-162654966 GCA_018398815.1 Conus ventricosus
GTTGTTGTTGTTTGTTGTTGTTTGTTGTTGTTGTTTGTTGTTGTTTGTTGTTGTTTGTTGTTGTTTTTTTAGACCACGCAAAAATGCTTAGAAATCTTTCTTCCACAAAGTCGCAGAAGGTATGAAAATATTCATCTTTCAGGAACTTAAAATAAATGACATTAGGAAGAAGAACTCTGAACAGGATTTTCATGGATTCTGCTGTACAGTATTTATGGCTGGCATCGTGTAAGTCTCAACACTCTCAAAGACTTACAGTGAATGGCACATCACATAGAATATACCACAGACAGTGACATATGTGTACTCGGCATAAAATTGATATCTTTTTACAGCCAGCAGAGGCAGATGGTAGACATTCTTAACTCTTCAAAGGGAGGGAATTTTTGTTGTTAGGTAAACCTTGTATAGTTAGACAATGACAAAAAAAATTGTTCCAGAGAAAAAAAATATTTCAGTATAGTTAGACAAAGACAAAAAATTGTTCCAGACCAAAACAAAATCTTTGAAAGGAGAAGTCTTTTTTCGTGCTTTACCGGAAACCTCCATTGTGAATTCTTTATTACCAACATGCAACACGCCAATGGCAGCCAATCAAGATGGACCAGCTTTTACTGCACACAGCACACCCACAATGCCAACCTTCATGGCAACCTATCCGTGCAATCTCTCCACTGCCACACCATGTTAATTTCCATTTAGGAGATGAAAGAACAACATATACAGCAAGTTTAGGGGCGACAACTGCACGAGGAAACGTTCGCTCAATAATGTATACAGACAACCACCGCCCTCACCATCCCCTTCCCTCACCTACATCCTGACCCCACTTCAGCCCATGTCCTCAACCTTCCTCTCTTAACAACACACTACCAGCTCACACACACAACACAACACACACACACACACACACACACACACACACACACGCACGCACGCACGCACGCACGCGCACACACACACACACACACACGCACGCACGCACGCACGCACGCACGCACGCACGCACGCACGCACGCACGCACGCACGCACACGCACACACACACACACACACACATGACACCGCGAACTCAAGCGTTCTAGAAGCCTGTTTATGAACTGGAGTTTGTTCGGAGACAGACAAACAGACAGACAGACAGACAGACGGAGAAGCCAATGCAATCTGGCACCTATTTTGTATAATAAAAAAAAAAACGAAAAAAAAAAAACTAATATAATCTTATTTTTTCCTCTTCTCGTTCAAATAAAGTCCAACAATTCCTCCCCGAGTATAGTTGCATATTACGTTGCTCTCCCTTTTTTTTTCTCCCTGTGTATTTCTTCTTCTACTGTCAAGGATATTGTGGAAATGTGATAATATCCCATGACAGACAAAACCCATTCAGTAAAGAAATAAAAAATCAGACCAATGAACGAATAAGACAGACAGACAGCAGGAGCAGGATAGGGGGTGGTGGGGGTGGGGTGTGGGGGGGGGTGGAGAGAGACACAGACAAAAATTTAAAAACAAAGCGTTTATAGAAAGGGGGGAGAGGAAGATGGTGCAGAGGGTAGAGGCTGGGGGAGGGGGGGGGTGAGAAGAGAGATGTGAGGGATGAGCACACACACACACACACACACACACACACACACACACACACACACAGAGTGGGGAGGGGGAGAGAGGGAGAGAGACAGAAAAAAATAGAGACAGACGGACAGACAGAGACAAACAGACAGACAGACAGAAACATAGACAGAGACAGAGACAGAAAGAGACTGAATGAGAGAGAAGGAGAGAGAGTGTGTGGTGTGTGTGACAGAGAGAGAGAGGAGAGAGAGAGAGAGAGAGAGAGAGAGAGGAGAGAGAGATTAGAGAGAGAGAGGGGGGGAGAGAGAGAGAGACTCAAGACTCAAGATATTTTATTCTTATTGGGCCTCAAGCCATCATGAAGGGGCATGTGAACAAGTAACTGATTGAATGTATATAACAGATTCAATAGAGAGACATAGGCATAAAATTAATGGTTTATTCGTTTAGCATCTAGGCCGTAACAAATGACTGAACAGTAATAATGAATTAGTCAAAGACATCTAAAGAAGAAAATAGAAAAGAAACAATCGTACACTTTTACATTGCAAAAGAGGCAAACAATATAAACCAGCTCAGAACCAAGGACATACAAAGTTATAAATTATACTTCGGGTATCCTACCATCATTTTATCAGTCATCTTCATTCCAGCATAATCTACTCGTTCACAGTTGCATCTCTACGTTTAAAAGCTAGGTAAAGAAAATATCGTAAGCTGTTTTACTATGTTTGGATTCTCTGAAGACATTAACAATGTATATCTAAAAGCATTTGGCTCTCTATAGTAGTTGAGTGGTGTGAGATCACGTCGAAGATCACTGAGGAGCGGGCAACACAAACTATAATGGATTTCATCTTCTTGGTTATGATGACACATGGGACAAATTAATTCCACATCTCTACAATTTTTGTATCGAAATGAATCCG
>CM031595.1:162662466-162664966 GCA_018398815.1 Conus ventricosus
ACTCCCAGATGGAACTGACAGCTGATGAGAATGTCATCACAGACTTCAAAAGGTAAGAGAGAAAAAAAAGATAAAGAAAGAAAATGAAAAAGAAAATGAAAATGAAAATGAAAATGAAAATGAAAATGTTCTGAACTAGAAGAGTGCTCGGGACAGCGCAGACCTCCGTCCAAGTTGAACTGATCCTGGATCCGTCCTTTGATCCCGATCCGCACCTTAGATCCGCACTACCGTTTAAGGCAGTCGTCCTTCGGCCGCATGCCAGCTTTCCACCAAATGTCAATAAAATCAGTCTGGTAGGTTTAGTGTAGTCTTGCTGATAGACAGACAGACAGACAGACAGACAGACAAGCAAACAAACGAATGAAGGTGAACACGTGACCTTCTTAGCAGTGGGTATGTGTCAGCGTGACTTATCGAGCTGTGGTACTCACGCATACGTCTTGGGCACGCGGGTCAAGACTTGCATGGCGTGGATGTTGGCCGGCTCGGCCGAGATGGCCGTCCTTTTCGACCGAAGATCCGAACTCGAAACCCCACCGATTCCACCACACCACCACTTCCACTTCCACCAGCACCACCACCAGCACCACCACCACTACCACCACCGGGACCGCCACAACCAGCAACAGCAGGAGAGTTACTATGAGCACACCACCACCACCACTGCCCACATTGTTGGCGCTTTTGCTGCTGCTGTTGAGTACGCAGCCATTGTTCCTGGCCGTCGTAGCGGCACCGCTGTCGCGGACGTTGACGTTGAAAGAGACGTGGTTGTGGCTGGCCAGGTGGGTGACCTGGATCTGGGCACCTGACCGGGGCCGGGCGGAGGGGGGACAGGGGCGGGCGGCTTGAGGACGGAGCGGTACTTGTCCAGCTCTTGCTGCAGGCGGCGGATGAGGGCGTCCTTCTCGTCCAGCTCCGCCTCCAGCTCGTCGATCAGCTCGTCCCGCTGCCGGAGCTCCTGGATCTTCTCCTGCAGGACCAGCTGCAGGTCTCGCAACGTCCCCATCCTGACCTCGCAGTCTCACGACCACCCTGACTCCCGTCTCCTCCTCCTCCTCCTCCTCCTGTGCCCCAACCACCTCCACTCCTCGCCGCCTGGCGGCCTGGTCAGGACGATCTGAACTCCAGAGTGAAGATGACGTCACAGGAGGGGATTGTCGCAGAAGGGTGGGGAGGGTGGGTGGGTGCGTTTTTTGGCGTTGACACTGTAGGTCGAGTCTCAGTACATAGAGGACGTGTTAGTGTGTGGGGCAATATTGTTCTTGTTGTCTTCGGTGATCATGTGTTTGTTTTGTCCACAATGCTCCACCTCCCAGTGCTGCTGACTCTGGCGCCATGATGTTGATGTTGTTGTTGTTCTTGGCGTTCTGGCACTCACAGTATTTTTTTTTTCAGAAACGTCGTGTCGCGTATCTGTTTAACTTATTAATTACTCCGTAGTTTTAATATCCACCAGGACCTTTAAAAAAAAAGTGTGAACACACTGTTCTTTCGCCCGTCAGTCACTTCTATCAACTACGCATTCTGACGTCATAATGTCACAATCTGCATGACGTCATCATGTCACAATCTGCGTATCACGTACACTGATGCCATCACGTTAAAATCCGCACACCACATACTATGACGCTGTCACGTCAATGTGCCCACCACAAAGTATGACGTCATTATTTCACAATGTAAAAACCACATACTAAGACGTTGTCATGTCTTGATTTGCACACCACATACTATGACGTTATCATGTCTTGATTTGCACATCACACACTATGACGTTATCGTGTCTTGATTTGCACATCACACACTATGACGGTTACCATGTCTTGATTTGCACACCACACACTATGACGTTACCATGTCTTGATTTGCACATCACACACTATGACGTTATCTTGTCTTGATTTGCACGCCACATACTATGACGTTATCATGTCTTGATTTGCACATCACACACTATGACGTTATCATGTCTTGATTTGCACATCACACACTATGACGGTTACCATGTCTTGATTTGCACACCACACACTATGACGTTACCATGTCTTGATTTGCAGATCACACACTATGACGTTATCATGTCTTGATTTGCACATCACACACTATGACGTAATCATGTCTTGATTTGCACATCACACACTATGACGTTAT
This sequence comes from Conus ventricosus, assembly GCA_018398815.1. Taxonomy (NCBI): domain Eukaryota; kingdom Metazoa; phylum Mollusca; class Gastropoda; order Neogastropoda; family Conidae; genus Conus; species Conus ventricosus. The sequence goes on from CM031595.1 coordinate 162,664,624, forward strand.
CGTGTCTTGATTTGCACACCACATACTATGACGTTATCATGTCTTGATTTGCACACCACATACTATGACGCAATCACGTCACAATGTCTCCATCACACACTATGACGTCACCGTATCCCCGTGCTCAGGGAGGAGGCAAGTGCGTTCCTGCACACGTGTTGCTTCATCACATCCCTAGATCCAGACTGGGAAAAGTTCCAGACGATAGGCAGCCTGGTCCTGGTGCCAAGTAAGCGGGTTCTATTTCACTTTCTCTTTTTTTTCTGTTTCAGGTTACACTACCAAACACACCAAACACTTACTCGGTTCGTTTGCCATAACACTTAGTTTAGTCATTTATTTT
>CM031595.1:162674966-162677466 GCA_018398815.1 Conus ventricosus
ACTGCGGTGTCCCTTTGTGCTCTGACCGACAAATGCTTATCACTTATCCGAAAACCAAAATCAAACTAAACACCAAACAACAACAACAACAAACAAACAAACTGAACACCATTCACCAACAATCTGAATACCACGCACCAACAAAGCGCGCACAACACACCAAGAGAGTGACCATCACAAAGTCACAATCTGAAATCTTTAACCACTGAACCCAATGCTACACAAACTAATCAAGAAACAAAATTCAAAAGGAAAAGAGAAAAAAAATCGAAAATGAACAACATGAATTCCAAAATCTAACAAACTGAATACCAGAAAAACAAACAAACAAAGCTAACCGTTATATCCGAAACAATCAAATGAGCCGAATACAAGAAACGAAGTACCAGACACAAACTGAATACAAATAACGCGCATGTAACAACACTAGAAATGAACGGTGAAACTAAATACAAACAGGATGCAAAGCATGTAAATGTACTCATAGTAGTACAACAAAAAGAGAAGAAGAAAAAAAAATATATATATACATATGAATCAGTCACTATAGCACTTTCTTCCCTCTTGGTTTTAGAAATGTTGTATGTAAGAGAAAATTTAAAAAGAAAAAAAAAAACCCTGCTCACCGCGGCGGGGAAATGAACCAGGGTCTCCCGCGTGACAGGCGGGGACACTATCCACTACACTACCGATGACCATACAAAAATTCGGTTACACTTAAGTTTATAAACCGTTGTTGCTTAAACTGTACATCACAAAATTATCATTTATAACCGTTAGTAACGGCTATTCTGGTAAAATAAAACATCGGGCAACATCCGTGACCCATAATGACCATATCTACAAATTTTCAGAAAGATCGGTCCAGCAATGTTGTCTGGAGCGAGTGGAATACATTTTGACCACGGACGGACAGACACACAGACAGACAGCATTTCATCGTTCCCATTGTAAAGTACTCCCTGTTCTATAAGAACTGGGAGTACAAAAACAAACAAACAAAAAACCTAAATACCCCAAACAAACCAATCGAACGTTTGAAGGGATAATAAAAACCTTGGATATCACAAACGAACAAAGTAAACTTCAAAAAGGAACAAACTGAATATCATGATGAAACAAACTGAATATCATGATGAAACAAACTGAATATCATGATGAAACAAACTGAATATCATGATGAAACAAACTGAATATCATGATGAAACAAACTGAATATCATGATGAAACAAACTGAATATCATGATGAAACAAACTGAATATCATGATGAAACAAACTGAATATCATGATGAAACAAACTGAATATCATGATGAAACAAACTGAATATCATGATGAAACAAACTGAATATCATGATGAAACAAACTGAATATCATGATGAAACAAACTGAATATCATGATGAAACAAACTGAATATCATGATGAAACAAACTGAATATCATGATGAAACAAACTGAATATCATGATGAAACAAACGGATTGTTTTGCACACGTCCATTTTTTAAAGGACAAACGTAAATTACCTTTTATAATTTTACTTCACGTATTTTCAACACGATGCGCACAACCCAAATATGATCAAACTGTACAAAAACTGCATGACATTATTTCCAGGATAACATTATGAAAGTTATCACGATTTATACGTTTAACCTTTTCATCACTCTGGCTAATGACGCTTTGTCTACAAAACCATGTATAGACATTAATAAGCTTTAAGAACACAGGTATCAGGTAACGGGTTGAATGCTCTACAGCTTCCATTTGTCTGTTTCAAAAATATATCCTGCGTGTGCGTACGTGCGTGCGTGCGTGCGTCCGTCCATGTGTGTGTGTGTGTGTGTGTGTGTATGTGTGTGTGTGTGTGTGTGTGTGTGTGTGTGTGTGTGTGTGTGTGTGTGTGTGTGTGTGTGTGCGTGCGTGCGTGCGTGCGTGCGTGCGTGCGCGTGCGTGCGTGCGTGCGTGCGTGCGTGCCTGCTTGCGTGCGAGAGTGTGTGTCTGTGTGGGTCTCTGTGTGTGCGTGTGGGCGCGCGCGCGCGTGCGTACGTGTTTGTGTGTGTGTGTGTGTGTGTGTGTGTGTGTGTGTGTGTGTGTGTGTGTGTGTGTGTGTGTGTGTGTGTGTGTTTGCATGCGCGCGCGCGCACATACGTGTTTCATCTTGTTATTTGCATTGTGTCACATTCGCAAAATGTTGACACTGCGTCGCTCGCGTACATTTTGTGGCCCCTTCTTTGGGCTTTAAACTGATCTGTGGCTAGTACCTTATTCAAATCTAGTTCAATGCTGTGAACATCTTACGACATATTGGAGTCAAGAAAGGACACGCACGCACGCACGCACGCACACACGCACGCACGCACGCACGCACACACACACACACACACACACACACACACACACACACACACACACGTCAGGGGCGGATCTGAGGGGGGGTTCCAGGGGTTCCGGAACACCCCCCCCCCTAAAAAAAAAAAATTAAAAAAAAAAAAAAACTCTC
>CM031595.1:162693075-162705575 GCA_018398815.1 Conus ventricosus
CTTTTTATTAAGAACACATTCTGATCATACCAGTCCTTTGATACCCTGCCGTGACTCTGTATACGTTTGTTCATACATTCAGCACATTTCATTATACATTCAGTAAACGTATTTCGTGCATAATTAATATCAACATCTATTAAACTAATGGCAATATCAATACTTTTACCGCTTTTTCATCACATAAGGTATTACTAAACAAAGAAGCGCATCATCATTCCAGACATTTTTTTCAATAATATCGCCTTGACCTGTTTTTTGTTCATATCTGCTACGTTTCCACAAGGAAAAAGAACATGAAGTGACACAGGAAAATGATGAGAATCTGTACGTTCTGTAACCTGTAACTCACAAACATCGCATAACAGAGCAAAAAGTTCATTTGACAATATAAATAGTCGTTTACACTGCTCTTGTGATCAGAAACATATGAAAAGTAACCTTTTAGGTTGCTTTTTCACATGCCATTTAGGATACACAAGTTCAAAGCAGTGCACATGTTTAATAACGATTGTTTAAATTTGTATCTTGAGAGCATCGGTTAATGCTGAGGACTGCCTAGCGTGCCATGTATCAAAGACATTAAACCCGGAAAAATCCTGAGAGATGTCAGAAGGTCTACCATTTAAGTCACCGTTTAGAATGACATAAACATAATTTGTTATCAAAAGGTCAGTTAAACATTCTTCCAGTGAACTGATACCATAATCTACATCAAAATGGACATAAAAAAGATACCCTTCTGGGGGAATGTACGAGCATAACGAACATACAAATATCCTTGTCTGTTCCAAGTAAGATTTGTCAATCAAGCAGACAATTAAATTTGGATTCTTTACAAAGCCAACAAAAGGGATGAATTCATTTTTTTTATTAAACAAATTACACATCCAATCGTCTCCTTGTCTCGTAAATTTAACTGCCGGTTTACAAAATATTTTAAATCCAATAAACAGATCATCACAACATTTCTCTATAAATGTCTCAGTTAAGCAGACAAATTCAAACTGATACAGAAATGAAATAAAATCGGAATCAACAAGTTTTGCCATTGAACCATTTAAATTCCATGTTAAAAAAGCAAAGGGTTTTCTGTACAGTAGGAGAAACCGTGTCGTTCGTGCATTCACACGTGGAAACGGACGGCCGCTCTGTGCCACACAGGTTTGCCCCGACGAACAGTGTTCACTTGTGACACTGCCACCAGTGACCGAGAGGTCTACCGGTGTTATGTCACTGAGGTTTCCCATTTTCTGTACAGTATTTTTCATCATGTGGCCGGCGGACTCATGGCATGGTGTCGCCCAGTACTTGATGATGGAAGCACAGGCTCCTGCTCGACTTCAGTCCTCCAACATTGACAAAAACAATGAGACAGTGTCAGCAGCGATCCGCACACTACAAGCTGCGGTTCACGCCCAACGAAGAGAGAGAAAGAGAGAGAGAGAGAGGGGGAGAGAGAGAGAAAAGAGAGAGAGAAGGAGAGAGAGAGAGAGAGAGAGAGAGAGAGAGAGATTGTTCCTATAGTGAGTGAGAGAGAGAGAGAAAGAGAGAGAAGAGACACAAGAGAGAGGAGAGACAGAGACAGACAGATAGAGATTATTCCTAAGAGAGTGAGAGAGAGAGAGAGAGACAGACAGACAGACAGACAGACAGACGATGTTTCACTGAAAAAAAAAAAAATATAACATTCCTGCGATCCGCTTCTCCACTCCTCCCCCCTCCCCCCCTCCCCTCCCCCCCCCCCCCCACACACACACCCTTATCTTCCTCCCGTCCAATCTCCCCCTTCCCCGTCAGTCAAATCAGTTCATTTCAGTTCATTGAATTAATCGTCCAGTCGTGCTCTCAGACCATCTGAGACTAGCTACAGGAGTGCTAGTGGTGTTTGGAAGCTGGCATCATGATCATTTGCTTCTGGAAAAAGAAAAAGGAGCATCACTCAGTATTCCTCCTCCCGCCGCCACCGCCCCCCCCCCCCCCCCTCGCCTCCCTCCCCCCGCGCCCCACCTCCGACCCCCTCTGTTCTTCCGTTTTCCTTCTTCCACCCACGTTCCTCCCTTTTCTCAAAATCACCTGTTCTGTTGCCGCTCAACGAGAAGACCGCAATAACAGAAGAGATTTAATATATATATATATATTTTTTTTCCTTTGTGTGTGTGTGTGTTGTGTGTGTGTGTGTGTGTGTGTGTGTGTGTGACCGCAGTTTGAGTTTTCTCTCGGAAATTACGGATTGGAAATGGGAACGCTTTCGCTGCAGACAACACCACAAAATAATCTAGCGCAGTAAATATTTTTGTTCTTTCCTTTCTGTTTATGAATTCATCGAGAGCCCTCGGTATTGTTGTTCATCGGCTGGCAGTGACAGAGTGTTTTGAGGATGGTATCTATAGAAAGATGAGGACAACGGAGTGGTTAGTTTGGGGCATTGCCCTTGAAAGTTCTCACAAAAGGCAGCTGTCTATTTTTCTGTGACTTGAAGTGGTTTTTTTGTGTTCGTTTGTTTTGTTTTGTTTGAGTATTTACGTATTTCATTCTCTCTCTCTCTCTCTCTCTCTCTCTCTCTCTCTCTCATCTCTCTCTCTCTCTCTGTGATTTTTTTGTTTGGCTTGCAGTCATTTTGTGTGTTAACCTTTCTTTCTTGCTTGCTTTCCTTTCCTCTTTCTATTATTTTCTTCGCTCCTATCTCATACATTATTTCATCTTTTTGGCCTTCAGTTCTTCACACCATTATTTTTTGTAGTTAAGTGCTCGGCCTGTCTGTCTGTCTGTCTGTCTGTCTGTCTGTCTGTCTTTCGTCCTTTTTTGACTTTTTTTTGTTTTGTTGCTTTTTCTTTCTTTCTGTCTCTGTCTTCCTGTCTGTCTGTCTGCCTTCCTGCCTGCTTGCCTAGCTGTCTATCTGTTTGCCTACCTCTCTCTGCCTCGCTGTCTGTCTGTCTGTCTGTCCGCCTGTCAGTCAGTATTCTCTCTCTCTGTGTCTCTGTCTGTCTGTCTTTCTGTCTCTGTCCACTCACTCTCTCTCTCTCTCTCTCCCCCCCCCCCCCCTCCCTCCTTTTTTTTTTCAAGATCCCCCCCTTTTCTTTTTCTGGGCTGTCCTGTTGGTATTTTTTTCCCCTTTTTTCCACCCCCCTTTTTTCCCCTCTCCCTCTTTCCTTAGCCCCGTTTTTCCTTTTACTCCTTCGCCTCCCCCCCCCCCAAAAATGGGGAAAAAACGTTTTTTTTTTCCCCCGAAACTTGGACAGGGAACAGGAACCTCCCTGCCCCAAGTGGACTGTGGGCGTGAAAAAATTTAAAAAAAAATTTTTTTAACCCCTTTGAGCCCGTCCTTTTTGTGGCCACAATGGTTAATTCCCCCTTTTTCCAAGGGTCCTAAAACCGAAAAAGGGGAAAAACTGTTAAAGAGGGAAAAGTGGGTGAAAAAAAACCGGGGGGTTTTTTTCCCAAAATCTTGAAAAAGGGAAATTTTGTAACCATCTACAACCTTGGGCCCCAAGGAGGTAAAACCTCTAAAAAGGCCTTGGGTTCTTGGGGTAAAAGGGAAGACGGGGTTTAAAATTTTTGTTAATTTGCCTTAAACGGGTTTTCCCCAGAAAAGGGCGAATTGGGGAAGGGGGGCCCCCAAAGATCATTACGGAAAAACCCACCAAGGGCGGGAAAGGTTGGGAATGCCTTGCAAAGGGTGAAATTCTAAAAATTAGGTGGGGGAAAGTGTTTAAAAGCTGGAAGGGGTTTTGTGGCCAGTGAAAAATTCGGGGGATTTGGGGAACCCTTGGTTTGGGTTCGGTGGAAATTCCCGGGGGGGAATCCTTTGTTTTTTTCCCCCCCAATTCTGGTAAAAACCCGTGGGGGGGCAACCCCCAAAAGAGTTTAGGAAGAAAAAAGGGAAGCGGGGGGGATTTTTGAGCGGACGGGGGAAGGGTTTTCCGAAAAAGGGGGGGTTGGGGGAAAATAGGTGAAACTCGCAAAATTTGGGGGAATTTACATGGAAAAAGGGGAAAACAAATTTTAAACCCCGGGGGTTTTTAAAAGAACCAGCCAAAAAAGAAAGGGGGGACGGAAGGGGAAATTTGACCCCCCAAAAGGGGGGAAAAACAACCCGAAGAAAAACCAACACCAAATTTTAAAAGGAAATCAAAGAGAGCGAAGAGGAGGAAAGAGACTTTTCAAGAACCTTGGTTTGGGGGTGAAAACGTTGGTTTAGGGGGAAAAACCTGGGAAAAAGGAATTAATTTTTAACCCAGATTATTTGAAGAAAAACAAATGTTTGAACCCGGGGGGGTGAAAAAGGGGAAAGAAAGATTAATAATAAACACCAAAGAAATTCTTTTCCGGGGGCCCATCCGGGTTAAGGAAAGGGGAAAAAAGGGGACTTAAAATTTTTTCCCCAAGAATGTTTTTTGGGGGTTTAAAAAGGGGGTGTTGTGTTGTGAAAATTGGTGTTAAGGTTTTTTTAAAAATAAACCCAGGAATTAAAGGAAACCCCTTTTTCCCCCCCTTTTCCGGGTTTAAAAAGTGGGAGGAAAGGTTCAGGGTTAAAAAAAAGTAAAAGGGGGGAAAAAAATTTTTTCCTTTTTAGAAGGGGGCAAGCGTACAACCCTTTTTATTGGGGTTTAATTTTTTTTTTTTCCTTGAGGGGTTGAAAATGCTTTTTGGGGGTAGGTGTTTTTAACCCGGGGTTTAAAACAAAAAACCAAGGTTTTTAGCAAACCTCCCCAAAATTTGAAGTTTGAAAAGGGCTCCCCCTTGGGGGACCTCCCAAATTGGTTTTTAAGGGAAACGTTTTTTAGATAAACAGGGATAAACTTTAAACCTTTTTTTCCTTTTTCCTTTTTTGGGTAAATTTTGTTTAGGGGGGCAAAAAATCAAAATTTAGAAACCAAGAAAATTTTTTAAAACAACCCTCCCAAACCCCTTATTTTAAAGATTAAGGGTTTTTGGGTTAAACAAACACAAAATTTTTGGGTGAAACCCGAAGAAGTAATAAAAGGTGAAATGGGTTTTTTGGGAAAAAGGAACGGTTTAGAGGGGGAAAAGCGCACAAAAGGGGCTAAAAAACACATCAAAAAAAGGCAAGGGGTTTAAAAAAAAGGGGTTCCCCCCCAATAGGGCCCAGAGTTGGGGGAAAAGAAAGATTGTTTTTCCCCCGAGAAAAAGAAATGCGATTTGCATTTCCACCCCCCCAAAGCGGGAAGCCCAAAAGAGTGGGGTTGAAAGGAAGGAAAAAAAAGGGGGGTTTGGGGCCAAAACAACTTTGATTGGAAAGAAAATTCCTGAAAATCCAGTGAAATGACAACCAGAAATTCGAAGTAGGCCGCAGCAAATTGCAACCAGAAAACCCCCCACTGCCCAGAGAAAAACGGTTTAAATTTCGAGGGGCCCTAAAATCGGGTTTTTGAAAATGGGAAGGGGAAAGACAATTTGAAAATCTGAAATAAATGCCCCGTTCAGGTCGGGGGCCCGAAAAAAAGTTCCCCCCAAAAAACCCCGTGTTCAGAGAAAAAATTTTGCCCCAATGGGGGAAGGGTTCGGAGGGGTTTAAAGAAAAAGGGGCAAAAAGGTTTTTGGGGCCGTTTTTTCCCTTTTCCCCCCCCAAAAAGGGCGGGAATTTTGAAAAGGTAAAATAAACACGGTTCGGAAAAAGAAAGGAAAAAAGGGGGGCGGGGGAGGGAAAAAAGGGAGAAAAAGGGAAACTTGGCCCCCACTATTTCAACAAGGGGGATCCCCTTTGGGGAAAGGGGGCCCAGTGATTTAAAAGGGCCTCAAACACGGGTGAAAAAAGGAACAGAAACTTATGGTTTGGACGGGGCCAAAACCATCCACTTTTAAAGGGAAAAAGGGGGAAAACCCAACAATACTGAGGTCTTGAGAAAGCTGAGACATCCCCGGGGAAAGGAGGCGTGATTTCCCTGAACAAGAAAACCCGGGAAAGGGCATTTTTCAGGGGTAGCGGGCCCCGGCACATGACCACCAAGGGGGTCAGCAGAAACCCCCCGTAGGCCCCCCCGGGGCCCCACGTGGAAAACCCAAGGGGGGAAAACCCAATACCCCGTGGTAAATTGGGGCTTCCCCTTTTTTTCCGTGCAAAAAAAGACGGGGCATTTGGGTTTTTAGGGATTGTAATTTAAGTACAAAAAAGCGCAAAATGGGGTTTCAGGCCAAGGGGAGAGAAATTTAAAAAAAAGGATAACAAAATGACAGTGTTTTTTTTTGTCTGGATTTTTCCTGTGTTTTCCAACAGATTGGGGCGTTTAAACAGGAAGTGCAAAAAACGAGTGGGGGACAATGGGGTTTAAATTTGTCATTAAGATCTGGGTGCACTGGTTTAGGGTGAAGGATGTCCCGGGTTAAAAAGGGGAAAATTTCCAAAAGGGAAAAAAACACGGGGGGGTAGACAAATAGGGGAAACATTTAACAAAACAAAAGGGCCCTGGTTTTTCTTTGATACACCATTTTAAAGGGGAAATGAAAACGGGTTTTTGGGGCTTTTTCCAAAAGCCCCCCGTATGTTTTGGGTAATGGGGAAAAACCCGGACACTTTTTGGTTTACGGAGACCCAGCCCGGGTTTCTTTTAAAATCAGGGAAAAGGAATCACTGGGGAAAAAACGTGCCCAGTTGGAAAACCAAACCCAAACTCATTTTTGGGCAAAAAACCAAAGGGGCGATCACTCGCTCAGAAAGCTTTTTGGGTTTTTGCTCATAAAAGGGAGAAAAACTGTTGGAAAGGGAAAATTGGGTTTTGGGAGATAAAGGGGGGGTATTGACCCGAACTTTCCCACTCACCCGAGTTCGGGGAAAAAAACGCAGAACTTTTGTCCCAAAAAAGGGCGAAAAAAGGGGGTAAATTTTTAAAAAAACATTTTACGTCACCCCGGGGGCCTCACCGGCTAAGAAGGCCCCCAAAAAACCCATTTGGCAAAGGGAGAAAAAAAGGGCCCCGGAAACCTTGGCGATGCCAGGGTTTCTGTTCAAATCCGCACATGCCGGGGGGTTTAGGGGGGGTTTTGTGTACAGAAAGGGGGAAACTGGTCTTACCAAAAATTTGGGCCCCAAAAAAAAAAGGTGGGGCCCAGAAGTAAAGGTAGGGGGGGGGGTGCGTGTGTCTTTTGCATTTGTGGCTATCCCTGACGGGGCTTTGCGGGCCACGTTTTGAAGAGAAGGGGGGGAGAATTTCCGTAAAAAACATAAGGGTTTAAACCCCCAACACGATTTTTGAGCTGGGGAGTTTTTCTGATTTATTTGATATTTGCTTTGTTTAGTGTGATTTTTTAAATTTTTTCTAAAAATTTTTTTTGGCCAAGACAAATCTTGCGGGGCTTTTCTCGGGTTTTAAGAAGGCTTTTTGGGGGGCCGGGAAATTTTACCGGGTTTAAAGGGGAAAAATTATGAGAGTTTCTTTCTCCTTGAATTTTAAATTTTTAGCCAATGCAGGGCTTTTGTTTTCCCTTTGGGGGAAATTTTTGTAAAGGGCGGAAACCCCCCTCACAAAAGGCTTAGACCCCTTGGAGAAAAAGGACTTTGTACTTTAAACAAAAGAAAATTGCCCAAATTTAACCAGGTCCCTTCCCCCCCGCACCCCGAACTGTGGGGAAGGGGCCCGGGAGGGGTCAGTGAAAAAAAAACACCAAAAGGAGAAGTTCGGACCTCCCCGGGTGGCGGGGGGGAAAGGGGTTTAAAACATTTACGCCCCTGGGGGCCCCCAATTGAGTGCAAAATTGTTGGGTTCACCCCCTAAATTTCTTGTGTAAACTCGGGAAAAAGAGCGGGGGGCCTTGGATTTTTTCAAAAGGGGTTATTCCCGTGGGCCCTGTTTTTGGTTCAAATTGTAAAGGCGGCTGAATCTGTGGGGTTTTTTAAAACCCTCCTTAAGAAAATTTTACTTTTAAAAACCCAACCAAAAGTGGGCGGGAATGTTCGATGTCCATCTGGGGCAAAGAGTGTTTTTTTGCTAATAAATTAGGTAGGGGTGGTGAAAAAAGCTGTGGTGGGGAAATTACAGGGAAATTTTAAAAGGGGGTACTTGTGAAAAAGGGGTTTAGAAGCACGTGGACAAAGGCAGGGCCCCTTGGGGGGGAACCCTTTGTTTCCCCCCAAATAAACTGGGGGGAAGAACAATTTTAGGGGGGGAACAACCCCCAAGGGGGAGAAAGGGAAAGGGGGAGAAGGCAAGGGAGAAAAGGGGAGGGGGGAGGGGGCGGGCGGGAAAAAAAAGGGGTCAAGGGGAAAACCGGGTCGGGGGGAATAGAAAACAGCATCTTAGGGGGGGGAAAGAAAAAGCGGGGGAAGAGAAGGAAAACTAATTTTTGAAAGCCCGAGGGGGGGGAAACCCAAACAAACTAAATTTTTAAAACCCAAATGGGTAAAAGAAGACAAAAAAGGGGTTAGCCCGCTCAACCCCAGAACGCCCCAACAAAACCCCGTCCGAACCCTTTGGGGGCCAAAAAACCCAAAGGGGGAACCACCTTTAAAGGGAATTGCTGAAAAAAAATTTAAGAGACTTTTTTTCAAAAACCCCTGGGGTGTGGTTTTGGAATGCGGGGTTGGGGTGTGTGAAAGGGGGCCGGGTAAGAAAGTCATTTATTTAAAACCCGGGGTTTAGGAATATTAAAATCTTTTATTTTGTATTCCATTTTGTTGATAGGTTTTTTCTTTATTAAAATAAGTAAAAAAATAAAAATTTTGCATTTCTTTTTTCTCGGGGCGTGTTGGGGAAGGGCGAGTTTTGGTGACACCCCCCTTTTTCCCCAGAGAGGGGTTAATTTTTGGTTTTGCCATATTTGTGCAAAGGCGGGGTAAGCAAATGCAACGATACCCCTGGTGTGTTTAACCCGGGATAATAATACAAAATTTTAGTGCACTTAAGCAAAACCATCACGTTTTCCCCCCCTCCGGGGACAAGGACAAAAACCGCCCAATCCCCCCAAGGGATCTGTCTAACCAATCGAAAAAAATTTTAAACAAATTTAAAACACCCACGTGGGGCCGACTTTGAAAATTAAAGTTTTGAATCAAAAGAGACTAAAAAAAACGAAGAGATTTTAAATATTTTAGTTTCAAAATTAACAAAAGAAGAAATTTAAAAATTTTTTGTTTCAAATCGCTTCTTTCCTTTTTTTCAAATCCACTCCCTTGTACGTACCACCTAAATGAATGTTTTTGGGAAAGGGGGGAAGATAAAAAACTGATTTTTTTTTGAAATAATTTTTCGGGCCCCTTTTTTCCTTTTCCCCACACCCAAAAAATATAATTTTCCCCTATGATTTTGGGGAAGCCCCCGGGGAAAAAGTTTTTTTGGGGGAAAAAGGGGAACTTTGGGTGGGGATATTAAGGGAGGGATTACTTTTGCTGATTTTAAAGGTCCCTGCAGTATCCCCCGCCTTTTTTTGGGGGGTTCCAATTGTATTCATTGAAGTCAATTATCATTTCCCTGTTGTTTCCGATTGCTCTTTCCCCCTGCCCCCCTTTAAAAAGCGGTTCCCTTCTGTTCGGGCCCCACTGTCCCGGGCTGACGTGGGTTTTTAAAACGCACCCGGGACCGACCATTTGGGAAATGTTTGGACATCTTTAACCTCCCTTGCATCTTTAAATGGATCCTCAAGTATAGGCTCAAAGATCTTCCCGTACAGTTTATACTGTTTGTAATTATGATTCTAGTTTTTCAGCAACTTATTTTCTTACCACACGTTCTCTTGGTTTTCCTTTTCTACCCTTCGCTGGCGGTGTTGGGGTGCTGTTGGATTCTATTTTTGAAGCCTTGGTGGTGAGAACGCCACAGAATTATAGACTGCGGTGTATGTCCATTTTATGCCAAAGGAGCACAGACACAGTCAGCTGTGCCTCGTTGAATAATCCAATTCAGCGGATGAAAGGCCTCGGAGAAGGCAGTAGGAATGGTTCTGTCTTCAAGATGGATTAGTGTGGTTCCTGTATGCTGTTAGTGAAAGGTTCAACAATTATAAGGTATTTCTCTAATTTTTTGTTCACGTTTTCTCCCTCCCCCCCCCCCCCCCGCCCCTTTTTTTTTGTTTGTTTAAATATTTGCAAAGTCGTTCATGTAACGACGGGATAATTGTTAGCCTGCACTTGTTTTTTCCCCCCACTTCTAAATTGTTCAGCATAGAATTGTCATGTTGAAGCACACACACGGTGGTGTGCACGCAGGCAAAGGGTACGTACAGGCCATGGGCCGCCCGCACTGAACCGTAGACAGCAAGAAGCTAGCATACATAGTTATCTGACAGGGCAGCCCAGGCATCTGAACGATTCATTCGCCCGGAAAAGGTTAGCTGTCTGCGTGAGAGAACGGGACTTTGACAAAGGCGAATATCAGGAAATGAGAAAAAACATTCCTCTTGTCTCCTTAGTTCATGCACCTATGCATGATGCGTGGAGAAAAAAAAAAAGTAATCACGGTTCATACTTTGGAGAAAAAAAAATTCTACGCTCTAATTCTTACAGACAACAGTTAACATGGTTGAGGGTTATTATTAAGAAATAAGAACATGTGTGTTGGGCTATGCCATTCACCCAGCTCTTGTAAACTTTTCACTGATTGGTGCAAGACACCAGCTGCTTGCCACTTGTTGGAAGAGGAAGAGAACGCCGGGTCAGGTCGACACAGCGGGACTAACTGTTGGCGGTCAATTAATCCCCCTTGTCACAACGGGACTAACTGTTGGCGGTCAATTAATCCCCCTTGTCACAGCGGGACTAACTGTTGGCGGTCAATTAATCCCCCTTGTCACAGCGGGACTAACTGTTGGCGGTCAATTAATCCCCCTTGTCACAGCGGGACTAACTGTTGGCGGTCAATTAATCCCCCTTGTCACAGCGGGACTAACTGTTGGCGGTCAATTAATCCCCCTTGTCACAGCGGGACTAACTGTTGGCGGTCAATTAATCCCCCTTGTCACAGCGGGACTAACTGTTGGCGGTCAATTAATCCCCCTTGTCACAGCGGGACTAACTGTTGGCGGTCAATTAATCCCCCTTGTCACAGCGGGACTAACTGTTGGCGGTCAATTAATCCCCCTTGTCACAGCGAGAGGGCGGTATGGACGTGGACAGTTCTCAAGAACCCTCACCCCGCACCCCCAGCTCCGCTCTTTTCACCTACTTCTTCCATCAGGATCAGTTCAGCGATGGCATCGATGGTCCAAGGGATGTCACTCTTATCGCCTGCGAAACGCTGCACGGTATAGCGCCATGTCAGAGATGAGTTTCTTGCCATGAATGGAAATGAGCATAGACTGTGGTAAACTCCTGACTAGATGGTCTTATCAGGAACCACTGCTGAATGATGAAGCTATGGAAGCCTGCTTTTCATGTGAATGGAGACAAATGGTTTGATGAGGATTGTTACCCATGAAATGTTCTGTAGAGGTCAATGACTTTCTGGTGTGTTAATCATACACAGCATATGTCGTGGCTCGATACTGTGCCTTCGATATGTTTTCATATGTATGTTCGTATTGAAACATGTATATGTATAATTGCGTCTGTATCTGTGTGGGTGGGTGTGTACGTACATAAAATATAGGATACATTAAGATCTGCAACATTTTTGTTGTTCGTACAAGTGTAGAATATGCACGTTTGTTTCTTATATCATGTTCAAGCTGCGTTGTTGTAAATACAAATTATAGCTCTGAAAAGGCACGAAGACTATTTGTACACATGATGAAACGTAAAACCAGTAAAAGATTATCTTATCATTTGGATGGAGAATCTGTAAGAATCGATGAGGTGTCTTATGTTCAAGGTTTAACGTCGTCAATTCTCTACCCTTTTGTTGATGAAACTCCACTGGCTCCCTGTTCCCGTAGGGCTTGGATACAATATAGCCTAAGTCTGCCACAGTATTGTCAGTGGTACTGTCCTTGCTTACCTTTCTGATCTAGTTACAATGTACATACCCTTTTTGCTCTCTCCGTTCTTATTCGGACTCACGACTTCTTCGGCAAAATCACTTGAAACTTGAGTCTAATCGCCTCCGTTCCTTCTCTGTCTACGGTCCCAATCTGGAACCCGTTTCTGTTCATTGTCAGGCATTCCACTTCTGTTGCATCTGTCCAATCCAAAACTTGTGTTTTCAAACAGCATTTCCAGGTTCGGAATCTTCCAAGAGTTGAGCGTGTGTGTATGTGTCCATTTGTATGATCATGAATCGGGATTGTGAGTGTTTATATGAGAAAGAATGTGTCTTTGTAGCCGCCTGGAAGTGTTGAGCGTGTGTGTTTGTGTCCCATTTGTATGATCATGAATCGGGATTGTGAATGTTTATATGAGAAAGAATGTGTCTTTGTAGCCGCCTAGATCCGTAGCTAAGGCACTGTATGAGTGCAAGTCATCGTTATTATTGCAGGCATTGTTTGCATTTCCCAGGTTTCTCTTTTGCCCAGGGAAAACAGAAGTTGATGCCAAAGAGAAACGTGTTTAAACGCTGTTTGTCTGCAGTAGGACCTCGAATTTTGCTGATGTACCCCATTACTATTTCCTCAAA
>CM031595.1:162710575-162728075 GCA_018398815.1 Conus ventricosus
ACCTTCGCATGTATACAGCTTTAAAAGCACGTGCATTGCGATCAGTCCTGATTGGACTGTCACTGTATAGGACAGTAGACAGGGATATATGTATTAATATATCCCCCGTTATAACCACCCCTTTCCCCCTTTTACTAAGTATGAACGCCACACAACAAACACACACAAAAGAAAATACAGTGCACAAACAGAAGGCTTTATTTGCATTCACACACGCACTCTCACCCACAGAATGGCAGATGAAACACCAATACCTTTATATATCCGACACAGGCAGTTTCCCCCCCCCCCCCCACACACACACACACACAAAAAAAAACCAAACAAACCCCAAAAGAATCCAACAATACTATCAATACCGACCATCAGCGCATGGCCCTTATGCATACCCGTGCACGCATGTGCTGCACGTTTACATATAACAACCCTTCCCTCAGGAGGCACAGATACACACCTCAGCCCACTAAAGGCCAATACCAGAGGGGACAAGGGTGAAATCACATCACTGGTAATCCCGGGCTGAAATATCAAGCAAGGTTGATACGTCAAAACCCGAGATGCCCACGCATGCTTTTCTTTCAAATGTATTCTTTATACTAATTTTTATGTGCCGGTGTCAAACCATCGGACACCAAAGCTTAACCCCCAAATGTTCAACACCAATTGTTCAGGTAACCCGCACCCAATGTCGTACTTTCAATACTTCATCCGAAGTCCCTGGCGGGTACTTGTCACAGGCAAAAAACCCCAAAAAAAAAACTTCTTCCAAAAAAAAAAAAAACCACACACACACAAAAAAAAAACAAACAACGGCAACACAGCATTTCCCGATATGGTTATGAAAACGTCGGTCTGCTTGACGGCGCTCTCACACTAATGCACCGCCAAAACACAAAACCTTCACTGAAGCGCTTGATACGAAATAGGAGAGGAACGTTGTGACACGTCGAAGAACGCGGTTCCCTCCCTACCGGGCACCAACCACACCCGCGAGTCACACGCTGATGGAATAGGCCTACTGCGGTGGGCCCTCAAGACGCTTGCACCCTGAAGAGACAGTTGAAGTCAGAGGAACTGCCACACCCTCGGACTGTGGAAGGGAGATGACGTCCCGACCGGAACGCATCCTGCCGGCTCCGGGTGCGTCCCCACTCTGGCAGAGAAGTGGGCAGGGATGACAGTGGGGATGGCGGTGCCAACTCCCACCACCTGAGAGGCCGACCCTCACGGATTTGCCGTGTAGGGGAGGTACATAAAACTCGCCGGAACCCTTGGACAACAACAGGAACGACACACAATGGACGACACCCTCAGTCGCCGGGACACTGCCAGACAGCCAACGCCCTGGTACGTGCAGAACCCGCCGCTGAACACCGAAACATCGACAGACTTCAACCTGGTAGCCAAACCTTCAAAAGTCGGTCGAGGGCATACCGAGACCCTGCCCCAACGGCAGAACAAACATGAGCACGAGGCCAACCAACCTTCGCGGATAACGCCTCAATTCGTACTGACTTGCAGACACACGACGACACTCCGAGTTCACCTCGGGAAACTCACAAGACAGCACTCACATTCACGGAATTCCCCATACACATCGAAGAACTCTAGTTTCACGAGCGTTTGTTTACACACGTAAACCCCACTATTCCGACGAGTCTGATGTTCTCCTCCCTCCCCCCTCCAAGAGTTGACAGGCAAGCAAATTCCTGGCAGGAATCACGCACTTCACGGCCACTGCCAACCTGGCAATGGATGGGCCACACTCCACAATTGCCACTGAAGCAACCCGTGTCAGTTCGTGCGTGACATGGACCTTCACAAGTATACAGATGTACAGGCACGTGCATTGCGATCAGTCCTGACTGGACCTTCACAAGTATACAGCTTTAAAAAGCACGTGCATTACGATCAGTCCTGACGGGGCTTTCACAGTATACAGCTGTAAAAGCACGTGCATTACGATCAGTCCTGATGGGACCTTCACAAGTATACAGCTTTAAAGCACGTGCATCGCGATCAGTCCTGATTGGACCTCCCCAACGATGCAGTGGAAAAGGCACGTGCACCGCAGCAGTTTTGGACAGATCTTCCCAACCACACGGATGACGAGGCAGGTATGCTGTGCAGCAGATTAACACGCTGAAGATCATAGTAGAGGACAAATCCTCGTCTATATTAGTGGAGTGGGTTGGGGGGATGGGGGTGGGTGGGGGTGGATGGAGTTAATAATTAATCATTTTGTACTAGCTGCTGACTGTCTAGACTAGTGGATCTTAGGCCCTTCATCTGTGCTGTCCTTTCCACCTGCAAGAGGTTGTCTCATTTCGTGTCAGTGTCATGCCATGTGCTGTTTGTTGCTGAGGCGTAAAAGAGCTGTAGGAGCTTGCTCAGAACGTTACTTCCGGACCCTCAGTGAAAGGCAACCGCGCTGTGTAAGTGTGGTGTTGTGTGTGTGGTGCTGCTTCACTGTCTCAACAATCTACTCCTTAAAGTCAAGTCGCTGTTCCCAGGGAGAGCGTGTCGTCAAGGTACAGCGCCACACTTTTTTCTGTGTTTTTGTCCACATATCCAATGGGCTTTTTTTTTTTAAAACTCCCCAGCAGAATTATGCCAGTGGCAGCATCCTTGTTACCGTGAGTTCTGCTACGTGCATGCTACATACGAGAGACAGCTCGGTGTATTGTCTCATCCAGCTCTCAGATCACTGCTTAGGGTCTTTCGACGTGGGGGGGGGGGGGGGGGGGGGGGGGGGGGGGGGGGGAAGGGGGGGGGGGGGGAGAGGAGAGATGTGAGACTGGAACCCGCGGACCCGGGATTCTGTCGGTTTCTGGGCGTGTGTATTTATTCCTGTCCAGGCCACGTTTTCTGCCGAGGGGTGGGGGTGGGGGTGGGGTGGGGGGTCCACAGACAGTACGTGTTGGTCTGCCCTGAAAGCAGTAATTGGTCACAACGCCTGGCTCGCTCCTTCGGCCAGTGGGCGTGCAGGATACAGAGGAGAACGGGTCACGTCACATAGCGAGTCACCGCGGGAGGGACGAAGCCTCTGCATCGAAGAGGATCGTGTGGAGGTAAACACGCCTGAGGCACCTCCTTTCCCTGCCCCTGCCCTCCCCCCCACCCCCCAGCGTGCCCTCTCCCTCTCCCCACTCTTATACTTCTCATCCCCCCCCCCCCCCCCCCCCGCGCTCCTCCTGCCTGCCCTGTGCACGTGCAGCTAGTCTTGATCATCGTGGATCGTTGGCATTGAGCCGGTCAGGGGATTTACGGTTTATACAGGCTGGAGGCTTTCTGTGCTAATGCCTTGTCACAGTTGATCTCAGCGCTGAGGAGATTGGGGAGTGCAGATGGGGATGGGGGTGAGGGAGGTTGTGCTAATTTGGGTGTGGTTCTCTCTCCAGTCCGCTGATCTCCGTGGCAGAATGAATAACGATGCAAAACTAACAGTTCTGAGTGGTTTAAGCCCTGCAATTGTATCTCACCAGAAGAGTGCAGCTTTGTGTTTGGAGGAAAGGGGATAGGGGTGGGGAGTTGGGGGACGATTGGAGAGCTTGGTTGTCTGTTGCTTTTATTTCTTCTTTTTCTCTCTGTCTTTCAGTATTTTTTTCTGTTATCTCTGTCTGTCTGTCTGTCTGTCTGTCTCTCTCTCTCTCTCTCTCTCTCTCTCTCTCTCTCTCTCCCTCTCTCTCTCTTTCAGTCAACTGTTCATTTAAAAATAAAGGAAACCCACCAGGCAGGGGAATATTGTTGATTGGAAAGATCAGCAGACGTTGATATTACTGTGGCAGCTCTCAGCCGTGTCAAGTTACACGAGCCAAGGCCCTGTCGGAGATGACTGTGTTACTGAGGCATTGAAAGGGAAGGGAGCGCTACATGCAACCACTCTGGTCACCGTTTCTTGGTTAATGAGGATTTTTTAAAAGGTTCTAGAAAGCTGACCCCTGCTATAAGATTACCGCTCAGCCCTTGTATTTCGATACAGTGTCATGCATTTCCCAACCGCTTCTTACTACAACGTATAGTGTAGCTTTTAGCTTGAATGAAAAACAAACAGCCAACCAAACAATTATACAATTCACATCTATATTTTAAAAGATTAATTCTAGACAAAGGAAGAGTGAGTGTATTTATGCACAAGGAGATGATCACTGACTACAAATTTATCGATGACAGTGGAGCACAACTGACTGAATTTTGAACTTAGAAATGTTTTTACTCACGTTAGTTTTGAGAGAAACGGTAGTATGTCCAATGCTACATAATCAGAAACTGTCAGTTTCGATTGATCAGAGTAATTTTAGGGCTCGTTTACGAAGACTCAATTGAGGTTTTACAATATTATCGCTAGCCGTTGAGACCCAGACCGTTGAGACGTAATGTGTATGCGACTGTATGAAAGCATGGAAGAAAAATTTTTAGGAGTGAAAATCTTAGACATGTTTGATTTTTAAACAACTAATAGATTTTCTTGGAAACAGATTTACAGATCATTGTCATATTATCAGACCATGACAGATGGTTATCTGTGACAACTCCAGGAACCGTGTGATTTTCGATCTGGTCAGTATTTTTTATCATATATATGAAGAAGGGGTGGAAGCGCACACACACACACACACACACACACTCACACTCACACACACACACACACACACACACACACACACACACACACACACACACTCAGAGTCCATACTTCACATCTACCTCACTTCTGGAATCCCGCCCGCCCCCCTTCTCTCTCTCTCTCTCTCTCCTCTCTCTCTCTCTCTCTCTCTCTCTCTTCCAGCTCTCCCCCCTTCTTTACAAGCAGAGAGGAACACAACGAATCCATTTGTATTGCGTTTGACAGTGGAACCTGACCCGGGACCTGGGAAAAGATCGTGCTATCAAAACAAAAGGCAGGAGAAGCTGGGTTGATGTAGTGTGTCGCCGTGCCGACCGTGCCTTGGTTTGCTGTGTTTACCATGCCGATGGATAACCGGGCAATGAGTGACAGATAGGACGGGGGATCTTCTCTTCCCCTGGAACTGGAAGGGGCTTGGTTACAGGTCAAAGGAAAGAGGTTGAGAGAAGTGTATGAATGGAGTGTTGTTGCTGGTGCCTCCTACACACATACACATGTCTCCCCTTCCGAGCCACATCAGTGGTGTCCCCCCCGCCCCCCCCCCCCCCCCCCACGCTGCTTATTCCGGCCATTTCAAACACACTCACCAGCAGGTCCGTGATGAGGAAACCCTCAGGAGGAGACGCCGCGCTGCTCAAGTGAATGAGGTTGTATTAAAAACTAGCCAGAGTAAACTGGAATAATGTTTTGTAGGCATCGAGACCCGTTAATCAAAGAACTTAATGCGACACACGGAAGCTTCAAAAACAGTATGTGGAGATTGAAAACAAGATCTTTATTATGGTTGTGAGAAAGGGTCTAGCATGCAACGATCGAAAAGAAGATCTTTATCATGTCTGTGGGACAGAAGATCTTTAGTATGACTGTGGGACAGAACTTACAAGGCTGTGGAAGGGAATGCTGTAGGAATTGAAAGCAGTTATGTGGGAACTTAAAGAAATGATGTGGGAACTGAAACGAGTGGGATGGTGAAGGAAAGAATTTATGTAGGGGGCGTCCATGAATTATTCGGGACACTCAAGAAATCTTGTTGGAAGTGAACGACTTCAACCATGAGAGAGACTAAGACTTTGATCAGATCATCATCAGATTTTTTTTTTCATCTGCAAGTGCAAAGTACACTGTATTCAACCATACATAGAATATACTTTCATGTTGTTCAAGCATTACCATAGAATCGAAAAGTATGCGTGTCTTTTAGGAACGCCCACAAGAGTCTAGTGAAGATGAACAATGATGTATGAATATTTGAGAAGTTTCACAAGGGTTGAAAGGATTTGTCAGTGGAGAAGCATTGCTCTTTACAGGGTTTTGTATTTGCAACGTTCTGTATTCAATGTGTTGGAGACTGCTTTTTTACACTTGTCTTGTAAATGTCTGCATGTATTTTTTGTTTTTAATGGATGGGTGCCAAACATGCACCAGTCGACTTGCAGAGGAACTTTGCTCCATGAAGCTTCTCCATTGCCTACTGAAATGCCGTGATGAACTCTAAAAAACAAACAAAAACAAAGAAAGCGAACAAAAAGCAGCAAAATTGTTGTTCCAGTACTCGAGGCGTTCCCGGTCTCCCGACGCTCCCCCTCGTTATTAAAATATGATTTTTATATTCAGGGATGCAGGGGGTTATAGACAGAAGTATTTACGCTTCCACAACCAAAATGCACTCTCGCATAGGCACACGCACTCTGTCACTCCACATCGGGCCCGCACAAAGGTGACGGGAAACCAATAACATTTCATGGAAAATAATCAACTTTATTTAACTTGACTCCGAGCCCCCACCCGTCACTACACAACACACTTATCTGTATCATACAACAATATAAACATCATACAGACAATCTCATAAATCGCATCCCCTTTCCTTCAATTACTCTTCATTAACCAGGAAAGACAATATTCCACAATTCTGTTTGCACACTTATAAACTTAAGAACAAATAAAACGTCCGTAACTTGCCAGCATTCCTTGGTTGACGGTCAGTTTCTCTCATCACACTGTGCGACTACGAGCTGAAGCTGCCACACCGTTGTGTCCTCTCGATTGGCCAAATCCCAGTTGGGGGACACTGGCAACGTAGCTTGAGTTGCACCCTCACACCGAGTCTCCCGGACTCCACTGCACTTCGCCCTCTCCACGGAAAGGGCTCCTGTCGGCCTCTCCCACAGGTCTTCTCTGGCTGCAAACACCCCACTGTTGTCTGGCAGCTCCCTGTCTAGGCTCCAACAGGCTAACACGTCTTGCTGTCGACCGTCCCCACACGGGAGACAATTCTTCTCGTCGTCGGCTCCGAGGTTACAGCAACCTCCACTGTCATACGTCCCCACCCAGGAGACAACGAGGCGACAGCTAACCTCTGCTTCACGCTGTATTTTCTTGAGCCCTCAGCAAGACGGGCGAGTTCACTTTCCCTTAAGTGAGTCACACACTTCCTGGTTTTCCAAGCACCTTATATTCGTTCTCAAAGAAAGAGAGAACCCGAGTTTAACTGGCTCAACCAATGGAATCACGGGCACACACACATCACACGATTTGTACCAATAAATTCCCAAGTTATTTTTATTCCACCAGTGGAATCACTAGTCACCTACACATACACACACACAACAGCTGCTAGCGCTAACCAAGACTTGGGTACCAAGTGGTTAATGCATAACCTCCTATTCAAACTCATGTTCGATTCCCCGAAGCTACCCATTGTACTAACAGCCTGGACTTCTCTACCAGCCATGACTGATGCTTCAAGTATTTACTACCTCTATAGACAACAAGGCGCAAACCACTCAATAGGCCGCAGCCTTCCATTCATTCCTCAGAACAAGGACGACTGAATGGTCGCTGTACTCCGCCTGCAGGCTGACGGTCACCTACCCGTGACGGTCACCTGACACGATCGCCTTCCCTTCAGGCCCACTGGAGAACCCAGTGAATAGCCAGCCAGTGGTCGGACTGGACACTCCTCTACCCAGGCCGGCAGGTCGGCAACTCCTTGTCACTATCCCTCGGACATGCGAAACACTTCCCAGTAATTCTCCCTCCTTCACTATGCAACTCGGGGTATTCCCCTCTGGTGATGCCTGAATTCGCACACTTGAAGACCCAAGGAACTTGCTCTCAACAACAGCAACTACCCTTAATTTGCCTAAATGCTCGAGAACATTCGGCCGACTCATGACACCCCCCCCCCCCCCCCCCCCCCCCCCAAATCCTTCATCTACCTCTACGACCTATCTATCGCGAAATGATATAAGATGAATAGGGATATGAGTTTGTGATGTATATCATAGTCAACACTTTGTACAATTAGCATCTTAGTCCAGTCTTACTTGTACCATTCAATGATTCTCTGTTTTAAAGACGTCTAGAAACTCGCACCAAAAGTCTTTTTCTTCTCCCACCAGTCCACATGCCGCTGAGTCAGTCCCAAGCAAAACATTATCTCAAATGTCCAGATTTGAGACTCTTCCTCTGCCCCCCCCCCCTCCCTTCCCCACGCTTATTTATAATTCCGATTTTCGTGTTGAGCAAAAAAGGCCAGTATCACTTATTACACTATAGTGCTACATTTCAAGCACGCAGATAGCAGTGTCTACATTGGCAATCCGCTGCCTCGCTGTTTACCAAGTGCATTTGGCTTTTCCCCAAACTTTCAACATAAAAGAAATGTATATTGTCTTCTATTTAGTCTACCCAGGACTGAGATTCCCGATGAATGGAAAAATATTGACTTGTTTGTGCTTCAGTCCACCACAGACGTATTCATGTTACCAACACAGACACATTCATGTTACCAACACAGACACATTCATGTGACCAACACATACACATTCATGTTACACAACACAGACATATTCATGTTACCAACACAGACATGTTCATGTTACCAACACAGTACAGACATGTTCATGTTACCAACACAACGGATAGTTTTCATGATTTCCACCTCTTTACCTCTTGCCCTGCCCTGCCTAGTAACTCAGATAAAGCTAATACCGAGGTAAAATTGGTTGAGAAAGTAAAAAAGTGAAAACATGGGTATCTATTTACGCTTTGAATATCTACCCTAGTAAGACCATATTTGATATTCGTTTCAGTGGTCACCATCACTAAAAACGTTTGTCACTATAAATCACACCCTCCCCCCCACCCTCCCCTCCCCCAAGCCTTCTCTTTGGGGATCTGGGAGTGGAAGATGTTCTTTCAGAATAAAGGGCACCCTCCTTCCCTTTTGGAAATTCTGTGCTGAGGATTTCGTCTTTTCTGTCGTTACTTTTGACTCTGCTTTTTTGTGATAATTTTATTTTACCGTTGCTTTTTTGTCATTCACAGTGTTCATGCCTTTGTGGCCTTTTCAAGCGTTTTCTTTAAATATGCTTTTCTTATCTGTAGTTCCCAATTTATAGCATACCAGCTGTTCTGGTGACTAGGTGGTGACACTGTTCTGGTGACTAGGTGGTGACACTGTTCTGGTGACTAGGTGGTGACACTGTTCTGGTGACAAGGTGGTGACACTGTTCTGGTGACTAGGTGGTGACACTGTTCTGGTGACTAGGTTGTGACACTGTTCTGGTGACTAGGTGGTGACACTGTTCTGGTGACTAGGTTGTGACACTGTTCTGGTGACTAGGTGGTGACACTGTTCTGGTGACTAGGTTGTGACACTGTTCTGGTGACTAGGTGGTGACACTGTTCTGGTGACTAGGTGGTGACACTGTTCTGGTGACTAGGTGGTGACACTTGAAACACTGTCCACAGTGACCAGAGTGGACAGTGATTCTCCATTCGACTGTCCATTCAGCAGCAGTCTGTTTACCAATATGGCACGTTCATGTATTGGTCAGTCTGATGTCAGAATGTTTTTCGTTTTTCTTTACACTTTCACAAATCGGGAGGTGATACGTTAAGCAGGATGCAATTGCTAACACAGCAGCGCAGCTTGGCTTTACACCTTTCGAGTATCAATCGTTCAGCTGTTATAATTATGAATTGATGTAGATGATTTGTTTTGTTGGTGGTGATCTTTCTCCGTCCTTACTTCTTTTAAGATAGGAGGCATATACACGCGCGCGCGCACACGCACACACGCACGCACGCACGCACGCACGCACGCACGCACGCACGCCCACACACACACATGGGCCCATGCCCACACATCATACACACACGTGTACATTCACTACACACACATTTAAAAAAAAAGTGGTAGGTAGGCACTCAAGGTCTGTCCAGCGCGTTGGGCTAATGCGTAGGTCAGACATCCGCCACATCGTAGCCACGAGACCTCTTCTTCTACTGTCTCATCTTAGTTGTTAATTCATTTATCCATCAGCTTCAAATCATGCGTAGTGTGGTCTCAAAACTTAGCGGATGTGGCGTAGCATATATGGACTAGTCCGCACGCAGTGACGCCTCCTTGATGAAACTGAAACTGAAACTTAAGACAGGAGGTTTTTTTTTTCTTTTGTATATCTGTTTGGTGTCAGCCCTGAAAAGAAGATGTGGGGGTGGGGGTGGGGGTGGCTGGGGTGTCATTCGTAAACCCGAATCAAAGCCGTAACGATTGGTAAAGAAATCTTTGGGGACCTCCAGCCTTGTTCTATTTCACGAACTAGAAACGGACATAGTTTTTCTATCAAGAACGACAAATGTTCGAATGAATATTACCAACAAAAAAATAATCAAGCAAAAAGCGAAAAAACAAAATCCTTCTTCTTCCCTTGTTATTGCAGAAGATAACTAAGGGCGTGACACGAGATGTTCCCATGTTTATTTATTATGCTTTCCGTGCCAAAGAAGAATGAAGCTGAAATGTGTTTTGTTGTCGGAGACCAGAAAGAAAAAGAACGCTTGGTGGAACAAGTTTCTATATTTGTTTAAATCGATGTGTGTGTTGTTGGTGTTGTGTGTTATGATTCCTTACGTTCACGTGTCCTCGTGCAGAGAGGCTGGCGGCTTTTGCATCAAGTTTCTCCGAGATTCTTTCTGTGAGTGAGGATTCCGACGCCAGAATCTCCCTCTCTCTCTCTCTGTCTCTCTCTCTCTCTCTGTCTCTGTCTCTGTCTGTCTGTCTGTGTGTCTGTCTGTCTGTCTGTCTCTCTCTCTCTCTCTCTCCCTCTTTATCTCTCTCTTTTCACACACACACATCTCCTCCACACACACACTGTCTCTCCTCTCCCCCCCCCCCACACACACATGCACACACACATACACTCACACACACGTACACATCTCCCCCCCACCCCAACACACACACACACACACACACACACACACACACACACACACGCACGCACGCACGAACGCACGCACACGCACACACACACACACACACACACACACACACACACACAATCGCCCCCATCCCAACAACTCGTCTCATTTCCCAAGAGTCTTTACATAAAATGGATATATTTACATTGCGCCTGACAGGGAAATCTGTCGGTACAAATCCCGAGAAGCTCTGTCCAAGATGACAATAGACTAGGTGGAGCCAGTATTGACGTCACATGTTGACATAACACCAGTCGATAGGCTTGGTCACACGTGGAAAACCAGACCAAACCAAACAAACAATCCAACAAAAAGGAGTTCTTGTCAGCTAGGCTAAAACAGCTTGCACGTACATGTGGACGCAGACGTTGCGCGCTTTATGGCCTTGCCTACATACATGACTGTAGACCATGGTTTATCCTTTTTTATGTCACTTGTTTTGTGCGTCAGGAGTTGCTGATTCCCATGCCACTTATCCCCTCCGTCCCATACGGCCACTCCCAGATACATCCCTGTCACAGCTCCAGCATCGATAGTCCATCGGGAGCAACCAGTATCAAGTCGCCATGAGACACCTTGCCAGAGAGGACACCGCACTGCTTCCGAGTCTCTTAGGTTTTTTTTATGAATCGTATTTTAGTATTTACAAACAAAATGACAAATTACAAATTGAGACTACAAAACGCATGAGACAATAATACCACCAACAAAAGATCATCATCATGATCATCATCATAATGATGATAATCGTCATCAGTATCCATTAATGAGCATTGTATGAGTTTCTTTGTCTAATCACCGACATACATAAGCACAGTAATAACCACAAAGGACAAACACACACACACACACACACACACACACACGCACGCACGCACGCACGCACGCACGCACGCACGCACGCACGCACGCACGCACGCACGCACGCACGCACGCACATGCACACACACACACAATGTTAAGTAATTAAAGTCTCTTAATTGGTGTTCAGTGATGCCAGTTTTGATCCAGCACACACAGGACAGCCCTGAAGAGCTCAATGCTTGCGTGGCCGTGGAATCAGGAAGAGTGAGTGTCTTGCTCCTGAGGGTGCCATCACGTTCATCCAACGACCGTGCCCTTGAACTGCTGTCGGTGCCGCACTTTGACGTGAATTCACCAGGGGGCGTGCACGTGGCGGGGGAATTCAAGCACAGAAGTCATCATCAAATGACGTGAATTCACCAGGGGGCGTGCACGTGGCGGGGGAATTCAAGCACAGAAGTCATCATCAAATGACGTGAATTCACCAGGGGGCGTGCACGTGGCGGGGGAATTCAAACACAGAAGTCATCACCAAATGACGTGAATTCACCAGGGGACGTGCACGTGGCGGGGGAATTCAAACACAGAAGTCATCACCAAGTGACGTGAATTCACCAGGGGGCATGCACGTGGCGGGGGAATTCAAACACAGAAGTCATCACCAAGTGACGTGAATTCACCAGGGGGCATGCACGTGTTGGGGGAATTCAAACACAGAAGTCATCACCAAATGACGTAAATTCACCAGGGGGCGTACACGTGGCGGGGAATTCAAACACAGAAGTCATCACCAAATCTTAGTTTCCACTTTTTTTTTTATATATCCCGTATGAGTTTTGTTTACTGCACTGCCGTTGACTTTAAAGTGTGCATATGGATAGATGCCAATTCTACCAGGAATTCTGAAAATTTGATGCAGATCCGTTCTGCTGTTCTCCAGTTTTCTAGTGGACAGACAAACAGAGAGACAGACAGACAGACTGACTGACAGACAGACAGACTGACTGACAGAAAGAAGCAGGGTTACAACTTGTGCCCTGCTATAACAGTGATCCAGTGGACAGACAGACAGACAGACTGTCACACAGACATACAGACAAACATACAGACGGACAGACGAACAAAGAACATATATTAATGTACATAAAACGTTGGGACAGAACTGTTTAAGTACGATTGTGGTAGAACCTAAAAATGTAAGATTAAAAACCCTGAATATGATAATGCTTTGTCACCACTCACTCTTTTTCATGTAAGGAATGTTTTCGAAAGGGGAAAGAAAAGGGAAAAGGAAATAGAAAACTAAGAAAAGAAAAGGAAGATGCTGGAAAAGAACGTTTAACGCAGCAGGGAGGCACTAAGTAATATATAAGAGCTTCAACGCTTACTCCTGTTCTTCTCAGCTTTTCTAGATTGTTTCAAATGGATTCTTTGACAAAAATAGACCGAAAAGTGACACTGGGGTAGGAATAATGATCATAATTAAAGCATTAGCCGTTGTTGGATTTTTCCCCGCCTTTTTTGTGTTCTTTTTCTTTCCCTTTTTTTCCCCTTTAGCAAAGTCAAGGACGAAATGTACCTGCTATATATTATCACAGATCAGCGCGACGTTATTAAGTTTCACACGTATGTGAGTGAGCCTTGCCCTGTTCGAGTGCACATGGAGGGTGGGGTTTCTAGGCCATCACGCGGGTCTATTTTTGTCGCTGGCCCTGTCAACGCCGTTGCCACAGGTGTTCTACCGGAAGAGAAATGTGCATGTTTCTGCTGAAAGTGGATATTTTTTCCATAATCATGTTTTAAGTGACGCTTCGGTTGAGAGGAAGATTACAGAATTCTGCATGCATGCACAAGTGCGCGTGTACGCACACACACACACACACACACACACACACACACACACACACACAACACACACACACACACACACACACACACGCCCGCGCGTAATCTTTTCATATAGGTTTATTGACGTTTTTGATGAGTTGGAAGGATTTTTTTTCTTCATATGGGTTTATCAACACTTTGGTTGAGTGGGGAGGTATTTTCATATGGTTTATCAACACTTTGGTTGAGTGGGGAGGTATTTTCATATGGTTTATCAACACTTTGGTTGAGTGGGGAGGTATTTTCATATGGTTTATCAACACTTTGGTTGAGTGGGGAGGTATTTTCATATGGTTTTATTAGCCCATTGAATGAGTAGGAAAGGGTTTTTTCATATGAGTATATTAACACTTTGGTTGAGTGGGAAGATATTTTTCTATGGTTTAATTGACACTTCGGTTGAGTGGGGAAAATTTTGATATGGTTTTATTGACAGTTTGGTTGAGTGGTAAGGTATTTTCATACGGTTTTATGGATACTTTGGTTGAATGAGGTTATTTTACATGATTCACTTTGGTTGAGTGGGAAGGTATATTCATATGGTTCTATTGACACTTTGGTTGAGTGGGAAGTTTTGTTTTTTTTACATGGTTTTATAGACACGTTAATTGACGATTTGGTAGGGTTGGGCGGTCGTTTTTCATATTGATTTAATAAACCTTTGGTTGAGTGGGGAGATTTTTACATATGATTTCATTGACGCTTTGGTTGAGTGTGGGGGGGGGGGGGGGGGGGGGGGGGGGGGGGGGGGGGGGGGGGGGCGTATTTTCATATGATTTTAGTTACACTTTGGTTGAGTGGGAAGGTATTTTTTATTTGGTTTTATTGATTTTTTTTTAGTTGAGTGGAAAGGTATTTTCATATGATTTTATTGCCACTTTGAGTTTGTAGGAAGATATTTTCATATGGGGAATCTTTTAGTTGCATGGGAGCATATTTCCATTTGGTTTTATTGGCATTTGTTTGGGAAGGACGAAATTTTTAAATGGCTTTATTTGCTGTTAACTTGAGCTGGTAGATATTTTCATATGGTTGTATTGACATTTTGGTTGAGTTTGAAGATATTTTCACATGGATTTTTGGACAATTTGGTTGAGTAAGAAGGTACTTTCACACTGTGTTATTGACACTTTGGTTGAGTTGAAAGTTGTGTGTGTGTGTGTGTGTGTGTGTGTGTGTGTGTGTGTGGTGTGGGTATGTGTGTGTGTGTGTGTGTGTGTGTGTGTGTGTGTGTGTGTGTGTGTGTGTGTGTGTGTTTGAGATAGATAGATAGATAGATAGAGAGAGAGAGAGAGAGAGAGAGAGAGAGGAGAGAGAGAGAGAGAGAGAGAGAGAGAGAGAACTTCATTGTGGCCCTCAGAAAGCCTGGGCTGGACTATAAACATTCAGAACTGAATTGAACTTAAGACAACCAGGAAGTTTGGGGTAATTAAAAGGATTCAGCTTTAGAAACAGGTAATGAGACGAAAAAGGCCATGTGTGTTCCTTTTTGTTTGTCAGCTTGTTTGCTTGTTTATTTATTTGTTTTTTTTTTATAGTTTCAATCATGACGCATTTATGGTTTACTTCTTTGATTTGAATGGAAACAAGCTGCCTCCAACGGTGTTGTTTTTTCCTTGCGCTCGTTTAGCTGATGCTCTTTTTTTTGGTATCTGGTTTCATTGTTCTTAAACAAACAAACAAACAAACAAAGAAACAAAAAACAAAAAACAAAAAAAAGGGGGGGGGGGGGGGGGGGGGGGGGGGGGGGGGGGGGGGGGGGGGGGGGGGAGGAGAGGACAAAAAGAAAGAAAGAAAAAAAACCAAAGCAGAGAAGATGACGTCGGTTTTTTTTTTTTTTTTTTTTTTCAATTTCAGGCCGAAAAAAACCGTTCGGGTTTGGTTTGGTTTTGCTTTGTTTTATTTTGTAATTTCCTGATAAACGTGTTCACCTCCTTACCCAAAAGAAGAGAGAAAGAGTGGGGTCGGGTTCGGGTCAGAATGGGCAGTATAGTGGACGGAGAGAATATGTTTCTCTCTTTCCTATTCTTCCTCCGCTGGATGTCTGTTTGTATCGGCAATTCTTTTGCGCATCTCCCCCTCTTTGCCTCATCACCCCCCCCCCCCCCCTCCAAACGCCAGCCCATAATTTTCCCCACGCCCCCACCCCTTCTCTCTCCCCTTCCCCCTCCTTTCCTCCTCAAGGATCCTTTTCGTCAAATATTAAGGTCGCTCCAGCTAATCAGCCGTGTTGTAGAAGCTGTTGACATTTTGATGGCATCCTTGATATTTTCTGGCTTTTTTCATATGACTGAAGGGAAAGAAGGCTACCTTGCGGGGAGGGATAGGAAGAAGGAGGAGGGCTCGCTCTTCAAGGATGCTATGCTGAAGGCTGGGTCACGTCTGGAACTCTTGTGTCCGTCCAATGGCTGGATCGTGCGGTTCGTTCCGTGTCAGCTGGTTTGAGGTGGTTTGTGAGAAAGTCGTCGTTTCGTTCATAATTCTGAAATTACGACCTGTTTTCTTCTCACGATCCTTGCTTTCTGCTCAGCTCTGGTCTCTCTCTCTCTCTCTCTCTCTCTCTCCTCTCTCTCTCTCTCTCTCTTCTCTCTCTCTCTCTCTCTCTCTCTCACACACACATTCACACAATACATACACACATATTCACATACATATTCACAAACACAAGTCATATTCACACATACACATACGTGCACGCACGCAATCACACACAACGCACGCACACATTATACACACAGGGATGCGTGCGCACGCGCGCACAACACACGCGCGCGCGCGCGCACGCACACACGCACTCACACGCATGCGCACTCACGCACGCACACACACCACACACACACACACACACACACACACACACACACACACACACACACACACACACACACCACACACACATGTGCGCGCGGACAGAGGATACAAACAACATTGATGTTGTCTTTAAGGGCTATCTGTGATACAACATTGATGTTGTCTTTCAGGGCTATGTACACTACAAACAGCATTGATGTTGTCTTTGTGAGCTGTCTACAGTACAAACCACATAATATCTTTCAGGCGACCTACGAGACAAAACATTGATTTTGTCGCTATGGGCTGTTCATGTTACAAATATACTTGATGTTATCTCCAAGGGCTAGAGGTCACAACCGAATTCTTTACCACCATTTTGTCCACCATGCATCATAATTGTTACTGATTGGTACCTGAAATCCTCGGGATTCTCACTTATCAGCAAGCTGAGCGCTCGTATGACGTACTTAATGATAGCAGCAAAAGGCCTCAGTCTGCAAATTTGACTGGGAACTTAAAGGATATTAAAGCCTGGAACTATTAGCTAAACAAACTAGGAAATATGAACTATTTTCACTCGAGAGAACAGAACAGAACAGAACAGAATTTTATTCAGGAAGGCCAAAGCCCCATTTGAAGGGGTTGTGAACATGAATGATCAATATAACAAGACAAATTTACATGATAGTGTCAATTCATCATCTACTTCAAAACTAAATCAAAGACCACATGGTTACGTTTCACCAATTTACAGAGGAAACAAAGAGAGAGAGGAGAGAGAGAGAGAGAGAGAGAGAGAGAGAGAGAGAGAGAGAGAGAGAGAGAGAGAGACAGACAGACAGACAGACAGACAGACAGAGACATGTTTATGCATATGCGCTTCAGAAGACGCAAGCACGTAGAATAATGCTACATGATACCTTTACAGCAGGTTGGATAGAATAACATTACATGATACCTTTACAGCAGGTTAGATAGAATAATATTACACGATACATTTACAGCAGATGAGGCAAACGTTATTAGGGTTACATAACATGATGCATTTACAGCAGATGAGGCAAATGTTATCAGCGTTACATAATATGATACATTTACAGCAGATGAGGCAAACGT
>CM031595.1:162730575-162734656 GCA_018398815.1 Conus ventricosus
GAGAGACACAGAGAGAGACAGAGAGAGAGACAGAGAGACAGAGAGAGAGAGACAGACAGACAGGACAGAGAGAGAGACAGACAGACAGGGAGAGAGACAGACAGAGAGAGAGAGGAGAGAGAGGGGGGGGGGGGGGGGGAGCAGGCGGATTATGGCTCCCGCGCTTGTCTGGGAAATGAGAAGATTCCTGAAGCTTGGCACCAGTCACGCACGTGACAGAGGCACCCCCTTCCCCATCCCCCTTCCCCATCCCCGTCTACTCCCTCCTGACCTACTTCCACCTCCATTGCCCCACCCACCCACCCCGCACCCGCTTCCCAGCTCTCTACAAAATCTAGATTGGGTGATCAGGGTGCTAGTCTTTCAGATGACATAATAATATGATCACGGCAGACACTTGGCGCCCGTAACATACCCACGACAACAAAAGATTCGGTCATGGCAAAATGGAATCAACTTTGAGAGAAAACAAGTACAACACTCCACGACAGAGAAAACAAAAAATGACTCAACTCTTATCTGGAAGAGCATGCTGAAATTTACACACACACACACACACACACACACACACACACACACACACACACACACACACACACACACACACACACGAGTTGTGAGCAGAATGAAAGTACTACAGTGCAATAAATAATATCGCAGGATTTGACACTGAGAAATAGGTTGTGGCGAACATGAAGGTAACATGAACAGTACATGCGTAATGTTGCCAGGATTTCACACTGAGAAATGGGTGGTGAAGGATAACTCGTTACAACAACATCAACAACAACCACAAATATTACTACTATTATGATTACTACAACTACTACTACTACTGCTACTACATTACAAAACCAGTTACCTATGCTGGGCATGTCTATCACTAAGCTCACATAGATTATGGGAAGACTAACAGTGCTGCTACTACTACTACTGCTACTGCTACTACTACTACTACTACTACTACTACTACTACTACTACTACTACTATTTCTGCTACCACTATACTAAAAACCCAGTTTGCCTAAGCTAGGCATGTCTGTCATTAAACGCTCACATGGATTACGGGATGACTAACACGTGCTCTGGATCTTCTGCATAGGTTTTCAGGCATGATGCTTTTTGTTCTTCTGGAAGATGGGGACCATCTCCATCCTTCACCCCCACCCCCCTTCCACCCTTCCCTACCCGACACCTCCCTCCCCACTGCTGTGTTCACTTCCGCCTTCTTTAGGCGGTAGCAGGATTGAAAGTGGAACACTCGGTTATTGCATTTTTCAGTATCTGACGAAAGAAAGAAAGAAGAAAGAGAGAGAGAGAGAGAGAGAGAGAGAGAGAGAGAGAGAGAGAGAGAGGAGAGAGAGAGAGAGAGAGATTAATGCATGCCACAAACACAAACGTATCTAACACATTTTCCCACAATATCAGTAACAATCACAAGACATCCCAACAAGGATTGCACAGCCACAACTGTTCGAACGGGCTCGTACCTCTTTAACCATTTGACCTAGATTGTCCATTTCTTTCCTGGGCGTCTTTTTTGCTTTCATCATCTGGTTGCCGATGTTTTCCGAATGCTGGCCTCGAGGTCATGTTTCGCAAACACGCTGTTCTTCTTCCCATTCTGTCCTCATTTTCAGAGAGAGAGAGGAGAGAGAGAGAGAGAGAGAGAGAGAGAGAGAGGAGAGAGAGAGAGAGCGAGAGAGAGAGGAGAGAGAGAGAGAGAAGGAGAGAGAGAGAGAGAGAGAGAGAGAAGCTTCGTTCCAGCACTCTTGGCTACAGAATCTGTCGGCTCCTAACGGAACTGTGAAACAGGAAGGCCTCATTTCAATACTGACTACCCGAATGTTGCATTCGTCAGTTACCGACGGAACTGAGATGGATATATCCCGATTAAGATCATGCAACTCGGGGTTTCAGTCCGTCAATACGTGGCAAACGGCTATCGAATCTGTCAATTTCTGTCCAAACTGTGACAGGAGGCCTCGTACAAACTCTAACCATTAGTGTTTACTACCATTTATTCCTGGCCTAACTGAGACAGCTATTTATTCCTGGCCTAACTGAGACAGGCCTCTTTCCAACTGTAACGAATACTTATTAGAACCACTCATTCCTGACCAAACTGAGATAATGAGGCCTCTTTCCAACTGTAGCGAATACTTATTAGAACCACTCATTCCTGACCAAACTGAGATGATGAGGCCTCTTTCCAACTGTAACGAATACTTATTAGAACCACTCATTCCTGACCAAACTGAGATGATGAGGCCTCTTTCCAACTGTAACGAATACTTATTAGAACCACTCATTCCTGACCAAACTGAGATAATGAGGCCTCTTTCCAACTGTAACGAATACTTATTAGAACCACTCATTCTGACCAAACTGAGATGATGAGGCCTCTTCCAACTGTAACGAATACTTATTAGAACCACTCATTCCTGACCAAACTGAGATAATGAGGCCTCTTTCCAACTGTAACGAATACTTATTAGAACCACTCATTCCTGACCAAACTGAGATAATGAGGCCTCTTTCCAACTGTAACGAATACTTATTAGAACCACTCATTCCTGACCAAACTGAGATAATGAGGCCTCTTTCCAACTGTAACGAATACTTATTAGAACCACTCATTCCTGACCAAACTGAGATAATGAGGCCTCTTTCCAACTGTAACGAATACTTATTAGAACCACTCATTCCTGACCAAACTGAGATGATGAGGCCTCTTTCAACTGTAACGAATACTTATTAGAACCACTCATTCCTGACCAAACTGAGATAATGAGGCCTCTTTCCAACTGTAACGAATACTTATTAGAACCACTCATTCCTGACCAAACTGAGATGATGAGGCCTCTTTCCAACTGTAACCACGTGGTTACAAGTGACAGTTCCAACAAGACCAGGGACTGAAAGGTCTCTGTTCAGCGCTGTCTTCTCCTCTGTTGCATGCGTCTCTTCATGACGAAACGTGCAGACTTAAAAGCCTCGTTCCAACCCAAACTATTCGGTTATTGAATCCGTCAATTCTAGAGATGGAGACGAAACCAGCTTTAACCGTTCAGCTATCACATGTCTATTTCAGACCAAACTCTGATATATCTGTCAGATAAAAAAGGCTTCGTTCCAGACATTGAATCAATGGTACCACTATGGTCAATTTCGAAGGAAACCATTTGAAAACAAATCTGTTAGATTTTGTTTATATCGAGTTCCACTGTTGCCGTGATTTTGTGGCGCATAACCCTCTGAAGACAATGTTCGTGTCTTTTGTATTGATTTTTCTTTGTTCCAGACTGGGATAGATTTTTTTTTGGTATCAACTCAATCACGTTGTCTGAGAAGTTTTTGCGACAACCCGCAACCAGAAAACAGATTGAACAGAATAACGATTTTCAATATAGACGCTTTCTAACATGAAATATTAGACTTTGTAATCACATTTTATGTTCACTTTATGTGTATCTCTCTTTGAACTTTGATCATAAACGTGTGTGTTTGTAAAGTTGTTTAGCACGCTAGACAGAGTTATAGTGCCATTAAAATAATAAAAGTTATCGTTACGATAATGTGATAAAGGCGAGGGAGAGACAAGCAATTACTACTCTATTTTAAAAGAAAAAACAACAACACATTACTCTTCGTTTTTTTCCCCTGGGGTATACATTTCCGTTGTGTTGTATACGCGTGTTTGATTTTAATAATAAAGGAATATGAATCTGAGTTCAACCTTGGAAAAATCTATGAGCATGTATTTAGTTGATTTTAGTACAGAAGTTTGAAACTCAGTTTAAACAATAAAAAGAAGACAAGAAGAAAATCTCTATGCTATTAGAAGTCGTCAGTGGGTTTACCTCCGAAGCAAAACCAGAGATTGTCTTTTTTGGTTTATTCTGTCTTTTTTGTGTGTTTATTCTGCGTTATAGAGAAGGTTTGCATTTACAAAGAATTAGAAATAAAAAAAAAAAAAGCTATTCTAAGAGGCACTTCATGGATGCAACGAAAACAGATAAAGTCCGTAATATGATGTTTAAAATCTTACCGTTTTGTTGACAGAAAAAAAAAAAAAAAA
>CM031595.1:162745217-162747717 GCA_018398815.1 Conus ventricosus
GGGGGTGGGGGGTGTGGATGTATAGCTTGAACCCCGGGTGGGGCGGCGTTTTTCCTTTCCCTTTGTTATGTGTGTTTTGTGTGTGTGTTTTGTGTGTGTGTGTGTGTTTTGTTTTGGGGGGTTTTGTGTGGTGTGTGTGTGTGTGCGTGCGTGGCGGTGGTGCGTGTGGGGGTGGGGGGTGGGGGGGGTTTGTGTGTGTGTGTGTGGTGTTGTGTGGTGTGTGTGGTGGTGCGTGGGGAGTGTGGTGGTGCGTTGTGTGTGTGTGTGGTGTTTTGTGTGTGTGTGTGTGTGTTTGTTTGTGTTGTGTGTGTGTGTGGTGTGTGTATTTTTTGGTTTTTGTGTGCGAGTGTCGTGTGTTGTGTGGTGTGTGTTGTGTGTGTGTGTGTGTTTGTGTGTTGTGTGTGTGTTTGGGGGTGTGTTTGGTTGTTGTTGTTGTTTTTGGTTTTTGTTTGTTGTTAAAAAAAGGTTTAGACGGTGTGGTGGTGTGTGTGGTGTGTGTGTGTGTGGTGGGGTGGTGGTGGTTTGCGTGGTGCGCGTGCGTGGGGGGGGGGTGGGGGTGGGGGGAGGGGTGGGGGTGGGGGAAAAGAGAGAGAGGAGAGGAAAGTGTTGTGTGTGTGTGTGTGTGGTGTGTGTGTGTGTGTTTTGGGGTGTGTGGGGTTTTGGCTTTGTGTGGGGGGAGGGGGGGGGGGGGGGGGGGGGGGGGGAGAGGGGAGGGGGGGGGGGGGGGGGGATGGGGGGGGCGGGGAGGGGGGAGCGGGGGGGCGGTGGGGGGGGGGGGGGGGGGGGGGGGGGAGCGCCCCCAATTGTTAAGAAAATTTTTTGCTACAAACGAAGGGCAGGTAATCTATAACCCTAAAATTTTTTGCGTAAAAGACGTGACCTTCGTCGGCACCCTGTCCCCCGAAGCACTCGATTCCGGAGGTCCTTGACCCCAAAATTCCCCTGCTAGGATCATCAGAGGCCGTTGAAATTTTCTGCAAGATTCTGACTTGTGCATAATGTTAAAAGTTCACGGGTGGTTCTTCAGTGGGGAAAAAGCATTTCAATTGCCCTTAATATTTCAAAAGCCAATTCCAGTCCATTCATGTCGTCTCGTAAAATGTCATTTCGAATGCCCCAGCTTACGAAAGCGAAATTGTCAGCCTTCGGGTGTTTGCCTGATTTCTACGATCCCTTGCGTTCAAGTCGAGATAGCCGGCCTTTTTCGCTATACTCATCCTCCCCAAACTCTTCCCCCTTTCCTTCAAGGGTTCTTGGACAAACACAGAAATGCGGGACTGAAGGCTGTCACCACTTTTTTTAAAGAAAAAAAAAAAAGATATCACATTTTTTTTTTCTGAAGAACGGTTTTTTCCCATGAAAGGGTAAGGAGGGTACGAAAAAAGTATGGGGTGGCAAAAAATTTTAAAACGGATTTAGGCATCTTCTGAGTACTCCGTTTGATTAGTGGGGATAAATGATAAAAAACCACACCTGCGCGGCTCACGCACCCCACCGCACAAACACTTATACACAGTACACACGCACGTGAAAACAACACGCACGCGCGCGCACCCACAACACACAACACCCCACACAAAACACACACACACAAACCACACACACAACACACCGTCAATCTGAATTCGAAAAAGGCAAGTAATCATGCTCTTCCCCCCTTCAACATTTTCAATGATTCTGCACAGAAAGCTTTTCCCCTCTTGCATGGTGGACAAAAAAGAAAAAATATTCTAACTTACACGATGTGGAAAAATAATGTTCAAACGCCAATCAAAAGGGGAGTATTACAAAAATTCAAAAAAAATTGGGAAATGGGACAGACAAATTTAAAACGAAAAAAAAAAAAAAAAGAAGAAAGGAAAAAAATCTCGTTTTCCCTTTTGGGGGAAAAAAAAAAACGGTTGAGGGAAAATGATTGGGGGGTTTTTTATATATTTTTCACATGACTGAAACCAAAAAAAAATTATATAATTCACATTTACTTAAGCCAAAACGACAGAGGGAAAGATTTTTCTTTCCCCGCGCGTGTGAGAATTTTTCCCTCCCAAGGTACATTCTAGACAGGTACATCAAAGCCATGGGACAAGTGGGGAACGAGTGTGTTCATGACAGAATCCCAATGCAAATGTGTCGTTTTTTTGAAAGGGTAATACAGAACTTTGGCTTTTGGGTTTTTTCCGAATCCAAGAGGAAATGCGGGTTATTTCGCCTGACCCCTGCAATAATGTTATCTATACTGTCTTCGAGACTTCTCTGTTAAACAAAGTAATTTAACCCCCCCCCTGTTTTTTCGACGATAGGTAAACGTCCCCTCTTTCTCTCTGTGGCTCTGTTTTTACTTCAGCATGAAGAAACAATGTTTCACATGAGGCCAGCCCCGCAAACCTTTGTTTTTTCATTCGCATTAGCCAAACAGAGTTTTTGGGTTTTTTTCATACATTCCCGCACAAACATTGCGTGCCCCCAAGGACAGTCCGGAAGAGATTTTTTTCACTTTTAA
>CM031595.1:162750217-162755217 GCA_018398815.1 Conus ventricosus
TGCAGATATGAATGCTTATCTTCCCCCTATTCTTCAATCTAAGGCATAAGAGCAAGCTTTGTTTTATAATTCTATATATATATATATATATATACACGAGTGTGCGTGCGTGTGTGTTTCAGAAACGGCGACGGAAAAGAAGGGGAAGGTCAAACAACGTTGTTTTTAATTAGATTCTTTCCCTTGAAATTCTACCTCACCTTCAGGAGAGACAAGACAAAAAAGCTTACCTTCAAGGGCTAGAGGTCAAAAAGCCGATCTTTTCAAAATTATATTCAGCATTTTTTGTCGGACACCAAACACCGTAATGACAATGACTGGCAAGAAGGAACGGAGGAATGTTTACTCTCCCGAAGTGTTTGAGTTGCAGTCTCGGCCATAGGCAATCGGAGAAGAAGACTCGCGTCGCTTCAAGCCAAGAAGTGCAGGCACAGGTCATGATGAACTACAGCGGTGTTGTCGCTGGATGAGGGTCCATCACAGGACGGCAATGGGAATGTTTTGGAGATGCTCATTCCCTCTTTCTCGATCACGTGTTTGACATCTTTGGGTTTCCATAATCCCCCTATGATTTATAAGGTCTTCCGTTTCTGAACTTGCTGCTGACGTATACGATGGTCAGTGAAGGACTGCGATGGTCAGTGAAGGACTGCAGCATCCCTGTGATGACCGAAGCAGGCGGGTCAATTGCCAGGTACCACTGTCCGCCTTGTCTTCTTTCACACAATACAGGATAAACTGACTCAGGAAAAGCTGTGACAACTTTAAAGCATTGTTACTTTCCCTTCCAATCTGCACTCTTGCAGTAAGATTCAGGAGTTGATGTTACAAATCTTTACTAAAATTTTGTGCGTGCATATACTTACGCGTGAGTCACTTTATATATTTGAACATAATCGTTTTCGATACATATATTTTACTGTGTGCATGTAAGGTAAGGGTAATGTTGCTCAAAGCCCAGCCGACCGCAAAGGGCCATATCAGGCCTGTCACCGCGTTAAAGTCATGTCACAAGTCATGTCACAAGTCATGTCACAAGTCATATGCAGAACGTATTCTCGTTTGGTGAAGGAGTATTATCGTAAAACATTTTCTTAAATGGAGGAGGGAGGAGAAGGGGATAGACAGAGAAGATGAAGGTGTGGCGGCTGCATGCAAGGGACCTTTTTTATAAAATGATGATTGCCTTTTCCCTTTAACAATGGAGTTAGAGAGAGAGAGAGAGAGAGAGAGAGAGAGAGAGAGAGAGCGTGCCTGCATACGTGTGTGTGTGTGTGTGTGTGTGTGTGTGTGTGTGTGTGTGTGTGTGCGAGAGAGAGAGAGAGAGGTGTGTGTGTGTGTGTGTGTGTGTGTGTGTGTGTGTGTGTGTGTGTGGTGTGTGCGAGAGAGAGAGAGAGAGAGAGAGAGAGAGTGTGTGTGTGTGTGTGTGTGTGTGTGTGTGTGTGTGTGTGTGTGTGGTGTGTGCGAGAGAGAGAGAGAGAGAGAGAGAGAGAGAGAGAGAGAGAGAGAGAGTGTGTGTTGTGTGTGTGTGTGTGTGTGTGTGTGTGTGCGAGAGAGAGAGAGAGAGAGAGAGAGAGAGAGAGAGAGGTGTGTGTGTGTGTGTGTGTGTGTGTGTGTGTGCAAGCGGGCGCGCGCGGTGGGAGTGGGTGTTGCACAGACTCAGCCGCCTTCCTGATTCGCACCTGTCAGATTGTGTTACACTTTCACACACCAAACTACGCCACAGGCCTTCAAACAGGTGCGTGAAAGTGGGGAACGACTGCTGCCTACTCTCCGTGTACAACCTTACAACACCTAACGTGGACAAAATTAATACTCCACCAACACTGCCCCCCCCCCCCCCCCAAAAAAAAAAAAAAAAACAAAAAAAAACAAAAAACCCACCCGAAATCCAAACGTGAAAAGGTTGCAAAATCAAATCAACACTCCGACCGGGAAGGGGAGGGAGCGGGGGGAGGGGGGGGGGGGGGGGGGGGAACGCACATACAGCAAATTTTCTCGCGCGCGAGTTAACACCCCCCCCCCCCCCCAACCTGCCCCGTCCTTCCCCTCCCTTTCATCAAAGCGACAGAAAATGAAGAACGCGTGCTGCTGGTTACCCCCAACACACTCCTCACAGCGGCCGTGCGTTGCTGGCCGCTAAGAGAGAGAAGAGGGTGGTGTTAATCATTGCTCACATTCAATGGAGTTTGTGACTGCAAAGCAGCTTACTGGATCGAGCCACCCCCCACCCCCCCCCCCCCCCCCTCTCACCCATCCTCCACTCCCTTCCCCTCCTGCCTTCCCACCATCACCCCCACCTCCACCACCTTTCCCCAGTGATTTCATTCAGGTTTCTATCCAAAACTACAGATTCAGTTTTCGGAATGACATGGTTTAGGCTCTACAAAATGTTCCATTAAGTTAACAAAAACACGATCGAAAAACCACCCTGGATTTTAAAGCTCATCAAACTGTCCGTATCTAGAGTTTACTGTAAAGATCGATAGTCTAAACTAAAAATAAACCACAATAAAACTTAGCCTCAAAAGGTTGAACTCTCTTGCAATCTTCATGCAAATGGGGTGTGGGGTGTGTGTGTGTGGGGGGGGGGGGGGTGTATTTTACACCTGCTCGGTGCAGGCAGGCAGTAGCAGAAATAATAATGATGAATCGTCCAAACTTTTGTTGTTCTTGGGACACTCGCACATGTTCACACTGGAACACCTCCCAACACGTACATATGCCGGCACCCCTGGCATCGTCTCCGACGTGGGAACAGCCCTGGTGTGCCCCCTGCGGTCCGCTGGGCAATAAACAACATGGACTGAAAAATCGAATCCCAACTCGACTGGGGAATAGCATTAGGGGAGAGATTTTATGCCTTTTCCTCTCTCTCTCTCTCTCTCTCTCTCTCTCTCTCTCTCTCTCTCTCTCTCTCTCTCACGCGAGCGCGCGCAAACAAACAAACAAACACACACACACACACACACACACACACACACACACACACACACACACACACACACACACACATACACAGAGATAGAAAACACACACGCATGCGCGCGCACAAGCACAGAGAGAGAGAGAGAGAGAGAGAGAGAGAGAGAGAGAGGAGAGAGAGAGAGGAGAGAGAGAGAGAGAGAGAGAATTCAACTGGTTCTCTAAAAAAAAAAAAAAGAACATTCTGAAACCGAGAAATATACTGCATTAGTAACCAACAGGTAACGCAGGACATATTGTGTCAGACCGAGGCAAGAATGAGGCTTTCAGGTACATACTATTAAAAAACGGTTCCAGAGTGATTCGTCCACTCAGTCCTCTTGTTCAATGTGCGGTTTCCTTCGGGAAAATGACATGCATTTGCTTGTTTGTTTGTTTCATTGCAAAACACAGATAAGCTTCCGCGTAAAATGCATCTTTCTGACAGAAATTCTATCATAAAATGATAAAACAGTGGGAGGGCTGAAACTTAATTATGGCGATAATTCTGCAAAATCGTCTGCAGAACATACTGCACATGCAGGTTACATCCCAACCCAGACATTTTTTTTTTCCCAAGAGTTTATAAAAATTTAAAAAAAAAAGCAAAATAAG
The DNA here is from genome assembly GCA_018398815.1 of Conus ventricosus. NCBI lineage: Eukaryota > Metazoa > Mollusca > Gastropoda > Neogastropoda > Conidae > Conus > Conus ventricosus. The sequence continues at coordinate 162,753,797 of CM031595.1, forward strand.
AAATACTCAACCATTTTTTTTCCGTTTTGTTTCTGATTTATGTTTTCTTCTAATAGGTATTTTGCTGAATGGTTAAGAAGTACTTTATTTCATGATTTCTGTTATTTCATGTTTGGTGTGGATTGGCTGCTTTCGTTCTCATCATGTTGCTCTGCACCCCATATCAGATGAACTCTAAAGCTGTTGATATCAAAATGTTGTGTTCAGTGCTCTCTCTCTCTCTCTCTCTCTCTCTCTCTCTCTCTCTCTCTCTCTCTCTCTCTCTCTCTCTCTCCGTACGTATATACTTCGTGAACCCCGGGTTAGATGGTATCATTCTGAACTATTGGGGTTCAGTTTTAATCAGAATGTGATACCGGTGTTCTAGTTTCTATTTAAAATAAGGTTTCAATGTTGCTGATTAAGGTATCGGAGGAATGTGGGGTTGGGGGGTAGGGGTGGGGATGGTGGGGTGTGGTGAAGGAGGCATTGCAATGTGTGTGTGTGTGTGTGTGTGTGTGTGTGTGTGTGTGTGTGTGTGTGTGTGTGTGCGCGTGCGTGCGTGTATGTGTGTGTGTGTGTGTGTGTGTGTGTGTGTGTGTGTGTGTGTGTGTGTGTGTGTGTGTGTATGTGTGTGTGTGTGCGTGCGAGCGTGCGTGTGCGTGTGTGTGTCTGTGTGTATGTGTGTGTGTATGTGTGTGTGTGTGCAGGGGGGGGGGGGCGCGCGTTTGTGTGTGTGTGTGGTGTGTGTGTGTGTGTGTGTGTGTGTGTGTGTCTGCGTGTGTGCTCCTCAATTTGACGACTGTTCACTGGCAAAGGGTTAACAGTGAAAGGGAATAGTGTGAGCACACGTACGCTCGTGTACATGCGTGTGGTTTTGTGTGCGTGCCCGCATTTGTATATGTACAACATGTTTGCATATGATTGTTTTACATAAATGAATAGCAGCGAGAGAGAGAGAGAGAGAGAGAGAGAGAGAGAGAGAGAGAGAGAGAGAGAGAGAGAGAGAGACAGACAGACAGAGAGAGGGAGAGAAAGAGAGAGAGAGAGAGGGAGAGAAAGAGAGAGAGAGAGAGAGAGAGAGAGAGAGAGAGAGAGAGGAGAGAGAGAGAGAGAGAGAGAGGAGAGACAGAGAGACAGAGAGAGACAGAGAGACGCTCTGCCTCGATATTTGTTCATCATCTTCATCACTTCTGTTAGCTCCACAGATGACCGCCAGCTGCTGAGCTTGAGGGGCGACACTCATGTGCTGCATGTTCGGAATCGTGGGTTCGATTCCATGAGAGAGATGGCATTTTTCGGCACTGACAAGTCCCCGTTCCAAGACTCCAGAGTGTTGTGGTCTCAGTAAGAAGACTGGAACCACAAAAGACTAATTTCATCTCCCTAATGATGCGTACCAGAGAAAAAGAGTTTCTCCACTTCGTTTTCTTTCTATTGTT
>CM031595.1:162760217-162767717 GCA_018398815.1 Conus ventricosus
TTCGGTCTCACTATAAATACCAATCAAGGCAAGATGACCCATACTTTGGTGAGACGATTCTAACGAATTACTTCAATAGCCACTGAACTTGTCGACAGACTCATTTATTTTCATTTCCTTTGTTTTAGTTTGGAGAAACCTTCTGCAGTTCTTCTCTCCTAGGCGAAGAATTCGTTCATTTTCTGTATAGGACATGGCACTTAAAACTAATAAGATCAGCGACCAATGAATAATTGCCGATGGAGTGTACATTCCCAAAGAGCAGAACTCGAGTGACATTAACCAATTCAAACCAGTATCATTTTTTAATGTTGAGGGGAAAATCGTTCTCTCTATTATGCCTGGGAGGACGACTAAATACCTCATAGAGAATGAGTACGTGGATTGTCAGTCCAGAAAGGAGGCATCATTGAAATGTATAACTGTGTACAACATGATATTATGATTCGACAAGGATTTCAACGAACTAAGAAAGAGAAAAGGGACCACGACGTGGTGTGGTTTGACCTGACAACTGCATATGTGAGAGTTTCAGGCAAGATGATCCCACTGTCCGTTGAAATAAATCATGCATCAAAGAACATAAGATAAATGACGAAGAAGTATTAAAAGAACATAAGATAAATGACGAAGAAGTGACGGAGAAGTATTTCCATCTCTTCTCCATGGAGTTTTTTCTCAAACGAAAAAACAACCATCTGCAAATTGTATAGCTCCTGTCCATACAATTCCTTCAGGTTTGTGTTGCGATGGTGGTCACCTTGACCAGTGAACCATGCAGATTCAGCAGACCTCTGAAATGGACACCATGCCCCCACTAAAAGCATTCATGGATGACGCAACGGTCATTTCCACCCAGGAAGATGGCACACATAAAATGGTCAAATATTAAATACAGGATGAGTTTCAAACACAAGAGATCAAGGAACCTCTCCTTGCGGAAAGGAAAAGTAGATGAGACAGTTGCGATCACACCACCAGCCAAGCCCTTCAACCAGTGACAGACGACAGTCATGAGCCTTGAACTCTATCACGGTGACTTCCTGACAGACATAAATAGGGGAAACGAAAAAAACATCCAGCAGAAGAATGCCCACATGTAACGGATCAATGCTGCCTCCCCAGAAGATACAAAATCAAGCAGAAGAATGGCCACATGTAACGGATCAATGCTGCCTCTCCAGAAGATACAAAATCAAGCAGAAGAATGGCCACATGTAACGGATCAATGCTGCCTCCCCAGAAGATACAAAATCAAGCAGAAGAATGCCCACATGTAACGGATCAATGCTGCCTCCCCAGAAGATACAAAATCAAGCAGAAGAATGGCCACATGTAACGGATCAATGCTGCCTCTCCAGAAGATACAAAATCAAGCAGAAGAATGGCCACATGTAACGGATTAATGCTGCCTCTCCAGAAGATACAAAATCAAGCAGAAGAATGCCCACATGTAACGGATCAATGCTGCCTCTCCAGAAGATACAAAATCAAGCAGAAGAATGCCCACATGTAACGTATCAATGCTGCCTCTCCAGAAGATACAAAATCAAGCAGAAGAATGCCCACATGTAACGGATCAATGCTGCCTCTCCAGAAGATACAAAATCAAGCAAAAGAATGGCCACATGTAACGGATCAATGCTGCCTCTCCAGAAGATACAAAATCAAGCAGAAGAATGGCCACATGTAACGGATCAATGCTGCCTCTCCAGAAGATACAAAATCAAGTAGAAGAATGGCCACATGTAACGGATCAATGCTGCCTCTCCAGAAGATACAAAATCAAGCAGAAGAATGGCCACATGTAACGGATCAATGCTGCCTCTCCAGAAGATACAAAATCAAGCAGAAGAATGGCCACATGTAACGGATCAATGCTGCCTCTCCAGAAGATACAAAATCAAGCAGAAGAATGGCCACATGTAACGGATCAATGCTGCCTCTCCAGAAGATACAAAATCAAGTGCTTGTAGTTCACGCTGATCCCAAAGCTCTGCTGGCCTTTACAACATCAGCACTAGCACAGTGGAATCAACAGAAGCCACAATCAGCCAATACACAAGAAACTGGCTTGATGTCCTTCTTGGTCTCACTGACCTTGCGCTCTACTGTCGCTAAACAAAGCTGAAGCTTCCCCTGTATTCCATCCTCGAAGAGAGCAAAGAGGGAAAAGCAAGGTAACTAACCTTGCATGAAGACTGGGGAAACAAGGTGACGAGGTCATTCCACCCTATGCTGAAGACCTACAGAAAATGGAATGTGCAGAAGGCAGTGGGCGTGGCAGAGGAAAACCTCATGATCATGGCCACGCAGAAACCAACAGGTAGGGACTGGATCAACAGAAATGAAGTGGACGTCAAAGGCACAGTCAAAAGCACTGAGAGACATGGTAATGCAGAAATGAAAGAAAAACGAGGATGCCAACAGAATCTAGAAGGCAGTCTAACAAGGCTGACAGGGGTAATGGACTATGTGGGGAAGCGCATTCCAAAGAGGTCTCATTTGGAATGAAATATGGCATATAGCCCTCGTCCTCAAATCTATATGTGAACTCCTGTCCTCTCACACAAACCTGGAGTACTGGAGAAAATCACTTCCCACGTGTCCACTCTGCCAGGAGTAAAAAGTGGAATATGTGCTGACCTTCTAAAAAGCAACATTGGTGAAAAAAAAAAACGTACACGTGGAGGCACATCCAAGTAGTTCAGGAGATAGCACATGCGGTACGCACTGCTGGAGGAAACACTAAGCCACCATAAGCTCCAGCAACGACATTCTATATGGCAGAAGGCCACAAATCACTATCTGGAACAGCTGTATCATGTGGAACATGGAAACTGGGCGTACTGGATGGTGGGAATGCACAAGCAGACCCCACAGAATGGGAAAACCGCAGATCACCAGGAAGAGTGGCATGAGGCCGTATCGAATAGCACTCCTCTCAGATCATCAAAACAAATGATTTGGGTTGAACTCACAGTGCCATACGACAGCAGCCAAGAGAAGCTCACATCTGCAAAACAGAGAAATGCGTCAGTCCAACCAGTCTGGCCAGCACCTTCAGGGAATCTGGCTTCCAACTCAAAGTCCTCGACATAGACGTTGGGGCTGTGGAGGGTTGCCTGTGATTTCATGAAACAGATAAACAGATCACGAGTTCTGGTGGCAAGAGGACCAGAGCTCTAAAGGCAACGTCAGAGGCAGTTAAGAAGAGTTCCAGGAAGATCTGGTCCAAGAGATACAGATTGCAGTCATGGCAGCGCCAACACATTTCTGACCCCAGAAGATCGTCTGAGTCATGACCTTCATGCAGTTCTTCTTTATAAACCTACTGCTGTTAAGCTCAACCTAGATTTCGTTCTACTTGTCAATTCTCCTGTCTTCCTGAGAGAGAGAGAGAGAGAGAGAGAGAGAGAGAGAGAGAGAGAGAGAGAGAGAGAGAGAGAGAGAGGAGAGAGAGAGAGAGAGAGAGAGAGAGAGACAGACAGACAGACAGACAGACAGACAGACAGACAGGAAGACAGGAAGACTGACAGACCGAGATAGAGACAAAGACAGCACCGACGAATACTTTCATCTCTTACAAAATGTGACAAAGAGAGGGCTCTTGTCACGATGTCTCGCTACCTCCGACGCAGGTAGTCCACTGACGCTACCTCAGGGGCACACACACACACACACACACACACACACACACACACACACACACACACACACACACACACATTTTCATAGGAAAGGAAATCTTACAGGAGGCAGGGAGCAGTAAACATTAAATAACAAACACATAAGGTAACTCTTGCTCCCATGATGAAAGAAATACACACTTATAACTCCAAAAGAATGCTGCTTACGACATCGGATCGCCTAGCAGACATGACAGCACACAGCACACAGAACAAACAAGGACCACCCCCCCCCTCCCCCCAAAAGAATGTTCCAAGCTTGCCTTTATACCCCGCACTGAACACATCTACACACAGCAACAACAACTAGAGAAATGAACAACTACAAATTAACATCTGTTCAAGCCTTTTCGATCTTGAATATAGTCAGCTTGAATATAGTCAGCTTGAATATAGTCATCTTGAATATAGTCAGCTTGAATATATAGTCCGACAAGTACACGAACCAACAGTGACAATACAGGTAACCTCAATTTGATTGAAATGAAAGGGAATTTCAAATGAGGCAAGGAACAGTCAACATTAAACAACAAATGAGTAAGTCAACTTGAGTCATGTTGACACTGAAACAGAGGGCCGGAATAGCTCAGTGGTAGAGCGCCGGACTCGTAATCTTTGGGTTGCGGGTTCAAATCTCCGCCGGGCCGTTTCGGTACAGGGTTTTTTTCCCCCTCGGAGTTAACATTGGTTCTGACTCCATTCTCCATGCAGTCCTTCGAATGAGACAATAAACCGAGGTTCCGTGTGTGAACGTACGCATAACATCTTGCACACACGTAAAATCCCATCACCAACTTTCGGAAGAGAAGGCCAGTTTGGCCGTTGGTATGGACGACACGTTACACATAGCATGCACCTTCCCCGAAGATGGAGTATGGCTGCCATAATGGCGGGACAAAAAACGGTCATACACACAAAACTCCACTCCCTTTGTTGGGTAGATGGGATTAATCCTTGCCCGTCTCTACAGGGAGTGTCCGCAGAAGGATCAGCCTGCGTAGGCAGAAGAAAAAGAAGAAGAAGACGAAGAAGAAGAAGAAGAAGAAGAAGAAGAATACTCTGAAACAGAAGAGCTGCCAGCGACCTGCAGGCAAAGGCAGTTTCACGCACTCACCTTCGTAAGAAGACCATGTGTTCTGTGTGTCGCAGCAGCCCTGTCCTCATCATGATGCTCTGGAAGCAGGGTCTGTCGATGGCCCATAGTCGACAGTTCACCAGGGCTGCAACAAACAACGACCACTACACTGCAGTGTCTTTCTTAGATTCATGTCTTGGTTTATTTATTGAGTGATTTTTTTTTTTAATGAAATTTTAACAAAAGTAAAGACAGGTTTGTTAAAATGGGGGATTTCATCTGTACGTTTTGCCGATTACATTTGGATAGATTTATTCTGTCTGTCTGTTTGCTGTTTGTCTGTCTGTCACACACACACACACACACACACACACACACACACACACACCACACACACACACACACACACACACACACACACATATGCGCACGTGCAGTAAGGAGGGAAGAGAGAGAGAGAGAGAGAGAGAGAGAGAGAGAGAGAGAGAGAGAGAGAGAGAGAGAGAGAGAGAGAGAGAGAAAGAGACAGACAGACAGACAGACAGACAGACAGACAGAGAGAGAGAGAGAGAGAGAGAGAGAGAGAGAGAGAGAGAGAGAACATGTTTGAACATTCATATATAAAAGCCGCCTATATGCTTTTATTAAACGTGTTCTTTTAGGAGGTGCGAGAGGTGGGGCGATGGGAGGGGCGACACAAAATACTGCGGCATGTCATTATTCTAAACAATAATTATGGGAGGGGCGACACAAAATACTGTGGCATGTCATTACTCTAAACTATAATTATGGGAGGGCCGACACAAAATACTGCGGCATGTCATTACTGTAAACTATAATTATGGGAGGACGACACAAAATACTGCGGCATATCGTTACTCTACAATATAATTATGGGACGGCGACACAAAATACTGCGGCATGTCGTTACTCTACAACATAATTATGGGAGGCGACACAAAATACGGCGGCATGTCATTACTCTACAACATGATTATGGGAGGGCGACACAAAATACTGCGGCATGTCATTACTCTACAATATATTATTGGAGGGCGACACAAAATACTGCGGCATGTCATTACTCTACAATATAATTATGGGAGGGCGACACAAAATACTGCGGCATGTCATTACTCTACAATATAATTATGGGAGGGCGACACAAAATACTGCGGCATGTCATTACTCTACAATATAATTATGGGAGGGCGACACAAAATACTGCGGCATGTCATTACTCTACAACATAATTATGGGAGGGCGACACAAAATACTGCGGCATGTCATTACTCTACAATATAATTATTGGAGGGCGACACAAAATACTGCGGCATGTCATTACTCTACAATATAATTATGGGAGGGCGACACAAAATACTGCGGTATGTCATTACTCTACAATATAATTATGGGAGGGCGACACAAAATACTGCGGCATGTCATTACTCTACAATATAATTATGGGAGGGTGACACAAAATACTGCGGCATGTCATTACTCTACAATATAATTATGGGAGGGCGACACAAAATACTGCGGCATGTCATTACTATACAACATAATTATGGGAGGGCGACACAAAATACTGCGGCATGTCATTACTATACAACATAATTATGGGAGGGGCGACACAAAATACTGCGGCATGTCATTACTCTGCTACATAATTATGGGAGGGCGACACAAAATACTGCGGCATGTCATTACAATATAATTATGGGAGGGCGACACAAAATACTGCGGCATATCTCATTACTCTACAATATAATTATGGGACGGCGACACAAAATACTGCGGCATGTCATTACTCAAACTCTGTTGAATTTGCGCATGATCTGACACCCAATCGCGTGGAACTGTATTGAAACCTTAGAATACAAACATTAAACTAATATTCATGCCAGCCTCCAAAGTCAGGATTTTCCGGATCAATAGCAATCTTTCTCCGCACGCGCATTTATTTCCTATTCTTTAGCGGAAGGGAACAAGAGAGACATTATTATCGACTCCCTTGTTGATGCTGCCAAATTTAAGCTTTTCCCTCCGTCACGTTGTTTAATATAGTTCCAGAACCACACAGACAAGACCAAATTTCGTGAGTCATCATATTTGTTGTTGTTCGTTCTGTACTTGTCTCAATCATTAGTGTTCTTTCAAATGTAACAGTGGGCTTTGATGCCAAGATTCCAGATACGTCATTCAGCCGGAGGGGGTGCTGAAAAACACTCTGTCAAGGCTCTAGAGAAAGGCTGTCTAGGGATCTATAACGCGGCTTCCAACAGTGGCAGCTACAACAATTGTGTCTGCAACTGCAACTTCATCATCAGCTACTCTGTCTGTCTGTCTGTCTGTCTGTCTGTCTGTCTGTCTGTCTGTCTGTCTGTCTCTCTCTCTCTCTCTCTCTCTCTCTCTCTCTCTCTCTCTCTCTCTCTCTCTCTCTCCTGTGTCTTCTTCTATCACGAAACGCTTCTCTCTCTCTCTCTCTCTCTCTCTCTCTCTCTCTCTCTCTCTCTCTCTCTCTTTCCCCTCTCTCTCTCTTCTCTCTCTCTCTCTCTCTCTCTCTCTCTCTCTCTCGCTCGCTCGCTCTCTCAGTCCCTCCCCCCTGTCTTTCTCCCTTCGCCCCCCCCCCCCCCCCTCTCTTTCTGTCTCAGTCTCTCTCGCTTCTACCACTATCTCTCCCACAACCCTGCTTTCTCCCTCCCCCCCCCCCCCCCCCCCCCCCCCCCCCCTCTC
>CM031595.1:162772717-162780113 GCA_018398815.1 Conus ventricosus
CCCCTTTCCCCTCCTTCTCCTCTCCAACCACACACAAACACACACCCCACACACACCCCACCAAAACACACACAACCAAAACACACACACACACACACAAAACCCCCGGGGGGGGGAGGGGGATAGGAAGACGGGGGGGGGGGGGGGGGAAAGGGGGGGGGAGGAAAGGGGGGGGGGGGGGGACGGTGGAAAGAAAGGGGAAAAGGGGAAAAAGGAAAAAAGGGGAAGGGGGGGGAAAGGGGGAGGGGAAAGAAAGGAATAAGGGGGGGGGGGGGAAAGGGGGGCTGTTTCATAGTTAATTTTCATTTTTTATCTATCTTTCTTTCTGTAAGATAGATTGATAGTTAGATATATTTATTCACCGGGCAGGGTAAAATTTGATAGTACCCCCCAAAACAGATAGATAGATTTGATACCAGGGCAGATTGCTTTCTAATTGGGGGTAGATAGTTCATGTATTTTTTTATATAAGGGTATACCACAAAACCCCGCCATACTTTATACATGAATGCTTTTTTGAGTGTGTGCGGAAAATGCGTGCGTTTCGTTTCTTTGGGTTTTGTCTGGGCGCGCGCGCGCGCGTGGGGCGTGGGGTGCGGGTTGTCTGTCTCCTTTTTGGGTGGTTTTTGTGTGTTGTTTGTGTGGTTTTGTGTGTGTGTGGTTGTGTGTGTGTGTTTTGGTGTGTTGTGTGTGTGGCCTGTTTTCGTGTGGTTTTTGTGTGTGGGCCCGTGTGTGCGGGGGTTTTCCTTTTGGGGGTGTGTTTTTGTGGTGTTGTGGGTGGTGTTGTGGTTTATGTGGGGTGCCTTTTTTGGGGGTGGGGTTGTGTTTTTTTTGTGTTTTTTGTGTTTTGCCCCGGTGCGTGTGTTGTGTGCCTGTGTTTTTTGTGTGTGTGTGTGTGTTGTGGTGTGGTTGTGGGGTTTGTGTGTGTGTGGTTGGGGGTTTTGTGTGGTGTGGGTGGGGTGTTTTTGTTTTATGGGCCAAAAAGTTTCTGTGTTGGGCAAAATTTCACCTGCCAAGTACCGAACCCCCTTTAATATAAAAACCCTCATGGGCTGGACGTTTTCCAACCCCCCTTCCCCTTTTTGGCCCCGAGGGAACCCCTGCCCAAATTTTGACGTCACGCTTGCAGGCATTTTTTCAGGGGTGGCCCCAACCCCGGGGGACCTTTCGCTAAAACATGCCCTTTCTATAAACCCGCCAAAGAAACTCACGATGCATCCTGGATTTCCTTAAAAAAGTTCTAGCTGAAATACTTAAAAAAAAAAATAGGAATAGGAAAAAAAAAAAAAAAAAAAAGAAAGGAAAAAAAAAAGGGGGGGGGGGGGGGTTTTTTAAAAAGGGGAAAAAATGAAAAAAAAACAAGAAAAGGGGGGGGAAATTTTAAGGGGGGGGAAAGGGAGGGGGGGGGAGGGCGGGGGGGGGGGGGGGGGAAATTTAAAAAAAAAAGGTTTTGGGGGAAAAGGCTGAAAATGGGGGAGAGAAGAGGGGAAAAACCCTTTTTGGACGAATTCCCAAAAAAGGCGGGGGAAAATTAACAAAATTCTTGTTGCTCATTTTCCCCCCTTGTGTTTTACCCAAGGGAAAAACTCCCCAAAAAAGCCTTTTTAAAAACCCATCACGCCAAACCTTGTTTCATCCCCCTGTAAAAAAAAGGGAAAAAAAAAGAGGGGAATAAGGCCCCGGGGAAAAAGCCCCTTTAGGCACAATCCGCCAATCTGCCGTAATTTCCCGCGTAGGGCCTTTAAGGGGGGGAAAAGGCCTTTTAATGGTTTTGCGCGTTGTCCGTTTAAATTTTCCCCACAATGTCCCGGAAGATGCACACGTTAATGAGCCCCCCCCCCCCCCCCCCCCACCCCCCCCCCCCCCCCCCCCCCCCCCCCCCCCCCCCCCCCCCCCCCCCCCCCCCCCCCCCCCCCCCCCCCCCCCCCCCGGCCGCCCCAAAAACCCAAAAGCCGGGGGGGCGGATAATTGAAGTAAATCCTTGCTTAAAGTTGATGGACGCCCCTTTTTCCAAGGGGGGTGAAAATGGTTTTGTGATTCGGCGTTATTTGATTTCGTCAAATTTTTCGACCCAAAAAAAAAAAAAGGGTAAAAAGGGAAAAAAAAGGTTTAAAAAAAAAAGGAAAATTTGTGGGAAAAGGGCAGAGGAAAAAAAAAATTGCTACGAAAAAATAAAACCCCCAAAGAGGGCCAAAAGGGAAAGAGGGGGGGGAAAAAAGAAACAATGTCTTCGAAGATTTCCAAAAATGGGCAAAAATCATGGAAACGTGGATCGTGGATCTGTGTAAACAAAACTGAAGTACCACTATGACGGTTGGGATCGTGCAAACCCCCCAAAAATGAAGATACCACTATGACAAGGGAAGTGGAAAAACTGGGCTAAACCCCCCCTGAAGTCCCCTTGAAAGACGTGGATTTGTGCTAAACAAAACTGCTTTTCTGGTTGGAGTCCTGGTGGGGCATCCTCTCCCCCCTTCAGAGACGCCAATGGGCCGTGACGAACACGGCAAGCCCCAAGCCTTTTTGGGAGGGGGATTTACGAACACAGGGGGGGCCCCATAGCCGTGCAGCAGGGCCAGGACAACACCGGCCGGGGGCATAGCCGTGCAGCGGGCCGGGCCGGAAAAAAGGCAAGCCCCATTGCCCTGAGCAGGGCAGTGACGAAAAACAGGAAGCCACTACCGTGGGAGCAGGGCCGTGACGAACACAGGCAAACCAATAGCCCTTTCAGAGGGCAGTGCCAAACAGGCAAGCCACATAGCCGTGCAGCAGGGCAGTGACGAAAAACCCGGCAAGGGCCCCCCGCGTTTCAGCGGGCAGGACGAAAACGGCAAGCCCATAGCCGTTTCAGCAGGGGGCCCGGGCCCAAAACCCCGGAAGGGAATTTGGGGTGCAGAAAGGGGAGTGACGGGAAAACCGGCACCCCCTTGCCGTGCCGCAGGGCAGTGGCCCAACAAGGCAAGCCCCCATAGCCCTGCAGCAGGGCGTGGGCGAACACAGGGGAAGCCACATAGCCGTGCCGCAGGGCAGTGAGAAAACCCCGGGGGCCAATTGCGTGCAGCAAAACCCGACAAAAACAACAAAAGTTTTCCCAGGAAAAAAAGGGCCTGGGCCTTGCGCCCCTTAAAACCCTTCCCTGCACCGATTGAAAAGCCCCCCAGAGGGATGTCAAACCCCTTCTGATTCTGAAACTTCAACGTCTTTTTCGTTTTTCTACCAAATTTAGAGAAAAAAAGTGCTAACCGGCGAGACTGAACCCGATCGCATTTTAGCTGTCCAGATTTGCGTGTTGTGGTTTGGGTGGGGGTTCCCTGGAAAATGAAAAACGTGATTTATGTTTGGGGTTTCACTCGTTTGCGAAGCTTTTTCCTTTTGGGTTTCCCTTTAGTTCAGACGCCCAGAATCAACGTTTGACCGTTGAAAACTTTGACTCTCCCAAAAAAAACTTTTAATATTCTAATGTGCTTTTCCCCCTTTTCTTTTGCCGAAAAATATGTAAAAAAAACACGCACGCACCCCCTCTGTTTTACGCACGCGTCTGTTTGTCCCCCTACACACACGCGTTTCAAAGCGTGCGCACCAAAACACCTAAATCACGCACACCACCACACACCAAAAACCCAACCCCAAAACACACCCCACACACACGAAAACCCCCAACCGCAAAGCAACCCATGAGAACTCTCTCTCTCTCTCCCCTCTTCTCTCTCTCTCTTCTCTCTCTCTCTCCTCTCTGAGCCCGAACCCACAGACCCGGGGACCAGAGGGGGGGAGGGAGAGAGAGAGGAGAGAGAGAGAGGGGAGAGAGAGAGAAAAGAGAGAGAGAGGAGACAGAGAGAGAGAGAGCGCAAGAGGGGGTGGGAGCGAGGGTGGGTGGGGGGGTTTGGGGGGGGAGAAAGGGGGAGGATAAAAGGGACGACCCGCCCGACGGCAGCCGCAAAAACAGGACCGGGGCACAGGGCCGAAAGAGAAAAGAAGAAAAAAACCCGGGGGGGGAAAAAAGGGGAAAAACGGGATGGAAGGGGGGTGCTAGGAAAGAAAGGCGCTTGGGGTTTTGGTGGCCCCAGGACAATCCCCCTTCATTTCCCACAAAACAAAACAAGCATGGAAAACTGGGAGCGCCCCTTCAAACACAAAAACACTGGGGAACAACTGGGAGCGCCCCCTTTAAAAAAACCCCACCCCTGGCAACAACTGGGAGCGCCCTTCAAACACACACACAGCATGGCAAAAAATTGGGGAAACGCCCCCAAAAAGCAGGCTTAAGGGTGTCCTGCCCCAAACCCTGATGGCCAGGGAAGGGGTGGGGGGGGGGGGGGGGGGGGGGGGGGGCAGAGATTCCAGGGCAAAAAATTAACCTCCCGGCTGGCTGTTTGGGGCCCCACCCGTTTCCTCTCGTCAATGGTTGGGGGTTCCCCGGTTTTTTTTGTTTTGTTTTTTTTTGTTTGTTTTAAGGGGGTGTGGTGCCCACCCTTTTCTGCTTCGTCCCTGTTTTGGGTCTTCAGGTTTTTTTTTGTTTTTTTGCAGTTTTTTTTAAAGGGGGGGGGAAGGGCGGGGGTGGGGTTGTGTGTTTTGTGTTGGGTGTGTGTGTGTGTGTGTGTGTGTGTGTGTGTGGTGTGTGTGTGTGTGTGTGTGTGTGCGTGTGTGTGCGTGTGTGTGCGTGTGTGTCTTATCTGTCTGTCTGTATGTGTGTATGTAAATAAATGAATGAATAAACATACATGTGCGCCCGCGCACGCGCACGCGCAAACGCACGCACGCACGCGCACACGCACACACACCAACACACACACACACACACACACACATAAACACACACACACACCACACACACACACACACACACACACACACACACACACACACACACACACACACACACACACATACACACGTGTGTATCTATACAGAGTTCTCGTCAATATTCAAGTACCTACATGTTTATCATTCAAATATGTATACAGTTTGGGTGTTACTGTTATCGTTTATCTTTGAAGCACCTACACGATGAGTTAACATCATGGGGCCATGGGTAACATCAAGTATCTATATAGAACGGTTATCGTCAGTACTTAAACATCCAAACAGACATGGGGTTACAGTCTGGTCAACATTGAAGTATCTATACAGGTTGGGTGTTACAGTTATGTTAACATTCAAACAGTCATATAGATATAGCGTTACAGTCATGGTCAATATTCAAATATCTTCACGGTTGAGTGTTACAGTTATCATCATCATTCAAGGGTCCATATAGATATGCGGTCACAGCCATGATCAACATTCAATTTTTTATATTGATCGGGTGTGTTACAAATATTGTCAATATTCAAGCATCTACATAATATGGGCTTTCAGTTCTGGTCAATCTTCAATATCTACACAGAGAGAAGATTAAAGGTGTTGCTGAGATCCAATTCTCTGTACAGAGAGGGGATTACAAGTGAAAATACTAAGCACTTTACACAGAATAATCACAGTTGTGGTCAAAATCCTAAGCATGTATGCATCTATACAGTTATAATAAAATTCCAAGCATGGTCACTATCCAGGCATCTATACAGATAAGGAATTACACTTAAGGTCACTTCCACATCTATATAGATTAGACATGACACATACGGTCATTATCCACCATCTATACAGATAATGAATGATACGACCGGTCATGATGCACGCATCATACAGATAGGATTTACACTTATGCTCATTATCCAAGCATCCATATGAATAGGAGAATACAGTTAATGCTTCACATCGAAACATCTATGTAAGTAGATATGGGGAAATTATTATGATAAATTTTTCAAGCATCTGTCTAGGTGATGACCTTCTCTGATACGACTGAGTGAAGGTCTGTCTCGATGGGAACTAAAAAAATTCAATGATCTCAATTCCAACTGCAGAGAAGTCTGTCTGTGAAGACAGCCCAGAAACGTATCAATGAAGCCAATTTTCAATGGTGGCCAGGTAATCTATATTTCATCTTCAGGGTCCTTCTCTTTTACAATGAGATTTTCGCGCATTGGACGCTGTACACGGTGTGCTGCGGAAGGTGTGGCGCCGAGAGAGATGATGAGATTACGGTCTGTGCCCTTTAGACCCATTCCAATCCGATCATGCTCTGAAGGACATTGGAGGTATTACCTCACAACGCAGTCATGTATTCTCAAACCACAAGCAACGCGATATAGTCCCGGGGTTTGTTCCAAAGAAAAAAAAATCCCCGTTTCGTCCTTTCTCGATTTCAGTTTGAGGCAGCATAAAAGAACAGGGACAAGAAGAGATGAGGAAGAAGCAGAGGCAGCAGCAGCAGCAGCAAAAGAAGGAGGGGGAGGAGGAGGAAGAGGAGGAGGAGGAGGAGAAGAAGAAGAAGAAGAAGAAGAAGAAGAAGAAGAAGAAGAAGAAGAAGAAGAGAAGAAGAAGAAGACGAAGAAGAAGAAGAAGAAGAAGAAGAAGAAGAAGAAGAAGAAGAAGAAGCAGAAGGAGAAGAAGAAGAAGATGAAGAGGAGGAGGAGGAGGAGGAGGAGGAGGGAGGAGCAGAAGGAGAAGGATGAGCAGAAGAGGTGGAGAAGGAGGAGGAGGAGGAGGAGGAGGAGAGGAGGAGGAGGAGGAGGAGGAGGAGGAGGAGGAGAAGGAGAAGAAGAAGAAGAAGAAGAAGAAGAAGAAGAGAAAAATAAAAGGAAGAAGACGAGGAAGAAGAAGAGGTGGGTGGGTGGAGAGACAGAAAGACAGAGAAAGAGATAGGGGGATGGGATACAATAGAGAGAAAGACAGACAGACAGACAGAGGTGGGGGGGAGGAACCAGAGAGAGAGAGAGAGAGAGAGAGAGAGAAGAGAGACAGACAGACAGAGAGACAGAGAGAGAGACAGACAGACAGAGAGGGAGAGGCAGGAACACAAGAGAGAGAGAGAAAGAGAGAGAGAGAGGGGAGAGAGAGAGAGAGAGAGAGAAGAGAGAGAGAGAGAGAGAGAGAGAGAGAGAGGGGAGAGAAAGGGGGGGGGGGGGGAGAAGAGAAGAAAACAGACAGACAGACAGACAGACAACAGAGAGAACCGTCAGACAGACAAGCAGACATACAGAGACAAAGACAAACACGCAGAGACAGAGACAAGAGAGATCCCAGCACGGCTGCCAAATACCAAACGCGTGTCATTCACAACTCAGAGAGAGCCTGTGGTCAACCTGTTTTAGACTGTCCCGACGTGACCACCTTAATCTGGATCCCAACCGTCCCCCAGGATTGACCAGGGACAGACCAGTGGAAGGGCCGAGACCAAGCGGAATCATCCTTGTTCCCCTGGCCCCCCCCCCCTCTCTCTCCTTTTTTCTCTCTCTTTCTTTCTTTCTTCTTTCTGTTCTTTTTTTCTTTTTTCTTTCTTTCTTTCTTTTTC
>CM031595.1:162780213-162808293 GCA_018398815.1 Conus ventricosus
CTCAAGGTCTTTCACGTGTGCGCACTAAACATTCCCCCATCCCCCCCACCCCCGCACCCCCGCCCCCCCCCCCCCCCCCCCCCCCCCCACCCCCCCCCCCCCCCCCCCCCCAACCCCCCAACCCCACCCCCTCTCAGGCCCCCTTCACGGGGGCTCACTTTCTTTGCTGGACAGAGGGGCAGACTGGCCCAAATTTCCGGGGGTTGTCGGGAGGGGAAAAATTTTCTCTCTCTCTCCCCTCTCTCTCTCCTCCCTCTCTCTCTCTCTCCCCATCTCTCCTCTCTCTCTCTCTCTTCCTTTAAAAAATTTTCCCACACAAAAACACAACACACACCACACAACACCACCACTCACACAACATACGAAACCCGCACACACAAAACCCCACAATATCCACACCCAACACAAAAAACAAACAAAAAACACACCCACACACACACCCCCACGCACACCCCACACACACACACCACCCCCCAACCACAATATCACACAAAACACACAAACAAAAACACACACCACACACCCCCCAAAATTCTCCCCACCCATCATAAAACAACCGTCCCCCAACCGTAGTCATCCAGGCGCTCCCGTCCCTCCCCCACCCCTCCCCCATCCCCCTTTTCCCCCCCCAAAACCTCCCCCATCCCCCATGGGGCCACTTTCTTTCGTCCCCCGGTCGGGGCTGCTTCGTTTGTTTTCCGTTAAATTTTTCAGAATCTTTTTGGGTTTGCCTGAAAAAGAAAAATTTTTTAAATATTTTTTATGGGTTTTTTCATTTAATTGTGTTTATTTAAAAAGGTTAGGGTGCACTTTTTTTTTTGGGCGGGTTATAAGCGCCCCCAAAAACGGGGATAAAAAGTTTTATGTGGGCGGACATTGTTTTTGTGGGCCCTTTGCACGGGTTTTTAGGGGGGAGATGCAGGGAATTCTTTGCGTTTTTTTTAAGGGTGAGTTTGGGGAAGGGGTTTGTATGTGGGGGCCCGGGTTCCGATTTTTTTGCTGTTTGCTTTAAAGCCCGAGAGAGGACCCGGCGCTGTCTGCTGTGACTGCCCGAGGAGCGTAAGACGCTAGAAATTTCCGGGGGGGAGAGGCCCGGGTAAAGTTGAAGCCTTTGTGTTGTTATGTTATAATTTTTTTCATTTTCTTTACAGCTTGGTTTTGTTTTAGGGTTTATGAAGAGTTTTTACGATGAATTTTTTTGGAAAAGGGAATTTTAAAATTTTTCCCTTTCCATTTTTTTATAGATTCGGGGATGGTTCGGGGCCCGAGGTGGGGGAAGACAAGCGGGTTTTTTATATATTTAAAATTGTCTTGTTTTTTTTAAAAATAAATTTTGGGAAAATTAATATTTTTTAAATTTTATTTATCTTGAAATTGCCGAGGTGGAGACGGGGGAAAAAAGGTTTGGTTTGGGGTTTTTCCCGGGGGAGACAAAAGGCTGAAAAATTTTATTATTGAAGGGGTTAGGAATGGGGAAGTAAGGTGGTGTTCCCAAAACTTTGTTTGTAGAGGTGGCATGCTCCGCTACGGGAGTGAGAAGCGGGAGGGCCCCCTCCCGTAGACTTTTGAGGCTGCCCCGGGTTTGTGAAGATGTACAGATGGCATGCTCCCCGGGAGGGGAAAAGTGGGGGGAGCTCCCTCCCTTTGACTTTTAAAGGTTTGCCCCGGGTTTGTAAAGGGACTAACAGAAGGAAGGTCCCGGCTACGCTTGGTTTTGTCGTGGGCCAGCCCCGGGTTTGGGGGGGCGGACGCCCGTCCCGGGTGAACTTCGGGGAGAGAGGGCGAGGAAAGCCCCGGGGAGAATTTTCAGGGACGAAAAAGTTAGGGGAAAAACCCTTTTAAAATTTTCCCCATTTTTTTGTCACACCCGGGTTTGAGTGTAAAACCTTTTTTCTAAAAATTTTAAATTTAAAAAGGGGTTTGGTATTTTTAAAAAGTTAAGCGTTATATCCCGGGTAAGAACGTGTATGGAGAAAGATTGGGTGTGTTGTGAGATTTTTTATTTCTGTCTCGTTTTGTGCTTGACAGTGGTGACCCCGTTTCCCCAGGGTTAGGTTTTTGTTTTATTTGCACCCTGATTTCATTTAAAAAGTCCATGAAATTTTTTATTTTTGTAATTTACCCCCGTCCCCGGGTTTACGGGGACATTTACTGGGGTTTAGTTGGGGTTTTGGGTTGTCGAGGTTTTTTGTAGTTCTTTTTCCTTCCTTTTTTATAAAAAGTATCTGTCTATTTTCTCTTGGCCCCCCCCGGGGTTTGATTGTGTCTTTCTTTTTTAAATACTTTTATTTGTTTTAAGTTTTGTGTGAATACCCCCTTTTTTATTTGTGGGTATTTTTTTACATGTGATAGTGTAGTTTGTTTTGTTATTTGTGGGGGTAAATTGTTTTGTGTGTTTTGTAAGTGAACAGTGTAATTTTTGCTTTCCCTTTTGGTTTTTTTTCTCTCCCTTTTGTTTGTTTATAAAAATTTGTTTTGTGGGGTGTGTGGACTTTAAATTTAAAAAAAAATTTTTGTGTTGCTTAAAAAAATTTGATATTAAAAGTAAATTTAAAATTCATCATTGTATTTTTGGGGGGACAAAAAATTTATTAATTTTGTTTAAAGAATTGTTATTATTTTCAAACATGGATCGGAAAAAATTTGGGGTTGTTAACCTCAAGGAAAAAGAGTTAGGTTTGGCGGGTCCTGAACTTAAAGTTTTTGGGTTGGAAAAAATCCCTTGGGAAAGGGGAGAGAAAATCACCCCTAAAACGACTTGATTTTAGCCCCCCCCCCAAAAAAGGGAAAAAAAGAAAAAAGGAGATTTTTGGCAGCTAAAAAAAAAAAAAAGAAAAAAGGATTTGGGCCGAAAAAAAGGAAAAAGAAAAAGAGACTTGGAAGCCTAAAACTGGTTAGAGAGGAGAAAAAAAAGACTAGTAGGTGATAGAGGGGAAAAAGGAAAAGGACAGGCTCAGATAGCTAAGAAGAGAGAGTTGTACCCTGAAAAAGAGTGCAAAAGGGGGGGAGATGCGTTTGAAAAGAAAAAAACGAAAGACGGGCTCAGAAAGCAAAGAAGAGAGAGATGAAAGTTAAAAGAAAAGGTAGACTTGCTAAATTTAGCTAAAGGGGAAAAGAGAAATAGTCAGAGAGAAAAAGGGAAAAGATTGGCTCGTTTCAGGCTAAATAAAGAACAAGGGGAGAGAGATTTTGATGGGGTTTAAATTTAAAAGAGAAGCTCAAAGCAACAGGGGGGAAGGGGTGAGGAAGAAAAAAGGGGTTTTCAAAAAACTGGAAAAACAGAAAAAAAAGGAAACTTGGCCTGAAAAACTTTAAATTTTAAAAAGGAAAAGGAGAAAAAAAGGGAGGGTTTAAAAAATTTTATTTGCCGTGGGTTTTAAAAAAAAAAAATTTCAAAAGCCCAAAAATTTTTAAAAACCCCCCAAAAACCCCAATTTTTTTTAAAATTTGGTTCTTGGGTAACTTTCCAAAAGTGGTATTTGAATGTTTTGGTTTTTTTTAGGGAAACCAATTTTTCTTTTGGGGAAAAAAATTTGGGGTTTTTTTAGTGTAAAAAATTTAAAAAATTTGGGGGTTTTTCTCGGGGTGAA
Source organism: Conus ventricosus (assembly GCA_018398815.1). Lineage (NCBI taxonomy): Eukaryota > Metazoa > Mollusca > Gastropoda > Neogastropoda > Conidae > Conus > Conus ventricosus. The sequence continues at coordinate 162,783,804 of CM031595.1, forward strand.
CAAAAAGGAGGCTTCCTTTTTTTTAAACCCCTGTGGGAAAGGGGGAAAATTTTTGGAATTGGAATGTTATTTTCGGGAAAAAGTTCAAAAAAGAGGGTCCGGGAAAGGGTTTAGAAAATTTCCCAAAACCCCAAGAAGTAACCCTTTTGGTGTCAAAACTTTTTCCATTTTTTGATCTTTGGGGGGAAATTTTTCAGGCAAAGTTTTGGGGCCCAAGAAGGGAAAAGGGCCCCGGAAAAATTTGCTCGGGAAAAAGGATTTGGAAGTTTTTTTTGGGGGGAAAGGTATTTAAAAATTGCATCTTTAGGGGGAAGGCCCCGTTTCTCCCAAAAAAGCACAAACAAATTTGGGAAAAGGGTTTTTTTTCTTAAAAGGGAAAACCTGGGGGCAGGGGGTGCGGTTTTTTTGTTAAACTTAAAAAAGAGCCCCTTTTCCAAAACCAAATTTTTGGGGAACGGGGTGGTTTAGGTTCTTTTTAGGTGTTCGGTGCAAAAATTTGCGGAGTTTGGAACCCCACGGTTTGTCGACTTTTTAATGTGGGGTAAAGAACGAGAAATTTTTAAACTTTTGGGGAACCCTCTATTTCCCGCACCGGGGAAGGGGGAAATGTTTTTTTGGTTTTCGGGTTTCTGGGGTCAAGGATCCCCTTGGTTCTTTTTGGGAATTTTTTAGGTTCCCCCCCTTTTTATAAAAAATGATTTTTCCCCGGTTCGGGCTCGGGGAACAGGGGCAAAAAAAAAGCGGGAAAAAGGGGAAAAGGTATTTTTCGGGTTAGACATTAGGGGGGGGTTTTGCGCAAAAGAAATTGATTTTTTTTGGGGAGGAAAAAGGTATTTTTCCCATTGGGCTTTTCCAAATTTTTTTCGGGTTTTCGAGGTGTTTCAAAAAAAAAAACCAGATTCTTTTGGGGGGTTTTTGGTGAAAGGAAAAAAAATTTTTTGTTTCGTTCATTTTCCAAGGGCGAAAAACAGGCAAAGGGGTGGCCCCTGGATTTGGGTTCCCAAGAGGTCTTGTTTTTCCCATGAGGAATTGCTGGGTTTGAGGGGAAAAAACTTTGGCTAATTTCCCAAAATTTTTCGGTTGGCAGGGTATTAAAAAAAAGGATTATTTTGGTTTTTGGAAGGAAAAAATTTTGTTTCAAAATTTTCCCCAAAAAGGGCGTACCCTTTTTCCGTTGTTTTCCAGAGAAGGTTCGAAGGGGGCCTTTTACAGAGTTTTTGCATGGCATTGGGGGGGGCCTTTTTTCTAATTTTTTGGGGGCCAATTAAGGGGTTTTTTTGGTTGCAAGATTTAAAAAGAAAAGGGCAGGAAAGTCCTTTGAAAAAAGGGGGTACTCCGTTTTCCCTTTTCCGTTTCAAGGTTCTACAAAAGGGGTACTTTTTATTTTTCCCCCCCCTTTTCGAAAAAAAAATTTTTTGTAAAAAAGGGAAAACCCCTACAAAAATTTTTAATGAAAACTTTGGGGTTTTTCGTTTCGGGGTTTTGGCAAAAAAGTTTTTTCCCTTCCAAAAATGTTTTTAAACTTTTAAAGGCCAAAGGTAAAAACTTGTTTAAAGTTTTGAATTTTTTGGCAAAAAAAATTTTTCCCCCCAAAACCTCCTTTTACCAAATTTTTTTTTAAAAAGTTTAAGGGTTTGTTTGGGGGACATTTTTAACCCTATTTTTATAAATTTAAAAATTAAACCTAAAAAAAAAATTTCCTTTAACTATTTATATTTTCCAAATTTAAATACTCTTTTTCCAAAAAACCCTTTCCCCATTTAAAATTTTTTATTTTTCCCTCCCCTTTTTTTCCCTCCCCCCCCTTAAATTTTAAAAACCAATTTTCCCCCGGCGGGGAATGAAAAAATTTTGGGACTTTATTTAGCAAGTACGAGTCTTTTTTTGAAAATTTTCCCTTTTGGTTGTTGTTCTTGAATTTTTGTGCCACGACATTTTTCTTGTTACGGTTTAATAAACCAGTTTTCAGGAAAATTTCCCTTTCCCTTTTTTTCTTCTCAGGAAACGTTAAAGGGAAAAAGGTACAAAAGATTTTGAATTTAGGAGTCATTAAAACCGCCCCGGGGTTCTCCTTTTTCCCGCTCCTGTTGTGTTGGTTAAAAAAACAGTGGTTCACTAAAATTCTGTTGGGGTTACGAGAATTAAAACAAATTTTAAATCTTTACGGATGTAAAACCTTTCCTGACCAGAGGAGTTTTTTTTCCCAAGGTTTTTTCCCCTGCTCTTTACTTCCCCCAAGATTGATTTAAAAAAAGGTTACGGGAAATTCCAGTAAAGGGAAAGGTGATAGAGATAAGAGGGGTTTTTAAAACCCCCCCCCACCCCGGGGGGGGGTTGTTTAGTGGGTGAGAATGCCTTTTGGGGGGGTGAAAAGGCCCCAGCGACTTTGCTGGGGTTTTGCGTGCTTTAAAGTTAGGCGACTTCAGCATTAAATTTTCTTCGATGATATTTTTTTATCTTCAGAAAGGGATGTTTTTTTGGTCATTTAAATTTTTTGTTGGGGAAAAGTGTTTGAAAAGCAAAAGGGCAAGCGGTTTTGGGCCCAGTTCGTCCTTCGAAGCTCTATGTGGTTTTTCAAAAATTTGAAATTCTTGGGAATACGTTGGTCAGGGTTTTTGGGCCAGCCAGCCCAAAGGGAAAAGGTTTTGGAAAAGATTCTTCATGTTATCCCCCCCATCTACAAAGAGGCAAGGGGCCCGGCGTTCGGGGGTTTGGTTTTGGTTTACTACAGATTTTTTATCCACAATTTGCGTCGTTAAATTGGCCCCATCGCGATTTGTTGTCGGGAAAAGGGGCTACAAAAAAGTTGGAGGGTTTCCGTCTGCTTGTCAGTTGTTTTGGGAAAGGAAGTTGAAAAAAGGGTTGTTTAAAGGGCCGATTTTGTGTTGCCAGTTTTGGGGGGCCCCCCCCATTTGGGGGTTCGGTCGGATGCCAGTTCCATCGGGATGGGTGGGGTTTGTTTCAGGACCCGGGATGATGTTTTCATCCGTCGTTTCGTGAGTCGAATACTTCTCCCCAGGAAAACTCGTTTCAGTACTATCGAGGGGAAAATTTGCTTGGAAATTGTGTGGGTTTACAAAGCTGGTTGAAAATCTTGGGGAAAAAGGCCCCTTTTTTTCCCCAGACAGATCATCGCCCTTTGATTACTCCGTTTGTTTTTTAAAAAATGAAAGGGAAAATTATGAGGTGGTCCCTTTTTTTTTGCAGGAGTAAAAAAGTCACTGTTACTCCCTTTTCGGGTACTGCAAATCTTTTTTGCGGGTTTTCTCAGCCGTTGAGAAAAAAAGAAAAGTGATGTTTTTGAGGTTTTTTTTTTTTGATCTTGTTTGCAAATTTACCTGTTTGTTTTTCTATTGGGATAATGTTTTTCATGTGATTAATTTTTTTGCGGGGTTTTCGGAAATCACCTTCAAAAGTTTCTTGGGAAAAACTCTCAAATGTAAAATTTATGCTATTTTGTTGGGATTGATGTTGATTTCCTGGATGAGAAAAATTTTAAGGTGATGGTTTTAAAAATCATGTTTCTTAATAAAATTTGAGGTAGTGAATTAAAGATAGAAAATTTTTTTTGGAGAAAATTTTTTCATTTTGGAAAATGTGTTTCCCCCTTTTGGGTTTTTCCCTTTTGGTTTTTAAAGGTTTGTTGTGCGCCCCTTTTTTTTTAAGGGGGGGGGGGTTTTTTCTGGAAAAAAAAAAGTTTTTTAATTTTTTTTTATGGTTTTTTTATTTTAATTTGTTTTTTTTAGTATAGGTTTGAAAGGTTTCCCTTTATTTTTTTGCCGGTTTAAAAAAAGCGCACCCAAAATGGTTTTTTTAAAAATTTGATATGCTGATGCAGGGCATGTGTGTAGCCCCTGAAAGGTTTTTGGGGGGAGATTTCTTTGGAAACTCGTTTCAAATTTTTTTTAAAGGGTGGGCCTTTTAAGGGTTTTTATGTTTGGCCCGGGCGTTTTTTTAGGGTGTTTTTTTGGACAGGAAACCCGGGTGGGGGAGCGGCGCCTTTTTCTGCTGGTTTACAGACCCAAAAGAGGTAAGAAACCCCTAGTAAGTCCGGGGGGGGAGGGGAAGGGGGCCCCCGGGGAAGTTGAAGGGCTTTTTTTTTTGTTTTAAATTATTTTTATTTCATTTTTTTACAGCCTTTGGTTTTGGTTTTATTTGGTTTTTTTTGAATAGTAAATTTTTGGTTTAATATGTTGACAAGAAATTTTAAAAATTTTCCTTTTTAAATTTTTTTAAGTTTTGAGTGGTTCGAGGCCGTTTTGAGGAGACAAAACTGTTGTTTTATAATAAAATTGTCTTGTTTGTTGAAATGGGAATTTGGAAAAAATATTTTTTATTTTTATTTATCTCAGAAATTGCCCAGGTGGAGACGGAAGGGAAAAGGTGGTTGGTTTTTCGGGGGGAGGACGAGCGAATAAAAATTTATTATTTTAAATGTTAGGAATGGGGTAGTAAAAGGTGGTGTTTCCCCGACTTGTTTGTAGAGGGGCTTTCTCCGCTACGGGAGTGGAAGTTTGGGGGAGCCCCCCTGCCGTGAAACGTTTGGGGGCCCGCACGGGTTTGAAGATGTACAGATGGGGATGCTCCGTAGGGAGGGTTTTTGGGGAAAACTGGAGGAGCCCCCCTGCCGTAGACGTTTGAGGCTGCACCGGTCTGAAGACTTTCCGAAGGAAGGGCCCGGCTTAACCCTTTTGGCCCATCGTGGGGCCAGACCCCGGTTGGGGGGCCGTGACCCCTCGTCCCTGGGGAACTTCAGGGGGAGAGGGGACGAGGGGAAAGGGGTGGGAGAATCTTTCGGGACGTAAAAATGAGTGAAAAAAAACCTTTTTAAAAATTTTCCCCCTTTCTTTTGCTTACACCCGGATTTTTGAGTGTAGACATTTTCTAAAAATTTAATAAAAAGGGGGGGTTTTTTATCAAAAGTTTAAGCGTTATATCCCGGGGTAAGAACGGTTGGAGTAAGTTTTTGGGGTGATGTGAGATATTTTTTTTCTGTTCGTCTGTGCTTGACAGGCCTGTACACCCTCTTTGTATGCAAGCTCATGACGTAGGAGAAAAAACTTACGTCCCGGGAACACCGAGAAAGTAGAAAAGGGCCCCCTCTGCTTTCTTGGGGTTTAAAACACTTCCCCCTCTCTCTCTTCCCCCTCTCTCTCTCTCTTTTCTTTTCTCTCTCTTTTCTCTTTCTCTCTTTTCTCTCTCTTTTGAAATTTTCAGTTTTTTCTAAACAAGCTCTCTTATCGCACCCATCTCGCCTCTTTCCCCCCCCTTCTCTCTTCTCTCTTCTCTCTCTGGCCGACTTACCCCCCATTCCTTCGGCCCCGCGTCTTCTCTCTCTCTCTTTTCTCTCTCTTTTTCTTCTCTTCTCTCTCTCTGTTTTTAAATTTTTTTTCCCCTATTGTTTTGGTTTGTTCTAGTCATTTTTCTTTCTTCCTTTGTTGCCTTTTATTTTTTATTGTTGCCCTACTCCCCCCGGGGGGGGATGGATGTAAAAAGCACATCGTTTCTTATCCCATTATCCTCCCTAAATAAAGAATTTTGGGGTTGTCTTGTCTTGTCCCTTTCCCCCCTCTTTTTCTCCCCTCTCTCCCCCCCTTTCCCCCTCTCCCCTTTTTCTCTTTCTCTCCCCCCTTCCCTTTCCCTCCCCCCCTCCCTCTCTCCCCTCTCTCCCCTCTCTCTCTCTCTCTCCCTCTCTCTCTCTCTCTCTCTCTCTCTCCCACCACACAGAAGGTGCCCGGGCCCCCCGCTCTGCCATCAGCCCCAGTCTGGAGGAAAAAAAGCCTGGGGAGCTGTTTACCGTCGTTTAAAAAAAAACACATCGTTTGGCAACATTGGAAACTGGCGTTCTCTGCTTGGGCCCTCTTCCCCACTCTCTCCCTTTCTCTCTCTCTCTCTTCTCTTCTCTCTCTCTCTCCTCTTTTCCACACACACAAAACCCCCACAAAACACACACGGGACCACCACACAGAGGCGCCCCCGCGCCCACACACCACACACCAAAACAACACAAACCCCCACACAACACCAAAACCCCACACACACTCGCACCAACCAAAAGGCGCGCGAGGTGCACAACACACACAAAACAAAGGGACCACCGGCAAAAACCCCCACACACACAACACACACACACACACACCACCATGGGGCGCACGCGCAAGCATGCACGCACATTTTACACACACCCACAACCCCACCCACACACAAAACACACACACACCAACAACCCCACACCAAAAAAAACGCCGCGCGCGCACGCACGCACGCACGACGCACGCACGCACGCACCCCACACACACACACACCACACACACACACACACACAAACACAAAACCTTTTTTTCCCCGGGAATCACGGCCAAAAATGAAAAAACGGTTTTGGGGTTTTGGGAGAGGAGAGAGAGGGAGAGAGAGAAAAAGAGAGAAGGGGGGGAGAGAAAGAGAGACAGAGACACAGGGGAAGGGCAGACGCACAGACAGACAGACAGACCCGACAGGGTTGACGGGCAGAGAAAAAGAGAGGGGGAGAGAGAGATCAAGCTGGGCCGACGGGAAAAATGACCCAAAAAAAATGTTTTACGACCCCCATGCCAAGGGGAGATAATTTGGGGTTTACGTACTAGTTGGGCGAAAAAAAAAAGGGAAAAAAAGGGAAAGGGAAAAATAAAAAAAAGTAAACAATAACACTCCACACACCGAAAAACACAACACACACACCCCACACACACACCACACCACAACACCACCACCCCACAGAACAGCTTGGTGAGGGAAAGTACCTGTGACTTTTTAAAAAAGCAATGCGCATCCCAAAAAAACAAACAAACAAAAATCCACTTGACAGTGAAAATAGGGAAGTACGATTCATCCGACCATGATGTAAACCAGACCAAAAATTTTCTAAAGGGGGCAGAGGGGGTTTGGGGGGGGGTGGGGGGGTGGGGGAGGAGGGGGGGGAGGGGGGGGGGGTGGGGAGGGGAACGTCACTGAACCCAAAAAAAGCATTTTTGCCCGGGCCCAAAAACCCCAGACCTCCCCTTTTTTCCCACCCCCTGACCTATGCCTTATCTTCCAATTTTTTTTTTGAAAGCATCCCCGCGCATTGTTTGTTTTTATTATATATATATATTTTATATATTTTATAAAATTTATTTTATTTACAGTGAACCCCGGATGTTTGTGAACGCCGGAAAAGTATTTAAAACGGGGGGTACTGAAACAAGTTTTGGGTCCCCCCGGGCCCAAAAAATTCATATTCTTTTTTTTAAAATTTTTTCCGGTTTTTTAGTGTTTTTTTAAAAAATTTGGATGTATCAATATCTCTGGGTTGGGAGGGACGTTTAATTTTCAAGTCCGGGGGAAGCCGGGGCTCCCGGGTTTTAGTGATTTTTTTTTAGGTAATCTCCCTTCTCCCAAAAATGGCCCAAAAAAAAATGTGCTTTCTTTAAACCCCAAAATCGTTTTTTTGAAAGAAATTGAAAAAAAAACAGAAAAAAGGTGGGTGTCGCTTTTCAGTACAATGTTTCTCAGGGGAACCCCCCCCAGCTTCCCCTTGTGGGAAAAAAAGTGAAAATTAAAGAAAAATTTATGGCGGTGAGGGTTTAAAGCTAAGAGGAAAAGGGGGGAGCTTCCCCCCCCGAGCCGAAAGGGGACCGTGCGCTGTTTTGTTGGTTTAAAAAGGCAAGGGGAAAAAAACATGCCTGTCCCCTGGCCCCCGTTTGAGATTTAAAGCCCGGGGGGAGTTCGCTAAGGATATTTTGGGGTTGTTTTGACCTGGAATGTTTGAAGGTTTTTTGGGTTTTTTTCCCCCTTTACTGTGACCGACATTACATTCAAAAAAAATTAAAACGGCGAGAGAAGCAGGGGTTGATGGTGTGCTACAGGGTTGTTGGGTCAGTGTTTTCCCTTTTTCCTACCACTAACGGGGGATGATTTAAAAAGGGGCATTTTTCCCAAAAAGGGAAAAAATTTGGGCCCGTTTTGGCGCATGCGCAGACCCCCGCTTGAAATTTAAAAAACAGAAAAAGCCCCCTGGAAAAAAATTATCTAAAACCCCCTCAAAAGAGCGATGTTTTTGCAGTAAAGAAAGGAAAATGAAAAAAAGTCGTGTGCTGGTCATTGGGAAATTCCGGAGCCCCGCGGGTTTAAAGGGAAAAGAACTTTTCCCCGTGACTTATTTAAGGGAAGCCCCAAAGCATGGTGGCCATGGGAAAATATTTGGAAGGGGTGAGAGATTTTACCGTTCCCTGGACAATATGAACAGAAAAAGGGGCTTTGGGGAAATGGACAGGGGTTTCACAGTCACGTCAAAGGGGGGATGGTTTAAAAGCAAACCAGCTTTTCGGTTTTTTCCCTCGAATGCCACGTCTAAAAATTTCAACCTCGGACACAGGAAATTAAAACAAGAATTTGAAGTTTTTTTTAAGGTGGGCCATTTAAAAGTTCCTGTACGAAATTTCATTCTTTAAAACCCTTTTTCTTCCTCTCTTCTCTCTCTCTTTTCTCTTTTCTCTCTTCTCTCTTCCCCACAACACACACACAAAACACACACACAACTACACTCACACACACCAAAACAAAAATTAATTTTATAATTTTTATGTGGAAAGGTTGGGGCAAACACCAGTTGGTCAAGGGGTTTACTGTATGCTTTTTTATCATTCGTTACCGGGGTTTAAAGGTTTTCGTAGCAGCAGGAGCAGGGAGGCCCCTTTCTGTTAGGGCCCCCAACATGCCCCAAAATGATAAACTCGTTTTTTTTGTGTTTCAGCTTTTTGGCTAAAAATGCCTCTCTTCCTTCATTTGGCAAAACCCCCCTTTTTTCCTTTATTTGTTGACCGCAAATCGCAAAACCCCCAAATTTTCCCCTTTTGGCTTTTACACAGGAGGAGGAAAAAAGAAAGGGGGGGAGAAGGGGGTTTAAGTCTTTTTTACTTTCATGTATAATGGGCTTTATTACGAAGATATCTTTTTTTCGGCTCAGGGGCTTTTAGGTAAAGCCCTATGCCCTTTAGATGAGGGCGTCGGGGTTCGTCTCTTTCCCTTTAAGCCTTGGGTTTGTGTTAGGGCCTTTCTTAGCTTGGTGGTTTTAATATTCTGTGGCCCGGCGTGGGTAGTTAGCCGTTTGTGCTTTTTTCATTTTGGGGAAATTAATTGAACTGTTTTTTTTTTGCAACCCAAATTTTTTTCACCAGAAAACCCCTTGCTGACCCGGCTGATTGGACATTTCAGAGTCTCGGAGAGTGGGCCTTTTCCCGAAACAACCGGGTTTGGGTGCTTTGCAGAATGTGAAAGGTCAAGGGATCAAACCCCTGCATCTACCCTTAGAAAAAAATTTTCGTCAGCAGAATTTTTTTTTGCCCCCAAAGGGTGCTGCGACTCGGCCAACTCTGACAGGGGGAAAGCAAAGGGGTTCCCCGGTGCTTTACATATCCTTTGAGCCAATTAAATTTTAGGTTTACAAGGGTTTGGGTTTTTCTGTCGGAGGACTGCGTCAGGGGACGATGACGTTTTTTGCTTCTTTTGCCCCCCCGTCTTCAGAAAAAAGGGGGTATATCAAACCCCCAAAAAAGAAAACCCGACTCAGGTCAGATTGGGTTTATTGTGGGGGGCCCATCCCTTTGCCCTATTTAAAAGTTCGAGGGAATGTCTGGGTGTAAGGAAGCTTGGAAATTTTTATTTTTATGCAAGGAGGCATTTTTGGGGAAAGTCAGGGAAAGCTTTGGGCAGATTTTTAAAATTCTTTTTGCCCGAAAATTTATGTGAGAAAAATTTTGGAGTTCAAAAAGAAAGTTTAAAATTTTTTTTCTAGCCCAAAAGAAACAAACGGGTGTTTTATTCAGAAAAATGACTGGGAAAAAAGACAGGGGGAGGGAAAAAGGGTCGATATGGGAAAAACAGAGGGGATCAGGGATTTTTAGGTCCCGATTCCGGAATTGGTCAAGGGAAAATTCAGGGATTGGGCAAGAGAAGGACAGGGATTGGTCAGACATGAAGGGGTTGTTTAGACAGGACAGGGATTAGGGCAGACAGGAAGGGATTGGTAAAACAGGACAGGGATTAGTCAGCGGCCCGGGATCTGTCGGGCAGGACAGGGATCTAGTCAGACAGGAAGGGATCCCAGTCAGACCCGGGGAAAAGGGGTCCCAGTCGACAGGACCCCGGGTTCTTGTCGACGGGGCAAGAAACGGGTCAGAGATGGTCACACGTGGGGGGGGGGATTTGAATTGGAAAAGGGAAAAAAAAGGCAGAGATGAGGCCCCAAAAGCCAGGGGGCCCTTTTTAATTTTATGTAAAAATCTCCAAAACCTAGCCAGTGAAAGGTTTTTTGCCCGGAAAAGGGTAATGATAAAGTTGGGACTTTAAAAAATTTAAGGCTACGAACCCGGGGCGTCAGTAAGTTTTTCCCCCAAATGGATCGTTGAGGGTAGAGAACAAAAGGGAGGCAACCGGGCTTGCCTGATCCTTTTTCCGTTGCCGAACGTCAAGGGAAAAAAGGGACATTGGGCGAAAAAGTTTTAAGGGAAACAATGTATTGGCGTGGGAAAATTTCATATTTTAGAGCCCTCAGCTTAGAAGTTTTGGGGACACAAAAATTCACGAGCGATTCAGGGCGAAAAAAATTTTTGAAATTTTGCTTCAAAAACAAAAACCCCCTTTGAAGGGTACGTAGGAAGAGCCCCTGGCCCTTTAAAATTTTGGGCTACCCTTTTGTTGTGCACTTGGGGGGGAAATGATGCGAGTTTTTTTCTGCAGCCAAAAAAAAAAAACCCTTTCCCGAAAAGTATTGTGTGTAACATCTTTTGAATTTAGGCAAAGGGGGGAATGGACCCAGCACCCGCCCCCTCTTTTTCTTTCAAACTTTTTTGGCAAATATGTTTTTCCCCCTTTAAAATTTTTCCCTTTCTTTTTTAAATTAAAAGTTTCCTTTCACGCTTGTAGAAATTTAAAAAGGCCCTTATTTTTGCTTTAAAAGCCCAAAAGGGTTTTTTGTTTAATATCATTTTTAAACCATTGAAAAAATTTAAATTGTTTGAATCAAAGAAAAAAGACTTTTCAGTTGTTTTTATCCCGTTAAAAACAATTTATTTTGGGGCAATTTTCTTTTTTTTATCATAAAAAAATTGAATGGTTTTTCATATTGTAAATTTTTTAGCTGATGTTTGAAAAATTTTAATCCAAAGGGGATGGATATTGTTTGTGTTTTTAAAAAGTATTTTCTTGTACTTTTTTTCATTTCACGCTGATTAAAAAACTACAGTTTACTTTATAAAAAATTTTGACGTTTTTTCTTTTAAACCCTTAATTTTTAAACCCCCCAAACGTAGCCCCTCCCCCCCTCTTTTTTCTCTCTCTCTCTCTTTTTCTCTCTCTCCTTTTCTCTCTCTCTTCGGCCATTTCCTCCCCCCCTTCTCCCCCCCCCCCCACCCTCTCTTTCTCCCCTCTCCCCTCTCTCTCCTCTCACAAAACACACAACACAAAACACACACACACACACACACCAACACACCAACCACACAAAAACACAACCCGATTGTTAAGGCCCTTTTTTGGGTTTTTAAAATTAAAAAATTTTTAAAGGGGGGGTACATTTAATTTTAAACAACACAAAATATGACACCGGGCCCGGGTCAAACGCCGGGAGGAAAGCTGTTTGGGTTGGGTGATCTAAGTTTTGGCCATCGGGTAAACCCCGGGGTCGAAACCCCCCAAACCCCCCGTTAAAAGCTTGGTTTAAATTTTACATCAGACCCCCAATAAACCCAAAAAAAGCATGAGGAAAAAACAATTTCGCCACCTATCTTTTGATTTTTTGAGCATAAAAGGAAAAGAGGAAAAAAAAAAAAGGGATTTTGGAAAACCAAAAAAAATTTGTTTCTTTCCCTGTTTCCTTTTTTTCACGTTGTGTAAAGTCATCGTTGGTTTTGTCAGCGTAAAGAAGAACACTTTGCAAGCCTTTACAAAGGGCAGCAAAAAAAGTCACAAACGAAATGAATTAGTTTCCAAAATCTCCTTTTTTACTGCCTTTTTGGATTTACCCAATGTGCCGGATGTTGGGAAAAACCTTGAAAAAAAATTAAACAACCCATGTGGAAGGGAGGGGGATAGGGGCCTCCCAAAAAAAAATCCTTACAACCGGAAATTTTGGGGATGTAAAATAGTGATAATTCCGGGTGTAAATGATGGGAATTTTTTGGGCCCCCGGGACTTCACTTCCTCCGGAGTTAAATGGGAAAATTTTTTATATTGTGGGGTGTGTGCGTGTGGTGTGAGGCCCTTTGGGGGTGGGGTTTGGGGGCTTAAAACAAAGGGTGTATGAGTCATGTGTACGTGAGGGGGCCCGCTTTTTGGTGAAACCCGAGGGATTTTTCCCGTCCCCCTTTTCACGCGAGAGGTGAGGAGGATCGCCCTGAAACGACCCCCGGGGTGGCATTGATGGAGTGGGGGGGGGGGGGGGGGGGGGGAACTTTTCCTTTAAAGCTCATTCAATTTTGACACCCCTACATTCCCTGTGTTTTGTGAGGGGGGGGGGGGGGGGGGTACGCGTGCGTGTGTGTGTTTTGTTTTGTGTTTTGGGTGTGTGTAAAGTGTGTGGTGGTGTTTTGGTGTGTTTTGTGAGGAGAGAGAGAGAGAGAAGAAATAGAGAGAGATGTTTGTTTTGATTGTGTGTATCAATGGAAATGTGTTTGTGAAAGTGTTTTGGTTTTTTGTGGGGGGGGGGGGGGGTGGCCAGTGGGGTGGGGGTGTGTGTGTGGGGGGTGTTGTGGCGTAACCCGTGGTGTTTTGAAAAAACAGAGAGGGCAGAGAGAGAGACCGAGAGAAAATAGGGACAAAAAAGGGGGTAAAACAAAGAAGACACGTCAGTTGGATCACCTCATTTGAAAGCAAATACTTTGAGTTCGGGATGTTTAAACAACAAATGTTCAGTTTGCACAAATGTCCCGAAGAGGTGTCAGTTGTGTAAAATAGTTTTGTTTTAGCAAAGCCTATCTGGGGAGGAAAAAATGGGCTCCCGACACGCATGTGTTCGATCCCTTTTTTAAGGGAAAAGAATTCTTTACAGCCCTGTGGTCCCCAAAGCCTGTGTTGTATGAGTTTGTTGTTCTCAAAAAAGACCCTTTTTGTGTTGATTTGTGTTGAAGGTACGTCTATCATATAAAATTTTCGTCATTTTTAAGCAAAGACATTCTGCGTTGGTTGTGTTGTAGATACACCCTTTTACGGGTTCAATTTTTCTCACGCAATTTATTTCTGCCTGTAGTATGTTTTTGGGCCCCTTTTTTTTGTTTTAAGCCTTTCTTGGTCGTCGTGTTTTTGGCTGAAGAAGTGTCTGTAATATTTATTTACTTTTCTATTTATTTCATGATTAAATTTTCAAGCAATAGTCGTGACTGGAAATTGAAATTAATTGGGAGAAGATGACACTTCAGTTCTAAAAAATAAGCCCCCATACAAAATGTGATACAAAATTACACGATATATTATATATATTTTTATATTATTTATATTTTATTTATATATCTATAAAATATATTATAGACATTTGGGAGTAAATCCCGCCGAGATTTAAAAAAAAAAAGCTCCCAAAGGGGCTGGGAGCAACTTTTTTTAAAAGGTAAGGGTTTAAAAAATATCTACAGCGGTTTCATGTTTTTGCATCCCCATGGAACGCCCCTGTAGATAGTTTTAAACCTTACCTTTTAAAAATATATTATATATATTATATTATATATATATTATATATATATATATATTATATATATATATATATATATATATATATATATATATGTGTGTGGTGTGTGTGTGTGTGTGTGTGTGTGTGTGTGTGTGGGTGTGTGTGTGTGTGTGTGTGTGTGTGTTCAGTCTGGTGGAGGGAAGAGCAGGGATGGGCGAGAGGAGAAAGGAGGGGAGGGGTGGAGTGGTGTTATAATAACATAGAAAAGATAACAGTTTGCTTAGCCAGTGTTAACATACTGGCGCCCATAGATCGTTTTATAACTTGGAACTCATAAAACAAACATTTTCACAAGTTTTTCTGTTGTTGTTTTTTTCACTGTTTGTGACTCCCATTAAATGCGGTGCTTCATTCGCCATTGTAATGCAGCTGTCAGGAAATTTCGTCCCTACTTTACCCTGCGCAGTCTACATCCCCCTGCACCGACACTTCGGAATCTGGGGAGAGCATAGTGGCCTCTTTGTGTGGAGATGGGGGGGGGGGGGTTTACAGATCACGTGTGGTGGGGGAAGGGGGGGGGGTGAGAGGACGAAGAAGAAGAAGGAGAAGGGAAGGAGGAGGAAAAAGGGAGAGAGAGACAGACAGACGAAAGACAGAGACAGAGACAAAGAAAACCAGATGAGAGAGGGAGAGAGAGAGAGAGGAGAGAGGAGGAGTGAGAGAGGGAGAAGAGAGGGGAGAGAGAATTATACTGATGACGACAACAATCCCCAGCTTTTAAATGATAGTAAAGGATGTAACGAAATGAGACAACAAAAACCCAACAAAACGAAATTGATAAAGAAAGAAAGAATGAAAATAAGGAAGGAATGAATAAAGGAAGGAAGAACAACTAAAGACAACAAAGTACATGGGCAAAGCAGCGACACTCCTTCTCCAAAGACTACGACTTGCAACATTGTTTTTCCTCTTTTGTCCATGTCCCCAATTTGGGACAGGTGCCCGAACATCAGCTTTACTTTGAGGAAATCCGTTGACTGGCCAACAAAATTCACAGAGAGAGAGAGAGAGAGAGAGAGGAGAGAAGGAGAGAGAGAGGAGAGAGAGAGAGAGAGGGGAGAGGAGAGGGGGGGAGAAGAAGAAGGAAGAAGAGAGGAGAAGGAGGGAAAAGACAGGAGTCAGAAACACAAAGAGAGAGAGAGAGAGCGAGCGAGCGAGCGAGCGAGAGAGAGGGGAGAGAGAGAGACGGAGAGGGAGAGAGGGAGGGAGGGAGGGGGTGCGGGAGGGGCTGCATGGGTGGAGAACGTATGCATGGATGGATGGGTGGACGGATAAATGGATAGACTGATACCCTGTACTAACCTTCATGACCACATCGTCACAAACGGAGACGATTTTATTCCCGACTTCTTGCTAAAAATTAATTCTTCTCTTTTTCCCCCTTTTTTTTCTCGTCTTCTTCTCCTCACTCATTCATTTTATCTTTTATCTCCCTCTTAATATCACTCTTTCTCTCTCTCTCTCTCTCTCTCTCTCTCTCTCTCTCTCTCTCTCTCTCTCTCTCTCTCTCTCTCGTCTTCTTCACGCCTTCCTTCTCTTCATTCTGCTGCTCATTCTTTTGAAATGTATACTTTGTAAAGGATCCCTTCTGCAATGTATTGTGTTGTGTTACAATGCACTGTATTTTAAGGCATTGCATTGTGTTGCATCGTACTGCCTTGCGTTGCATTGCACTGCACTGTATTACAATGTACTAAATTGCATCGCATGGTATTGCAAAGAACTAGTTGCATTACATTGCATTGAGTTGCAATGTACTGTTGCTTACTGTATTGCATCGTACTGTATTGTATTGCATTGTCCATTGTGGTCATGCATTGGAATGGATTAGACAAGATGAGAGTACATTGGCATTGCAATTTTTTTTTTTACATTGTATTGCATTTGCATTGTACTGGGTTCCATTGCACTCTATCGTATAGTATCTCATAGTTGGATTGCATTGCATTCTATTGCATTTCATTTCACTGCATTGCATGTTACTTTGAATTGTAATACAATGTAGTGCACTGCATGAAATTATCTGCACCATAATGCAATGCACCGAAATTCAAAACGCTGTACTGTGTTGCATTGCATTTATTTTGTATTGTATTATACCATATCATATTGCATCACATTTATCACCACATAATTATATGCGCGCATCCACGCGTGTGTTTCCCTTTGCCCACACACACACACACACACACACACACACGCACACACACACACACACATCACATCACATGACACGAATATCGTTTCACTCGGTGACGCATGCGCAGACTGGGCCATAGGCGTCTGGTGGACGGGTGGCGATATGGGGTCACGTCACTCACGGCGAGGTCACGGGGTCATTTCCTGTGCTGGGAGCCGCCATGTCGTCCCAAAGTGTCGTGGAAGGCAGCGCACGTAACACTGAAAGGTGTCACCGCCGACTTCCGGCTGCCATCTTCAGTCGTCTCTAAGCGTGATGGGTCATTCACCTTTCGCTCTCCTAATCTTCCCTTCAAACAAACCTGGATTACTTTCTTCTTCTTTCTTTCTGCGTACGCAGGCTGATACTCCTGCGGACACTCCCTGTATAGCCAGGCAGTGGAGTTTTGTGTGTATGACCCTTTTTATCCCGCCATTAAGGCAGCCATACTCCATCTTCGGGGAAGGCGCATGCTATGTGTCACGTGCCATCCATACCAACGGCCAAAACTGGCCTTCTCTTCCGAAAGTTGGTGATGGGATTTTACGTGTGTGCAAGATGTTATGCGTGCGTTCACACACGGAACCTCAGTTTGTAGTCTCATTCGAAGGACTGTATGGGGAATGGAGTCAGAACCAATGTTAACCCGAGGAGAAAAATCCCCCTATACCGAAATTCGAACCCGCAACCCCAGGATCACGAGTCCGGCGCTCTACCAACTGAGCTATCCGGCCCCACTGGATACTAAACACGCGTCTTTAAAAGTGTTTGAAACACACTCCTCCAAACCCATGGACAAACAAATCACAAGACAAAACACCACGCGTTTCGACCTCTTAGGTCTTCTTCAGGCAAGATAACAACACTCTGGACAAGGAACATGATAAGTGATTGCTCATTTTCGTTGTCCTGGACGGTGTCTATCTTGCCTGAAGAAGACCTACAGGGTCGAATCGCGTCGTGTTTTGTCTTGTGATTCGTTTGTGCATGTTGTTTGGCAGAGCTGTTTCAAACACTTTTACAGCTGTGTTTAGATTTCCGCCTGCAGTCGCCTCACTTTGCAAGATCTTTCACTCTCTTAATCTTCCCTCAAAGTCAAACTAGAAACCAAACATTCGTCCTTCACCTTTCGCTCTCTTTACCTCCCTCAAAGTAAAATGGATACTAAATACACGTCGTTCATCTTTCACTCTCCTAATCTTCCTCAAAGTAAAACTGAATACCAATACATGTCGTTCATCTTTCACTTTCCTCATCTTCCCTCAAAGTCAAACTGGATGCTACATACACGTCGTTCATCTTTCGCTCTCCTAACCTTCCCTCAAAGTCAACTGGATGCCAAACACCGGTCAGTCAGACTAGAAGAAAACTCGGGACAGCGGCAGACCTTCGCAAGATCGAACAGATCTCTGAACTTCATCAAACCTTCACAGAACTTCCATCAAACCTTCACAGATCCTCTGAACTTCCATCAACCTTCACAGATCTCTGAACTTCCATCAAACCTTCACAGACCCTCTGAACTTCCATCAAACCTTCACAGATCCTCTGAACTTCCATCAAACCTTCACAGATCTTCTCAACTTCCATCAAACCTTCACAGATCCTCTCAACTTCATCAAACCTTCACAGAACTTCCATCAAACCTTCACAGATCCTCTGAACTTCATCAACCTTCACAGAACTTCCATCAAACCTTCACAGATCCTCTGAACTGTCATCAAACCTTCACAGATCCTCTCAACTTCCATCAAACCTTCACAGATCTCTCAACTTCCATCAAACCTTCACAGATCCTCTCAACTTCCATCAAACCTTCACAGATCCTCTCAACTTCCATCAAACCTTCACAGATCCTCTCAACTTCCGTCAAACCTTCACAGATCCTCTCAACTTCCATCAAACCTTCACAGATCCTCTCAACTTCCATCAAACCTTCACAGATCCTCTCAACTTCCATCAAACCTTCACAGATCCTCTCAACTTCCATCAAACCTTCAAGATCCTCTCAACTTCCATCACACCTTCACAGATCCTCTGAACTTCCACCAAAACCTTCACAGATCCTCTCAACTTCCATCAAACCTTCACTCAATCTTTTCCCTTAGCCTTCAGAAGTGGACCACATCTGCACCAAAATTTCAAGGGTTCGTTCTGGACCTAACTCCACCTCTCCACTAAGCTTCGTTAAAATGGTTCAGTAGTTGTTGTTGTTGTTGTTTTATTGATATTTGTGACAGACAGACATGCCACTGAACGCACGCGCTGAAAAGCTAACATCTGCAGCAGCAGCGATAACACAGGGGAAACTTACAGGTTACTTTCTTACTAGTTTACTTTAGCCCTGAGCCTCCATAACAGCATAGGTCATCAGCGACAACTCTCCGCGAGGCTCGATTGTGGCCTGTCGTGCTTCTGTCCCTTGGAGCTTTTTAATGTGTCTCTTACTTGCGTTCTTTTTTTTTTTTTTCTTTGGATTTTTCTTTCTTTTTGTTGGTTGGTTGGTTTGTCTCATAGAGACATTTTTTATATAAAAATCTCTACGTCAATACTTTCAATATATGCTATTTTCTTGTGTTAATTGTTTTGTGTTGCTATACTTTAAATTGGTTTTTTTTTTTTGGTTATTTATTTCACTGATGATGTCAGTTCCTGCTTCTTGGTGGTGGGTGGCTGTTATTGCTATTTCTTTGGTTCGTTGCTGGGTTTTTTTTAATTGTATAATCATGTTTTGGAGCATATGTTGTATAAATTAGCACTAGCTTCGTACAATAGTAACGGCAAGATCAGTGTGAAAAATGGCTAACTAATCCAATACTTTCCCCATTATAATAAAATGTCATTGTCATTATCATTTTCATTGTCATTATTGTCGTTATCATTGTCATTATCATGGTCATTATCATGGTCATTGTCATTGCCAATGTCGTTATTGTCATTATAATTGTCATTGTCATTGTCGTTATCATGGTCATTATGATTGTCATTATCATTGTCACTGTCATTGTCATTATCACTGTCGTTATCATGGTCAATATGATTGTCATTATCATTGTCATTATCATTGGTGCCCGTCCTCTTCTGCTCCACTTCAGTGTTCTTCTCCCAATCGTTTCTGGGTCGCCCTTCTGCCTTCCTCCTTCTTCCTTCCTCCTTCTTCCTTCTCCTTCTCGTCTGTGGATTGGGGCTAGACGAGTGGAGTTGGCAGGCTGGCTTCCTGAGGGTGAGACCTTTGCAGCCTCCACTTCCTCCTCACATTGTGTGTGGTGACTGCTTCCTGCCCCGCCCTTTGTTACTGACCACACGCCGCAATTCGCATTTTGAAGAGAAAAAAAAAGGGGAAAAAAGGGGAAGAACTGTATGATCCACGTAAGCGTTTTGAGGCCTACAATAAATTTGACCAAGCATTTAATGTGTGAAACTGATGATTGATCAAAAGAAACCCCCCCAAATCATTTCCCTTGTTTGGGGGAGGGGGTTTCCACTGATGAAATCACAAATCTTCAAATACATGACCTTCCCCTTAGTTGACATCACACTTCAGGCCTTTGCACTCCCCCGTGACCCTATCTTTGCGCCAACTTGATACGCCCAAATAGTCCCATTCCTTTGATTTTCATCTGTCTGCTTGGAACTCCCTGGCTTGTATCGTGATGGCCATATGAAAGAAAATGAGGAGTATCCACTTTCAGACACAATAAAAAAAAAATCATCAAAACATTGCACCAGTCTATAAATACTCCACTCCTTAAGCTAGGCCTTGTTTTGTGTGTGTGTGTGTGTGTGTGTGTGTGTGTGTGTGTGTGTGTGTGCAGCCACTATCCTTGTGGATGATACAACTTAGCAGAGAGGGGAAACAAGAGGAGGAAGTGAACGATCCAACCGTTAGGTTGAAAGTGACTTGTTCTACTTTGTTACAACAGATGTCACTCTGAGGATGTACGACTGGTCTCCCTTGAAAGACAAGAGTCACCCCATACAGCGCCACCAATATTTCAGTCTTTCTGCAAGACAAGAGTCACCCCAATACAGCGCCACCCAATATTTCAGTCTTTCTGCAAGACAAGAGTCACCCCAATACAGCGCCACCCAATATTTCAGTCTTTCTGCAAGACAAGAGTCACCCCAATACAGCGCCACCCAATATTTCAGTCTTTCTGCAAGACAAGAGTCACCCCAATACAGCGCCACCAATATTTCAGTCTTTCTGCAAGACAAGAGTCACCCCAATACAGCGCCCCCCAATTTTCAGTCTTTCTGCCGGTGTAGGTTTTTCTTTCACCCATTAGAGAGGTTTTCTTTCTTTTTTTTTTTTTTCTACCAAAATTGTTGTCAGGGTCATTCCTTGCTGATGTGGGTTACTCAACATGTTGAACACGGGATTTCGGTTTATCGTCTTCCCCAAACGACTCAAACAGAGACTTATAAGTTTAGTGTAGTGTCTAAGTTTGGAGAATGGGTACATAAAAAAAAGAAAAAAATGGATTGGTGTGGGGACTGTCAAATTCAATCTATATACATATTGAAGGAACCAGTGCCTGTGCACCCATAAAATTGTTTTTTTTTTTGACAATAAAGGGGAAAAAAATGGGGGGGAAAAAAGGTAAAACAAATAAAAAAAAACAAAGGGAGGTAAAAACAAATTGACTATAAAAATCAAAAATGCCCCACTGACCACACAAAACCCAAAAGGGGTGTGAAACAAATTGCCCTATCAAATCAAACATGCCCGCACTGACCACACAAAAAAAAAAGGGAGTGTGAAAAAAAAAATTGCTATCAAATCAAAAACATGCCCCACTGACCACACAAAAAAAGGGGGGAAAAGTGTGAAACAAATTGACTTTTCAAATAAAAAACTGACGCACGGGACCCCCAAAAAACCCAAAAGGGAGTGTAAAACAAATTGATTTAAAAACCCAAAACATGACGAAATGCCACCCCCCGGGAGTGTGAAAAAAATTTGACTATCAAACCCAAAAATGACCCCATGACCACACAAAACAAAAGGGGGGTGGTGAAAACAAATGGATACAAATCAAAACATGACGCACTGACCCACAAAAAAAAAGGGGAGATGTAAAACAAATTGATTTTCAAATCAAAACATGACGCACTTACCACCCAAAACAAAAGGGAGGTGAAACAAATTGGGCTTTTTAAAATTTCAAAACATGCCCGCACTGACCACAAAAAAAAAAGGGAGTGTAAAACAAATTGACTATCAAATAAAAAACATGACGCCTGCCACACAAAAACGGGGGAGTGTGAAAAAAATTTGGACAAATCAAACCCAAAACATGACGCAGGGACCCCACAAAAAAAAAAGGGAGTGTAAAACAAATTGACTATCAAACCCAAAAATGAGCACGGACACACAAAAAAAAAAGGGAGTGTGAAACAATTGACTACCCAAATAAAAACAGGGACGCACTGCCCACACAAAAAAAAAGGGGGGTGTTTTGAAAAAAATTTGGAAAACCCAAACCCAAAAAAAGACGCACTGACCCCCCCCCAAAAAAAAAAGGGGGAGTTTTGAAAAAAATTTTGGGCTTTCAAATAAAAAACAGGACGACTGACCACCCCAAAAACAAAAGGGAGTGTAAAAAACAAATTGACTATCAAATAAAAAAACCCTTGACGCACTGACCACTTTAAACCGGCGACGTCACAGGGGAAAACATACAAATGTCCGCAGCATGCACGTCGCTAATCCCACACATTCATACATATACGCACGCACGCACGCGAAAGCCGCACGCACGCACAACAAAACCAAAACACAACACAAAACACACACAAAACACCCCCACACACACACAAACATCCCCACACC
The DNA here is from genome assembly GCA_018398815.1 of Conus ventricosus. Classification (NCBI taxonomy): domain Eukaryota; kingdom Metazoa; phylum Mollusca; class Gastropoda; order Neogastropoda; family Conidae; genus Conus; species Conus ventricosus. Next base: position 162,805,557 of record CM031595.1, read on the forward strand.
ACAAAAACACCCACACACACACCCCACACACACCACACACACACACACCCCACACACGAACAAAACAAAAGAACACACACACACACCCCAACACACACACACACACACACACACACATTTTGCCCGCTCACATGCAAACGAAATGGCCTACGCACGCTTGCAGAACACGAAACCCGCGCGCGCGCGTGCTTGGTTGAGTTCAAAAAAGAAAAATCACATGTTTTCCCCCACAACCCCTAAAGAAAGGGAGAAAAAGAAAAATCTTGAAAATGTCTCTTTTAATTTTGGGAGTAAATATTCACCCGTGTGGGAAAACTAATCACCAGGGGAAAAGCAAAAAAGGTGGCCCCCCCCTTCAGTGCAAAAAGCCTTGCATAAAACGAAGTGTTTTCTTCACTTGATCCCAAAGGGTACAAGAAATGGAGGGGAGTAGGATTTACAACATTTCCCCCCAAAAAAATTTAAACCCCGATGACTTTTTCAGATTTTGAGGCGGGCCCTTTTTCCCAAGAAAAGAAAAAAAAAAAAAAGAAAAGGAAAAAAAAAAAAAAAAAAAAAAAAAAAAACTTTTCCACTTTTCTTAAAACAGGTCTTAAAACCCGTGCGCGCGCACGCTCTTGCATAAGAGAGGAGAGAGAGGAAAGGGGGAAAGAGGAATTGAGAGAGAAGAGGAGAGAGAGAGGGGAGAATGGATCGGATTTTTTTTTCGGGTTTGTAAGAAAAGTCAGTATCTCAGTTGGGTTAATCCTCTATAATCAAGACTGACTAGCAAAATTGACAAATCGCTCCTGTGTAGAAGACAGAAGACAGACAGACAGACAGACAGACAGAGAGAGAGAGAGAGAGAGAGAGAAGAGGAGTGAGAGGAGAGAGAGAGAGAGAGAGATGAGAGAGAGAGGAGAGAGATCCAAAACTAAGTACAAATTCCCTATCTGAAGGGGGGTAATAATGCACAATAATCATAAACATAATATAATAAAAGTGTATTATTGCCCTTGTATAGATATGAGAGAGACAGAGAGAGAGAGAGAGGGGGGGGGGGAGGAAAGGAGAGGGAGATAGAAAAAAAGAGGTAAACAGACAGGCAGGCAGATACTGAGAAAGAGAGAGAGAGGGGGGGAGAGAAAGAGAGTGTGTGTGTGTGTGTGTGTGTGTGTGTGTGTGTGTGTGTGTGTGTGTGTGTGTGTGTGTGTGTGTGTGTGTGTGTGTGTGTGTGGGAGAGAGAGATGAGAGAGAGAGAGAGAGAGAGGAGTGAGAGAGACAGGTAGACAGATAGACAGACAGACAGGCAGGCAGGCAGAGAAACACACAGACGACAGACCGACAGGCAGACAGACAGACAGACAGATAGAGTGAGGTTGATCTTGCGCATAGCTGATAACATCGATCCCCACACACGCGCAATTCGTTGTCACAGCTGGGTCAGGCCAGAGCCAGGCGGGACACAAAGTAGGTAGAGGTGCAACTCCTCCACACGTCTACGTCATGATAGACAACAATCTGGCTCACTGACCGCCAAGATAAACAACCCGTTCACTGTCTACAGTGAGGAGAGACATAACAACAGGTCATGACAGCAGAACAATCTGCCTCACTGACCGCCAAGATAACCAACCCGTTCACTGTCTATAGTGAGGAGAGACATAACAACAGGTCATGACAGCAGAACAATCTGCCTCACTGACCGCCAAGATAACCAACCCGTTCACTGTCTATAGTGAGGAGAGACATAACAACAGGTCATGACAGCAGAACAATCTGCCTCACTGACCGCCAAGATAACCAACCCGTTCACTGTCTGTAGTGAGGAGAGACATAACAACAGGTCATGACAGCAGAACAATCTGCCTCACTGACCGCCAAGATAACCAACCCGTTCACTGTCTACAGTGAGGAGAGACATAACAACAAGTCATCAAAGTGCCCAATGAAACTGTGATCGATAGCAAAGTCCCATCATGTTGCTGATATGCCACACGACCACAGAAGGTTGTCTACCCAAGCACAGAGCGTGGTCGACCCAAACAATGTACAATTCAAAAATCCAAGGGTCAAATTCAAAAACAAATCAAATTCTGGTACTCTAAAAGACCAGTCCTCAATACAAATGTCACTGCCATCTATGTGCGACAGGGCGATTCAGTTCATTTGGGTTACTGGGCCTAACCGATTTCAAACGTCGTGACAGAACCAAGTGTGACTGGACAGTTGTCTGAGGAAAATAAGTCTGAATGAGGCTTGGAGGCGTACTATTACTAAGAGAGAAAGCAGAGGACGAAAAGGGGCGGAGGGAAGCAAGAAAAGGAGGGACAGACCCAAAACAAACAACATGAAGAAAAATGTCCTAACGGCAACGGAATGGGAACGTCCTTGAAATAAGACAAAGGGCACTACTTCAAGCCAGAAATATTTATCGCCTCCCACGAACTTACCACAGGAAAATAAGTCGGTAAGAGACTTCGTTTCAGAGAGAAGTTCATGGCTTTGATTTTTACGTTAGATATTCTATCTGATGCAGTTTGGACTTTCGACTGTTCTGTGTAGGAGACAGTGTATGTTCTTGTTTGATTTGTTGTTGCATAATTTCTAAATTTATTCTATAAAAGAAGTTGCAAGCAGAGAGTTTCGGGATTTTATCCATGCAAGAAATACCTTACTGGCGTTTTCAGTGCTGTTCGACATACGAGTTCCGAAAAAACTTTCGAATTTTAATTTATCTTTAATTGAATTTTTTTTT
>CM031595.1:162811793-162871793 GCA_018398815.1 Conus ventricosus
TTCACTGCATTGCATGTTACTTTGAATTGTAATACAATGTAGTGCACTGCATGAAATTATCTGCACCATAATGCAATGCACCGAAATTCAAAACGCTGTACTGTGTTGCATTGCATTTATTTTGTATTGTATTATACCATATCATATTGCATCACATTCTACTCACCACATAATTATATGCGCGCATCCACGCGTGTGTCCTTCGCCCACACAACACACACACACACACACACACACGCACACACACACACACATCACATCACATGACACGAATATCGTTCACTCGGTGACGCATGCGCAGACTGGGCCAAGGCGTCTGGTGGACGGGTGGCGATATGGGGTCACGTCACTCACGGCGAGGTCACGGGGTCATTTCCTGTGCTGGGAGCCGCCATGTCGTCCCCAAAGTGTCGCTGGAAGGCAGCGCACGTAACACTGAAAGGTGTCACCGCCGACTTCCGGCTGCCATCTTCAGTCGTCTCTAAGCGTGATGGGTCATTCACCTTTCGCTCTCCTAATCTTCCCTTCAAACAAACCTGGATACTTTCTTCTTCTTTCTTTCTGCGTACGCAGGCTGATACTCCTGCGGACACTCCCTGTATAGCCAGGCAGTGGAGTTTTGTGTGTATGACCCTTTTTTATCCCGCCATTAAGGCAGCCATACTCCATCTTCGGGGAAGGCGCATGCTATGTGTCACGTGCCATCCATACCAACGGCCAAACTGGCCTTCTCTTCCGAAAGTTGGTGATGGGATTTTACGTGTGTGCAAGATGTTATGCGTGCGTTCACACACGGAACCTCAGTTTGTAGTCTCATTCGAAGGACTGTATGGGGAATGGAGTCAGAACCAATGTTAACCCCGAGGAGAAAAATCCCCCTATACCGAAATTCGAACCCGCAACCCCAGGATCACGAGTCCGGCGCTCTACCAACTGAGCTATCCGGCCCCCACCTGGATACTAAACACGCGTCTTTAAAAGTGTTTGAAACAACTCCTCCAAACACCATGGACAAACAAATCACAAGACAAAACACCACGCGTTTCGACCTCTTAGGTCTTCTTCAGGCAAGATAAACAACACTCTGGACAAGGAACATGATAAGTGATTGCTCATTTTCGTTGTCCTGGACGGTGTCTATCTTGCCTGAAGAAGACCTACAGGGTCGAATCGCGTCGTGTTTTGTCTTGTGATTCGTTTGTGCATGTTGTTTGGCAGAGCTGTTTCAAACACTTTTACAGCTGTGTTTAGATTTCCGCCTGCAGTCGCCTCACTTTGCAAGATCTTTCACTCTCTTAATCTCCCTCAAAGTCAAACTAGAAACCAAACATTCGTCCTTCACCTTTCGCTCTCTTTACCCTCCCTCAAAGTAAAACTGGATACTAAATACACGTCGTTCATCTTTCACTCTCCTAATCTTCCCTCAAAGTAAAACTGAATACCACATACATGTCGTTCATCTTTCACTTTCCTCATCTTCCCTCAAAGTCAAACTGGATGCTACATACACGTCGTTCATCTTTCGCTCTCCTAACCTTCCCTCAAAGTCAAACTGGATGCCAAACACCGGTCAGTCAGACTAGAAGAAAACTCGGGACAGCGGCAGACCTTCGCCAAGATCGAACAGATCCTCTGAACTTCATCAAACCTTCACAGAACTTCCATCAAACCTTCACAGATCCTCTGAACTTCCATCAAACCTTCACAGATCCTCTGAACTTCCATCAAACCTTCACAGACCCTCTGAACTTCCATCAAACCTTCACAGATCCTCTGAACTTCCATCAAACCTTCACAGATCTTCTCAACTTCCATCAAACCTTCACAGATCCTCTCAACTTCCATCAAACCTTCACAGAACTTCCATCAAACCTTCACAGATCCTCTGAACTTCATCAAACCTTCACAGAACTTCCATCAAACCTTCACAGATCCTCTGAACTGTCATCAAACCTTCACAGATCCTCTCAACTTCCATCAAACCTTCACAGATCCTCTCAACTTCCATCAAACCTTCACAGATCCTCTCAACTTCCATCAAACCTTCACAGATCCTCTCAACTTCCATCAAACCTTCACAGATCCTCTCAACTTCCGTCAAACCTTCACAGATCCTCTCAACTTCCATCAAACCTTCACAGATCCTCTCAACTTCCATCAAACCTTCACAGATCCTCTCAACTTCCATCAAACCTTCACAGATCCTCTCAACTTCCATCAAACCTTCACAGATCCTCTCAACTTCCATCACACCTTCACAGATCCTCTGAACTTCCACCAAACCTTCACAGATCCTCTCAACTTCCATCAAACCTTCACTCAAATCTTTTCCCTTAGCCTTCAGAAGTGGACCCACATCTGCACCAAAATTTCAAGGGTTCGTTCCTGGACCTAACTCCACCTCTCCACTAAGCTTCGTTAAAAATGGTTCAGTAGTTGTTGTTGTTGTTGTTTTATTGATATTTGTGACAGACAGACATGCCACTGAACGCACGCGCTGAAAAGCTAACATCTGCAGCAGCAGCGATAACACAGGGGAAACTTACAGGTTACTTTCTTACTAGTTTACTTTAGCCCTGAGCCTCCATAACAGCATAGGTCATCAGCGACAACTCTCCGCGAGGCTCGATTGTGGCCTGTCGTGCTTCTGTCCCCTTGGAGCTTTTTAATGTGTCTCTTACTTGCCGTTCTTTTTTTTTTTTTCTTTGGATTTTTCTTTCTTTTTGTTGGTTGGTTGGTTTGTCTCATAGAGACATTTTTTTAATAAAATCTCTACGTCAATACTTTCAATATATGCTATTTTCTTGTTGTTAATTGTTTTGTTGTTGCTATACTTTAAATTGGTTTTTTTTTTTTGGTTATTTATTTCACTGATGATGTCAGTTCCTGCTTCTTGGTGGTGGGTGGCTGTTATTGCTATTTCTTTGGTTCGTTGCTGGGTTTTTTTTAATTGTATAATCATGTTTTGGAGCATATGTTGTATCAATTAGCACTAGCTTCGTACAATAGTAACGGCAAGATCAGTGTGAAAAATGGCTAACTAATCCAATACTTTCCCCATTATAATAAAATGTCATTGTCATTATCATTTTCATTGTCATTATTGTCGTTATCATTGTCATTATCATGGTCATTATCATGGTCATTGTCATTGCCAATGTCGTTATTGTCATTATAATTGTCATTGTCATTGTCGTTATCATGGTCATTATGATTGTCATTATCATTGTCACTGTCATTGTCATTATCACTGTCGTTATCATGGTCAATATGATTGTCATTATCATTGTCATTATCATTGGTGCCCGTCCTCTTCTGCTCCACTTCAGTGTCTCTTCTCCCAATCGTTTCTGGGTCGCTCCTTCTGCCTTCCTCCTTCTTCCTTCCTCCTTCTTCCTTCCTCCTTCTCGTCTGTGGATTGGGGCTAGACGAGTGGAGTTGGCAGGCTGGCTTCCTGAGGGTGAGACCTTTGCAGCCTCCACTTCCTCCTCACATTGTGTGTGGTGACTGCTTCCTGCCCCGCCCTTTGTTACTGACCACACGCCGCAATTCGCATTTTGAAGAGAAAAAAAAAGGGGAAAAAAAGAGAAGAACTGTATGATCCACGTAAGCGTTTTGAGGCCTACCAATAAATTTGACCAAGCATTTAATGTGTGAAACTGATGATTGATCAAAAGAAACCCCACCAATCATTTCCCTTGTTTGGGGGAGGGGGTCTTCACTGATGAAATCACAAATCTTCAAATACATGACCTTCCCCTTAGTTGACATCACACTTCAGGCCTTTGCACTCACCCGTGACCCTATCTTTGCGCCAACTTGATACGCCCAAATAGTCCCATTCCTTTGATTTTCATCTGTCTGCTTGGAACTCCCTGGCTTGTATCGTGATGGCCATATGAAAGAAAATGAGGAGTATCCACTTTCAGACACAATAAAAAAAAATCATCAAAACATTGCACCAGTCTATAAATACTCCACTCCTTAAGCTAGGCCTTGTTTTGTGTGTGTGTGTGTGTGTGTGTGTGTGTGTGTGTGTGTGTGTGTGCAGCCACTATCCTTGTGGATGATACAACTTAGCAGAGAGGGGAAACAAGAGGAGGAAGTGAACGATCCAACCGTTAGGTTGAAAGTGACTTGTTCTACTTTGTTACAACAGATGTCACTCTGAGGATGTACGACTGGTCTCCCTTGAAAGACAAGAGTCACCCCAATACAGCGCCACCCAATATTTCAGTCTTTCTGCAAGACAAGAGTCACCCCAATACAGCGCCACCCAATATTTCAGTCTTTCTGCAAGACAAGAGTCACCCCAATACAGCGCCACCCAATATTTCAGTCTTTCTGCAAGACAAGAGTCACCCCAATACAGCGCCACCCAATATTTCAGTCTTTCTGCAAGACAAGAGTCACCCCAATACAGCGCCACCCAATATTTCAGTCTTTCTGCAAGACAAGAGTCACCCCAATACAGCGCCACCCAATATTTCAGTCTTTCTGCCGGTGTAGGTTTTTCTTTCACCCATTAGAGAGGTTTTCTTTCTTCTTTTTTTTTTTCTACCAAAATTGTTGTCAGGGTCATCTCCCTTGCTGATGTGGGTTACTCAACATGTTGAACACGGGATTTCGGTTTATCGTCTTCTCCAAACGACTCAAACAGAGACATTATAAGCATAGTGTAGTGTCTAAGTTTGGAGAATGGGTACATAAAAAAAAGAAAAAAATGGATTGGTGTGGGGACTGTCAAATTCAATCTATATACATATAGAAGGAACCAGTGCCTGTGCACCCATAAAATTGCTTTTAGTTGACAATGAACTGGAAAAAAATGGGGAGAAAAAGTAAACAAATAAAACAAAACAAAAGGGAGTGTGAAACAAATTGACTATCAAATCAAAACATGACCCACTGACCACACAAAACAAAAGGGAGTGTGAAACAAATTGACTATCAAATCAAAACATGACGCACTGACCACACAAAACAAAAGGGAGTGTGAAACAAATTGACTATCAAATCAAAACATGACCCACTGACCACACAAAAAAAAAAGGGAGTGTGAAAAAATTGCTATCAAATAAAAAACATGACCAGGGACAACAAAAAAAAAGGGGGTGTAAAAAATTGATATAAATCAAACGCGCAGCCCACACAAAAAAAAGGGAGTGTGAAAAAAAATTGAATCAAATCAAAAATGACCCCTGAAAAAAAAACAAAAGGGAGTGTGAAAAAATTTTGATATCAAATCAAAAACAGACCCCTGACCACACAAAAAAAAGGGAGTGTGAAAAAAATTTACTATAAATCAAAAATGACGCATGACCCACAAAAAAAAAGGGAGGTGAAACAAATTGACTTCAATCAAAAATGACGCATGCCCCAAAAAACCCGGGGTGTGAAAAAAAATTTGTACAAAAAAAACATGGCATGCACCAAAACAAAAGGGAGTTGGAAAAAAGCCCACAAACCCAAAAAACAACCACACCACAAAAAAAAAAAAAAATGAACCAAAAAAACAACCCATACACACAAAACAAAAAAATTTGGAAAAAAGAACAACAAAACACCCCAACACAAACAAAATTAAAAAAATTTGCTTCAAATAAAAAAGACCCCTGACCCCAAAACAAAGGGGTGTCTTGGGTATCAAATAAAAATACACTGCCACCAAAAAAAGGGAGGGGAAAATTTATTTAAAAAATCCCAAAAATGGAGAATATCTGCTTTGGGCTAACGGGAACACAAGTGCCCTCCTCGTTGCAACTTCTCAACGAGGGGACCACGAGCAAAAACACAAAAAATAAACACACACACCCAAAAAAACACAAAATGCAAAACCACCAAAAAAAAAAAAAAAAAAAAGGGAAGAAAAAAAAAAAAAAAAAAAAAACAAAAAAAATGCCCTCAAGCAAACGTTTGGCCACGCACCTTGCAAAAACCCGAAAGGGGGGGGCGGGTTGAGAAAAAGAAAATAAAGTGCCACAAAAAAAAAGGAGAAGAATATCCAAAATTCTTTAATTTGGAAAATATTTGGTGGGAAATAATCAAGGGAAGCAAAATTCCCCCTCTTGTGGAAGCGCACAAAGAAAGGGCACGTGGGGGGAAAAAAAGGAGGGGAGAGGGTTTTAAAAAGGCAGTGAAAAGAGGAGAGAGGAGAGCAGGTTTTAAGAAAAGAAAAAAAAAAAAGGAAAAGGAAAAAAAAAAAAAAAAAAAAAAAAAAAAATTTTTATAAAGGAGAAGTGGGGGTTGGGGGTAAAGAGAGAGAGGAGAAAGGAGGGAGAGAGAGAGGAGGAGAGAGAGAGGAGAAAAGGAAGGAATCGGGGGTTTGAAAAAAAAAGTAGTAAGGGGAAAAAAAGATATAGAAATGAAAAGGGAGAAAAAGGGAGAAGAAGAGAAGAAGAAGAGGAGAGAGGGAGAGGGGAGGAGAGATGAGAAGAGGGGGAAAGAGGAGGAAGGGTGGAGAGAATGAAAAAGAGAGAGAGAGAGAAAACCCAAAAAAAGTAAAAATTTCCCTTCTAAATGGGGAATTTGCAAAATATCATAACTAAATAAAAGTGTTTTTATTCCCCTTGTATAGATTGAGAGAACAGAGAGGAGAGGGGGGGGGGGGGGGGGGGAAAGGAGAGGGGAAGAAAAAAAAGGGTAAACAGACGGGCAGGCAATACGAGAAAAAGAGAGAGAGGGGGGGAAAGGAAAGAGAGTGGTGTGTGTGTGTGTGTGTGTGTGTGTGGTGTGTGTGTGGGGTGTGTGTGTGTGTGGGTGTGGGGTGTGTGTGTGTGTGTGGGGAGAAGAGAGAGAAGAGAGAGAAGAGAGAGTGAGAGAGACAGGTGCAGTAAAAGAAGAAGGGGGAGGCAGGGGAAAACAAGCCCAAAGAGAAGGCGACAGACGACAGACAGATAGGTGGGTTTGATCTTGGATAGTGATAACATCGACCCCCAAACAGCGCTTTGTGTCACAGCTGGGTGGGCCCCGGCCCCGGCGGGAACAAAGTAGGTAGAGGTGCAATCCCCCAAGTCTGTCTGTAGAAACAATTGGCCATGGCCAAGATAAACAACCCTTTTTCACTTTTCTAAGTGAGGAGGAAATAAAAAGGTCATGACGCAGAAAATCTCCCTTGACCGCAAGAAAAACCCAACCCGTTCTGTTATGTAGGGAGAACATAAAAAAAGGTCATGACGCGAACAATCTGCCCCTGAGCCAAAAAAACCAACCCGTTCTGTCTATGTGAGGGAGACTAAAAAAGGGTCTGACACCCAAAAATCTGCCTCATGACCCCCAAGAAAACCCAACCCGTTCACTGTCTGAGTGAGGAAGGGGGACATAACAACGGGTATGACAGCAGAACAATTCCCTCATGCCCAAGAAAACCCAACCCCCGTTACTGTCTACGTGAGGGAGAATAAAAAGTATCAAAGTCCCCCAATGAAACTGTGATCGATAGAAAAAGCCTCATGTTGCTGATATGCCCCCCGCCACAAAAGGTTGTTCCCCAAGCACAGAGGTGGTCGACCCAAAAATGTAAAATTAAAATAAGGGTCAAATTCAAAAAAAAATCAAATTTGGTATCAAAAAGCAGTCTCAATAAAATGTACTGCATCTTGTGGAAGGGCGTTTCAGTTCTTTGGGTTATGGGCTAACGTTTCAAAGTCGTGACAAAACCAAAAGTGGATTGGACAGTTTTTGAGGAAAATAGTCGAATGAGGTTGGAGGGACTATACTAAAGAGAAAGGGGCAAGGCGAAAAGGGGCGGAGGGAAGCAAAAAAGGGGGACGACCAAAAAAAACAACATGAGAAAATGTCCTAAGCGGCAAAAAATGGGAAAGCCCTTGAAATAAGAAAAGGGCAACCCTTAAACCCAGAAATTTTTCCCCTCCCACGAACTTAACAGAAAATAAGCGGTAAGAGATTCGTTTCAGGAGAAGTTTGGTTTTGATTTTTAGTTAGATATTCATCTGATGCATTTTGGACTTTGTTTTTCTGGTGGGAGAAGTGTATGTTCTTGTTTGTTTTGTTGTTGTTAATTCTAAATTTTTTCTATAAAAGAAGTTGCAAGAGGGTTTCGGGATTTTACCCATGAAGAAATACTTAGGGGTTTTTTCAGTGTTGTTCGCATACGACGTCCGAAAAAAAAACTTTTTGGTGTGTTTTTTCCTTTAAAAAAATACTAAAGAAAGGTTTTGGTTCTTCCCAAAAATAAAAAAAATTCACTTTAAAAATTCGTTACAAATCAAAAAATGTCATTTTAGATTGTTCCAATACACAAAACACACGCGCCGGGGGACGCACGCACACACAGCGCCCCCACAAAACAGCGCGCGCGCGCGCGCTTTTGTCGCAATTTTTGGCGAACCTCCTTGTAGGAGGTTCGCCCGTTTTGTCGAAATTTTGGCAAGAAAGGATTGCGACATTGGCGATGTACACCCCGTTCTAGCTATCAGTCTAACCCCTTTTACTTCTCATCATGATCCCCTTAGGGGTGACGGGGAGGTTATTATCAGTCTAGCGGTCTGTTGCTGTTGTCTGTCGTCCCCCCGTCCGTTTTGGGGCAGCGGAAGGCTGGTTTGGGGCTTCCTTGAAAAAAAGGGAAAATCTGAGGGACGAATGACTGTCTGGAATGAAAAATTTTTCTTACAAAAGGACCCCCCTGAGTTTTGTTCACGTGTGTGTGTGTGTTTGGGTGTGTGTGTGTTTTGTGTGGTGTGTGTGTGTGTGTGTGGTGTGTGTGTGGTCTTTGTGATGTGTGTGCGTTTTTGTTGAGGCAGCGGCGGGTGACAGTGACAGCAAATAGACAGACAGAGGAAAACAGAGAGGAGAGAGAGAAAGAGATGGGGTGGGGGTGTGTGTGTGTTGTGTGTGTTTTGTGTGTGTGTGTGTGTGTGTTGTGTGTGTGTGTGTTTTGTGGTTTTTGGGGGTTGACTAAAATAGGGTAACATTTTGGAAAAAACAGTGGACGAAGAGGGAGAGGAAGGGTGCAGATTCAGAGAGAGAGAGAGACAGAGAAGGGAAAAGAGGAGGAGGAGGAAAGCACAGAAGAGCCAGACAGAAAAGGGGGAGACACAGACAGAAATAAAAGAGGAAAAAAGAGCGGACAGTGAAAGAAAGGGGAAAGAAGGGAAAGGAAAAAGGAAGGAAGGGAAAAAGGAAGGGGGGAAGGAAGGAAAAAAGGGGGAAACAGACGAAGGGGGGGTTCATTATTAGAGGGATTTTTCAGAACCAGACACCCGTCGCCAAACAAATTCCCCGATGGCCCCCCAAGTCCAAAAGTTGAATAGCGGAGGGATTTTTTTTCATGGGGGGGGGGGGGGGGGGGGGGGGGGGGAGGGGGGGGGGGGGGGAGGGGGGGGTTTGGAAAGAGTAAAATTCACCCAAACAGCCACCTCCTTTCTTTTTTGTTGGTTTTCTTTTTCCCCCCCCCCTCTCTTCTCTTCTCTCTCTCTCTTCTCTCTTTTCCCTCTCTCTCTTCTTCCTCCTGATTTTCCTGAAACAACCCGAGAAAATCCACTCCGTTGGTTTCAAAAACAGCCCACCCCCCAAAAGCTTTTTCCCCTTTTTTTTTTTTTTTTCAACCCCCAAAAAAAAAAAAAAATGGTAAAAAGGGTTTGGGAAGAAGAAAAGAAAGAAAGGAAAAAAAGATAGGGAGAAAAAAAAAGAAGAATGAAAAAAAAAAAAAAACGAAAAAGGGGAAAAAAAGAGGCAAACACAGGAAAGACAAACAGTAAGAATGAAAAAAAAAAAAAAAATTGGAAGTCAGGGAAATGATTTTAAAGGTTAAGGCATAACACAAGGGGAGATACACTTTTTGTGGGGCGGTGAGGGGGGGGTTTTTTCAGGATTTAAAAACAGAGGTTCTTGATGGATCCGAAAACGAACTAAAGTAAAAAGTCAAGATTATTTGCTTAGAAATTTACGCACTGTGTGATAGTAGTCACCAAAAAAAAAAAAAAGTCAGGGGTGTGTGTGTGTGTGGTGTGGTGGGGGGTGTGTGTGTGTGATGTGAGAGTGTGTGATGGTGTGTGTTGGAGAGAGAGAGAGGAGGAGAGGAGAGAAGAGAGGTGTTTGTGTGTGTGTGGTGTGTGTTTGTTGTGTGTGTGTGTGTGTGTTGTGTGTGTGTGTGGTGTGTGTGTGAGTGGTGTGGGGGGGGGGGGGGAGGGAGGAGGGGGGGGGGGGGTGAAAGCCCCTTTTACGGAATGTAAAACCTTGTTTGTGTGGAGAAAAAGGTTTTGGTTTGTTTTTTTTCAAAACCCAAATTGTAATGTCCTGTGGGAGTCAAGAAAGCAAACTGAGAAGTAAAACTGTGGACGATGATGTGTGGACAGAAGGAGACAGACAGAACCACAACGAAAAGTAGGACGGGGGCAGACATGCAGGGTTTAGGCAGAGGGGAAAAAACGAAAAAGATAGATGGGAGACCCAAAAACACACAAGAGAGAGAGAGAGGGAGAAAAGAGAGGCGAGGAAGAGAAAAGAGAGAGAGGGAAGAGAGAGGAGAGAAACCTTACTTATTAGAAGACAAAACTCTATCATAATAGAGCTCTAGAGAGTAGATAGATGGATGAATGGATGGATGGTTTGATAGATAGATTAGATTTGAAATAGATGTGATAGATAGATGATAGTAGATAGTGTCAAAAAAAACCCATTTTAAAATGGGAGGTTTAGGTAGCAGAAAGGGAAAATGACAGTAGAAGCGACAGATGTAGACAAACCCCCTTTTTATAAAATTGATCCCATCACACCCCCATTCGGTCATCACCCCAGAATGTATAGTTTTTACCCCTTTATAATTTTAGGAAACGGTAATGGGGGGGAGGAGGGGGGAAGAGGGGACACAACAACAAAACAAGAACAACAAAAAAAAAAAGAAGAAGATTGGAAAAGAAATCTTGTTTTGGATGACGGACGGACGATGTGAAGATCATTGATGATAATTAATGCGGACGACGACGACGACGACTACAACAACGAAGACGACCGCGATGGTGATAACCCTGTCCTACACCTTTGTCTGGGTGTCGATTTCAGCCGGGTTCCTGACACTTTATTAATTATTGATCCTCCTCCACATCAGCGGCACTTCGGTGTGAAGAGAAAGGCTTTGTGTCCCTAACCGCGCCGACTCACATTACTCACGTCTCATCAAAACGTATAACTCCATCCCATTCAAAACCCTATTCACTCGCTACATGTTGAGGTCACAACAAAACACCACAAAAAACAACAAAGACCGCGTGGTTTCCTCTCTTCCCACATCGATCGGGAATTTCCCAGGGTTAGCGTCCCTTCAATTAGTGCAACACACTCGACCTGTCGAACGAAGCTGAGCTGTCTGATCTACTGTGCTATTTGGCAACACCAGCTAGGCGGGCGTCGGACATTTTTGCAGCGGTGTGTTGCCCGACTGTTTGGTTTATGGTGGTAGGTGGTGGCGGGGGGCGGTGGGGGGTGGGGGGGGTGGGGGAATCCGATTTGCCGTGATTAAAAGCCGTGCTAAGCGCACTTTTTAGTAGACAATCTTCTTTCTCCGCCAAAATTAAAAAAAAAAAAAAAGAAAGTAAGAAAATAGTGTCAACTCCCCAAAGAGGCTATGTGGGCTGTGCCTTGTGGACGTGAACAAAAATAACCGCCCCCCCCCCCCCCCCAAAAAAACAAAAAAAAACAAAGAAAAAAGACAAAGCCTCAAGCACGTGGACGCGCGCGCGCGCGCTGGCACGCATGATGAGGCTGATACAAGTGCGCGTGCGCCACGCACACAAAACACATGCAGACAGACAGAATATATGCGCACGCCAAGACGCAGCATTTCCACGCATGTACAGAAACAACTCACACGCACACACACACACACACACACACACACACATCACACACTCACACACACACACAAACACACTAAAAATGCACACACTCACATGTAGGACACAAACGCGCACAAAGACCACACTGCCCCAACTCACACACATACACACAACACACACCACACACACACACACACACGACGCGCGCTAGCCCGCGAAGCCTACACAACACACACACACACACACACACACTCTACAAAACACACTCTATCTCCTCTCTCTAAATTATTTCTCCTTAACTTATTTTCGGGGGGTGGGGGAGGGGGGTGGCTGGAGCGCAAATATTTGCAGGATGAGACGCAGAGGTGTTGACCTAAAGACCGGAAAAATAGGACATCAGCATAATCTGTTCAAGATTCCCGATACAAATTATACTTAAGCAGGAGAGTAAGATTCATATTTAATTGAGCGCGCTTGCGTGCGCGCCGCGCGCGCGCAACGCACACACAACACACACACACACACACAACACACACTCACAACGCACGCACGCACGCACGCACGCACACACACACACACACACTCACACACACACACCACACACATTATACACACACACAACACCAGCACTACACACCACACACACACACACACACACACAACACACACACAGCACACCACACACACACACGCTCACAACACAGTACACACACACACACACACACACACCCACACACACACACACACAGTCACAACACCCCCCCCCCCCCCCACACGCACGCACACACCACAACCACACCACCACCCCCACACACACACCACACACACACACACACACAACATCCAGCTCCCTTCCCGATCCCAACCCTATTCTTCGCCCTCCACTGGCACATGGTACAAACAGGCAGACGAACCCGGCCTGGGAGGGCAAGGCAGGGCAAGGAGGGCGAGGCAGGGCGAGGCAGGGCAAGGGCAGGCGAGGCAGGGCGAGGGCGGGCAAGGCAGGGCGAGGCAGGGCGAGGCGGGCAAGGCAGGGCAGGCAGGGCCAAGGCAGGGCCAGGTTGGGCCAGGCAGGGCGAGGCAAGGGCGAGGGCAGGGGCAAGGCAGCGCAGGCAGGGGCCAGGCAGGGCCAGGCAGGGGCCAGGCAGGGCGAGGAGGGCGAGGCAGGGCCAGGGCAGGGGCCATGCAGGGCGAGCTGGGCCAGGCCAGGGCCAGGCAGTGCCAGGCAGGGCCAGGCAGGGCGAGGCAAGGGCGAGGGCAGGGCGATGGCAGGGGCCAGGCGGGGCCAGGCGAGCGGGGCGAGGCAGGGCCTGGCGGGCGAGGCAGGGCGAGGCAGGGCGAGGCAGGGCGAGGCAGGCCAGGCAGTGCAATGGCGGGCCAGGCAGGGCAAGGAGGGCCAGGCGGGGCCAGGCGGGGCCAGGCGGGGCCAGGCGGGGCCAGGGCGGTGGGCCAGGCGGGGCGAGGCAGGGACGAGGAAGGGCGAGGCAGGGCGAGGCGAGGCAGGGCCGAGGCAGGGGCGAAGCTGGGCCAGGCAGGCCAGGCAGGGGCGAGGCAGGGCGAGCATGGCGAGGCAAGCGAAGGCAGGGCACAGGCAGGGCCAGGCAGGGCCAGGCAGGGCGAAGGCAGGGCGAGGCAGGGCGAGCAGGGCGAGGCCAAGCAGAGCCCAGGCCAGGGCGAGGCAGGGCGAGGCCGGGCGAGGCAGGCCAGGCAGGGGCAGGCAAGCCAGGCAGGGCCAGGGCAGGGCGAGCTGGGCGAGGAAGGGCGAGCAGGCGAGGCAGGGCAAGTCAGGGCAAGGCAGGGCCAGGGAGGGCCAGGGCGGGCAGGCAGGGCCAGGCAGGGCGAGGCAGGGCCAGCAGGGCGAGGCAGGGCGAGGCAGGGCCAGGCAGGGCAAGGCGGGCCAGGCAGGGCCAGGCAGGGCCAGGCATGGCCAAGGCAGGGCGAGGCAGGGCGGGATGCAGGGCCAGCATCGCCAGGCAGGGCAGGCTGGGCCAGGCAGGGCCAGGCAGGGCCCAGGCAAGTGGCAAGGCAGGGCAAGTCAGGGCGAGGCAAGGCCAGGGCGAGGCAGGGGCGTGGCCGATGCAAGGCAGGGCAAGGCAGGGCAAGGCAGGCAAGGCAGGGCGGTGTGGTGGAGATCCAATTAAGGGGAGTTTGCTTATCTGGCCCACTTCACGGAGTAGATGGAGAGAGATGAGAGAGAGAGAGAAGAAGAGGGACTGAGGTGAGAGAGAGGAGGGGGGTTTACGAGAGAGAGAGAGAGAGAGAGAGAGGAGGAAGGTGGAATAAGCACAGAACACAAACAGCCAGTGCTGTACCACGCTCTAGCCTGTAGGCTTAGGCTCTCAGTGTTCCACGTGGCATTAGGATGGCCGTGGCGTGATTTAAATCCACGTACTGAATGCAAGAGTTACAATAGGGATGCGTTAGTATTGTGTGGATGGCTTTGAGAGTCTGACCTTTTGGCTGGCTGGCTTTGGCTGGCTGGTGGTTGGCTGGGGCTGGTTGGTGGTTCCTCTCGCTCTCTCTCTCTCTCTCTCTCTCTCTCTCTCTCTCTCTCTCTCTCTCTCTCTCTCTGAGTGTGTGTGGTGTGTGGTGTGTGTGCGTGCGTGCGTGGAGCGTGCGTGCGTGCGTTGTGCGTGGCGTGCGTGCGTTCGTGCGTGCGTGCGTTGCGTGCGTGCGTGCGTGTGTGTGTGTTGTGTGTGTGTGTGTGTGGGTGTGTGTGTGTGTGTGTGTTCAAATCATATCTTTTTTTTTTCAATTTTGAAACTTTCCGACTCTGTGGTGTGTGTACCCCCACCCCCGACCTTGTGTGTGTGTGTGTGTGTGTGTGTGTGTGTGTTGTGTTGTGTGTGTGAGTGTGAGTGAGTGCAGTGTGTGTTGGTGTGTGTTAGTGTGTGTGTGTGTTATAATTTTTTTAATCTATATTTGTCAGTATTATCAATACATGCAAACGCTTGAAAATGGAGCAAAGCAGGGAGGATAGTGGGAGGACATTATTATAGGCAGCCACAGGGAGTCAAAGGAAAACATAACGCCCCGGATAAGAGAGAGAGAAGAGAAAGCCGAGAGAGAGAGAGTGAGAGGGAGTTGAGAGAGAGAGAGTGAGAGACGTGAGAGAGAGAGAGAGAGAGAGAGTGAGAAAGGGAAGGAGGAGAGTATGACGAAGGGAGGGGGGGGGGGGTCTAGGACAAACGAGGCTGGAACCAGACACAGGGAATAAACCTGCGTAGTACTCCCCATGGAGGTGAGAATGGAGCGGAACACCCAACCACACCTCCACCCCACTGACCACCACTACTACAGCCAGGAGAACAGAGAGACTCCGACCTTTTCGGCCTTATCAGCCCACGACAGAGCAGACTTGGTCACCGACATCCTACTAGCGTTCAACGACCCTCATCTCTCTTCTTCGCTCCACGGTGGTTCCAAGCACTTTGGATTGTAGAGTACCCGTGAACGGCGGTCTCTCTCTCTTCTCTCTCTCTCTCTCTTCTCTCTCTCCTCTCTCTCTTCTTTCTCTCTTCTCTATCTCGCTCTCTTTTTCTCTCTCTCTCTCTCTCTCTCTCTCTCTCTCTCTCTCTCTCTCTTCTCTTCTCTGTCTCTTTCTTCTGGAAGCGATCTCTGTACTTCTTCTGCCAGCTGCTTTGCTCTTGTATTGCCAGGGAGTGCCAGATTTACCATTGTCTCGCCTTGCCATGTGTGAGTGTGTGTGTGTGTGTGTGTTTTGTGTGTGTGTTTATGTGTGTGTGTGTTGTATGTGTGTGTGTAGTGCGTGTGTGTGTGTATGTGTGTGTGGTGTGTGTGTGTATGTGTGTTGTGTGTGTGTGTGTGTGTGTGTGTGTGTGTGTTGTGTGTGTGTGTGTGTGTGTGTGTGTGTGTGTGTGTGTGTGTGTGTGTGTGTGTGTGTGTGTGTGTTGTGTGTGTGTGTGGTGCCGTGGTTGTGTAAGCGTGTGTGTGTGTGTGTGTTGTGCGGTGTGTGTGTGTGTGTGTGTGTGTGTGTGTGTGATTTATTTATTTGCATCATGTTTCTGGTATTCGCGCGTTTGGGCTCTTGGTCGGGTAAAGCGACTCTCTATATAAATATCTTTTACTTTACATTACATTACAGACAGGGTTGTGCAGAGATTGCTGGATAATGGCCGGTCTCTCAATGTGTTGACAAGTCTGCGTGCTGATTGATTTTCTTATATTGTGGTGGTATTTTCATTAATTAACGGAATAAGAGATTATGCTGGGATAATGGCCCGGTCTCTCAATGTGTTGTCAAGTCTTGCAGTGTTGATGATTTTCTTATATTTGTTGGGTGGTATTTTCATTAATTAAGGAATTATAAAGGGACCCTTGTTGAATTTTCCGCGATTCCACAAACTTGGGAAAAAGGTTTCAGTTCAGTGTCTGTCGTTGTTCAAGTGGATGCGCGTTTCGCTGTTCGTTTAAGAGAAATAACATTTGTATCAACTTTCGTCTCTCTATTTACTTTTATAATCTTACCTGTTGTGTTGTTTTTATTATTGATCTGCCACCACCTCCACCACCACCACCCCCTCCCTTTTTGTACTCCAGTTCTTATAGAACAGGGAGTACTTTAGAATGGTGAACGAGAAAGAGAAATGCTGTCTGTGTGTCTGTCTGTCTGTCTGTGTGATGTGTGTGTCTGTGTGTCGTGGTCAAAATGTGATTCCACTCGGCTCCAGACAAACTACTGGGTCGATTCTTTCTGAAAAAATTTGTAGGTATGTTACATTATGGGCAGCAAGGATGATGCCGACGTTTTAGTTTACGTTACAGCCGTTACTAACGGCTGCTGTAACGGCTGTAACGGTTTTTTTCCTTCTTTATGGAATAATATCTCAGACAAGTACTTGGCCGACCTTTATGAAAAAAGTAGCAGGTATGTTCATGAATAATGGGTCACGAATGATGCATGATGTTTAGTTTGCCCCGTTATAGCCGTTAACTAACGGTTGTAACGGCCTGTACCGGTTTTTCTTCTTTATAGATTTCTCAGTAAGTACTTGGCCGATCTTTCTGAAAAATTTGTAGGTATGTCTTTATGGATCACGGAATCATGACCGAGTGTTAGTTTACATTATTACCGTTACTAACGTCTGTATCGGCCTGTAAACGGTTTTTATTCTTTATGGAATATCTATCAGAAAAGTTACTTGGTCCGACCTTTATGTAAAATTAGCTGGTTTGTGCATTAATATGGGTCACGAATGATGCTGATGTTTTAGTTTGCCCCCGTTTTTAGCCGTTACTAACGGTTGTAACGGCCTGTAACGGTTTTTTCTTCTTTATGGATATCTCAGAAAGTACTTGGCCAATTTATAAGCGGTTTGGATGATCTTGTGGGACAATCGGATCCTCTGTCCATATGTAAGTGATGTAATGTGAAAATGAATTAAACAACCGTTTATTAAAAACCGTTATTCTGTCCGTTATTTCATGTATATAGGAGGATTTTAATGAAATTTGGTATATTGAAAGGTTATCACACACAAATGGCACTTCGATATAGTGTTCCTAAATTTGACCGTTTTAAAAAACAGTTATTCTTGACATATTGTCCAATTTGGATGAAATTTGTTTGTACACAGCTTCAGCCCAGTGAGGACATATATAAACTACCGGTTTCAAAAGTGCAGATCGGTTTATATAACCGTAAAACCGTTATTTTTTTTATATATGGTGGGTTTTAATGAAATTGTGTAAAAGAAAGGGTTATCAACACAAATGGATCTTCCATGCTGTGTTTCAAATCTGCGACCGTTAAAAAGCGTATTCTAGACATATTGTCCGATTTGGATGAAATTGGTTAGGTACAAGGCTTTAGCCCCCTGAGGACTAAAATAACCAGTTCAAAAGTGTACATCGGTTAAATAACCGTTTAAAACCGTTATTTTGCCTTTATTCTTATCTCACAAAGCACTTGGTGATTTATATGCGGGTTGGAAAACTGGAGTACGTTATATGCTTTCGCATCTTGTTTGTTTTGCTTTGTTGTTGTTTGTTTTGTTGTTTTCTGGTCTCATCCGTGTGCATGATTATTTTCCTAATAGAATGTGTATGTTTTTATTCGACGCCAAGACAGTGGTTTGTTTGGAATCTCATTATCTTCTGTGGTTTCTCCCAGCTTCTTACCATCATTGCATATTCGTGATGTCATCCAACCAAATTAAAACAAAAAATTTTTTTTTTTTTTTTTTTTTTTTGTTCCACACTAGCAGTTCAGTCTCAGGTCCGGTTCCTTAGGGCATATGCAGGTTTTGTTTGTTTGTTTGTTTGTTTGTTTGTTTGTTTTCATTTCGTTTGTAGTCTGTTCTTTTGGTTCTGCTCGAGATGCCAGACGAGAACGTTAGAAGACAAACTAAACAGACAGGAAAAACAGATTGTAAAAGAAAGAAAGAAATGAAAGACACTGGAAAGAACGAAAGACAGACAGAAAAGAAGAGAGGAGAACAAAAGGAAAAACAGACAGAAAGGAGGATAAGAAAGACAGAATAACGGAACGGAAAGTTTGGGGACAGACAGAAGAAAGAAAAAAAAAAAGAAAAAGGAAAAAAAAAGAAAGAAAGAAAGAAAATGAAGATCGACAACGTGTAGACTCATTGCTTCCGGAAGAAAAACTCACAGTTACAGGACAACACATATTATTCTCCCTGTACCCATTTCCCCGTTCTCCCAACAAACACAATGGTCAGGCCTGACATCCAGTGGTGGCTGGGAGAGAAAGCGTGGGGATGGGGAGTGGGGAGGGGTGGTGTGCTGGAGGGTGGCGAGCAGTGGAATTTCTACCAACCACTTCTCCATTTGACATCGTTCCAGTGCAAGATCACAGAGGCTTGTTCCACAATGCTGCCCAGAGGATCAGAGAGTTCCAGGACACAGCCATTAGCTCGGACTTGTCCACGTAAACTCTCCCAGGGGACTGTCTGGATTGACACGGATCACACTCCCCCCCCCCCCCCCCCCCCACCCCTCACCCTACGTCACTCCCCAACCCCCTTAAGACCACCAAGTTTCCCCTGTTGGAGACTCCGTCACAAAACGGGAGCGGGAAGCGGGAGAGGGGGGTTTCTGTGTCAGACCCCGCAGTTTCGCGCGCACAAAGAGAGAGGAGAGGAGGGGGGGGGGAGAAGAGAAAGGAAAGAAAGAGCGAGAGTGTGCGAAGAGAGAGAGAGAGAGAGTGAATGAAAGGACCATCGCCCACACAAGCACGCAGGAAGCGCCTGGTGGCCTGAAGACAGCCTTATGTTGGTATGAACGAGGCGAAATACACCGACGCCCATCGTCGGCCGACAACACCGGAACGTGAACTAAAAGTTTCCCAAAGAACCAGTGCTTAAAGAGTGACCAGACAGACGACAGCAACTTCACGGAGCTCACCCCACTACCTGCAGGACAAACTGTTGCCCGGAGTATGCAGATCTCGGTCTGCGAGTACAGCCGTCCTTAAGGGCCTAGGTAATAGGACGCGATTCCCCTTTCAAGTTCAGGTTCAAGACACCTCGCACCTAGGAAATCGTCCACGCTTCCACAAAGACAGCAACTAAAGCCGGGTATTAACATTCCCCTACCCTTACCCTCTCTCACTCCTCTCTCTCCTTATCGTTGCTCGGGATGGGGCACTGGTTGTCCACTGTTCACTTGTCCGTCCAGGTCAAACAGTTATTGACTACACACACACACACACACACACACACACACGTGTAAGGAGAGGGAAAGGGAAAAGGGTGACAGCAGGTGGTGGGGTGGTGGGGTGTGGGGTGGAGGGGTGGGAGGGACGGAGGGTTTTGAAGGTTGAGGGGTGATATCGAGTGTCCGTTGGTGTCGTCTTGCCAGGCTGAGAACCTGGTCAGTTTCACCACCCCGTCCCCTTCCCTTTATCTGCACCCTGTCCTCACCCCCTTCCTCCTGCTGTGCTAGTAAACAACATGATGACCTGTGGGAACACTTTCTTCTTGTAAACACAAACACGCACGCACGCTCGCACGCACGCACTTACGCAAGCACACACCACACACACACACACACAAACACACACACACACACACACACACAAACTTATTAAACAAATTCAATTCTGATCATTATTACCAATAAATATTTTAATCATAATGAACATCTAATTCAGTTTCAGTTTCATCATGAAGATCTCACTGCGTGCGGGACTAGTCAAACGCTACACCCACATCCGCCAAGTTTCAAGACGCGCCACGCTGATTTAAAGTGATGGAATAAGTGGAGTTAATAATAAAGATGAGAGACTTTTAGAATAGGGTCTCATGGCTGTGACATCGCATACATGGCTATTTATGTATTCAAATTTCATAGATAAAACAAATTTGAAATAAACATACACTAAATGAAACCAAATCGTCATCATTACAACGTGAAACTGCCATTGGTCAAGCTGAGAATTGCAGGACAGAGGTTAATAGCACACAGGTCAGAGACTGATCGACGCAACTGACTTGATCTTTCCCACGCCGCAGGTCTGGTCACCTTCAAGTACTGTCCACAAAACTGCCCCGCTAACGTTCGATTGCTATTCTACAGGGAAACAAAAGGTCTTCATTGTTGCTTCAATGCTGTCAGACCCACCCACACTTGAGTCCTGGAATTGCCATAAAAACGGAGGACCAGAGAGACAGAGAGAGAGAGAGAGAGAAGTATTATAGACGATGTTACTTGTTAATAATCCAGTGTGTGCCACACTACTTCAACAGGGGCCAGGGTGAGGGAGGATAGTGACTAACGCGACAAGAGTGCGTTGCGACCCGTTATGTCTATTTCTCTTCTCGAACGGCTTCGGTTCGGCTGGTGTCACTTCGCGCTCTGTACATAGTCGAGAAAAATATTTGAGCGCAGTTTTTCAGTGTGTGTATGAGCTGTGCGTTGCGTGTGTGTGTGTGTGTTGTGTTGTGTGTGTGTGTGTGTGTGTGGTGTGTGTGCGCGCGCCGCGCGCGCGCCCCGTCGTGCGTGTGTGGTGTGTGTGTGTGTGTGTGTGTGTGTGTGTGTGTGTGAAAATGCGTGCTGCGCGCTTGCGCGTATGTGTTTTTATTGTGTGTTGCGTTCGTGTGTGGAAAAAAAATAATCTTAAAAACTTGGTAGCAATTTGGGGCTTTCGCATCGTTTCCTGACATTCATTGCACACGTCCACATTCACATGACGTATTCTACAATGCCGTATGTTCCCGCTTTGTCTCCCTCGATGCTCGTATGTTGCTTCTTGGTCGGCTGAGTTATAAACCACATGACTTGTTGCCGTCTTTTTACCGCAATCTGGCAGATATCTGCAGTGCTGACATTACTTGAAACCGCCTCTCTAGAATCTTCCCAGTCCACTATGTAAACCGACCTAGTACGTAAAATCACAGGGCATTTATCGACTTCATTATTCACGAGGGAAGGGACACGGGTTTATTACACGTCCCAATGCATACATCACGATGACAGGTCACTAGTGAACAATGGGGCAGTGTGTTCTGCCGCGGATGTCCTGCAAAGTTTAGGAGCTTTCAGTGACCTCGGAAAGATTTGGAAAACAGTCTGTCAGAGGCAAAAAACACTTACGGCGTGACAACTACCTCCCCCTCCTCCTCCCCCCCCCAGCCAAATCAGGCTGCACGTTTTGGCATTCCTCAAAAGTTTTTGGATTATCTATAAACTGTGATAGAATGTTGCTTTTTTCTACCATTTCTTTCTGGTTTATGATACCAAAAAATTCACTTCATCTTTCTCAGCTTCTAAAATGAAGGGGGGGGGGGGGGAAGTAACCTGTTTTTCCGCTTGTTCTCTCTATTCTTTTTTAAAACATAATACGAACCCAACTGGAAAAAAATCGATTCTTCTTCTTCTTCTTATTTTCCTCGGTTTTATTATACGAGAGGCAGAGAAAACATCACTTCATGCTTCACTCTCAGCTTCTAATATGGAGGGGGCGGGGGTATCTGCTTTTCCTTATTTCTGTCTTTTGCTTTTTAATACAATGACCCAAAAGGAAAATCACTTCTTCCTTCTCCTTCTTCTTCTTCTGTCTTTATTTTGTCTTTCATTTTCTTTTCTTTTTTCTGAAACGGAAGAGGATAATTATTTCCTCCCTCTCCTTTCTTTATAAGCTATAAAGGGGGAACCAATCGTAGCCCCTCTATTTCCTTACATGAAACTGAGAGGAAAATGTCTTTATTTCCATCTATTTCTTATAAAGAAAATGACGGGGAAAATCACGTCATCTTCCTGATTTCTTTTTGTAAAAATATAGTGGGGGAGGAGGGGTGATTGATTACCTTTGGTCGATTCTCTCTATTTCTCTTCCCCCCCTTTCCCCCCAAGAAATAAAAATTCATAAGAAAGTTTTTTTGTTTTGCTTCAAAACTCTCTCCTAATTATATTTATATTACATGAATAAACGTAGTTAAATGTACTATTGCCTTTCGTCTGTATTTCCTGTTTTGGCATGTGCAGCTGCTTTATCCTTACGTCATTTTCTTTCTATAAGGTGTCTGAAGGGAAGCCGGGTCTTCACCCCCCCCCCCCCCCCCCCACTCCCCTCCACCCTTCCCCCTCCCTGTTCATTTCTCTCTGAACTCAACTGAGTCAGGAAATTCATCTTCTGTCAAGTCTATAATGGAAACGGACTTTATCCCTGTTTCTTTCTCTTGAATTCAACAGAGTGAGGGAAATGCATCTTCTTTTCAGCGTCTATAATGAGCAGAGATGGGCTCAAAGGAGAAGACGACGGGGCGAGGGGAGATGGAGGGGTTATTTCTTTATGAATAAATTGAGTGGGTAAAAAAAATGTCTTCTTCCATTTAATATACTGAGAGCCCATGAGGAATATATATGGAGACGACTGGGTGAGGAGCAGAAGGATGGATGGGGGTGGGTGGGGGTGGGGGGGGGGTACTCTTCGGGTCAATCCTCTACTTTCTTGATTTTATGAAAACTGACCAGGGGTAGGCGGTGGCGAGAGAAGTGGAGGTGTGTGTGTGTGTGTGTGGGGGGGGGGGGGGGGGGGGGGGTGCGCAAACGTCAGAAGAAAACAAAGCCGTGCTGTAGATATTCGGGTGAAAAACTTGTACTTTTTTTTTTTCCTTTCAGCGCTTAGCTGAAGTAGGATGGGGGCAGGCAGCGAGAGGCAGAACGGGATCTACGATGCGGGTCTGGCCGTTACCCCGTTCTGCTGGCCTAGTACAAGGGAAGCGGTGCCGGAGTAATACCTGGGAGGAATTCGAAGTCCTATCTGGCCGGGAAAGAATTCAGTGACAGTTTCTGTGCGTTTGAGTAATAGGCTACCGTCTGCTCTGGGATCTGGCAAGTCGGGTGAGTTATTTCCCTTCGCTGCCATGTAACTTCCCTTGCCTGTCAGGCCGAACAATGGGAGTTTACAACACGGAGCTCAAGACTGTCTTGAAGAAAATGGATACCAAAGAGCTGGGGTGGGCCCACTTGTGAAAACAGTGAGAGACACAGCTTTTTTTTTTTTAAAGGTTTTAGGATCAGTTCTTCTTGCTCTTGGCTTCCTTGCTGTTGTAGCAGGGTCAGTTTCAGTTTCATTAATAGGGGAGGGCGGGGGGGGGGGTGGGGCGTCTGGCGTTGCAAAATGGTCATAATACGTTTCAACTTCTTCTGCCAAAGCCGATGAAAACTCACTTCAGTTGTTGAGAACCCTGCTAACCGAGGAGCCTTTTCAGGCCTGTTGGCTCGTAAACATTTTCTTTTTTTCTTTTCTTTTTTTTTTTTTTTTATCTGAATTCTATAAATGAATAAAGACTCAAATCGTGATGAAAACAAAGTACAAAGGTGGAGGACGAGAGTGGAGAGAGAGTGAGAGAGAGGGAGAGAGTCGTAAGAGGAGAGTTGAGTAGAGAAGAGAGAGGAGGAGAGAGATAGAGAGAGAATTAGAGAGAGAGAGAGAGAGAGAGAGTGTGCACGAGCCTGCTCATGAAGGAGAACTGGCTGATGCCTGAAACTACGTTGTATTATTCAAACGTGCTGTGGTCAGCCACTGGGTGCTTAGGTGGCAAGGCTTGCACGACCACTGTTGTTCTGTGTGTGCGTGTGTGTGGGTGTGTGTGTGTGTATGTGTGTGTGTGTGGTGTGTGTGCGTGCGCCCTCGCCGTTGCTGTCCGTGTGTGTCCGTTGTCTGTGTCTGTGTCTGTGTTCTGAGACCTCCTTGCGCGTTTTCTGTGAGAGTGTTTGCATGTGATCGAGGATGGGTACACGATTAGTAGGCAATCTGAAAGGACGGATACGAGTAGTGTTCGACATGCGGCCGCGCACGCGAGCCTGTAATGTGGTGCGATTGCGCGCGTGCTCGCGCGGACGAGCGTGTGTGTGTGTGTGTGTGTTTGTGGGTGTGTGTTTGGTGTGTCGTTCGTATGTGCGTGTGAGTGCGCGCGCGCGTATGCATAGATGAAGACAATCACTTTGCTGCGTCTCCGTAGCGCAGGCGTCTACTGCCGGCAGTCGTGTTTACGCATGCACTCGCAGCTGGCCTTGCGTCCCGAAAATGTCTGCACAGGGTCTTCATTCTCCACAATGGACACTGCCACAGACACATACTCCTCTCCTCACTTGAACGGTCAGGGACAGGCCCATAGGCCAAGCGAAAAGCGCGATCCCCTGTTCCGGTAGGCTAGGGCCGGGTCTACTTCATATGGCACCTGTGTTGGCACTGACACAGAAGCTCCACCCCCACTCCACCCCCACCCTCTGGTCCACCCCCCTCCCCGTTCCCTTCCCCCCACCTCCTTCCAACTCCTCTTCTCTCCCCTTTGCACTCCTCACTCTCACTCAACCGTCTATGTTATTATATAATACTGCCACATCTCACATGAAAGGGGGTTGTGGTACGAGGAGTGGGAGGGGGTGGGAGGGTTGGCGGGGGGGGGGGCATTCGAAGTACACAACATAAGTGGTTTTTGACACTACGAGGGCATCACCCTCCTCAACACCACACCCACCCAACCACCACGCCTCGTCCTCCCCCCCCCCCCCCTCCAACCCCCCCCCCCCCCCCCACACACACACACACACACACCTCCAAAACACCCCCCTCCCTAACCAGGTACAATCCTTTCTCTCTCCTCCTCCCACTTCTTTTATTTCCCTCAGAGTGGTGAAGGGAGGGTTAAAATGGGTTTGCCTACCAAGTCGAGAAGCGATGAGCACTTGCCACTATTGAGCTATGTTTGTCGTGAGCTCTGCGTTAGTTTGAGCTCTCGCCTCAATGGAAGCAAAAAAAAAAATCCTTCGTCTGAACAGGGAGGGTGTACTGAGTGTGTGTGTGTGTGTGTGGTGTGTGTGGTGCTGTTCGCGTGCGTGCGTGTGTGTGGCTGGCTGGCTGGCTGGCTGGCTGGTGGCAGTGTTCAGTGTTTGTGTCTGTGTATGTGCGTGTGTGTGGTGGTGTAGTGTGTGTGTGTGTGTGTGTGTGTGTGTGTGTGTGTATGGTATGCGTGCGCGTGCGCATAGTGCGTGTGCATGTGTGTGATGCGTGGGAGTATGCATGCATGTGTGGCGTGCGTCCGTCGGCATTGTGCACGGTGAGTGATTGTGTGCATGGATGTATATGTGTGTCGTGTGTGAGGCGCGTGCGAGCGCACGTGGGTGCTTGATGCAAGCGTGGGGCACGTAACGTGCGCCGGTGCGTGCGGTGTGTGCAAGCGTGCGTCGTTGTGTTAATTGTTTTTCAATAATGTGTTGCCTGTTAATGGATTTGGGCGGGAAGGGGGCTGGAAATGGAGGAAGAACGGAGCGCGGGAAGTGGAGGGGGGGGGGGAGAGGGGTAGATGGAGGTCGGTTTCGAGGTTATGCACCTACTTTAAGACTGTGTACGAGCACAGACGCCCGTACGCACGGACACTCTAGTACACTGGCAACACACCTGTGCACACACTGATGAAACCCATCCAGACCCGGACAGAAAATGGGGTGACTGCACACTGCAGTTTATTAAACTGAAGGCCCCTGCATGAAAACTATGTTGCGTTGTTCGTTGGCAGCTTCCTCTCCTTTGACGGTGTTAGTATTGCAACTTTGTTTGGATTCTACCACACGTCAGAGCATCACATATTCATAGTTTACACTCCAGAACATGTGAATAAACTGTGAGTTAGTTTCAGCGAAGCGCTACACCAGGTATCACAGTGCCACTCACAGCAGCGCTGGCAAGTCGATCAACACTTTCAGAATGACAGCACAAAAATGCAGTTTTCCTTGATCAATTTCGGTAGACATTCTCCAAGGAAAGTCCTTTTAACGGAAATGACCATAACTTAAGTTAGCCTACCTTTTCTTCGGTTTCACAAAAAGAGTATATTTCATTCTGTGCCGATTCCCATTTCATTCAAAAGATTATCAGAATAATTCATGCAGCAAATTGCATTGAAAACCGTTCTGATCATCATCCCTTTTAACTGATTTTATTGGACTTGTTTCGCGGTTGTGTCAAGGCTGAGTGATTTTCCTTCCTTTACAAAGGCGTAACACAATGTTATTCTTCAGAATCAGGAGATGATTCCGGTAGGAATGACAAAACAGTCTAACAGGACTGTCCAGGTTCAAACAGATGGCCCTCAAATGCCAATGTTAAACCATCACACTGAAGAACGCGCGCACACACACACACACACACACACACACACACACACACACACACACCTCACACTCACGTTAAACCCTTTCACCGTCAGCATTATTTACAGCCTTGGACCTCAGAAGTTATCTTCATAGTCAGATTTAGTCCTTTGCTTTCATTAATTTAATCATTCACAGTCAGAAAGAAACTTCGCTTCCACAGTCAGGATTTAAGCGGCTACCCTAATGGACAGAAAACTTACCCTTCTCAGTCAGAACTTCAGTCCTTGACAGCCAGATCTTCAGCCCTTCGCAATCAGACCTTGAGCCCTCACGGACAGAAAATTCAGTCTTCAGTCAGGAACTTCAGCCCATCCCGACGGTCAAGAACATTAGTCCTTCACATTCACAGCTGTAAGTCTCTGCTGGCCTCAACACATACAATCAAATATGTTATAAATTTTTTAAAAACATCGGTCTCCCGACATCTACAATTGAGATTCATCCCACGTAATGGGCAGGAACCCTCATGTAGTTCCAATCGATGGTCTTTATTATCATTACCTTCTTTTTTATTTTTACTGAGTCACAATTTCGTACTTTCATAAAACATGCCAGCGCGCGCGCGAGCGCACACAACATACACACTCACAACACCACACACACACACCACCACACACCACACACACACACACACACACAAAGAGACAAAGACAGTGAGACAAAGACCGAGACAGAGACAGGAAGACAGGACAGACATAGAAAGAGGAAGGGAGGACGAAGGCAGAGAGGACAGATACACAGACAGACAGACAAGTAGCGAGCTGACCTACAGTCTGACACACAGACTGAAAAACAAAAAGAAAGAAACACACACTACACACACACACACACACACCACACACACACACACACACACACACACACACACACACAGATGTGGGCGACGGAGAGGGCAAGGGTGAGAGAGGTGGAGGCAAGCTGAGCAGCCAGACAGACAAACAGAGGGCGTGGAAGACTACTGAAAGAAAAAACAATCTATCATCCTGCCCCCTACCCCCTCCCCCCACCCCCCCCCCCCACAACACCCCATCCAAACCCACAAGTCTTAGACCAGTTAGACCCAAGCAGTTTCGACCGAGCTAAACTCAGATGTTCTCACATCTTTTTTTTTTTTGTAAGCAAACAAAACACTATTCAAAAAAACTAAAAACTGCGTTTTTTAAAAAAATAAAGGTGTGGAAAAAAAACATTCTTGCGTACCTCCCATCTCTCCCTCCCCGTTCCATCTCTTGTCTTACCCCCCACCCCCCCCCCCGCCCCTCATCTTTTGCGTGGTGTGTGTGTGTTTTTGTTTTTCGTGTGTGTGTGTTGTGTGTTGTGATGTGTGAGTGTGTGTGTGTGTGTGTGTGTGTGTGTGTGTGTGTGTGTGTGTATGCTTTGAGTATAGAATTAGTATTTTTATCATGTTTCTGTAATATGTGCTTGGGCTCCGCGAGTAAAGCGCTCTATATAATTATCCTTTTACATTATATTACCCCCTTCACCTATCCATCTCCCGCCCTTTTCCCGCCTCCCCCCCCCCCCCCCCCACCACACCACCACCCCTCCCCCACCCCACCTTCCTCACTCTTCTCCACATCCTCGTTCCCGTTCCTACTTCGTTCCCCTTTATTTCGGAAACAAAAAACAGCAGGGGCAGGTAACACAAACTCACTCCATCCCCATCGTCCCGCCGCTTTCCTTCTTCTACCGGCCCCTAAATTAAATGGGGAGGCGGGTGGGGGAGGGAGGGAGAAGAGAGAGAGAGAGAAGAGAGTGAGAGAGAAGAGGGAGAGAGAGGAGAGAGAGGGAGGAGAGAGAGAGAGGGGGGGGGAGGTGAGGAAAGATGGGAGGAAGTGAGGGGGAGAGAGAGAGGTGGAGATCAAAAATTAAAATTGATGCTTAGTGTGTGTGTGTGTGTGTGTGGGTGTGTGTGTGGGTGTGTGTGTCTGTGTCTGTCTGTCTGTCTGTCTGATCTGTCTGTCAGGGTCTGGTCTGTCTCTCTGTCTGTCTCTCTCTCTCAGCTCTCTCTCTCTCTCTCTCTCACTCCTCTCTCTCTTCTCTCTCTCACTGTCTGTGTCTATCTGTGTCTGGTGTGTTCGCGGGCGCGCGTATGTGTGTGTGTGTGTGTGTGTGTGTGTGTGTGTGTGTGTGTGTGTGTGTGTGGTGTGTGTGTGTGTGTCTGAGTGTGGTGTCTGTCTGCTGTCTGTCTGTCTGTCTGTGTCTGTGTCTCTGTGTGTCTGCGTCTGGGTTCTCGCACGCTGCGCGCGCTTTCGCGCGCGCGTGTGTGTGTGTGTGTGTGTGTGTGTGTGTGTGTGTCTGTGTGTGTGTTGTAGTGTGTGTGTGTGTGTGTGTGTGTGTGCGGGCGTGCGTGCGTGCGTGCGTCGTGCGTTGCAGTGCGTGACGCGCGCGCGCACGCACTTGTGCGCGTTGTGTGTGTGCTGGCCTGTGTGAGCGAGCGTGGATCCTTGCGTTGGTGTTTGCATGCGTATAAGCGTGAGCGCACAAAGTGTTCTCAGCTGGAAAAAGTATCATGTTTGGACTATGAACGCTTTGAAGGTTGGACTTGATGTTTGATTGGTTGAAAGGCCCTCCAGTCAATGTCTGATTGTGAAAGGCGGATGTTCTGACAATGAAGGCTGATGTTCTGACAGTGAAAGGCCTGATGTTCTGCCAGTGAAAGGCTGATGTTCTGATTGTGAAAGGGCTGATGTTCTGGACGTGAAAGGCTGATGTTCTGACAGTGAAAGGATGATGTTTATTTGATACGCGAAATTGAAAGGCGAATGTTCGGATTGTAAAAGGCCTGATGTTCTGATGTGAAAGGTCAATGTTAGATTGTGAAATAAGGGTGATGTTTGACAATTGAAAGGCTGATGTTTGACTAGCTGAAAGGCTGATGTTCTGATTGTGAAAGGCTGATGTTCTGACAGTGAAAAGCTGATGTTCTGATTGTAGAAAGGCCGGGTTCTGTCAGTGAAAAGGCTGATGTTCTGACGTGAAAGGCTGATGTTCTGACATGAAAGCCGTTGTTCTGACCAGTGATAGGCTGATGTTCTGATTGTGAAAGGTTGATGTTCTGACAGTGAAAGGCTGATGCTGATGTTCCGACAATGTAGGCCAATGTTTGGATTGTGAAAGGCTGATTTTCTGACAATGAATGGCCGAACCGATGTTCTGATTTGTGAAGGTGATGTTCTGACAGTGAAAGGCTGATGTTTTCTGACAGTGATAAAGGTTGTTTGTTCTGACAGTGAAAAGGCCGTTGGTTCTGATTGTAAAGGCTGATGTTCTGATGTGAAAGGTTGATGTTCTGATTGTGAACGGTTGATGTTCTGACAGTAAAGGCTGATGTTCTGACAGTGAAAGGCCCTGATGTTCTGACAGTGAATGGCTGTATGTTCTGACAATGAAAGGCCGATTGTTCTGATTGTGAAAGGTTGATGTTCTTGACAATGAAAGGCCGCATGTTTGATTGTGAAAGGTTGATGTTTGACAGTGAAAGGCTGATGTTCTGACAGGAAAGGTGATGTTCTGACATGAAAGGCGATGTTCTGATTGAAAGGCTGATGTTCTGACAATGAAATGAAGCGATGTTTGATTGTGAAAGGTTGATGTTAGACAATGAAAGGTCTGATGTTCTGACGTGAAAGGTTGATGTTCTGACAGTGAAAGGCTGATGTTCGGACTGTGAACGGATGATGTTCTGACAGTGAAAGGTTGGATGTTCTGACAGTGTAAGGTTGATGTTCTGGGACAAGGGGGAAAAAACCCCCCCCCCCCCCCCCCCCCCCCCCCCCAACAAAAAACCCAAAAAAAAAAAAAAAAAAAAAAAAAAAAAAAAAAAAAAAAAAAAAAAAATGGCTGATGTTCTGACAGAGATGGTTGTGATGTTTGACAGTGAAAAGGTTGATGTTCAGACAGTGAATGTTGATGTTCTGATTGTGAAAGTTGATGTTTCTGACAGTGAAAGGCTGATGTTCTGACAATGAAAGATGATGTTCTGATTGTGAAAGGTTGATGTTGGTTGACAGGGTGAAGGCTGTTTTCTGATTGTGGAAAGGTTGATGTTCTGACAGTGTATGGCTGATGTTCTGACAATGATAGGCTGATGTATTGACAATTGAAAGGCTGATGTTTGGAAATGAAGATTGATGTTTCTGACAATGAAAGGTTGATGTTCGGACAATGAAAGATGGATGTTTGACAATGAAAAGGTTGATGTTCTGACAATGAAAGGTGAGTGTTCTGATACAATGAAAGGTTGTTGTTCTGAACAATTGAATGATTGTTGTTTGACAATGAAGATTGATGTTCTGCAGTGAAAGGCTGATGCTATGACATCGAAAGGTTGATATTCTGACAGTGAAAGGTTAATGTTCTGACTGTGAGAAACAGATGTTGTGACATTGAAAGGCCGATGTTCTGACAGTGAAAGGTTGATGCTCTGACAACGAAGGGTTGATGTTCTGACAATGAAAGACTGACAGTTAAAGGTACAGATTCTCACAGTTAAAAGCTCTGACTGTGAAGGCCTGAAGACTGTGACCCAAAGGCTGATGTTCTGACTGTGACCCAAAGGCTGATGTTCTGACTGTGACCCAAAGGCTGATGTTCTGGCTGTGACACAAAGGCTGATGTTCTGGCTGTGGCACTAAGGCTGATGTTCTGACTGTGACCCAAAGGCTGATGTTCTGACTGTGACCCAAAGGCTGATGTTCTGGCTGTGACTCAAAGGCTGATGTTCTGGCTGTGACACAAAGGCTGATGTTCTGGCTGTGGCACTAAGGCTGATGTTATGACTGTGACCCAAAGGCTGATGTTCTGACTGTGACACAAAGACTGATGTTCTGACTGTGACACTAAGGCTGATGTTCTGACTGTGACACTCACTAAGGCTGATGTTCTGACTGTGACCCAAAGGCTGATGTTCTGACTGTGACCCAAAGGCTGATGTTCTGACTGTGACCCAAAGGCTGATGTTCTGACTGTGACACTAAGGCTGATGTTATGACTGTGACACTCACTAAGGCTGATGTTCTGACTGTGACCCAAAGGCTGATGTTCTGACTGTGACCCAAAGGCTGATGTTCTGACTGTGACCCAAAGGCTGATGTTCTGACTGTGACTCAAAGACTGACGTTCTGACTGTGACTCAAAGACTGACGTTCTGACTGTGACACAAAGACTGATGTTTGGACTGTGACTCAAAGACTGATGTTCTGACTAACCGGGAAGCTGACAACGTTCTGACAATGGAAATAGCAGAAAGACTCTAGAACTAGCTAACGTTCTGACAATGGAAACAGCAGAAAGACTATAGAACCAGATAACGTTTTGACAATGGAAACAGCAGAAAGACTCTAGAACTAGCTAACGTTCTGACAATGGAAACAGCAGAAAGACTCTAGAACTAGCTAACGTCCTGACAAACAGGAGCTGGCACTCTGACTGAACGGGGCTGATGCTTTGGTATGTGTTAACATTTGGCTATGCCGTTAACCTTTTGACAACACGAAGCTGAAATTTTGTTTGTATGGAAGTGTGTGTGTGTGTGTGTGTGTGTGTGTGTGTGTGGTGTGTGTGTGTGTGTGTGTGTGTGTGTGTGTGTGTGTGTTGGGGTGTGTCAATTAGCATTTTTGTCTGTGCAGCTAGGGTTCTCACGGCAAGAAACTGAACTTTGACAATGAAAAGTTTGTCTGTGTACGATTATTTAAATACTATATATGTGCATGGAAGCTAAAATCGAAATACAAACAGCCGAAATGTTGTAACTGTGGAAAGATCAGGCTCCGACTGTGCCAGGCAGAAGTTAGAACTCCAAGAGGTCAAAAACTTGAACAGCGAGCAGGTGAAAAGGACAAGCGATAAAGGGTGTCTATCATCATTGTGTCACAATAATCCTCCTCAAGTACAAGTCAAGATTAAAGCGGGGCGGAGTCGGCGACAGCATGGCCTGACTCTCTCGTTGTATATACCTCGCCTCGCCCAGCGCCGCACACGGTAAAAGTGCCAGGAGTCACAGCAGTTGATGATAGTGCTTGACGGGGCCAGTAATGATGCGCCCGGACTGCATGCAGCGGCGAGTCTTGCCTGCATCGTCCTTGTGGGACTACTTGGCCCCCTATCTGCCGGTGATTAGCTCCCCTGTCATCCGCCACTCTGCCTCCTAAGTGGCGCTCTTCGTCTTTCACTTCCTCCAGGGAGCTAACTTTAGCTCACTGGGTTTTTTTCCCCCTACTTCCGGGGAGGGAGTTATTTTCAGGTGTTGCTAGATAAAGAAAATGTTTGTGCCAGATTGGTATGTTTACATTTTATTGGTATATGTTGACTGGTATACGATGTATATTAAATCCGCTGAATGTGGATTTTGACTGAGGTTCGAAGGGTTTCGGTCAGAATAGGTTGGTTCTCTATGGGATCCATCCTTTATTTTCCCTGTTAGGGGTTCGCTCTGTATAGGATTTGTTCTATGTGTGTTTCCTTTTATGTTGGATTTGTTCAGTGTTTGTTCTGCATTTGATTTGTTCCGCATGGGACTTGCTCTGTGACTTTTGTTCTGGTTAGGATTGGTCAATGTAAGACTTATTCTATGCGGGATTTGTCCTGTATGAGATTTGTTTTGTATAGGATTTGTCCTGTATAAGATTTATTCTGTACTGGATTTGTCCTGTATGAGATTTGTCCTGTATTGGATTTGTCCTGTATGAGAATTGTTCTGTGTGGGATTTGACCTTATGAGATTTGTTCTGTATGAAATTTGTGCTGTATGAGATTTTCCCGTGTGGGATTTGTCCTGTATGAGATTTGTTCTGTATGGGCTTTGTCCTGTATGAGATTTGTTCTGTATGGGAATTATCTTGTATAAGATTTGTTCTATATCGGATTTGTCTTGTATATGATTTGTTGTGTATGGGATTTGTCCTGTATGAGATTTATTCAGTATGGGTTGTTCTGTGTGGGCTTTCTCCTGTATAAGATTTGTTCTGCATGGGCTTTCTCCTGTATGAGATTTGTTCTGTATGGGCTTTGTCCTGTATGAAATTTGTTCTGTATGGGCTTTGCCCTGTATGAGATTTGTTCTGTGTGGGTTTTGTCCTGTATGAGATTTGATCTGAATGGAATTTATCCTGTACGAGATCTGTTCTGTATGGGATTTGTCATGTATGAGATTTGTTCTGTGTGGGATTTGTCCTGTATGAGATTTGTTCTGTGTGGGCTTTCTCCTGTTTGAGATTTGTTCTGTATGGGTTTTGTCCTACATAAGATTTATTCTGCATGGGATTTGTCCTGTGTGAGATTAGTTCTGTAGAACCTTAGAAGGGAAAGCAATGGCAGACGCTCGAGGAAGTAAGGGATCCCACGGCTCTCCATGTTCGTAACCATGTGCACCAGAGCACAGGTATTGTGCCTATTCCCACGGTTCTTTTTAAACAATACACCGTGTTGCCTACCGCAACTTCGTTAACAGTATGACCTCCATCAACATTCCGTTCACCTTTTTAAAAAAAAGAAAAAAAAGAAGAAAAAGGGAGGGGGAGGGGGAGAGATACCACACAGAAACACTCCAGACTCCAGACTGACGTAATCCATCTTGATTCAATGTCATTTTGCGGCGAATTCGAGAAGATAAGTGATTGGTCGTTCTTCGTTTCACTGTCCTGAATTGCCTGAAGAAAGCCTATGAGGTCGAAACGGGTCGTGTTTTGTCTTGTGATTTGTCTGTCCATGTAAACCTGCGGAGTTACTTAAAATAAAATTTTAAAATTAATTTCCAGACTTAACATTTCATTCAGTTTAAGTAGAACTTGTCATATGCAGCGTAATCTAAAATTCCGTTTAAAAAATCAGCATGCACTTCGTTGTAACACCATGCACCTACATGTAACGCCTTGCCCCTGCAAACATGATAAATACAAGCACAAGCAGACTAGAATGAAAAGATTTCTGACACCTCCGTTCTACATTCATCCACCATTACTACCCCCCTTTCCTCCTTCTCCACACCTCCAAGAATGACAAAAACATACTGCTGCTGCTGCTGCTGCTGCTGCTGCTGCTGCTGCTGCTGTCATGACAAATAATGAAAATGATGCGGACCAAGAAAAAGGGGGACCAAGAATTTTATTAAGGAAGACAAACTGAAGAAGGAGGAGGGTGCATCTGCTGCTGCTGCTTCTGATGATGATGATGATGATGATGATGATGATGATGATGATGATGATGATGATGATGATGATGATGCTGCTGCTGCTGCTGCTGCTGTGGCTGCGGCTGCGGCTACTGCTGCTGCTGCTGCTGCTGCTGCTGCTGCTGATGATGATGATGATGATGATAACGATGGCAACGATGAAAGTTAAGAAGCAAAAGAAGACGGTGGTGATGATGATGATGATGATGATGATGATGATGATGATGGTGATGATG
Source organism: Conus ventricosus (assembly GCA_018398815.1). NCBI lineage: Eukaryota > Metazoa > Mollusca > Gastropoda > Neogastropoda > Conidae > Conus > Conus ventricosus. The sequence goes on from CM031595.1 coordinate 162,846,638, forward strand.
ATGATGATGATGATGACGATGACAATGACGATGGTGATGAAAACAAGGGCGACGATGAAGAAAAAAGAAGCAAAAGAAGAAGAGGCATAAAAGCTTCCATAACACCACCCACTAACAAACAATAGCAACAAAAGAAGCTATTATCTACAGCGCTCTTCCATCCTCTCTATCAGTCCAAATCAGGGAACCTGAGAGAGATCCTGGACCAAAGCCGACGGACGGAGCTAACGAGCAATCTGGCTCCAGCCAATGGAAGGCACGTGCAACCAGACCCATTAGCACTATTTCTGGTACCAGGCAGCCCGCTCAAAGTCCAGGAGAAGAATGCCGAGTACTTGGCCAAAGAATTCCCAGCAATTGGTCCGCATGCTCTAATGCAAGGGCATGGTCTAATGCAAGGGAATTGCTTGAGAATTCTTGGGCCAGGTACCCTATGGCAACGAAGAAACGAAAGATCGGATTACGGGATGGTAGGAGAGAGAGAGAGAGAGAGAGAGAGAGAGAGAGAGAGAGAGAGAGAGAGAGAGAGAGAGAGAGAAGAGAGAGAGAGAGAGAGAGAGAGAGAGAGAAGACAGACAGACAGACAGTTAGTTAGTTAGTTAGTATTTATAGGGTCCAGCGGACTACTAGGAGCCAAATCAGGACCTCAGCTATCATATCTAAGTCTCTAAATACAAATACCCACACTAGTATTAACACATCGTTTAAAATTTATGAGGACAAAAACACAATTATCTGTTCAACTCCGGCGACACCTGTAGACAGACAGAGAAAAGAGAGAGAGAGAGAGAGAAGAGAGAGAGAGAGAGAGAGAGAGAGAGAGAGAGAGAGAGAGAGAGAGAGAGAGAGAGGAGAAGAGAGAGAAGCATCCATTCCAAGCAGTCAGTTCAAGAGACGGACATCCTGCTCCACATCTAGAAAAGCCAGATAACTTCAGCTACGTGTGTGGCGCATTAACATTATTCGCCAACAGACAGTATGTTCTGCCCATCCGTGCACAACCTCCGTCCTCTTTTCGCAAAGTGTTGTCCGTGAAGCTCAAAATTCAAAGTATTCAGAAACCCTTAGTTTTCGACATAAGATCAAAACGGGGCTCATTTGAATTAGCTTGATGCAATTCACACGGGGAAAAAAGTATGTCGGAAAAGAAAACAGTATCAGCATACCACAGACCATGTCGTCGGCTGTGGTGCCTTCTAAAGAAGCACAGGAAAGGAGTGTAGCACAATTGTTTTGAGTTAGCTCAGTGGTACGGTTAAAAGGAGGTTTTTTTTCCTTTGATGCAGACATATCCTGATCCTGATACGAACGGCCCAGTCTTCCCTTCACTCCTTTCATCGCCGAGGTCTGCTTCTCGTTTGACCATAATTCTGTTGAAAGATTGGTATTGGATAGAAGATACAGTGCTTTCTGTGTTTCATTGGATTTTGTTTCAAATCGAAGTATTTAGGTTTTTCTGGACATTTTAGACTGGTTCCACTGGTGGTACTGAGAACAAGTGCACATGTGACAGAGATAGAAATAGTTCCGAAAGTTTGAAGAGTCCCAGAACATTCCAGAGAGTGCAGGGAAGTTGCAGAACTTGATTCTAGAGTGTTCCTTGCGTTTTTGACGGACTGCGTTACGTCATGGTCCTGACACTTTCTTGAATATGCCATGTGTTTGTGATTGGGTGTGCTAGACCATGGTTCTCGCAGTTCTTAACATGGTTCAATTAGAGATAATGATTTGTGAATCCTTTGGTGAAGTTGAAGGATGCGTGTCTGTTTTTTAATCATTGTGGTGATCATATGAATATTGCATTTGTGTATCTCCTGCTGAGAATAAAGACTTTAATCCTGAAGAAAAAAAAAACAGAAGAAAGGAACGGTAACTCTTCTCGCTTTCCAACTACTCGCCTTTGTCTCTTCCAGGGAGAGACCTATTCAGTGGGCAGGGCTGCCCTCTTAAGTAACCACATATGCCTGCTTCGTACTGTCCACTATTCAGTAAGGTTGGCCTAGTGCCTGCACATAGGCTTTAGCTGCAAACCGTGTACCGTGTGTGTGTGTAGTTTAAACCTGATAATTTGACACGACCACCTGTGAAGTGGGCTGAACTGCCAGCCAGCCTGTCAACAGGAAGCAGGCACAAAGCCAATCAGACAAACCGGAAGAGCTGAATGCCTGCAGTACGCGCAATGGAACTCTAATGAGTTTTCAAAGACCCGGATGCTGTTCCTGCTCCCACTGAATCTTTGGGCCTACAACCAAAGTCGCGTTCAAATCCACCGTTTTTTTTCTGTTTTTTTTACGTGACATACGACTTCCCTGACGGGGAGTTCTAAACATGTTTACCAGCTGATTGATGATATGGTGCATAGGTAGTTGGTTTTGTGATGCCGATTGTGAAAAATAATACTAATGCTAATACTTATAATAATGATGATAATGATGATGATGATGATGATAATTATAATAATAATGATGACAAGAAGAAGAAGAAGAAGAAGAAGAAGAAGAAGAAGAAGAAGAAGAAGAAGAACAAGAAGAAGAAGAAGAAGAAGAATTATCGTAATAATTACAGCTACCCTGTTCTCTTATAATAATAATGATAATACCAATTGCTGCCCTGTTCTCTTATCCGGGTAGTTCAGAGCCAAATCAACATTAAAAACGAAAAGACCGCATGATAATTTCACATTTCCATAACAACACCATTTTTTTCTTGATTAAAGTTGAAGTCAGTGACAATTTTGATTATGTTTTCATCGTCTTCACATGGCTGGATTATTCCTACACGACTTTTCTACATGCATCTATGGAATTCTCAAGCGCAAAATGTACGTGTTAAGCCCCCTGTCTCGTCCGCCTTTGCCCGAGAATCTCCTCTCTCTCTCTCTCTCTCTCTCTCTCTCTCTCCTCTCTCTCTCCTCTCTCTCTCTCTCTCTCTCTCCTCTTTCTCCACACTGATTCCCTTTCGTCCTTCTTTATTCAGCCTGCCAAAAGATCTTTGTAAACAGATGAGTGCTTGTGTGTGTGTGAGAGAGAGAGAGAGAGAGAGAGAGAGAGAGAGTGTGTGTGTGTGTGTGTGTGTGTGTGTGTCTGTCTGTCTGTATCTGTATGGGTACGTGTGTGAGTGTATGTGTGGGATGTGGTGGGGGAGGCGTTGTGATTGGTCTGGGAGCGGACGGAGAGGAGGGAGGAGTGGGTGGGGGGGAGAAGGGGTCAAATCCTTGTCTTGACGGGTCACGTAACAGTGTAACAATGTAACACGTCCACACAAGCCGAAAGTGCACATGAACATTACTCACACATGTCAAACGAGCTTCAACAAATACACTACGCCAGTCAAAATACATCGTAAAGTTTTTTAAAGTGCAAACTGACCAACAAACAAAGATTCGGATATGACGCCCCTAACTAGCCGTGACAAACACACATTCTAACCGATGATCTCCGCGAACTGTATGAACCGAGCACAGCCTCTCTTGTCGACTCCACGTGACAATTAATGCGAAATCAGCCTGACAGGAAACCCAGGATGCCACAACACTGAAATGACACTCGGCACCCCCCACACTCTACAGTCTGTTCTAGACGTCTTCCTGCCGTCACGGTCACCAACAAACCTGCAGCCAGGCAGAAGGGAAGATGCCAGGCGCAATTACTCTGACCATCTGACTAGAATGGTCCTTTAAAAAAGAAAGGAAAAGAAAAGAAAACAAAAGAAAAAAATGACAGAAAAGAAATGATGGCAGAAAAAAACTCTCCCCAGACTACATCCACCACCCATCCCACCGCGCCCCAACCACCCCATCCCCCCCCCCCCCTCCTCTTTTCCTCTCCATCCCCCCGAATCTCCAAGTCAAAGCGATCCGCCTCTGCACCGCCCAGAACATTGTCCCCTTCCTCCTTCTCTTGCTTCTCCCCCTCCTCCGCCCCCCCCCCCCCCCCCCCCCCCCCCCCCCCCCCGCCCCTCAACCTTCCACAATTCCTTCTCTGAACCTCGAAAGCTGAACAACACGCAAAGGATAGGGAATGGATGAAAGAGAGAGAGAGAGAGAGAGAGAGAGAGAGAGAGAGAGAGAGAGAGAGAGAGAGAGAGACCGAGAGAGAGAGAGAGAGAGAGAGAGAGAGAGAGAGAGAGAGAGAGAGAGACCGAGAGAGAGAGAGAGAGAGAGAGAGAGAGAGAGAGAGAGAGAGAGAGAGAGAGAGAGAGAGAGAGAGAAACAGACAGACAGGCAGACAGACAGAGAGACAGAGACCGACAGACCGAGACACAGACAGACAGCCAGAGAGACAGAGACAGAGAGAGAGAAAGAGACAGAGACACAGACACTGAAACAGACAGACAGACAGACAAAGAGAGAGAGAGAGAGAGTGATGGCGGGAGCGGCAGTAAATCGCAGGTTAATCAAGTCAATCCAACGCAATAGGGACGAAAATGGATAGCGCCTCTCCTTCTCTCGCTGCGCTGGGTGAAAGGCCTGCCTCGACTCACTCTCCTCCTCCTCCTAGCTACAGCCAAGCCAGACCAAATGGACAGAGGCAGGTGCCAGGTCTCGAGTCCCCTGGCTCATCTTCCCTCTGGTTAATGCGCGTTAACGAACCGTGGGTGTGCATCCCCAGCGCCGCTGTCTTTGGCCGGTGAGCAGTGCAGAGAGGGGGTGAGAGAATGAAGAGGACGTGCAGAGAGAGAGAGGGTGATAGAATGAAGAGGACGTGCAGAGATAGCGTGATAGAATGAAGAGGACGTGCAGAGAGAGAGAGGGTGATAGAATGAAGAGGACGTGCAGAGAGAGAGAGGGTGATAGAATGAAGAGGACGTACAGAGAGAGAGAGGGTGATAGAATGAAGAGGACGTGGAGAGAGAGGGTGATAGAATGAAGAGGACGTACAGAGAGAGAGGGTGATAGAATGAAGAAGACGTGCAGAGAGAGAGAGAGGGTGATAGAATGAAGAGGACGTACAGAGAGAAAGAGGGTGATAGAATGAAGAGGACATGCAGAGAGAGAGAGAGGGTGATAGAATGAAGAGGAACTACAGAGAGAGAGAGGGTGATAGAATGAAGAGGACGTACAGAGAGAGAGGGTGATAGAATGAAGAGGACGTACAGAGAGAGAGGGTGATAGAATGAAGAGGACGTACAGAGAGAGAGGGTGATAGAATGAAAAGGACGTGCAGAGAGAGAGAGGGTGAGAATGAAGAGACTAAGAAAGAGGGAGATGAAGAGACTACAGAGAGAGAGGGTGATAGAATGAAGAGGACGTACAGAGAGAGAGGGTGATAGATGAAGAGGACGTGCAGAGAGAGAGGGGGGTGATAGAATGAAGAGGACGTACAGAGAGAGAGGGATAAATGAAGAGACGTGCAGAGGAGAGAGAGGGGGTGATAGAATGAAGAGGACGTGCAGAGAGAGAGAGGGTGATAGAATGAAGAGGAGTCAGAGAGAGAGAGGGTGATAGATGAAGAGGACGTACAGAGAGAGAGGGTGATAGAATGAAGAGGACGTGCAGAGAGAGAGAGGGTGATAGAATGAAGAGGACGTGCAGAGAGAGAGAGGGTGATAGAATGAAGAGGACGTACAGAGAGAGAGGGGTGATAGAATGAAGAGGACGTACAGAGAGAGAGAGGGTGATAGAATGAAGAGGACGTGCAGAGAGAGAGAGGGCGATAGAATGAAGAGGACGTACAGAGAGAGAGGGGTGATAGAATGAAGAGGACGTACAGAGAGAGAGGGTGATAGAATGAAGAGGACGTGCAGAGAGAGAGAGGGTGATAGAATGAAGAGGACGTGCAGAGAGAGAGAGGGTGATAGAATGAAGAGGACGTGCAGAGAGAGAGGGTGATAGAATGAAGAGGACGTCAGAGAGAGAGGGTGATAGAATGAAGAGGACGTACAGAGAGAGAGGGTGATAGAATGAAGAGGACGTACAGAGAGAGGTTGTGATAGAATGAAGAGGACGTGCAGAGAGAGAGAGGGTGATAGAATGAAGAGGACGTGCAGAGAGAGAGAGGGTGATAGAATGAAAGGACGTGCAGAGAGAGAGAGAGGGTGATAGAATGAAGAGGACGTGCAGAGAGAGAGGGTGACAGAATGAAGAGGACGTACAGAGAGAGAGGGTGAAAGAATGAAGAGGGCGTACAGAGAGAGAGGGTGATAGAATGAAGAGGACGTACAGAGAGAGAGGGTGATAGAATGAAGAGGACGTACAGAGAGAGAGGGTGATAGAATGAAGAGGACTGCAGAGAGAGAGAGGGTGATAGAATGAAGAGGACGTGCAGAGAGAGAGAGGGTGATAGAAGAAGAGGACATGCACAGAGAGAGGGTGATAGACTGAAGAGGATGTACAGAGAGAGAGAGGGTGATAGAATGAAGAGGACGTGCAGAGAGAGAGAGTGGGTGATAGAATGAAGAGGACGTGAGGAGAGAGAGAGGGTGATAGAATGAAGACGACGTGCAGAGAGAGGGTGTTAGAATGAAGAGTACGTGCAGAGAGAGAGGGTGATAGAATGAAGAGGACGTGCAGAGAGAGAGAGGGTGATAGAATGAAGAGGACGTGCAGAGAGAGAGAGAGAGAGAGAGAGAGAGAGAGAGGAGAGAGAGAGAGAGAGAGAGAGGGTGATAGAATGAAGAGACGTACAAGAGAGGGGTGATCGAATGGGAAAAGGACGTGCAGAGAGAGAGAGGGTGATAGAATGAAGAGGACGTGCAGAGAGAGAGAGAGGGTGATAGAATGAAGAGGACGTGCAGAGAGAGAGGGTGATAGAATGGAGAGGACGTACAGACAGAGGGGTGATAGAATGAAGAGGACGTACAGAGAGAGAGAGGGTGATAGAATGAAGAGGACGTGCAGAGAGAGAGAGGGTGATAGAATGAAGAGGACGTACAGAGAGAGAGGGTGATAGAATGAAGAGGACGTACAGAGAGAGAGAGAGAGAGGGTGATAGAATGAAGAGGACGTGCAGAGAGAGAGAGGATGATAGAATGAAGAGGACGTGCAGAGAGAGAGGGTGATAGAATGAAGAGACGTACAGAGAGAGAGGGTGATAGAATGAAGAGGACTTGCAGAGAGAGGTTGTGATAGAATGAAGAGGACGTACAGAGAGAGAGAGGGTGATAGAATGAAGAGGACGTACAGAGAGAGAGGGTGATAGAATGAAGAGGACGTACAGAGAGAGAGGGGGTGATAGAATGAAGAGGACGTATAGAGAGAGAGAGAGAGAGGGTGATAGAATGAAGAGGACGTTACAGAGAGAAGTTGTGATAGAATGAAGGGACGTACAGAGAGAGAGAGAGGGTGATAGAATGAAGAGGACGTACAGAGAGAGAGAGGTGTGTGATAGAATGAAGAGGACGTACAGACAGAGAGAGAGTGTGATAGAATGAAGAGGACGTGCAGAGAGAGAGGGTGATAGAATGAAGAGGACGTGCAGAGAGAGAGAGGGTGATAGAATGAAGAGGACGTGCAGAGAGAGAGAGGGTGATAGAATGAAGAGGACGTACAGAAGAGAGAGAGGGCGATAGAATGAAGAGGACGTACAGAGAGAGAGGGTCATAGAATGAAGACGACGTACAGAGAGAGAGAGGGTGATAGAATGAAGAGGACGTACAGAGAGAGAGAGAGAGAGAAGAGAGAGAGAGAAGAGGGTGATAGAATGAAGAGGACGTACAGAGAGAGGTTGTGATAGAATGAAGAGGACGTACAAGAGAAGAGAGGTGATAGAATGAAGAGGACGTACAGAGAGAGAGAGAGAGAGAGAGAGAGAGAGAGAGAGGGTGATAGAATGAAGAGGACGTACAGAGAGAGAGAGAGAGAGGGTGATAGAAGACGAGGACGTACAGAGAGAGAGAGGGTGATAGAATGAAGAGGACGTACAGAGAGAGAGAGAGAGAGGGTGATAGAATGAAGAGGACGTACAGAGAGAGAGAGGGGGGTGATAGAATGAGGAGGACGTACAGAGAGAGAGAGAGGGTGATAGAATGAAGAGGACGTACAGAGAGAGAGAGAGAGGGGGTGATAGAATGAAGAGGACGTACAGAGAGAGAGAGAGAGGGTGATAGAATGAAGAGGACGTACAGAGAGAGAGAGGGGGATAGAATGAAGAGGACGTACAGAGAGAGAGAGAGAGAGGGTGACATAATGAAGAGGACGTACAGAGAGAGAGAGAGGGGTGATAGAATGAAGAAGACGTACAGAGAGAGAGAGGGTGATAGAATGAAGAGGACGTGCAGAGAGAGAGGGTGATAGAATGAAGAGGACGTGCAGAGAGAGGGGGTGATAGAATGAAGAGGACGTACAGAGAGAGAGAGGGTGATAGAATGAAGAGGACGTACAGAGAGAGAGAGAGGGTAATAGAATGAAGAGGACGTACAGAGAGAGAGAGAGGGTGATAGAATGAAGAGGACTTTCAGAGAGAGGGGGTGATAGAATGAAGAGGACGTGCAGAGAGAGAGAGGGTGATAGAATGAAGAGGACGTGCAGAGAGAGAGGGTGATAGAATGAAGAGGACTTTCAGAGAGAGGGGGTGATAGAATGAAGAGGACGTACAGAGAGAGAGAGAGGTGATAGAATGAAGAGGACGTGTAGAGAGAGAGGGTGATAGAATGAAGAGGACTTTCAGAGAGAGGGGGTGATAGAATGAAAAGGACTTTCAGAGAGAGGGGGTGATAGAATGAAGAGGACGTGCAGAGAGAGAGAGGGTGATAGAATGAAGAGGACGTACAGAGAGAGAGGGTGATAGAATGAAGAGGAGTACAGAGAGAGGTTGTGATAGAATGAAGAGGACGTACAGAGAGAACGTGATAGAATGAAGAGGACGTGCAGAGAGAGGGGGGTGATAGAATGAAGAGGACGTACAGAGAGAGAGGGTGATAGAATGAAGAGGACGTACAGAGGGAGAGAGAGGGTGATAGAATGAAGAGGACGTGCAGAGGAGAGAGAGGGTGATAGAATGAAAGGACGTGAAGAGAGAGAGAGAGGGTGATAGAATGAAGAGGGCGTGGGAGAGAGAGGGTGATAGAATGAAGAGGACGTGCAGAGAGAAGGGTGATAGAATGAAGGGACGTGCAAGAGAAGGGTGATAGAATGAAGAGGACGTACAAGAGAGAGAGAGAGGGTGATAGAATGAAGAGACGTACAGAGAGAGAGGGTGATAGAATGAAGAGGACGTGCAGAGAGAGAGAGAGAGGGTGATAGAATGAAGAGGACGGAAGAGAGAGAGAGGGTGATAGAATGAAGAGGACGTTGCAGAGAGAGAGAGAGGGTGATAGAATGAAGAGGACGTGCAGAGAGGGGGTGATAGAATGAAGAGGACGTACAAGGAGAGAGGGTGATAGAATGAAGAGGACGTGCAGAGAGAGAGAGGGTGATAGAATGAAGAGTACGTGCAGAGAGAGAGGGTGATAGAATGAAGATGACGTGCAGAGAGAGAGAGAGGTGATAGACTGAAGAGACGTACAGAGAGAGAGAGGATGATAGAATGAAGAGGACGTGCAGAGAGAGAGAGGTGATAGAATGAAGAGGGCGTACAGAGAGGGGAGGGTGTAGAATGAAGAGGACGTACAGACAGAGGAGGGGATAGAATGAAGAGGCGTACGAGAGAGGTATAGAATGAAGAGGACGTGCAGAGAGAAGGGTGATAGAATGATGAGGACGTGCAGAGAGAGAGGTGATAGAATGAAGGACGTGCGAGAAGAGGAGGGTGAAGAATGAAGATACGTGCAGAGAAGAGGGTAAGAATGAAGAGGACGTGCGAGAGAGAGGTGATAGAATGAAGAGGACGCAGAGAGAGGGAGGTGATAGAATGAAAGGACGTGCAGAGAGAGGTTGATAGAATGAAGAAGACGTGCAGAGAGAGGGAGGGGATAGAATGAAGAGACGTGCAGATAGAGAGAGGGTGATAGAATGAAGAGGACGTGCAGAGAGAGAGAGAGGTGATAGAATGAAGAGGACGTGGAGAGAGAGAGGGTGATAGAATGAAAGGACGTAAGAGGGGTATAAAGAAACAAAAGGGGGTGAAGAGAAGGAAGGGAAGGTGAAAGAGGCGTAAGAGAGAGAGGGTGATAGAATGAGAGCGTAAAAAGAGGGGAGAAGAAGGGCAGGAGAGGGGATAGAATAAGAGGGGGAGAGAAGGGAAGAAAAGGGGAAAAAGGGGGAGGTGATAAAAGAGGACGTCAAGAGAGAGGGTGATATAGAGACTACAGAGAGAGGTTAAGAAAAGGGAGAGAGAAGGTGATAGAATAAGAGGATAAGAGAGAAGGGTAAAGAAAGGCAAGAGAGAGGGGTGATAAAAAGGGGAAGAAGGGGGAAAAAAAGGGAAAGGGAAGTGAAGGAAGGGGAAAAGAGAGGGAGATCAAGAGGCTACAGAAGAGGGAGAATGAAGGGAAAGAGGGGGGAAAAAAGGACGTAAAAGAGAGAGGGTAAGAATGAAGGGGAAAAAATTTTAAAAGGGGTCAGGGAAAAGGGATAGAATGAAGAGGACGTACAAGAGAAGAGGGTGATGAATGAAGAGGACTACAGAGAGAGAGGTATAGAATGAAGAGACGGAGAGAAGAGGGATAGAATGAAGAGGTGAGTGAAGAGGTAGAGAGAGAGGAAAAGAGTTGTGATAGAATGAAGAGGACGTACAGAGAAGAGGTTGATAGAATGAAGAGACGTACAGAGAGAGAGGTATAGATGAAGAAGACGAGAGAGAAGAGAGGGTGATAGAATGAAGAGGACGTAAGAGAAGAGAGGTTATAGAATGAGAGGACGTACAGAGAGAGGGTGATAGAATGAAGGAGTACAAGAGAGAGAGAGGGTGATAGAATGAAGAGACGTAGAGAGAGAGAGGTATAGAATGAAGAGGATACAGAGAGAGAGGGTATAGAATGAAGAGGACGTCAGAGAGAAGGGGTAAAGAAGAAGAGACAAGAGGAGAGGGATAGAAGAAGAGGAGTGAAGAAAGAGGGTGAATGAGAGAGAGAGAGGGATAGAATGAAGAGACGTCAGAGAGAGAGGGTGATAAATGAAGAGGACGTCAGAAGAGGGTGATAGAATGAAGAGGACTACAGAGAGAGAGGGTGAAAGAATGAAGAGAGTGCAGAGAGAAGAGAGGGTGATAGAATGAAGGGACGTACAGAGAGAGGAGGTATAGAATGAAGAGGACGTGAGAGAGAAGGGTGATAGAATGAAGAGGACGTCAGAGAGAGAGGTGATAGAATGAAGAGGACGTGCAGAGAGAGAGAGGTGATAGAATGAAGAGGACGTACAGAGAGAGAGGTATAGAATGAAGAGACGTCAGAGAGAGGGTGATAGAATGAAGAGACGTCAAGAGAGAGGGATAGAATGAAGGACGTGCAGAGAGAGAGGGTGATAGAATGAAGAGGACGTGCAGAGAGAGAGGTTGATAGAATGAAGAGGACTGCAGAGAGAGAGGTATAGAATGAAGAGGACGTGCAGAGAGAGGGTATAGAATGAAGAGAGTGCAGAGAGAGAGAGGGTGATAGAATGAAGAGACGTCAGAGAGAGAGGGTATAGAATGAAGAGACGGAAGAGAGAGGTGAGAGATGAAAGAGTAAGAGGTGAAAAGAGAGGAGTTGAAGAGAGAGAGGGTAAAGAAGATGGAAAGAAGAGGCTATAGAGAAAAGAGGTAGAGAGAGAGAGAGGAAGAAGAAGAGGACGAAGAGTAGAAGAAGAGTTTTAATGAGAGAGTAGAGAAGTGTGATAGAATGAAGAGGACGACAGAGAGAGAGAGGTGATGAAGAGAGACGTACAAGAGAGAGAGAGAGAGGGTGAGAATGAAGAGGACGTACAGAGAGAGAGAGAGAGGGTGATAGAATGAAGAGGACGTACAGAGAGAGAGGGTGATAGAATGAAGAGACGTACAGAGAGAGAAGAGAGGTGATGAATGAAGAGGACTACAGAGAGAGAGAGGAGTAGAATGAAAGATACAGAGAGAGAGGGGGGTGATAGAATGAAGAGGACGTACAGAGAGAGAGAGGGGTGATAGAATGAAGAGACGTACAGAAGAGAGAGAGGGTATAGAATGAAAGGACGTGAGAGGAAAAGGGGGATAGAATGAGAGGACGTCAGAGAGAAGAGGGGGTGATAGAATGAAGAGACGTACAGAGAGAGAGAGAGGGGAAGAAGAAGAGGGTGAGAGAGGTGATAAATGAGAGAGAGAGAGAGGGTGATAGAATGAAGAGGACGTACAGAGAGAGGAAGAGAGAGAGGAGAGAGAGAGGGTGATAGAATGAAGAGGACGTAAAAGAGGAGAGGGGGTGATAGAATGAAGAGGACGTACAGAGAGAGGGGTGATAGAATGAGAGGAACGTGAGAGAGAGAGAGGGTGATAGAATGAAGAGGACGTACAGAGAGGGGTGATAGAATGAGAGGACGTCAGAGAGAAGAGGGTGATAGAAGAAGAGGCGTACGAGAGAGAGAAGGGTGATAGAATGAAGAGGACGTACAGAGGAGAGAAGGGTGATAGAATGAAGAGGACGTAAGAGAGAGAGGGATAGAATGAGAGGACGTGCAGAGAGAAAGGGTGATAGATGAAGAGACGAAGAGAAGAGGTGAAGAATGAAGAGGACTGCAAGAGAGAGGGTGATAGAATGAAGAGGACGTAGAGAAGAGGTGATAGATGAGAGGACGTCAGAGAGAGGAGGTGATAGAAAGAAAGGACGTGCAAGAGAGAGGGTGATGAAGAAGAGGACGTCAGAGAGAGAGGGTGATAGAATGAGAGACGAAGAGAGAGAGAGGGGATAGATAAGAGGACGCAGAAGAGAGAGGGTGATAGATGAAGAGAAGGGAAAGAAGAGAGGGAGGAGAGAGAAGAGGGATAAAGAAGAGGACGTACAGAGAGAAGAGAGGGGGTGATAGAGAGGCAAGAGAGAGAGGTAGGTGATAGAATGAAGAGGACGTGAGAGAGAAGGGAGATGAAGAGATAAAGAGAGTGAAAGAAAGGGTAAGAAGAAGAGGGTAAAGGAAGAGGGTGAAAAAGAGAGGGTAAAGAGAGAGGTGAAGATGAAGAGAGGACGACAGAGAGAGAGAGGGTGATAGAAGAAAGGACGTCAGAGAGAGAGGGTGATAGAAAAGAGGACGAAGAGAGAGAGGGTGATAGAATGAAGAGGAGAGAGAGGGGAAGGGGAAGAAGAGGGTAAGAGAGAGTGCAGAATGAAGAGGGTGCAAGAAGAGGGGATAAGAGAGAAGAGAGGGTGATAAATAAGAGGACGCAGAGAAGAGAGGGTGATAGAATGAAGAGACGTCAGAGAGAGAGAGGTGATAGAATGAAGAGGACGTGCAGAGAGAGAGGGTGATAGAATGAGAGGACGTGCAGAGAGAGAGGGTGATAGAAATGAAGAGGACGTAGAGAGAGAGGGGTGATAGAATGAAGAGGACGTGCAAGAGAGAGGGATAGAATGAAGAGGACGTACAGAGAGAGAGGGTGATAGAATGAAGAGGACGTGCAAGAGAGAGAGGTGATAGAATGAAGAGGACGTGCAGAGAGAGAGGGGTATAAATGAAGGACGTGCAAGAGAGAGAGGTGATAAATGAAGAGGACGCAGAGAGAGAGGGGGATAGAATGAAAGGACGGCAGAGAGAGAGAGGGTGATAAATGAAGAGGAGTCGGGGAAAAGAGGGGATAGAATGAAAGGACGTCAGAGAGAGAGGGATTGAGAGACGTGCAGAGAGAGGGTGATAGAATGAAGAGACGTCAGAGAGAGAGGGTGTAGAATGAAGAGGCATGCAGAGAGAGAGAGGAAGTGAAGATGAAGAGAGAAGGTGAAGAAGAAGGAAGAAAAGAGAGACGTGATAGAGAATGAGAGACGTGAAAGAGAGAGAGAAAAGAGGGTGACAGAATGAAGACGGACTGCAGAGAGGAGAGGGGGATAGAATGAAGAGGACGTACAGAGAGAGAGAGGGTGATAGAATGAAAACGACATGCAGGAGAGAGGAGGGTGATAGAATGAAGAGGACGTGCAGAGAGAGAGAGGTGATAGAATGAGAGGACGTGCAGAGAGAGAGGGGTGATAGAATGAAGAGGACGTACAGAGAGAGAGGGTGATAGAATGAAGAGGACGTGCAGAGAGAGAGGGTGATAGAATGAAGAGGACGTGCAGAAAAAGAGGGTGATAGAATGAAGAGGACGTGCAGAGAGAGAGGGTTGATAGAATGAAGAGGACGTACAGAAGAGAGGAGGGTGATAGAATGAAGAGGACATGCAGAGAGAGAGAGGAGGGTGATAGAATAAGAGGACGTGCAGAAAAGAGAGAGGGGTGATAGAATGAAGAGGACGTACAAGAGAGAGAAGAGGGGGGATAGAATGAAGAGGACGGCAGAAGAAGAGGGTGATAGAATGAAGAGGACGTACAAGAGAGAGGGTGATAGAATGAAGAGACATGCAGAGAGAGAGAGGGTGATAGAAATGAAGAGGACGTGCAGAGAGAGAGAGGGTGATAGAATGAGAGGAATGCAGAGAGAAGAGAGAGGGTGATAGAATGAAGAGGACGTGCAGAGAGGAGAAGGGGGTGATAGAATGAAGAGGACGTACGAGAGAGAGGGGGGTGATAGAATGAAGAGGACGTGCAGAGAGAGAGGGTGATAGAATGAAGAGGACGTACAGAGAGAGAGACGAGGGGTGATAGAATGAAGAGGACGTACAGAGAGAGAGGGTGATTGAATGAAGAGGACGTATAGAGAGAGAGGGTGATAGAATGAAGAGGACGTACAGAGAGAGAGGGTGATAGATTGAAGAGGACGTGCAGAGAGAGGAGGTGATAGAATGAAGAGGACGTACAGAGAGAGAGGGTGATAGAATGAAGAGGACGTGGAGAGAGAAAAGGGTGATAGAATGAAAGAGGACGTGCACAGAGAGAGGGTGATAGAATGAGAGGTCGTACAGGAAGAGAGGGTGATAGAATGAAGAGGGCGTAAAAGAGAGAGGGTGATAGAATGAAGAGGACGTGAGAGAGAGAGAGAGGGTGATAGAATGAAGAGGACGTGCAGAGAGAGAGAGGGTGATAGAATGAAGAGGAGTGCAGAGAGAGAGGGTGGATAGAATGAAGAGGGCGGCAGAGAGAGAGAGGTGATAGAATGAAGAGGACGTACAGAGAGAGAGGTGATAGAATGAAGAGGACATGGAGAGAAGAGAGGGTGATAGAATGAAGAGGACGTGCAAGAGAGAGAGGGTGACAGAATGAAGAGGACGTACCGAGAGAGAGAGGTGATAGAATGAAGAGACGTACAGAGAGAGAGGGTGATAGAATGAAGAGGACGTACAGAGAGAGAGAGAGGGTGATAGAATGAAGAGGACGTACAGAGAGAGAGGGTGATAGAATGAAGAGGACGTGCACAGAGGGGGTGATAGAATGAAGAGAACGTACAGAGAGAGAGGTGAATAGAATTAAGAGGACGTACAGAGAGAGAGAGGGTGATAGAATGAAGAGGACGTGCAGAGAGAGAGAGAGAGAGGGTTATAGAATGAAGAGGACGAGCAGAGAGAGAGGTGATAGAATGAAAGGACGTGCAGAGAGAGAGAGAGAGAGGGTTATAGAATGAAGAGGACGAGCAGAGAAGAGGGTGATAGAATGAAGAGGACGTGCAGAGAGAGAGAGAAGGTGATAGAATGAAGAGGACGAGCAGAGAGAGGGTGATAGAATGAAGAGGACGTGCAGAGAGAGAGAGAGGGGTTTTAGAATGAAGAGGACGAGCAGAGAGAGAGGGGATAAGAATGAAGAGGACGTGCAGAGAGAGAGGGTGATAGAATGAAGAGGACGTGCAGAGAGAGAGGGTGATAGAATGAAAGGACGTGCTAGAGAGGGGGTGATAGAATGAAGAGGACGTGGAGAAGAGAGAGAGGGTGATAGACTGAAGAGGACGTACAGAGAGAGAAGGGTGAGAGAATGAAGAGGACGTGCAGAGAAGAGAGAGAGAGGGTGATAGAATGAAGAGGACGTGCAGAGGGAGGGGGTGATAGAATGAAGAGGACGTGCAGAGAGAGGGGTGATAGAATGAAGAGGACGTACAGAGAGAGGGTGATAAAAATGAAGAGGAGTGCAGAGAGAGAGAGGGTGATAGAAGAAGAGGACGTACAGAGAGGAGAGAGGGGGGTGATAGAATGAAGAAGACGTACAGAGAGAGAGAGAGGGTGATAGAATGAAGAAGGGCGGTGCAGAGAGGGGGATAGAATGAAGAGGAGGCAGAGAGAGGGGTGATAGAATGAAGAGGACGTACAGAGAGGGGGAGAGAGAGAGAGAGAGGGGAGAGAGAGAGTGATAGAAGAAGAGGACGTACACAGAGAGAGAGAGAGAAGGGGGGATAGAATGAAGAGGACGTACAGAGAGAGGGGTGATAGAATGAAGAGGACGTGCAAGAGAGGAGGGTGATAGAAGAAGAGGGACGTACAGACAGAGGGTGATAGAATGAAGAGGACGTGCAAGAGAAGAGAGGGTGATAGAATGAAGAGAGTACAGAGAGAGAGAGAGAGAGGGTGATAGAATGAGAGGACGTACAGAGAGAGAGAGAGAGAGGGGTGATAGAATGATGAGGACGTACAGAAGAGAGAGGGTGATAGAATGAAGAGGACGTGCAGAGAGAGATAGGGTGATAGAATGAAGAGGACGTACAGAGAGAGAGGGTGATAGAATGAGAGGACGTGCAGAGAGAGAGAGGGTGATAGAATGAAGAGGACGTGCAGAGAGAGAGAGGGTGATAGTATGAAGAGGACGTGCAGAGAGAGAGAGAGGTGAAGAGATGAAGAGGACGTGCACAGAGAGAGGGTGATAGAATGAAGAGGACGTACAGAGAGAGAGGGTGATAGAATGTAGAGGACGTACAGAGAGAGAGAGGGTGATAGAATGAAGAGGACGTGCGAGAGAGAGAGAGGTGATAGAATGAAAGGACGTGCAGAGAGAGAGGGTGATAGAATGAAGATGACGTGCAGAGAGAGAGAGAGAGAGGGGTAAACTGAAGAGGACGTACAGAGAGAGAGAGAGGGTGATAGAATGAAGAGGACGTGCAGGAGAGAGAGAGGTAGGTGATAGAATGAAGAGGACGTACAGAGAGAGAGAGCGTGATAGAATGAAGAGGACGTACAGACAGAGGGGTGATAGAATGAAGAGGACGTACAGAGAGAAGAGAGGGTGATAGAATGAAGAGGACGTGCAGAGAGAGAGAGGGTTGATAGAATGAAGAGGACGTACAGACAGAGGGTGATAGAATGAAGAGGACGTACAGAGAGAGAGAGGGTGATAGAATGAAGAGACGTACAGAGAGAGAGGGTGATAGAATGAAGAGGACGTACAGAGAGAGAGAGGGTGATAGAATGAAGAGGACGTGCAGAAGAGAGGGTGATAGAATGAAGAGGACGTACAGAGAAAAGAGGGTGATAGAATGAAGAGGACGTGCAGAGAGAGAGGGTGATAGAATGAAGAGGACGTACAGACAGAGGGGTGATAGAATGAAGAGACGTGCAGAGAGAGAGAGGGTGATAGAATGAAGAGGACGTACAGAGAGAGAGGGTGATAGAATGAAGAGGACGTGCAGAGAGAGAGAGGGTGATAGAATGAAGAGGACGTGCAGAGAGAAGAGAGTGATAGAATGAAGAGGACGTGCAGAGAGAGAGGGGGGTGATAGAATGAAGAGGACGTGCAGAGAGAGAGGTGATAGAATGAAGAGGACGTACAGAGAGAGAGAGGGTGATAGAATGAAGAGGACGGCAGAGAGAGAGAGGGTGATAGAATGAAGAGGACGTGCACAGAGAGAGAGGTGATAGAATGAAGAGGACTGCAGAGAGAGAGAGTGTGATAGAATGAAGAGGACGTGCAGAGAGAGAGGGGGTGATAGAATGAAGAGGACGTGCAGAGAGAGCGAGGGTGATAGAATGAAGAGGACGTACAGAGAGAGAGGGTGATAGAATGAAAGGACGTGCAGAGAGAGAGAGGGTGATAGAATGAAGAGGACTGCAGAGAGAGAGGGTGATAGAATGAAGAGGACGTACAGAGAGAGAGGTGTTAGAATGAAGACGGCATGCAGAGAGAGAGAGGGTGATAGAATGAAGAGGACGTGCAGAGAGAGAGAGGGTGATAGAATGAAGAGGACATGCAGAGAAGAAAAAGAGACGGTGATAGAATGAAGAGGACGTGAAAGAGAGAGAGAGAAGGTGACAGAATGAAGAGGACGTCAGAGAGAGAGGGTGATAGAATGAAGAGGACGTACAGAGAGAGAGGGTGATAGAATGAAAAACGACATGCAGAGAGAGAGAGAGGGTGATAGAATGAAGAGGTACGTGCAGAGAGAGAGAGGGTGATAGAATGAAGAGGACGTGCAGAGAGAGAGGGGTGATAGAATGAAGAGGACGTACAGAGAGAGAGGTGATAGAATGAAGAGGACGTGCAGAGAGAGAGGGTGATAGAATGAAGAGGACGTGCAGAGAGAGAGGTGATAGAATGAAGAGGACGTGCAAAAGAGAGGGTGATAGAATGAAGAGGACGTACAGAGAGAGAGGGTAGAATGAAGAGGACATGCAAGAGAGAGAGAGAGGGTGATAGAATGAAAGGACGTGCAGAGAGAGAGAGGGGTGATAGAATGAAGAGGACGTACAGAGAGAGAGAGGGGTGATAGAATGAAGAGGACGTGCAAAAGAGAGAGGTGATAGAATGAAGAGGACGTACAAGAGAGAGGGTGATAGAATGAAGACGACATGCAGAGAGAGGAGGGTGATAGAATGAAGAGGACGTGCAGAGAAGAGAGGGTGATAGAATGAAGAGGACATGCAGAGAGAGAGAGAGGGTGATAGAATGAAGAGGACGTGCAGAGAGAGAGAGGGGGTGATAGAATGAAGAGACGTACAGAGAGAGAGGGGTGATAGAATGAAGAGGACGTGCAGAGAGAGGAGGATGATAGAATGAAGAGGACGTACAGAGAGAGAGAGAGAGAGGGTGATAGAATGAAGAGGACGTACAGAGAGAAGAGGTGATTGAATGAAGAGACGTATAGAGAGAGAGGGTGATAGAATGAAGAGGACGTACAGAGAGAGAGGGTGATAGATTGAAGAGGACGTGCAGAGAGAGGAGGTGATAGAATGAAGAGGACGTACAAAAAGAGAGGGTGATGAGAATGAAGAGGACGTGGAGAGAGAGAAGGGGGATAGAATGAAGAGGACGTGCACAGAGAGAGGGTGATAGAATGAAGAGGACGTACAGAAGAGAGAGGTGATAGAATGAAGAGGGCGTAGAGAGAGAGAGGTGATAGAATGAAGAGGACGTGGAAGAGAGAGAGAGGTGATAGAATAAAGAGGACGTGCAGAGAGAGAGAGGGTGATAGAATGAAGAGGACGTGCAGAGAGAGAGGGTGATAGAATGAAGAGGACGGCAGAGAGAGAGAGGGTGATAGAATGAAGAGGACGTACAGAGAGAGAGGGTGATAGAATGAAGAGGACATGGAGAGAGAGAGAGGGTGATAGAATGAAGAGGACGTGCAGAGAGAGAAGGGTGACAGAATGAAGAGGACGTACCGAGAGAGAGAGGGTGATAGAATGAAGAGGACGTACAGAGAGAGAGGTGATAGAATGAAGAGGACGTACAGAGAGAGAGAGAGAGGGTGATAGAATGAAGAGGACGTACAGAGAGAGAGGTGATAGAATGAAGAGGACGTGCAGACAGAGGGTGATAGAATGAAGAGAACGTACAGAGAGAGAGGGTGATAGAATGAAGAGGACGTACAGAGAGAGAGAGGGTGATAGAATGAAGAGACGTGCAGAGAGAGAGAGAGAGAGGGTTATAGAATGAAGAGGACGAGCAGAGAGAGGGTGATAGAATGAAGAGGACGTGCAGAGAGAGAGAGAGAAGGGTTATAGAATGAAGAGGACGAGCGAGAGAGAGGGTGATAGAATGAAGAGGACGTGCAAGAGAGAGAGAGAGAGAGGGTTAATAGAATGAAGAGACGAGCAAGAGAGAGGGTGATAGAATGAAGAGGACGTGCAGAGAGAGAGAGAGGGTATAGAATGAAGAGGACGCAGAGAGAGAGGGTGATAGAATGAAGAGGACGTGCAGAGAGAGAGGGGGATAGAATGAAGAGGACGTGCAGAGAGAGAGGGTGATAGAAGAAGAGGACGTGCAGAGAGAGGGGGTGATAGAATGAAGAGGACGTGCAGAGAAAAGAGAAGGGTGATAGACTGAAGAGGACGTACAGAGAGAGAGAGGGTGAGAGAATGAAGAGGGCGTGCAGAGAGAGAGAGAGAGAGGTGATAGAATGAAGAGGACGTGCAGAGAGAGGGGTGATAGAATGAAGAGGACGTGCAGAAGAGGGGTGATAGAATGAAGAGGACTACAGAGAGAGAGGGTGATAGAATGAAGAGGACGTCAGAGAGAGAGAGGGTATAGAATGAAGAGGACGTGCAGAGAGAGAGGGGTGATAGAATGAAGCGGACGTACAGAGAGAGAGGGTGATAGAATGAAGAGGATGTACAGAGAGAGAAGAAAGTGATAGAATGAAGAGGACGTACAAGAGAGAGGGTGATAGAATGAAGAGGACGTACAGAGAGAGAGGGTGATAGAATGAAGAGGACGTTACAGAGAAAAGAGGGTGATAGAATGAAGAGGATGTACAGAGAGAGAGAGGGTGATAGAATGAAGAGGACGTACAGAGAGAGAGGGTGATAGAATGAAGAGGACGTACAGAGAGAGAGGGTGATAGAATGAAGAGGACGTACAGAGAGAGAGAGGGTGATAGAATGAAGAGGACGTACAGAGAGAAAAGGGGGATAGAATGAAGAGACGTACAGAGAGAGAGAGAGGGTGATAGAATGAAGAGGACGTACAGAGAGAGAGGGTGATAGAATGAAGAGACGTGCAGAAAAGAGAGAGGGTGATAGAATGAAGAGGACGTACAGAGAGAGAGGGGTGATAGAATGAAGAGGACGTACAAGAGAGAGGGTGAAGAATGAAGAGGACGTACAGAGAGAGAGGGTGATAGAATGAAGAGGACGTACAGAAGAGGGTGATAGAATGAAGAGACGTGCGAGAGAGAGAGAGGGTGACAGAATGAAGAGGACGTGCAGAGAGAGAGGGTGAAAAGAATGAAGAGGACGTGCAGAGAAGAGGGTGATAGAATGAAGAGGACGTACAGAGAGAGACGGTGATAGAATGAAGAGGACGTACAAGAGAGAGAGGTGATAGAATGAAGAGGACATGCAGAGAGAGAGAGAGGGTGATAGAATGAAGAGGGACGTGCAGAGAGAGAAGGGGTGATAGAATGAAGAGGACGTACAGAGAGAGAGAGGGTGATAGAATGAAGAGGACGTGCAGAGAGAGAGAGGGGTGATAGAATGAAGAGACGTACAGAGAGAGAGAGGTGATAGAATGAGAGGACGTGCGAGAGAGAGAGAGAGGGTGATAGAATGAAAGGACGTGCAGAGAGAAGAGAGGGTGATAGAATGAAGAGGACGTGCAAGAGAGATAGGTGAAGAATGAAGAGGACGTGGAAGAGAGGGTGATAGAATGAAGAGGACGTACAGAGAGAGGGTGATAGAATGAAGAGGATGTACAGAGAGAGAGGGGGATAGAATGAAGAGGACGGTACAGAGAAGAGGGTGATAGAATGAAGAGGACGTACAGAGAGAAGAGGTGATAGAATGAAGAGGGAACGTACAGAGAGAGAGAGGTGATAGAATGAAGAGACGTACAGAGAGAGGTGATAGAATGAAGAGGACGTACAGAGAGAGAGAGAGGGTGTAGAATGAAGAGGACGTACAGAGAGAGAGGGTGATAGAATGAAGAGGACGTGCAGAGAGAGAGAGAGGGTGATAGAATGAAGAGGACGTACAGAGAGAGAGGGGTGATAGAATGAAGAGGACGTACAGAGAGAGAGGGTGATAGAATGAAGAGGACGTACAGAGAGAGAGGGTGAATAGAATGAAGAGACGTACAGACAGAGGTGGTGATAGAATGAAGAGGACGTGCAGAGAGAAGAAGGGTGACAGAATGAAGAGGACGTGCAGAGAGAGAGGGTGATAGAATGAAGAGACGTGCAAGAGGAGAGGGTGATAGAATGAAGAGGACGTACAGAGAAGAGAGGTGATAGAATGAAGAGGACGTACAAGAGAGAGAGGTGATAGAATGAAAGACATGCAGAGAGAGAGAGGGTGATAGATGAAGAGGACTGCAAGAGAGAAGAGGGTGATAGAATGAAGAGGACGTACAGAGAGAGAGGTGATAGAAAAGAAGAGGACGAGAGAAGGGTATAGAATGAAGAGGACGTACAGAGAGAAGAGGTGATAGAATGAAGAGACGTGCAGAGAGAGAGAGAAGGGGAATAGAATGAAGAGACGTGTGAGAGAGAGGTGATAGAATGAAGAGGACGTGCAGAAGAGGGGGTGATAGAATGAAGAGGACGTGCAGAGAGAGAGGGTGATAGAATGAAGAGGATCGTCAGAGAGAGGGTGATAGAATGAAGAGGACGTACAGAGAGAGAGGGTGATAGAATGAAGAGGACGTGCAGAGAGAGAGGGGTGATAGAATGAAGAGGACGTACAGAGAGAGAGGTGATAGAATGAAGAGGACGTGCAAGAGAGAGGGTGATAGAATGAAGAGGACGTGCAGAAGAGAGAGGGTGATAGAATGAAGAGGACGTACAAGAAGAGAGGGGGATAGAATTGAAGAGACGTACAGAGAGAGAGGGGTGATAGAATGAAAGGACGTACAAGAGAGAGAGGTGATAGAATGAAGAGGACGTCAAATAGGTCTTGATGAGGCATAGCAGGAGCTGTTAGGGCATCGCTTTCATAGAGGCACTTAGTTAGTACATGCGGCGCATGCATGCAAGCACGCGCGCAAACACATACACAACACTAACGCATGCCCCACGCACGCATGCGCGCGCGCGCCGCGCACACTCACACACACAACACACACACACACACACACACGCACACACACACGCACACACGCAGGCACGCACGCACGAGCACACACACACACACACACACACACACACACACACACACACACACACACACACACGTGCACCTAAACACAGATACACGATCAGTGTTTGCCTATCGAAGGTGTCTGCCTCTTCTCCTCTCTCTCTCTCTCTCCTCGTCCTCTCATCTCCCTCTCTCTCTCTCTCTCTCGGACGCGCGCCGGGGCGTGTGTGTTGGTGGTGGTTTGTTTGTGTGTGTGTGTGTGTGGGTGTAAGTGTTCTGGCGTGCGCCCGCGTGCGTGCGTGCGTGCAGGTCTGCATGCGTGTGTGCGTGCGTGTGTGTGTGTATGTGTGCGTGTGTGTGTGCGTGTGTTGTGTGTGTGTGGTGTTGTGTGTGTGTGTGTAGGCGCGCGCGCGCGTTGTGCTGAAACAACATACCTGTAGCCTACTATCTGACATAATGCAGCTGAGAAAATATTCCCCACGAGACCGATAACATGAAGAAGATCAAATGTTTCACATAGATGCAAACTGTGACAGGGTTTATAATGACTGCTGCTCGTAAAGCTGACCCAGACCGTTCATGTTTAAAACCGAAAAGGGTCCATCAAAGGTCTTTGTTCATTCTCTCAGCACCACGACCGTCTTCTTGGCTGAAATAGTTTTGCTTACGTGCACGTTCGAAGTCTGGAAGCGGGGAAAAAAAAGAGATGGGGAAACGTGAAATATGGAAAGTATTTCCAAGCCCTCCCCTCCCCTCCCTCCATCCCCTCTCACTCCTCCCCTCCCCCCCCCCCCCCCTCTCTCCTTCCTCACCACTGCCCTACTCCCCTCCTGCCCTAATAATACCCGCCTACCTACATCTCGCACCTGTCACCTGCATCGTGTGTTGTGGCCACAGGCCGATGCACATTACAACATTTTAATGAGTTTCATCTCTCTCTCTCTGTCTCTCTTTCTCTCTCACTCTCTCTCCTTCTCTCTCTCTCTCTCTCTCTCTCTCTCTCTCCTCTCTCTCTCTCTCTCTCTCTCTCTCTCTCTCTCTCTCTCTCTCATGCACGTGTACAAACACAAAAACATACAGAGACAGAGACACAGACTGACCGACAGACAGACTGACTGACCGAGATAAACAGAGAGACAGACAGACAGACAGACAGAGACAGACAGACGAACGGACGGACCTACAAACTCAGACAACACACACACACACACACACACACACACACACACACACACACACGCGCGCGCACGCACGCACGCACGCACGCACGCACACACACACACACACACACACACACACACACACACTACAGAAACAAGACTCGGCACACAGACAAACTGAATCCCAGTGACGAAAAGTCTGCATGCACCTCCCAGCAGCCATGAGGCCCAGCCCAGCCCAGCCCAGCACAACCCAACTCTCACTGCACAGACAGAAGAATAACCTCCGTGTGCACCTGACTTCCCCGTACACACCTCCCAGCACAGCTGAACGCCGCAGGTTCTCTCCTCCAATCGCGAGCAAGGTACCACAACTCCACGAACCACGCAAACCCAATACAAAATATGATTATATGTATTCATAAAACAAAGATGAAGTTTACACTTTCTAGAGTCTAATTCAGTTTCTTTTCGTACAAAAATCCACAAGATAAATATCATGATTGAGAGCTAGAACTCAAAAGGGAGATATTTCGAATTTTGTTCAGCCATGCAGCACAAACAGTGAAGCGATCTGATTGGTAGGAAGTATAATTGCCAGTCTACCTCTTTGTTATACTATCTACCCTGTTACAACAGCGGCGGCTAGCGTGTCTGTCTCTCATAGGAAGTGGGAAGGGGGATCATTCAAGCAGGATAATAACTACAGGATGAGATTCGGGCTGTTGGCATGCAACGCTTTCTCCCCCCCCCCCCCCCCCCCCCCCCCAACCGCCACTCTCCTCTCTCTCTCTCTAAGAGTGTCTACAAAAGAGCACTTAAAGCAGTCCTATTAAAATCATCTAGTCTTAGTGAAGGGGATTATACTAAAGCGGGGGCTCTTCCGTTACAGGAAATGTTTGCTGTCAACAAATGTCTGCTAATGCAAAAAATTGCATCAGGTTTAGCACCACAAACTCTTCAGTCCAAATTTAGCATAAACCCTAGGGATTCAACCAAATTCCAGGTTCCCACACCTAGAATAGATCTATTTAAATCAAGCTTAGCTTACTCAGGTAGCGTGGTTTGGAATTCACTTCCACTACATTTCCGATGTACTCAAAT
>CM031595.1:162879293-162889293 GCA_018398815.1 Conus ventricosus
TTCACAAGGATGTTGCGTATAGGCGCCAGATGGTCTGCAACGTATAGGAAAGGGAAAAAGATTGAAAACAATTTTTTTTTTTTAACTGAATAAACTACGAATCTTTGATCCTTCTTTATTTTGCAAGTTGCTTGATGAAGAATAGGAGCCTATGTTAGCGTATTTAGCAGTAATACGGGGGCTTGAAGATAATCTCCAGATGGAAAAAAGTACGTACTTTAGTTATCAAACTGTTTCGGAATATCTCATTACATTCACCAAATATAACGGCCTACGGTGCTTCCAGAAAAATCCCATCAATATCAAGATTTCCGGAAATTACTTAAAATTACCTATCTACCTGCTAGCACATCAGGTAGACAAGATGTGATATGTTTCTTCAACGATCTGAAATAGGTGAGCATAACTGCGCTGGCACGCACAGCTGATTTTGACAGTATCTAGCATCGCTCAGTCAGGGGGCTGAAGAAGAAAGGACATATACATCGGAATCTAAAGACACTGGTGCCATCCACTAACCCATTACAAATACAAATGGCATCCTGAAATTGAAGATGCGAACTGATTCCACTCATGTAAGAGTATCTTTCAGATGAAAAAAAATCCTTGATTATTGTTGTTACTAGTAAGTAGCAGAGGGGTGTACTTGCTAGATTTGGATTTGAAAGCGAAAATAAAAACGGCGGTATAATCCGGAAGGTACTATGGATGATATGTGTGTAGTGTATACGGACGGCTGGAAAAGAAAAAGAAAACTATTGAAGGTCTATGTCCTATTGTAAAGACTACGACATCATCGTGAGACCTTAAGTTTTCGGTGTCATTGCTAAAACAGCAACAAAACCAACAACAACAAGAACAACAACGATAATAATAATAATAATCACCATCATCATCATCATCATCATCATCATCATTATTATCATTTTAACGATTATAATGATAATGATAAAATAAAACAAATAATAGTAACAAAAATAATAATGATGATGATAACAATAGTAACGATAACAACAACCTAACAACAAAAACAACAGCAATAATGATAATAATGATGATGATGATAATTATAATGATTATAACAATGATAATAATAATAATAATAATAACAATGATAATAATGATGATGATAATAATAATAATGATACAACTTGTGTACTTTTTTATCCTCTGACAGCGATAACTTTACAAAATGATTATTTCACAATAAAAAAAAAAACCCAAACCACTTAATGACTGTTAATCATCAAAATTTCTACAAGTGTTTTATTATCCGAAAAATAATTGTGACACGGAAGCTAATGATGGAAGAGGAAGATGGAGATGATTTAGAGAGACATGCGCATCTGAAATACATCGCATCTGATCTGTATGTTATCAATAAGAGGTAAACCAAGCTTGTTCAATCAGAAACTGGCGATTCTTAAATGTTTGCGAGGCACATGTGCTTCAGCTACTGTTGTTTGTAAATACTTTTTTCTAAAACCAACGACCAATGAATGAGTGAGTTACAGTTGTCACTTTGTTCTCAATGGAAATATTTCTGCGCGAGCACACACACACACACACACACACACACACACACAGTCAGAAAGAAAGAGACACAAACAGACAGATAGTCATACAGACATACGTCATACAGACAGACAGAAACAGAAAACTGAGTTGATTGAGAAATTAAACTGCACAACATTCTAATCTCTCACGGCTGTCATCACATGACAACATGATGACGCAGACACGAAACTGACGTCACAACAATCTTCCCCAAGGGAAAGGAACACGGATGTGGAGGGCCATGAAAGAAAAGAAAGAAAGAAAAAAAAGGGGGGAGGGGAGGGCGGGGGGAGTGAACAAAGACAGGAGGGAAGTGGGGTTGAGGTGGACAGGGGGGTAGGGTGGAAGGCAGGGGGGAGGATGAGAGAATCTAGACAGAAAACAGAGAATTCGTCCCCCCCCCCCCTCCTCTCTCTCTCTCTCTCTCTCTCTCTCTCTCTCTCTCTCTCTCTCTCTCTCTCTCTCTCTCTCTCACGCACGCACACACGCACGTACGCAAGCACGCGCGCGTACACACACACACACACACACACACACACACACACACACACACACACACACACCGTAAGAAAGAAAGCATAACTTGGTTGTTTTTACCAAATCAACAATTTCTTAAACATACAGAGTCTGACTCACTCTTTCGCCTTCAACAACATCAACGCAAAACTTGCTCTGCAATCAATCACATCTATGTTTGTTTACTCCTTTGGTGCATTTTGTCAATGTAAACCACCACTCGCTAACACCTTCACTTTCCCTCCATTCAAAATACAGAATGAAACTGAAGATTAAAAAAAAAAAAAAAAAAAAAAAAGCTGAAGCCACACGACACCCATGAATAAATTGCAATATTTCGTTTGATTATAAAACCTTGTTCAAGCGCCAACGGCGGCCACCCGACACACAAAACAGCATAGAATTCTGTAGGTGGTTGAAACTGGAAAGTTACACGGGACCAAAAAAAAAAAGTTCACTGGAAAAAGAGTTCAACAAGAAACAGTTCGCCGAGGGAGGGAGGATGGAGGTGAAATTGTGAAAGAAAGCATGAGAAAAGGGAGGGGGGGGTAGGAGGGAGGGGTGAGGGTGTGAAGGGGGAAAGCAAAGAGTGAGAAGTGGGGGGGGGGGGGGGGGGAGCTTGGGGGGGGGGGGAAAGACAATGAAAACGACAACAAACCATAATAACAAAAACAACTATAAGCATTACTATTTCCATTAGCTCTACCAACATATCATAAGCAAATAAATACATGAATAAATAAATGAATAGATAATAGGACGGTGTCAACCTCGGTGTAAATGTCAGTGGAGGAATGACTAGCGCACACCCCAAACACACTCATAGCTTGCTTACAATCTCATTCATATATCATGCATTCGTCACATCAAACCACTAGTAAAGTCTATAACTTTACTATACATGATCATAGAAAGAAACATCAATGCATGTGGAATCAAACAAAATAAAACATTCTCTCTTTCCTGAACTTCACAAAATCATTTATCTAAAACATCATTAACTAACCCGGGTATAAACAGATTTCTACTTTACCTGGCCGGGTGATCTTAACTATTCACGAATCACTGTCTTTCTTTTCTTTTCTTTTTCTTTTCACTGTCACTTTCACAACACGACACAACTGCCGGCACTGGTGTTTGGTCTGATGGCGCCTGGTCAGGTGAGACTGTTGGCGTTGGTCTGTGGTTCTGCTTGGCGAAGTGACGCTGCCAGGTATGAGGTCGAACCCCCGGTTAGGGTAGAACAGTGACTATCAACATCGATCTGTTCTCCTTTCTTTCTTCCTGCATTAACGCATTGCACTCTCTCTCTCTCTCTCTCTTCTAGTCTGCTCTTATCAAATGGACATGGTTGCTTTTCTTTTCTTTTTTCTTTTCTTTCTTTTCTTCTTCATAAATTAGCAACTCTCTTTCTCTCTCCACATCTCTCCTCAGTCCTTCCTCTGCAGACTATCTCATGCTAATCTCTCAACTTGGTTCTTTTCCCTCTCCTCCCCTCATCTCTCTGCTTTTCTCTCAAGCAGACCTAGAACCTCTCCCCCCTCTCTGTCTCTCCTTGTTCGTTCTTCCCCTCGTTCTCCCGTTCTCTCCTCTCACATCCTTCTTATGGTGTTCCGATCTCTCCAACAAGGGCGAGTACCATTGGTCAGTATTTTTACCCCTGACACCCCCGAAGTTAGCTCCCTCTAATTCCATTGGATGTTCAAATCATGCCAGTCATGCTGACACGCCTTACTCTCTGTGGTGGTCAGTTGGTCATCTAATTGATTAGCTAGATTTCACCCCACCACACACTACCTTCCCCCCCTTTCGTTCCGGCGACGTCGTAAATTGGCTAGATGAGTCTGGGTAGGCGCCAAGACGTGGGCTGGAAGACCACTCGAGACATTCTGCCAGACAGCTTAGTCCGTACAGCAGACAGTGCTGTCTCCACGAGAGCTAAAAATAGCCTTTAAAATTGGCTGAGGCGACAGGTGAAATGCGTCGGTCAGCTATTTAGTCCGTCTGGAAGGGTCGGACTGTCTCCGTGAAGGATAGATTAGCCTCCCCCTCGTGCCCAAATTGGCTGAATCCGAACCATGGGGGCCGTCCGCCTGACGCCCCGAATATTTGCGTTAGAGCTTAAGTCCAACTGGGCTGGTGGCGATTGACCACGAATTTGGTTGAGTTGAATTTTGACCGTGACAATTTCCCCCTTGCAAAAGACTATGCACCGCATTGTCTCAAAACAACGGTACAAAAAAGACAACAACCGAATTTGCTGAACCACAGCTACACGTGCAAAGTTTGAAAAATACTTTACAACCAACGGTTTATAAATTACAAAATATATCATTAGTGGATACCACTCCAATGAGTTATCATTGACGTGCGCTATTGCGTTATTTCAACTCATTTTATAACGACCTCTGTGCGCACTTATGCAATTCCCCTCCCTGCGGATTTGCCATCTCTCCTTTTCACAATTCTTATGAAAAGCACAATATAATATGATCGCGATCCATGACACTTCACTGGGGAATCTCCATCCTCACTTATTGCAAATAATGCATCACTACACAAGCGACTGTATGCTCCAAGCATAACTACATCCACATGAACAAGTCTCACAAAGAAAATATAAATAGTCCTCACACACAAAAAAAATATGAACCATAGCCAACTGGGAATGAACCCATATCCAATCAACATAACTGGAATCAACACATATTATCAACAATGCACCGCGGATATGACTGACTTCCTCTGAGTTGCAGCTTGCTAGACTACACGACTTAAATAGTCAGCTCCGACATTCTGTCGACCTGGAATGTACTGCACTCGATACCTGTAGGGCTGCAGTGCCATTGCCCAACGCAGAACCCCTGCTGTTTTTCAACTGTGCCTCCTGCAGGAATTTGAGTGGTTGATGATCCGTCTCGATCACGAACTCTTTCCCATACAAGTATTTGTGAACTTCTGCACGGCCCACACAACAGCTAAACACTCCTTCTCCACCGTTGCGTACCCTTCTTCACACTTTGTCAACTTCCTGCTAGCATATCTCACAGGAAACTCGACCCCTTCATGTTCCTGTAACAATACTGCACCTATCCACCACCTGATGCATCTGTCCGCAACAAAAATGGTTTGGACATATCTGGTAGCTTCAAGATGGGACGGGAACCTAGTCTTTTCCAACACCGTCTGCAGTGCTTGCTCTGCAGCGTCTGACCACTCGACCACTGCCGGTTTCCCGCCTTGACCAAATCACTGAGAGGACTCGTGATTGCAGCAAAATTTGGGACAAACTCCCTATAGAACCCAATAAAACCTAGCAGACTCCTGACTTCTGTTTTGGTCTTGGTCTCTCTGAATTCATCATCTTCTCCACCTTTCCTCTTTCCGGCTGCTCTGTGTCGCCTCCGACAACAAAACCTAGGACTCCAACTGTCTAGCCCTTCATACAGTGACACATCCCTGTATGACTCTTCTCCTGGAAACTCAGGCAAAAAAAATCTCCCCTTCTTCAGCTGGTCTCTTTCACCTCATCAATGATTTCTGCTGCGCCCCATGTGCTGAGTCTCACGCTGAATATATTTGCGGAGAAAATTCGCATGGGAAAAGTTTTAGTTTCCCATTCACATCAATTCGGTAATCCCGACCGACCTTTTCAGTGATGGTGAATGGTCCTTTCCAATGCCTCAGCAGCTCGTTGTGACCCGTGGGAAGCAGTAACAGGACTTGATCTCCCACCTTGGGGGATTGCTTCCTCACCTTCCTGTCATATGCTTCTTCTGAACGACCCTAGCCTCCTGCGAACTTTCCTTTGCAACCTTACATGTCTCATACCTGTGCCCACCTTTGGAACAGGGCGAGATTGGGCCAATCAGATCAACAGCCACACTCCTGAACGGTGTGTCGATTAAAGGGGATGTTTAAGAGGTGCCTTCCTCTTCACCCCTCTTGTGGCTGACCTTTGACACACATCACATGCCATGCAGAACCGCTTTATGTCTGCCATTGCTCCTGGCCAATGAAAGTCATCAAAGACTCGGTTCGCTGTTTTGCTGGTGCCGAGATGACCCGCCATGAGCGACTCGTGACCCACTGACATGACAGTGTCACGATAACACGCTGGTACCTCTAACTGAGTGGTCACCTTACCTGTCTTTTCCCCTTGGTGAACACTCGGTACAACAGCCCGCCTTTCACAAGAAATTCTGTCTCACCTCCTCTAAAACCCCCTGTTTCTCTCCACCTCTTGCCAACTCCCAAGACTTCACGAGCGAAGGGTCTTGTTCCTGCGCTGCCCTAAACTCATCAGGCGACACGTCTATGCCCGATCCTTCCTGGAAACAACTAACGGTTTAACAACCTTTTCCTCCTTCTTGCTCCGTGTTTGAACTGCTGCCCCTGTAGCAGTCAACAACTCAGGATCCCCTGGATCCCTTGCACCTGGGATATTCCCAATGATCAAATCATGAAGGGGTTTGTCCATTACCAACGCAGACAACTCGCCTGAGAAGTAAGGGGTACGTACTTCTATCTTAGCAACTGGAAACTCCCTCACAGTGCCATCGATTAGAGTACAGGTCTGGATTTGCCCTGTCAAAATCCCCTTTATCGACCAGCGTTGTTCGTACTACACCGCATGAACAACCAGTGTCTCGTAACACTTTCACCCTCTGCTGGCCAATCCACCCTTCTTCCACTGGTAACGAACCACTCAGCCTAGTGCCCTCCATCCCTGACACTGACTGCTGTCCAGTGCTAGCCATAGGCTGCACTCCACCCTCTTCAGACTGAATCCCTTTTGGTTCCACTGCAGGTCGTTTCCCTTGACGACCCTTATCCACCTCTTGCAAGCTGCTGCCTTCTGGAACCTCATGCGACAGTCCCTCGCCACATGTCCCTTCTTGTGACAAATGAAACACCTAATGTCCCTTTGCCCTTCCTTCTGCCCCACCACTGGGTTTGCAGACTTTGCAGAAAACTCCCCTGGTCTCCTTGCACTCTTCTCACCTGTGCCTAGCACCTGTTTCTCCTGCACTTTAGTGCCCAAACGTGCCTCTCTATACACCTCTGCGAACTTCAACAACTCCCCTGCTGTCTCTGGCTGTCTCTCTTTCAAATGTATGGTTAACTCAGGGCCGCAACCTGACAAAATCTGTTCCTTCATAACTAGCTCTTTCAACTCAGCGAACTCCTTCTTCGTACCGCTCAACTCTAACCATTTCTCAAAATAGTGATCTAGGCGTGCACCAAACTGAGTGTACGTTTCCCCTGCTTGCAATCTAGCTGAACGAAATTTCTTTCTGAATCCTTCCTCTGTGAGGTCAAATCCCTTCATTAAAGACTCCTTCACAGCACCAAAATCGGACTGTTGTTCTGCTGGTAACGCAGTGAAAATCTGCAATGCCTTACCCGTCAATAGCGCTGACAAAATGACTGCCCACTCTTCTGGAGGCCAACCCTGACTGGTTGCAAACGTTTCGAAACGACTGATGTATGCATCAATCGAATCGGTTCCTTCGAGAATTTTGGCAACTTGGGGCGGGGGCATAGCTGCGCACAGAGTCACTGGAAACTGAACTCCCATCCTCGGGGGTCTCCCTTTGTATCCTTACTTTTTCTAATTCTAATTGAACCTTTAATCTTTCTGTTTCCTGCGTTTCCCTAGCTTTAATCCTTTCTGTTTCCTGCTTCATTCTTTCT
The DNA here is from genome assembly GCA_018398815.1 of Conus ventricosus. Lineage (NCBI taxonomy): Eukaryota > Metazoa > Mollusca > Gastropoda > Neogastropoda > Conidae > Conus > Conus ventricosus. The sequence goes on from CM031595.1 coordinate 162,887,064, forward strand.
GTTTCCTGCGCTTGCCTTATTCTCTCTGTTTCCTGCGTTGCGCTAGCTTTAGTCCTTTCCTGCTCTGCTAATGCTATCTCTACGGCAACACGGCGTCTTTCCGCGCGTTCATCCCTTTCCATCTTTTGCTGGTTTTCAACAAATGCACGCAACTCATCTCCTGAGTAACCTAGATCACGAGCGACGCTCACAAGTTGTTCAATAGGTGTGTTCTTTTCTTCCCCCATTATATCTCTTTCTCTTTTTTTGAACAAAATTTTATAACTACGACAGCCAAACTGGTGGTTACCGACACGAGTGACGTAATAGCACAATCCTATGAATGATAATATTAGCTTGGGACAACGTAATTAGTTTTTATAAACGCCCAGCGCCTGACCCAACTATGAGAGCGAATTATAGGCAATCTGTGCGAAATGAGTACTCTGGGGCTGAAATGCCAAGCCTAGTATTAACTATCTTGGAAGCAATGCCAACCTATATTTAACTATCTTGGAACATACAGTAAGACAACCCCTTGTCTTAGATTACAATACTTGAATCCACCCAGCTTCCTCTCTGAAAGTTGAACAATTATAATAAATGGGCCAGAATATCCTGGCAAGCTCGCCAATAAATTGTCAACCTCGTGTAATGTCAGTGGAGGAAGGACTAGCGCACAGCCCAAACACACTCATAGCTTGCTTACAATCTCATTCATATATCATGCATTCGTCACATCAAACCACTAGTAAAGTCTATAACTTTACTATACATGATCATAGAAAGAAACATCAATGCATGTGGAATCAAACAAAATAAAACATTCTCTCTTTCCTGAACTTCACAAAATCATTTATCTAAAACATCATTAACTAACCCGGTATAAACAGATTTCTACTTTACCTGGCCAGGTGATCTTAACTATTCACGAATCACTGTCTTTTCTTTTCTTTTCTTTTTCTTTTCACTGTCACTTTCACAACACGACACAACTGCCGGCACTGGTGTTGGTCTGATGGCGCCTGGTCAGTGAGACTGTTGGCGTTGGTCTGTGGTTCTGCTTGGCGAAGTGACGCTGCCAGGTATGAGGTCGAACCCCCGGTTAGGGTAGAACAGTGACTATCAACATCGATCTGTTCTCCTTTCTTTCTTCCTGCATTAACGCATTGCACTCTCTCTCTCTCTCTCTCTTCTAGTCTGCTCTTATCAAATGGACATGGTTGCTTTTCTTTTCTTTTTTCTTTTCTTTCTTTCTTCTTCATAAACTAGCAACTCTCTTTCTCTCTCCACATCTCTCCTCAGTCCTTCCTCTGCAGACTATCTCATGCTAATCTCTCAACTTGGTTCTCTTCTCTCCTCCCCTCATCTCTCTGCTTTTCTCTCAAGCAGACCTAGAAACCCTCCCTCTCTCTGTCTCTCCTTGTTCGTTCTCCCCTCGTTCTCCCGTTCTCTCCTCTCACATCCTTCTTATGGTGTTTCCGATCTCTCCAACAAGGGCGAGTACCATTGGTCAGTATTTTTAACCCCTGACACCCCGAAGTTAGCTCCCTCTAATTCCCATTGATGTTCAAATCATGCCAGTCATGCTGACACGCCTTACTCTCTGTGGTGGTCAGTTGGTCATCTAATTGATTAGCTAGATTTCACCCCCACCACACACTACCTTCCCCTCTCTTCGTTCCGGCGACGTCGTAAATTGGCTAGATGAGTCTGGGTAGGCGCCAAGACGTGGGCTGGAAGACCACTCGAGACATTCTGCCAGACAGCTTAGTCCGTACAGCAGACAGTGCTGTCTCCACGAGAGCTAAAAATAGCCATTAATTGGCTGAGGCGACAGGTGAATGCGTCGGTCAGCTATTTAGTCCGTCTGGAAGGGTCGGACTGTCTCCGTGAAGGATGAGGATTAGCCTCCCCCTCGTGCCCAAATTGGCTGAATCCGAACCATGGGGCCGTCCGCCTGACGCCCCGAATATTTGCGTTAGAGCTTAAGTCCAACTGGCTGGTGGCGATTGACCACGAATTTGGTTGAGTTGAATTTTGACCGTGACAGACGGTATATCTACCTTTATATATTCCTTCATTTATCTATTCCCTTTACGAATGAAACTCACTCACAAGTCAAGCGCTACATCGCCATCATTATTGGTCTGTAAGAATCTCCTGAGCAGTGCAAGTGGGCATATCTGGTACACAGACTGCGAGCGCCACCACAAAGCCGACGTTACTGTCGGAGTACAGTAAACTAAAT
>CM031595.1:162893628-162908628 GCA_018398815.1 Conus ventricosus
AGCCCAGATGATCGATTCCAACACCATGATAGCCCAGACGATCGATTCCAATTCCAACACCATGATAGCCCAGATGATCGATTCCAACACCATGATAGCCCAGACGATCATACCCACCCCTTTCACAGCTGTCACGACGTAAAACAAATGTCATCTTGGTCATGAAAAAGCACATAAACGTATATACATACGGCAGGTGCAACGATTCATAACACATTAATCTTAACACTAAATCCTGAAGACGGATTAAACAATGCCATGCTGAGTGCGACATCAATTCCGCCAAGCTTTCTATGATCAGATTTTTTTAAGTTAGAGAGAGAGAGAGAGAGAGAGACAGACAGACAGACAGACAGACAGACAGACACACTGACAGACAGACAGAAAGAGAGAGAGAGAGAGAAATGTGTGTACAGAAGAGAAGATAGAAGAGACGGGGGCGGCCCTTTAGGTCTATTCCCTTTAGGTCTATTCCCTTTAGGTCTATTCCTTCAAGGTCTATTCCCGTTAAGTCTATTCCTTCCAGGTCTATTCCGTTAGGTCTACTTTATGTCCATTGGTTCGTAGGGGGCGTAGGGTTAGGGTTAGGGTTAGGGTTAGGGTTAGGGTTAGGGTTAGGGTACGTGAGTAGATTTAAAGGTCAGGGTTAGGGTTAGGGTTAGGGTTAGGGTTAGGGTTAGGGTGGACATAAAGTAGACCTAACGGGAATAGACCTGGAAGGAATAGACTTAACGGGAATAGACCTTGAAGGAATAGACCTAAAGGGAATAGACCTATAGGTACCTCCCGAAGAGACAACACCTATACAGAGAGAGAGAGAGGAATGGGAGGGAGGCAAGGAGAGAGAGAGAGAGAGAGAGAGAGAGAGAGAGAGAGAGAGAAAGAGAGGGAGAGGGACATAGAGGGAGAGGGAGAGACAGAGAGGGAGAGGGGTAGACAGAGAGAAAAAGAGAGAGAGGGGGAGAGGAGTATGAGAGATAGTCTCCAAGGCCAGGGGGTTACCGTGCACCCCCCTTCACACTTAACGAAACATAGCTGAAAATGTTCCTTAGAGTCTCCTGATCAAAATAAAAAAATGTTTCCATGAAAAAGTTGGGTCTCACTATTGGTTTTCGGCCTGTATGTAACACTACCCGCCAACTTTCATAATAAACAGCAATACATGTATAACCTTGGAAGCAGTGGTTTTATTTCTCTAAACCTTTGATTTTTTTCTCAGAAATAGTTTACCAGATGGACATTCTGTTTGATAAATGTCTTAAGTAGTGTCCAGTATGTAATTACTTGGGAATAGGGCCATGCTAGCAATTGGAAGTATCGGTTTTTGCAGCATCTCTTCTGTAAGATTTCCACTCGACTAAAAACTATGAACTATGTTAATGTTTTATTGGTCTAGTTTGCAAGTACAATGTCTTAGGCTACCTGACAACCATATTTGAAGTCAGTTTAGTAAGTGTTTTTTACTGTGAGATCAGATTTGTCTCCCCTACCCCCTAAATTGGACAATTTCGAGAAATTGCGGAAACAGTTCTTGCTTTGTTCTGATTTTAATTTCTATCATTGTGAGATTATATATTTGAATTCAAATCACAATTGCACTTATTTTAAGTGTTTTAGACTGTAATTGTATTATTTTGTGACCCTTCAACACAAAATGAGTTAGGTTTTCTTGGCGTTTTCAGTCACTCTGCATCAGAGTCTGAGTCAAGTGAATCCTCCAGTTCATCTTGTAGAACCGGTTCAAAGTCAACATCCATTTCATCATTCTCTTGGTCCTGAATGTCTCTGACTAGGTCTTCGATAACTGTCTGGGGAAGTACGAGCTCCTCTTCTTCCTCCGTCCACACTGGCACGAGCATACCATCATCTTCCATCCAGCCATGTCCAGTCGTCGGGTCAGGGACCTCAGGGAGAGGGTCATGCGCTCTCTTCCAGATTGCGACTTGGAAGTTTGACCTCAGCACATGTTGCTTCAGACTTTTGCGGCATGGAGGGAGGCTAGCCAAGTCAACATTCAGGTTGGCACTGATAGTATCATCTTTACACTTTTCTTTCAGTGCCAAGTAGCGCAACTCGTCGACTTCTTGATGCGTTGCCGGCCATAGAGAAGGCACGTGAACTCTTCCAGATCATCAAACACCTGCTCAGACACTGTCCAAGCGTCACCAAGGCAGGCGAAGATAGGCACAAACTTTGGTTTGTTTTGGAGGAGTGTCAATGCCTTAACCTTTCCTTTTCCCTTGAATGCGCTGGTGGAGTCACAGCCCGTGAAAGCATGCATTGACAAGAGGGCTGAAGAGAATGGCTGTGTGAGTTCTGCAGAAAGAGATGTCACGTTCAACAAGCGTTTCTTGTTCCCCCGCCCAGTGTCAAATAGCACCTGTATTCCCTCAAGTTGTGAGGCATGAGCCAGCAGAAAAACACATCTGTGTCAGGAGATTTCACCCTCACATACTTGTAGCCTTCTTGTCTTGCATGCAAACAGTACAGAACGACGCGTGAGTCAGTTTCTTCCTGTGTGGATGTCAACTCAGGGAGCGTTTCTTTTGTTGTCTTCTTGCCGTCAGACACAAGCCTGTGAGCCTTTCCATCACAGACAAGGATGCAATTTTGCCTTGAAGTTTCGGAGCTAGAGTGTCTCTGCTCCACAATTCCAGCATCAGCCTCACAAAGTTGGCCTTGTTTTCATCATTTGTTAAGAATTGTGCCCAGTCGCATGCTCTCTTTGTGGACTCTCCGAGAATGACTTTTTCCCCCTACACCTCTCCTCCTCCTTTCCATTGACTTCACGCTGCCTTCATGGTACATGTCGGTGCTCATGACAAAGTCCGTGTTCTTAGGCATCATGTCAAACACTTTCAGGGCAATCTCTTTATATGTCGATGGCACCTGAGTCATAGCATGGAATACAGCGTTCCCATCCATGACTGTCATAGTGTCCTCATCAGGGGGAACATCTGCATCTTCCACTCCTTTGGTCAGCCAGTGAAAACCGCTGCTCTTGTCTGTCTTGGTAAGGAAGTTGTCGGCTGTTCCTAGGGAGTATGGGACAGGCGTCAGCCGACAACTTCCTTACCAAGACAGACAAGAGCAGCGGTTTTCACTGGCTGACCAAAGGAGTAGAAGATGCAGATGTTCCCCCTGATGAGGACACTATGACAGTCATGGATGGGAACGCTGTATTCCATGCTATGACTCAGGTGCCATCGACATATAAAGAGATTGCCCTGAAAGTGTTTGACATGATGCCTAAGAACACGGACTTTGTCATGAGCACCGACATGTACCATGAAGGCAGCGTGAAGTCAATGGAAAGGAGGAGGAGAGGTGTAGGGGGAAAAAGTCATTCTCGGAGAGTCCACAAAGAGAGCATGCGACTGGGCACAATTCTTAACAAATGATGAAAACAAGGCCAACTTTGTGAGGCTGATGCTGGAATTGTGGAGCAGAGACACTCTAGCTCCGAAACTTCAAGGCAAAAATTGCATCCTTGTCTGTGATGGAAAGGCTCACAGGCTTGTGTCTGACGGCAAGAAGACAACAAAAGAAACGCTCCCTGAGTTGACATCCACACAGGAAGAAACTGACTCACGCGTCGTTCTGTACTGTTTGCATGCAAGACAAGAAGGCTACAAGTATGTGAGGGTGAAATCTCCTGACACAGATGTGTTTTTTATTCTGCTGGCTCATGCCTCACAACTTGAGGGAATACAGGTGCTATTTGACACTGGGCGGGGGAACAAGAAACGCTTGTTGAACGTGACATCTCTTTCTGCAGAACTCACACAGCCATTCTCTTCAGCCCTCTTGTCAATGCATGCTTTCACGGGCTGTGACTCCACCAGCGCATTCAAGGGAAAAGGAAAGGTTAAGGCATTGACACTCCTCCAAAACAAACCAAAGTTTGTGCCTATCTTCGCCTGCCTTGGTGACGCTTGGACAGTGTCTGAGCAGGTGTTTGATGATCTGGAAGAGTTCACGTGCCTTCTCTATGGCCGGCAACGCATCAAGAAAGTCGACGAGTTGCGCTACTTGGCACTGAAAGAAAAGTGTAAAGATGATACTATCAGTGCCAACCTGAATGTTGACTTGGCTAGCCTCCCTCCATGCCGCAAAAGTCTGAAGCAACATGTGCTGAGGTCAAACTTCCAAGTCGCAATCTGGAAGAGAGCGCATGACCCTCTCCCTGAGGTCCCTGACCCGACGACTGGACATGGCTGGATGGAAGATGATGGTATGCTCGTGCCAGTGTGGACGGAGGAAGAAGAGGAGCTCGTACTTCCCCAGACAGTTATCGAAGACCTAGTCAGAGACATTCAGGACCAAGAGAATGATGAAATGGATGTTGACTTTGAACCGGTTCTACAAGATGAACTGGAGGATTCACTTGACTCAGACTCTGATGCAGAGTGACTGAAAACGCCAAGAAAGCCTAACTCATTTTGTGTTGAAGGGTCACAAAATAATACAATTACAGTCTAAAACACTTAAAATAAGTGCAATTGTGATTTGAATTCAAATATATAATCTCACAATGATAGAAATTAAAATCAGAACAAAGCAAGAACTGTTTCCGCAGTTTCTCGAAATTGTCCAATTTAGGGGGTAGGGGAGACAAATCTGATCTCACAGTAAAAAAAACTTACTAAACTGACTTCAAATATGGTTGTCAGGTAGCCTAAGACATTGTACTTGCAAACTAGACCAATAAAACATTAACATAGTTCATAGTTTTTAGTCGAGTGGAAATCTTACAGAAGAGATGCTGCAAAAACCGATACTTCCAATTGCTAGCATGGCCCTATTCCCAAGTAATTACATACTGGACACTACTTAAGACATTTATCAAACAGAATGTCCATCTGGTAAACTATTTCTGAGAAAAAAATCAAAGGTTTAGAGAAATAAAACCACTGCTTCCAAGGTTATACATGTATTGCTGTTTATTATGAAAGTTGGCGGGTAGTGTTACATACAGGCCGAAAACCAATAGTGAGACCCAACTTTTTCATGGAAACATTTTTTATTTTGATCAGGAGACTCTAAGGAACATTTTCAGCTATGTTTCGTTAAGTGTGAAGGGGGGTGCACGGTAACCCCCCTGGCCTTGGAGACTAAGAGAGACAGAGGGGGAGAAAAAGGGGGAAAGGAGGGGAGAGAGAGAGAGAGAGGAGGGAGAGAGAAAGGGAAGAGAGAGAGAGAGAGAGAGAGAGAGAGAGAGAGAGAGAGACAGACAGACAGACAGTGACAGAGGGACAGAGGGACAGAGACAGAGTGAAGGACAGACAGAGAGAGAGAGACAGAAGGGAAGGACGAGAGAGAGAGAGAGAAGAGAGAGAGAGAGAGAGAGAGAGAGAGAGAGAGAGAGAGAGAGAGAGGCAGCAAGAGGCGCAGATATCACCCTCAGGTGTTACTTGCCAGAAAACTTCAGCAAGTCCAGAAGAGAGAGAGAGAGAGAGAGAGAGAGAGAGAGAGAGAGAGAGAGAGAGAGAGAGAGAGAGAGAGAGAGAGAATAGTGCCTTCAGACACGTTCTTGACAAACACCGCCAACCAACCAACCCAGTCAGTACATCACCATCGTCATTCCAGTCAACAGACTCCCCCCCCCCCCCCCACACACACACACACCCTGCCTGCCCCGCCCCACCCCCAACCCCACCCCCAACCCACCCCACCCACCCACGCCCAATCTAGCATCCGCAACCACCCATCGCCATCATCAGCCTGTACACAGCATCCATCCACAATATGGAAGGGGGAAAAAATTGGTATTCACAGCGTCTGCCATCAGGGCGATTGCGCTAACGTTATTAGCGGGGTTCCGCTCACTCACTTCCTCAAGGTCCCCCTACACCGGACAGTGAAGGAGCAATTTGCTTAGCACGCCTTTTTTTCTTCAATATTACATCCCGGTCGGCGTCCAGCGCTCGCTGCGACTAAGGCTCAGGGGCGTGCTTATAAAGTTTCAAGTGCCAAGCTGTCGCGGCGGTGGAGGGAGGGGGGAAGGGGAGAGCGGTGGGGGGGGGGGGGGATTTAGGAGGAGGAGGAGGAGGAGGAGGAGAAGGAGGAGGAACAGACTTCATTTTCAAGTTTGCGTCTGGCACCAAAAGTGAAAGTCACACGTCGTGGGAGTCTGTCGTTGATGGGTCAAGAAGCGTGTGCGTGTGTGCGTGTGTGCGTGTGTGTTGTGTGTGTGTGTGTGTGTGTGTGTGTGTGTGTGCACGCGCAAGCGTTTCGAACAGAACTCTTGACAACACGATTCATGGAAGTGGACGAAATCGCTGCTTCGTGTGAACGTTCTGGAGTAGTGTTAAGTTTGTCCAGCATCCTGATCAACATGCAAAGTGTGTACATCTTACACAGACCAACAACGGACCTCTTCAACAGCTTCGTTCCCTTTCTCACCAAGATCTTGACATCAAGACAAGACACTGCAAAAACAAGGGTTGTCTCTCACTCCATGTCCCTGCGTATCACTCTTGGCTTTTTTATATTGGGTATTTATATAGCGCCTATCCTCGGTCGCAGACCAAGCTCTAAGCGCTTTACAGTAAACACACTACCTCACTTGCAGACTCTCGTGGTGACTGAGGTTTCAGTTTGCCCTTGACAGCTCACGATGAAGGCTGTAAGAATCAAGACCTCAGCTTCTGAGGAATCAATGGAACTGTTGTTACAGGAACAAGTTGGAGAGGGTGTTGGAGGGTGTTCTACTCCATGTGGCACGCTAACTCAGTATCGTACTATGATTAAAGATTAGCACAACCATCACTTCGGGCGGGGTGAGAACAGATGGGATCGGGAAGGTAGAGGAGCAGAGAGAGGGGAGACCAGACGGGGAGAGGGAGTGGCTTAGGTCAAAGGTCGGGGTTACAACAAAGTTCAAGAAATAACAACAACGTTGGAACTGATGAAAATCACCATGGCTCTGTGAGGAAAAAAAATGTTTGAATGTGAAAAAGATTACTTCATCTTGGAATGTGGGATCAGTAAATTACTTCAATGTCATATGTCAGCGAAAATAGCAGGATGACGCATGACTTGTGCACTCCTTGTGTTTCTGCGCCATTGGTAGGGCACATGGATATTGCAGTGAAAAGTCTAGCAGACGTTTGGAAAATAAAGGGTCACGTGGATCGTGCTTGCATAGATAAAGGAACGAACATGACATCTGCCTCAGGGTCAGGTATGGTACGGGTCAGAGGCTGGACTGGACTGTGCGAGGAAGATGTCTTGGTACTAGCTGACCTGACAAGAGCCAGGTGCAGCTTTGAGTGTAACAGATAACATACAGCGTTTTGGGCCTATGCTGTAACCGTGGACTCGGACCTATACATGATCTCTAGTCTTGCCTATGCTGAATGACAACAAGCAGTACTGGACACAGGCCACACCCCACAATTAGGATTTTGCACTAAAACGCTATATAATCCATGTAAGCCTTTTGAAGCCTACCATAAATTTGAGCCAGCATTTAATGTTAAAAAGATAATTGATTAAAAAAATAACTCCCTATCAATTATTTCCCTTGCTTTGGAGACTGTCACCGATGAAATCATAAACAATCTTCAAATACATGACCTTCCCCTTACTTGACACGCATTTCAGGCCTTTGCACTCACCCGTGACCCTATCTTTGCGCCAGCTCGATGTGCCAAAAATAGTCCCAGTCATTTCATTTTAATCCGTCTGCTTGTACCTTGATGACCATATGAAAGAAAACGAGGAGAATCAACTTTAGACACAATAGGAATTCTCAAAACAATCTAATGGCGCTCGTCTGTAAATACTCGACTCCTTAAGCAAGGCCTTGGCGCATTAACTTTGGGCGTGCAGCCACATCATCGAGCCACGCGGAAACGGCACAGTCTTTAAACCACTGGTGAGACTCACAGAGGTCAGACACTGACAGCAACGTGGAGGTGATGAATGAACAGGCACTGACGGAGGAGGAAGTGTGTTGGCGTCTGTGTGGGTGGCATGAGAGTTGTATCACTGGCGGCAGAACACTGCATGGAGATGGTGATACTGAAGATTCAGGGGCCAGGGCTATTATAGTAGATCGGATCTACCGTCATCTCTGTCATAATGCGTTCGTGGTATGTTTGCATGAATGCGCACACACACACACACGCTCACACATACCACATTCGCACGCATTACAAAACCCAAACCACACACACACACACACCACACACTTTCTCTGTCTCTGTCTCTGTCTCTCTCTGTCTCTCTCTCTCTCTCTCTCTCCTCCTCTCTCTCGCTCTCCGTTCTTTAGGGCACGGTTTCGTTGTGTTATTCCTTTCCTTCTCTCCCCACTGTTTTCCTTCTTTCCTTCTCTTCCTTTGACTGGGGCAAGATGTAAAAACAGAAAATGATCTCTGCTCTTCCTCCCGCTTCTTCTGATGTGCCTCATCGAGCAACCTTTCTCCCCACTCATCCCCCCACACCACACCACCACCACCACCACTACTACGCAATCCCCGACCTGCTCTCTTTCTTCACTTCATTCACAACAAAAAAGATTAGTTAGGGGCGTTCGAGGGGGCAGATGTGGTCTTTAAAAACAAAAAACAGGGTAACTGATGGGAAAAAAAAAGAAAAGAGAGAGAGAGAGAGGGGAGAGAGAGGGGAGAAGGGGAGAGAGAGAGAGAGAGAGAGAGAGAGAGGGAAGCAACAACAGACAGACAAGACAGGCAGACAGACAAGAAATTTTAGAGAGAGTATCAGTTACCCCAAGGATATAGACAAACAAAGTACAGGACAAGACACTTTTTTTTCTTTGTTTGTCTATGCCTTGGCGGTAAATTTAAAACTCTCTCTTTCTACAATTTTTGCTTCATTTTCCGCCCTCAATCACTCCGTTTTAAAACTTGACAGAGAGAGAGAGAGAAGAGGGGAAGGAGAGAAGGGGAAAAGAGAGAGAAGAGAGAGAGAGAGAGACAGACAGACAGAGAAGAGAGAGACACGGAGAGAGACAGAGAGCAGAGAGAGAGAGGAGAGAGAGAGGGGAAAAGAGGAGAGAAGAAGACAGAGAGAGAAACGGGAGAGCCCAAGAGAGAGAGAGAGAGAGGCCCGACGGGACGACAAAAACTGGGACTGACAGCGGGAAGGACGGGAGGACAGACGACGGGAGAGCGTGCTATGTTTATCTTGAAACCATCGCTTGACCACTTGACCGTACTTCTCCCCCTTGGGGGTTTGTTGGGGGCCCCTTTCCCTTTTTCCAAAAGGAATTGTCTGCCCTGCAGGGGACCCGATCTTTTTCTCCAGGGAAATTAAGATCCCCAACCCTTCCAGAGAGAAAAAAAAAAGAAAAAATGAAAAGAAAAGCAAAGAGCGGACAATGTGTCATTTAAAGAGACAGAAAAACCACCCCGACCCCGACTGCAAATGGGAAAAATTAAAAAAAAAGGGCGGGGGGGAAACCCGAGGGGGTTTGGGGTGGGGTTGTGTGTGGGTGTGGGTGTGGTGGGTGTGGGTGTGTGTGTTGTGTGTGGTGGGGGTGGGGCTGTTTTGATTTTTTTTTTTTAAAGCCTTTTTGGTTCTTTTATTTTTTCATCATTTCACTGTTGATTCGTTTTTTGTTTATTTATTTGTTTCCCAAAAAAACAACAAATTAAAATTACTTTTCCAGAAAAAAAAAAAACCCCAAAAAAAAAAGGGCCCAAAAATGGGCAAAAAAAAAAAACTTGGCGAGCCTCAAACGAACGAGAAAACAGAGAGACAAAAGAGAGGGGGGGGGGGGGGGGGGGAGAGAGAGAGGGGAAAAGGAGAAGAGAGAAGAAAAGGGGAAGAGAAGAGGAAGGGGAAGAGAGACAAACAGATAGACAGACAGACAGACAGACAGACAGGGAAGGACAGGGGGAAAAGAGAAAAGAAAAGGAAAGGGTGCTTATCAAACCTTGTCCTATAATTTTGAGCCCGGGAAAACCCCCGGGTGGCAGTACGACCCCAAACGAAATTGCCGCCCCAATGAAAACGGAGAAGAGAGAGAGAGAGAGGGGGAGAGAAGAGAGAGAGAGAGAGAGGAGAAGGGGGGAAGAGAGAAGGAGAGGGGAAGAAAAAGGGGGAGAGAGAGGGAGAGAAGAGTGAAAAAAGAGGGAGATTGGGGGGGAGACACAGAGAGAGGGAAGGAGGATAGGGAAAAAAGGGGAGAGAGAAAAGGGAAACAGAGAGGGGAGAGATAAAGAAGAGGGGGGGAAAGGGAGAAGAAAAGGGGAAAAAAAAGGGAAAGAGAGAGAGGGGGGAAGAGGAGAGAGGGAAACAGCAACGACAAAACGGGCCCAGAAACAGAGAAAAAGAGGACAGACAGACGGGACAAAACAGACAGCAGAGAAAAAAAAGACAGGGGACTGGGGAGAGAAAACGGACAAAACACAGAAAAACAGCCCAGATACCAGAAGATGAACACGACAAATAAACAAAACCAAAACAAACACACAACATCACACACAACACCACACAACACAGACCGAGCCCCTCACACTCGGGTTAAAAGGGTTTTGGGCCGGGTTGCAAACACCTCGATGTGTTTTCCAGTTTCCCCTGAATAATTAAAGAATAAAATTTAAAGCGCGGGGCAACAGCGGTAAACCATCAGGGGCGGTGTTAAATGGCTTTGTAACGTCTTCTCTCGGGCCGGCTTTTTGCTGGGGGGGGCGTGTTTCAGGGCAAACAATTACCCATGTTCCATTTCCACACTTCGTTTGAAGATTTCACAGGGCAATTCTCTCTCTCTCTCTCTCTCTCTCTCTCTCTCTCTCTCCCTCCCTCCTTTCTCTCTCTCTCTCTCTCTCGCTCTCTCTCTCGCTCTCTCTCTCTCTTCTCTCTCTCTCTCTCTCTCTCTCTCTCTCTCTCTCTCTCTCTCCTCTCTCTCTCTCTTCCCACGCAATCCCTGCTTTTCGTACTTCTGTGTCGGTGTATCTGTTCTTCCTTCCCCTCTCTCTCTCTGTCTCTCTCTGAATATGTGTGTGTGTGTGTGTGTGTTTGTGTGTGTGTGTGTGTGTGTGTGTGTGTGTGTGTGTGTGTGTGTGTGTGTGTGTGTGTGTGTGTGTGTGTGTGTGTGTGTGTGCACGCGCACGCGCGTACGGGCGCGCTGTTTCTTGTTTTTATTGATATGTGCGTGCGTGCGTGCGTGCGTGCGTGTGTGTGTGTGTGTGTGATAGAGAGAAAGTGGCGTGCGCACCATACCTTCAGACACACACATACGCGTAAGCGCGTAAGTAGGGAGACATATAAATAGGTTAATACATACACTAACATTGCACATATGTACACACACACACACACACACACACACACACACACACACACACACACACACACACATACACACACACACACACACACACTAAAGAACGGAGAGAGAGAGAGAGAGAGAGACAGAGAGAGAGACAGAGAGAGAGAGAGACAGAGAAAGTGTGTGTGTGTGTGTGTGTGTGTGTGTGTGTGTGTGTGTGTTGTGTGTGTGTGTGTGTGTTCAGAAGACCTGAATTTTTTTGTTGTTCTAGCTTTCCTCACCACATCTGATGTAGCGGCCAGTGAAGCTGGGAAGCAACAGAACCAGCCCAACCAGCCAAAGACTCCAGTACCCGCGTCAAAGCCCTCGCTTGTTGACAACATCATCAACTGCGGATCAGACAGACGACCTACCTTGGCGCTCATCGATAGCCTGTCAATCAATGTGTCCTGGCGTGGCTCCGTGTGATGTTCGATCTCTCATAGGTGTAGTAACAACAAAAATGTCTTCTGGTCTCATAGTTGCCCCCGATGTCTCTCTCTTCACCAACGTTCCTCTGCCTGTACAAGCTTGTTTGTTTTAGACGCGAGCTGTTTTGATTTGTGCTTCAGCGTCGTTGCTGCTGCTGTTATGGTGGCTACATCGATGTATAGAGAGGCAGTCAGACAGACAGTGAGACAGACAGACAGACAGTAGATAGACAACAGACAGACAGACAGACAGCGAGACAAATCGACCGACCGACCAATCGACAGACAGATAGAGATACACAGATAGAGAGAGATAAATAGACAAACAGAAAGATAGAGATACACAGATAGAGAGAGATAAATAGATAGACAAACAGACAGAGATAAATAGATATATATAAAGATAGATAGATAGACAGATAGGTAGATGGACAGACTGTTAAATGTATTTATAGATGAACAGAAAGGAATGAGAGTTTTTACAGAAAAACATGGGAGATAGAGAGATTCAGTTTCAGTAAAGAAGTGTCACTGCGTGCGGACTCGTCCATATACGCTACACCACATCTGCTACGCTACGAGACCACAGCGCGCAAGTTTGACATCTAATGGATGAATAGATTAAGTACTAAAATAACAGCAATTAAGACGAAAGTCTCACGGATACAACTTAGCCAATGTCTTACCTGCGCATTAGCCCAACGCTATCAAGCAATGTCCACGCTACTATCATCAGTGCTTGTGTGTGTGTGTTTGCGTGCGCGTGCACGTGCATGCCTATGCGTGCACGAATGTGTGAGTGGGTGGGCCGGTGTGTACGCGCGCAAGTGTACACTGTGTGTGCGTGCATGTGCATGAATGTGTGACTGTGCGCATGTGCGTGTGTATGCATGTGTATCTGTGGACTTGTGTGAGCACTCTCCTGCATGCATGCGTGTGTGCAAGTGTGCTTATATGTATGTGAGTATGCCTGTGTACGTGGGCGTAAATGCGCGCCACACACACACACACACACACACACACACACACACACACACACACACACACACACACACACACACACACACAAACGCGCGCGCGCGAGTGCTATCAAGAAAAGAGAGAGAGAGAGAGAGAGAGAAAAGAGAGAGAGAGAGAGAGAGAGAGAGAGAGAGAGAGAGAGAGAGAGAGAGGAGAGAAAGGAGGGAAGGAAGGGCGGAATCTCTCTCTCTCTCTCTCTCTCTCTCTCTCTCTCTCTCTCTCTCTCTCTCTCTCTCTCTCTCCATCCCCCTCTCTCCCTCCTCCCTCTCTCTCTCTCCGTCACCGCTCGTTTCTTTGTTTGTCTGTTTTGTTTTGACAGTTGCTTTTCTTTTCTCCGTACAAAAATACATCACAGACGCACTAATTCCCTTTGATATCCTGACAAAATAAATGCTGGTAAATATGGAACTTCGACCTTCGATCCATTCTGAATCACCGATGATTTGCGATCACCGATTGCAGGAGAACAAAATATCTTCACTAGTCAGATTTTGTCACTTGAACCATCAGAAACACAGAACGTTGATCTTTTCTTCCAATGCCTTTTTTTTTTTTGCTCCCATTCGACGTCTGGTTGAAGTACTACTGACGGTTAAAACTTCAGTCGGGTATGGATTGTTTCAGCCGTCTGGTTATGGATTGTTTTAGCCGTCTGGTTATGGATTGTTTCAGCCGTCTGGTTATGGATTGTTTCAGCCGTCTGGTTATGGATTGTTTCAGCCGTCTGGTTATGGATTGTTTTAGCCGTCTGGTTATGGATTGTCTGCTTTGATTCACAGAGTCCCAAGTTCTGTAGACTTCGACCAACCCACTACAACGTTTACTGCCCACCGAACTAGTGAAGGTCAGACCAAACCTCCCTGCTGTCGCTTTGAAGTTCAGTTCAATAGAGTTTCTTTGAGTTCAGCTCAGTTCATTCAGCTCAGTGACCATTTTAGTGGACTACAAGACTCACAAATGTTCTGACAGACAAATGACTGCCTTGATGTTAAAAGCTATTTTAGCCTGAAAGTTAAAGATAATGCTAATTCAAAACAGTTTTTATTTTTCATTTCTTTATCTTTCAAATCTCTGCGATACCTTATCACGTGTTTTCTTTTTTAAACATTGATTAAGTTCGTTTTGAAGGTCTCCGAAAATCTTGTCCGGATCTTCCCCAAATTGGCAAACGACTTTCTGATCCCAGTAATATTTGGTTGCCCTTTGACGATTTGCTCAGCGGCCTGTTAGCTTCAAACTGAGGGCGGCATCTCCAAGGAGCTCGCTTTATCCTCACTGCTATATTAGAAATAGCTGGGACAGCGATTTCATTTTCCTCTCCAATAAAGTTTTGTTCATAAAGGATTTGTGAAAGTTGTTTTGCCAGATGATAATTGTACACACATACCCCGCCCCCCCCCCCTCTCTCTCTCTCTCTCTCTCTCTCTCTCTCTCTCTCTCTCTCTCTCTCTCTCTCTCTCTCTCTCTCTCTCTCTCTCTCTCTCTCTCTTTCCCCTTCGCCGTTCCTTTCATTGTTTCGTTTTGACAATTCTTTTTCTTATTCGTACAAAAAAAAATCCATCACAGTTTCTCTAATTCCCCTTTGATATGGTGACAATAACCGCTGGTAAATTTGATACTTCGAGCTAACGAATCTTCGACTGATTTTGAATCACCGATGATATGCAATCACCGATTGCACAAGAACAAAATATCTTGACTCGTCAGATCTTGTCACTGGAACCATCAGAAACACAGAACGATGGTCATTCCCTTCGATGTCTGTTTTGCTGCCATTCCACATCAGGTTGATGAAGTTCCCTGACGAATAAAACTCAGTCGATCATGGATTGTTTAGCTGTCTGGTATGACTCACCGAGTTCGAAGTTCTGAAGACTTTGATCATTCCACTACAAGGCTTACTGCCCACCGAACTGGCGAAGATCTGACCAAACCTCCCTGCTGTCGCTTTGAAGTTTAATTCAAAATAGCTCCTTTGAGTTCAGCTCACTTCATTCAGATCAATGACCATTTTAGTGGACTATCAGACTCATAAATGTTCTGACAGTCAAATCATTGCCTTGATGTTAAAAGCTATTGTGCCCTGAAAGTTAGACACAACGACAAATCAAAGTGTTTTTTTTTTCTTTATCTTTCAACTCTTTGCGATAACTCATCACGTGTTTTCGTTTTTTTAATTTTGATTAAGTTCATTCTCAAAGTCCCCCCAAATCTTGTCCGGATCTTCCCAAATTGACAAACGACTTTCTGATCCCAGTAATATTCCGT
>CM031595.1:162913628-162917081 GCA_018398815.1 Conus ventricosus
CCGCTCTCCTCCATCCATCCTCCTGGCAGATATGTCTTCGAGAGTGACCAGAAATAGAACTGCGCGCTGAGAGATTGAGAACTGGGTACGAATCAACATGGAGATACGTTTGCTTGCTATAGAGTCTTGATTTTTACGTCCCCAAAATCTTTGTCTGTAATGTTATTGCTGGAAAAGAAAACCTGATGTTTCCCTTGCATTTCCTTTCCTAGCCCCTACGACCAGACAAACCGTTAGGTTCCATTGGGAAAATACAATTGAAATCTGCTGAATTTTTGTTCCTGCGCACGGCGAAGTTATATGATATGTAATGAAAATAACAATTAAACAGTGTCGGAGACTGACACAGAAACCTTGCGCGCTAATACTATCCCTGCTCACATGAAGACAAAATACTACAGAGGTCGAAACTTTTTTTTACTTCAAGTCTTTGTCCAGTAATGTACTTGAAAACGTTAACGTTCATTCCTCTTAATTATTGACTTTACAAAAATCAAACAAATAAACATGCAAAGAAACAAAAATACTATATGTTAAAGACCAGTTTAATGTGTGGAGAGTTCACTTGCCGACACCAGCAGACAGACAGACAGACAGACAGGAACAATACGCTAGCAAACACATAAGTAATACCAAGTTTAAGGAAAAAAAACACACCCTTTCATCACTACGAATTGAACTAAAAAGGATAACAAAGTAACATAAAGACATAACAACGAAAATTACCACAATGACAACTAATTAAAACTTATACACACAAAAAACGTATATTACTGTTGATTACACTACAAAACCCAAAAGCTTTATAAATATCAACTAAATGGGGTTTTTTTCATCCTGCACCACTATTCATAAACACAAACATTTAAACACAATTCCATCACCGCAACTGCAACTGAAAATAATGAAAAGTTCCATCACCATCAACGAAACTTTGGAGAGAAAAAAATAAACAAGTGGGGTAACGTTTGCTCCCATAAGAAAACCTAACACAGAGCAACTTTTATTCAAGACTGGCACAGCCTTTTAAACTTGAATAAAGTCTTGAATAAAAGTTGCTCTGTGTTAGGTTTTCTTATGGGAGCAAACGTTACCCCACTTGTTTATTGTTTACTGTTCCCTGCCTCATTTCATTTCCAATTTGGAAAAAAAGTCAAACCCTACATGACCGACAACTGAACTAAAAGACAATCAATCTGCATTAAAACTAAACGAACTAAGATAGTAGAAACTAAACAACATTATCTGACAAAAAAGTTGATATCTGCATTCCATAACCTCCACAACAAAACCATAACAAACCTCCATCTCCACTAACTGAACAGAAAGGGGATTTTGTTCATCACCTCTAAGCAGTCAGAAACCTGCATAAAATGTCAAAAAATATTCACTCAATGAACTAACTAGTCAAAAACTGCATCATCACTAACTGAAATATGAAGTCAAAAACAGTACTATCACTCATAGTACTAAGAAGTCAAAAACCGCATCATCACTAAATGAGCTGAGAACGCAAAACAGCATCATCACCAAATGAGCTGAGAACGCAAAACAGCATCATCACCAAATGAGCTGAGAACGCAAAACAGCATCATCACCAAATGAGCTGAGAACGCAAAACAGCATCATCACTAAATGAGCTGAGAACGCAAAACAGCATCATCACCAAATGAGCTGAGAACGCAAAACAGCATCATCACTAAATGAGCTGAGAACGCAAAACAGCATCATCACTAAATGAGCTGAGAACGCAAAACAGCATCATCACTAAATGAGCTGAGAACGCAAAACAGCATCATCACTAAATGAGCTGAGAACGCAAAACAGCATCATCACTAAATGAGCTGAGAACGCAAAACAGCATCATCACTAAATGAGCTGAGAACGCAAAACAGCATCATCACTAAATGAGCTGAGAACGCAAAACAGCATCATCACTAAATGAGCTGAGAACGCAAAACAGCATCATCACTAAATGAGCTGAGAACGCAAAACAGCATCATCACTAAATGAGCTGAGAACGCAAAACAGCATCATCACTAAATGAGCTGAGAACGCAAAACAGCATCATCACTAAATGAGCTGAGAACGCAAAACAGCATCATCACTAAATGAGCTGAGAACGCAAAAAGCATCATCACTAAATGAGCTGAGAACGCAAAACAGCATCATCACCAAATGAGCTGAGAACGCAAAACAGCATCATCACTAAATGAGCTGAGAACGCAAAACAGCATCATCACTAAATGAGCTGAGAACGCAAAACAGCATCATCACTAAATGAGCTGAGAACGCAAAACAGCATCATCACTAAATGAGCTGAGAACGCAAAACAGCATCATCACTAAATGAGCTGAGAACGCAAAACAGCATCATCACTAAATGAGCTGAGAACGCAAAACAGCATCATCACCAACAGAACTAAGAAAAAAAAGCATCATCGCTAAAAGAACTAAGAAGTCAAAAACTGCATCATCGCTAACAGAACTAAGAAGTCAAAAACTGCATTATCATTAAAAGAACAAAGAAGTCAAAAACTGCATCATTATTAAAAGAACAAAGAAGTCAAAAACTGTATCATCATTACAAGAACAAAAAGTCAAAAACTGCATCATCACTAAACGAACTAAAAAGTCAAAAACGGCATCATCACTAATGGAACTAAGAAATTAAAAAAACTGCATATTCGCTTAATATACTCTCAAAAAAAAGAAACTTGACACTATTGTAATTTGGATTTGTTGTGAAAATAAGGGATGTAGTGAAATTGTCATATCAGTATTTTGTAAAGCGACCACTGCACTTGCTAAACCTGCAAACTCACGTCCTTTGAACATCCAAATGTCCGTCTGGCTGATGTTACAATCAATTCCTAATTTTGCCCATTTTGCCTTTCACGTGCACAGTGGTGAGCTGTAACTCGGCATTCTGACACGCTTTTCCGTTGGGTATAAAAATCCAAAGCAACCATGGGTCAAACAATGCACATAACACTACTGCCGGCAAAAGAAGAATGCCAAGGTTGTCTGATGCTCAACGCAATAACGCAGTTGGACGATTGCAAGCAGGGGCCACTCAGCAAGGCGTGGCAAGGCACTTTGGTGTGTCCAGACAGACCATTGCTGCATTATGGACCCGCTACAACATCGCTCACAGTGTGAGGGACAGGCCGAGGTCAGGTCGACCCAGGGTCACTACTGCTGCTCAGGATCGTTACATCCGTGTGCGCCACCTTCGAGACCGCACTACAACGGCAACATCCACAGCGCTCCAAATTCCGGGAAATCGAAGAATTTCTGATCAAACAGTTCGCAGTCGTCTCAGGGAGGCCGGCCTTTTTGCTTGACGACCAGTTCGACGGAATATTCTGAACGCAGGTCACATGGCAGCACGTCTTCAGTGGTGCCGATACAGAGTGGGGTGGCCACGTGCACGATGGAGAACAGTTTTGTT
>CM031595.1:162919681-162924681 GCA_018398815.1 Conus ventricosus
CTTCTACACGTTAGTGACGGTGATTATCTGCCCTTGTTCTCTCTGCACGCACCTTTCGCCCTGCTTCCCGTTTGCGCCAAAACCCGTTAGCGACACTGCGTGTACTACACACCACACACTGCAGGCATCTCGACTTGTGTCTGGGCGGATTCAAGTAAAAGCTTGTCGTGTACATTTCGTCTAAGCTTCAGGTTGGAAAACAAAAGGAGAGTGGGATAGTAAAAAGAAGGAATGGGTGAAGGGATTGGGAAATCCGGAGGAGGGGGGGGGGGGGGGGGGGGGGGGAGGAGAGAAAGGCAGGGGACGAATATCCATGGACAAGAGTTGTAGGGGAGAGAAGGGTTTTGAGGCGGGGGTGGGGGGGGGGGGGGTGGATGAAGGGGAGGGGGGTGACAGAAGTGTTGAAGATGCATGTTAATTTGTCTCCGGAATACGATGTTAATCACTCATACACACACACACCCCACCACACACACAAAACACCACCCCAATGCGCGACGCACACAGTCAAACCCACACAAATAACTCGGATGCACACACACAAAATCCCCAACACACTACCTACACTACAACAACAACAACCACAAACCACAACACACACACAAAAACCCCACACCCGCAGGACATGGAACAAATCTGTATTGACAGCAATTAACGTGTTTTTTTTCTTTTTTTAATAAACAAGTAGGTTCCCAAAGTCTAGACAAAAACTGGCCATCCCCATTGTCGACAGAGAAACAGGGCCATCCCATTGTCGACAGAGAAAAAACCCTGCATCAACACCAAATGGACCCAAATGAGGAAAGGGGCCCCAAAAAAAGGTTTTCAACACGTGATGATTTGGAGGGCGGTTCGACAGACAACACACCCCCCCAAATGACCCACCCTTCGATGCTGTCATCCTGACCCTTTTCGAGGGAAAACCCGCGAGCGCTTTGCTTCAGAACAGGTCTTCCAAGATCCTCTCACGATTTGGAAGTTGAACCGGGTCACTGTTTTTGCGGGTTTTGGAAAAGAAGAAACTTCAGCAGAAAGCGTGCTTTTCAAGGGCCGGAAAAAAATTTTCAAGGGCTCGGAATGGCCAATGCCACAATCAGAATTTTTGCCCCAAAAAAAAAACTGTAATAATCCAGTAAGCGTTGTGTTCCTCCCAAAATTTGACCAACTTTTAATTTAAAGATACTTGATCAAAAAAAAAAACCCCCCCCAATTTTTTTCCCTTGTTTTGGGGGGGTTTTTACACCAATAAAACACGAACGTTTCAAATACATGACCTTCCCCCGTATTGACGCACATGTTGGGGGGGAAAGGGCAATAACTTCAATTTCCCGGTTTTCTAGAAACTAGAGTTAGGGTTTTTGCTTGGGGGGGGGGGGGGGGGGGGGGGGGGGGGGGGGGGGGGGGGGGACTGGCGTTGTTGTGCAATAAACCTGAACGAAAACGACAGTTTTTTCTTTTTCTTTCTTTTTTTTTTTTTTCTTTTTTTTTTTTATTTTTTAAATTTTTTTTTTTTTTTGCTTTTATACCCATCAAAATCTGAATTGGCTCCCCATCCCACACCCCCCCCCCAAACACCTTTGCCATAAGAAAAAAAAAAAAGGTTGAGGTTTCATCCTGAAGGGCAGGGGTTCAAGGACCTGCCAGAAGTTCACCGCTCGGGGTGAAAAGCAAACCCCCCCCCTTTTGCCTTTCGCCGCCTTTACTTTCCCGAACTCATCGGTACCGTGTAATAATGTGGGTGAGACATGGAAATTTTTAAGATTGTCCCCAAAAAGGGTTTGAACTCAAGACCCGCCTCCGCAGCCCCAAACTACTACACCTTTGGGGGTGGTGGTCCCCGAAACCTCAGAGCTCTGTGCGGGTGCCCCCCCCCCCCCCCCCCCCCCCCCCCCCCCCCCCCCAAGTCTTTCTTTACAAACGGCGAGCAAACAGCGCGACACGACCAATTTTTCAGTAGTGTAACAAATTTCCCCGGTATTTGGTCAACCATTGGAGCAGGTGTGCTAGACTGCGCTCGCCCCCTCTTCTCTCTCTCTCTCTCTCTCTCTTTCTTCTCTCCTCTCTCTTCTTCTGTTTCTCTCTCTCTCTCTCTCTCTTCCCCTCTCTTCCTCCTCCTGTCTCTTTATCTGTTTTCTCTTCTCTCTCTCTCTCTCCTCTCTCTCTCTCCTCTCTTCTCTTTCCCTCTCTCTCTCTCTCTCTCTTTGCCGCGCGTGCACACACACACAACCCCAACACCCACAACAACACAACCGCGCGCCGCACGCCCCACGCCACACACAACACCACCACCACACCCACAAACACACACCACGACTTTCTTGACTTACTTTATTCAACGTTAGAGGCCCTTTTTCCAGTTTTGGGGTGTTCGTTGGGGCCCAGTTCTACGGTTAATTTTACATGGGGGAATATAATTTCCCAACTTTTAAATCAACACTCTGGGTCGTAAATGTCTTTTTTTTGTTCCAGTGTTGGCCAAAAGGCTTTTGAAAGCATTTTAGAAGGGGGTGGCCCCCCGGTCTGGCAAACGTTTCCGGGGAGACCACTCGGGGGGAAAAAAATTTTATTGAATTTATTCTTGATCTTGCTTCTCGTTTTTAGAGAATTTCCCCAAGGTCAGTAATTAATTTTAAGCAGGGGCATTACTTTGTAGACCCTTCAATGTTTAAATTCAATGATTTCGCCTCTGAGCTCGTGTTCTAAGCTTTTTTTTTATAGTCCTTTTGCTCTCCGAGTAAGGCTTCTTTCAAATGACTGAGGGTCGGTTGCTCGGGCTGCCTCTTTTATTTCTCTACAAAGCGTTTTTTTGGATGGGGTGCCAGACACAATGCCCATTCCTTTAAAAGCCACACACACCACAAAGCGACTTTTTTTTTTTAAATCTGGAATTCCACAACGATTACATCCTGTGTTTGTATATGAAGGAAAAATAGGAGGATGGGTGTCACGCACGAACTGACACGGGTCGCTTCAGTGACAATTGTGGAGTGTGGCCTGTCCATTGCCAGGGTGGCAGTGGCCGTGAAGTGCGTGATTCCTGCCGGGAATTTGCTTACCTGTCAACTCTTGGAGGGGGGAGGAAGGAGAACATCGGACTCGCCGGAATAGTGGGGTTTACGTGTGTAAACAAACACTCGTGAAATTGGAGTTCTTCGATGTTCGTGGGGAATTCCGTGAATGTGAGTGCTGTCTTGTGAGTTTCCGAGGTGAACTCGGAGTGTCGTGGTGTGTCTGCAAGTTAGTACGAATTGAGGCGTTATCCACGAAGGTTGGGTTGGCCTCGTACTCATGTTTGTTTCTGCCATTGGGGCAGGGGTCTCGGTATGCCCTCGACCGACTTTTGAAGGTTTGGCTACCAGGGTTAGACTGTCGGTGTTTCGGTGTTCAGCGACGGGTTCTGCACGTACCAGGGCGTTGGCTGTCTGGCAGTGTCCCGGCGACTGAGGGTGTCGTCCAGTGTGTCGTCCAGTGTATCGTCCAGTGTGTCGTCCAGTGTACCAGAGTGAAGACGATCGATGTTTCGGTGTTCAGCGACGGGTTCTGCACGTACCAGGGCGTTGGCTGTCTGGCAGTGTCCCGGCGACTGAGGGTGTCGTCCAGTGTGTCGTCCGCGTCTTGATTGTCGGTGTTTGGTGTTCAGCGACGGGTTCTGCACGTACCAGGGCGTTGGCTGTCTGGCAGTGTCCCGGCGACTGAGGGTGTCGTCCATTGTGTGTCGTTCCTGTTGTTGTCTAAGGTTGTTTCCGGCGAGTTTTATGTACCTCCCCTACACAGCAAATCCGTGAGGGTCGGCCCCTCAGGTTGTGGGAGTTGTCACCGCCACTTCCACTGTCATCCTGCCCACTTCTCTGCCGGAGTGGGGACGCACATGGAGCCGGCAGGGTGCTTTCCCGGTCGGGACGTCATCTCCCTCCACAGTCCGAGGGTGTGGCAGTTCCTCTGACTTCAACTGTCTCTTCAGGGTGGGCAAGCGTCTTGAGGGCCCACGCAGTATACCATCAGTGTGCGACTCGCTAGTGTGGTTGGTGCCCGGTAGGGAGGGAACCGCGCTCTTCGACGTGTCACGACGTTACCTCCCTATTTCATATCAGGCGCTTCAGTGAAGGTTGTGTGGTTTGGGCGGTTGCACTAGTGTGAGAGCGTTGTAAAGCAGACCGACGTTTATATAATCATATTGGGAAACGCTGTGTTGCCGTTGTTTTTTTTTGTTTGTTGTGTTTTTTTTTTTTGGAAGGAGATTGTGTTTTTTTTGTTTTGTTTTTTTGTTGTTTTTTTTTCCTTGCGTGTGTCAAGTACCCGCCAGGGTCTTCGGATGAAGTATTGAAAGTACAACATTGGGTGCGGGGTACTTGAACAATTGGGTTTGTTGAACATTTGGGGGTTAAGCTTTGGTGTCCGAGGGTTTGACACCGGCATATAAAAATTAGCATAAAGAATACATTTGAAAAAAAAAGGCATTGCGTGGGCATCTCGGGTTTTATGACGTATCAACCTTGCTTGATATTTCAGCCCGGGATTACCAGGTGATGTGATTTCACCCTTGTCCCTTCTGGTATTGGCCTTTAGTGGGCTGAGGTGTGTATCTGTGCCTCCTGAGGGAAGGGTCGTTATATGTAGACGTGCAGCACATGCGTGCACGGGTATGCATAAGGGGCCATGCGCTGAGGGTCGGGTGTTGTTGGGTTCTTTTGGGGTTTGTTTTTTATGTGTGTGTGTGGGGAAAAACTGCCTATGTGTGTTGGATATATAAAGGTATTGGCGTTTCATCTGCCATTCTGTGGGTGAGAGTGCGTGTGTGAATGCAAATAAAGCCTTCTGTTTGTGCACTGTATTTTCTTTTGTGTGTGTGTTTGTTGTGTGGCGTTCATACTCAGTAAAAGGGGGAAAGGGGTGGTTATAACGGGGGATATATTAATACATATATCCCTGTCTACTGTCTTATACAGTGACAATGGGTGCCCCACTAAATTAAAAAAAAAAAAGGGAAAACTGGAATTGGA
>CM031595.1:162932181-162947181 GCA_018398815.1 Conus ventricosus
CCATAAGGTGTACAAGACAGATTCAAATCAAAGGAATGGGATTATTTTGTGCTCTTGAAGCTGGCGCAAAGACAGGATCAGGGGTAAGTGCAAAGGCCTGAAATGGCTGTCAACTAAGGGGAAGGTCATATATTTGAGGACTGTTTGTGACTTTATGGGTGAAGATCCGCCCCCCCCCCCCCCCAAAAAAAAAAAAGGGGGGAGGGGGAAATAATTGGTGTGGGGGGGTGTTCTTTTGATCAAGTATCAGTTTAACATTAATTAAATGTCGGCTCAAATTTATGGTAGGCCTCAAACGCTGACAATGCATTCTATAGTGATGTAGTAGCATCCTAATTTTGGCGTGTGGCCTGCTGGATACTAACAGAGCAGCAGTAATTATCCATCTTCCGCGCTAGGACCATGTACGGTTAGTAGAGTCAGGTTCAGCCCCTCGTTTCTTCCAGTCCAGCCTACTGACCAACTGACTGACTGATCGACTTCCACCCCCACCTCCAACCCCCCAACCCCACCCCCACCACCACCACCACCACCACCAACCCTGTTCTTCAAAGAAGACCAAAGGAACGTACTTCACGACTAGATCAACTAAAAGTCTTCTTCACTCCAGAAGGAAGCATGCACATGTGCAACGCTAAAGACAAGGGGGCTGGGAGGGAGAGAGAGAGAGAGGAGAGAGAGAGAGAGAGAGAGGAGAGAGAGAGAGAGAGAGAGAGAACGGGGGGGGGGGGGGGAATGGGGGGAAGGAGGGGTTGATGGAGGCACGGGGGGGAGGGGGAGAGAGCGGAGTGGAAGTGGAAGTAGTTGGGGGGGGGGGGGGGGGCGGGGGGGGGGGGGAGTTTGGTAAACACTTGCGCCCGTTGTTTTTGCCTGAAGCAGCCAGGGCAGCTGTACCACATGAAATGGAGGTCTGCCTACTTCTCCTGGCTGCACTGCTGAAGACTTGTGTCTGGTGCTGTCACCGGCATTCCTGTCTGGTGGGCTAGTTCTTTCTTTCTTTCTTTCTTTCTTTCTTTCTTTCTTTCTTTCGCGTTCCGGCTATGCTAGATCCTCAATCCGATTAGTTAGGCGAAGTCTACAGTCCGCCGCAGAGGCCCCACCGGTCCCACAGCTTCTGCTGGCCCTCAACCGGACTGGGCCACGTCTGGCGTCTCAAGGATTCCAAAAAGTAACAGGACTGTAGGATGTGAGTGGGAGTTGGCCACATGGGCACTGACCGGTGTCTGGGGGACATGATGTTGACGATCTACCGTCTTTATCGTCGTCATTCACTCATGACTTTACTGACCTCGGTGACTGCCGCCACAGTTCGTCAATACCCCTCCTCATTTCCAGACTCTCTCTCTCTCTCTCTCTCTCTCTCTCTCTCTCTCTCTCTCTCTCTCTCTCTCTCTCTCTCTCTCTCTCTCTCTTCAGCCGTACGTTACAGCACAGCGGTGGAGGGGGTTGTTGTTGCCGTCGTTCGGAGGTTGTGAAGACAACAGTCACCGATGTGGAACCTGGTGAATATTTGGTGTCTTGAGTCTCCAGTGTCCCTCCCCTCACAGACCTCAGGGTCGTCGCTGGACGACAGTCCAGTGATGTTTATAGGTAAGCTGACCATGGAGGTCACATCGATTGCCTGGATAGGAGATAGTCATTATCCTTGCTGTTGTGGTCAGGATGCTGATGACGCCATCTATTCCTCTTGTTTCTGCGTTCGGTGAGCAGGATTTCATGATTTATACTACACACCAGTTCATGCTACACAGTGACCCATTCCACCAGCAGTAGCCCAACTTTTTCGAACCACGGACAACAACTTTTGATTCAGCACATAAGTTTAATAAGAGTTCAGGGTTATGGTAGAGGTAAAGTAGTAACAGGACCGTTCGAATGATTGTAAATCGCCCTGCTCCTGAGGGCAAAGACAGTCTGAATCTGAGGAAGACTTCGTTATCAGATTAATTGGGGGGGGGGGGGGGGTGTCATTAGTGGAAATACGCATGACTTGTGGAATTCTTGTGTTCGTATGATACAGCTGGCGGCATGACTAATCAATATTGAAAGGTCTAGCAGACGATAGACAGAGAGGAGGGTCATGAAATCTGTGGTTGGACAAAAAGAACAACACACTGGAACTGCCTCAGAATCCGCCACAACATGTGCCTCAAAGGCTCGACTGTGCAACACAACTTGGTTTTTTTTTTTAATGAAGGCTGATCCTCTGACCGATGTTGCATACAGCTTTGAGTGCATCAAACATAGTATGGGGCTTAATCTGCAGTTGTGGACTAGGACTGCATACACACGCCGCTATTGTAAGACAAAATGGCGGCCGCAGAATCGCTGAGGCCAATGTTTGGCTCTTTTCATTATTCCACAAATACATTTTTCTCTCGACGACAAAGATCTGCAGTAGCAGTTTGGAACATGAGATGCACTCTGAATCGGTCATGCTCAGATCAAGCAATGACGAGGAATATGTAGGTATACTAGCTTCGTAAGCGGATAATACCAATTTTCAACAACAACAACAAAAACAAACAGTTATTATCTTCCAGGAAAACGGGGTTTTGCCGTTATTCCTCGAGATCATTACTTTTCCGTGAGGTAATCGCTGTTTTCCCTCATATTCCTTTCAGACCACATGTGTTACCCCTGTCTTCCAAAGGAAACCATTTACTATCTGTTTCACCCCTTGGGATCACAGCTGTTTTTCTTTTTCCTATTTTCGCGCGGTCACGCGGTTTATTACTCTTAAGACAAATAACGACTGACAGAAAAGAGCTGCTATCCTCGAGACCACAACTGTTGTCTCTACTTCCCGACTCGGCGTCTAATCGATCCTCATGAAAACGGGAGAAACAGTTATTCTGCTCTGGCAATAGAAACAATTCTTATCATCCAGAAACAGGAAAAAAACAGTTATCATCCTCAAGAAACAAGAAAACCAGTATTTCCTTTCTAGAAAACTGGAAAAAAACAAGAATTATCCTCAGGAAAACAACGAGAAAATATCATCCTCTGGAAAACAGAAAAAAAACAATTATCCTCAGAAAAACAGCGAAAACAGTTACTATCCTCGGGAAAACGGAAAAAAATATATATTTACATTATCCTCAGAAAAACTGAGGGAAAACAGTTGTTATCCTCAGGAATCAGGGAAACCAGTTGTGATTCGGAGGAAATGAGGTGTGATCCTCAGAATAATAACTCTTTCCCTCTTTTCGCTATTTTCCTCCAAGATCATAACTGTTACTTTTTGTCCTTGAGGAAAACAACTATGTATCACCTTAAGACGCTCGTGTGCCCCCATAGATGAAGTCAACGATCTTTGTCTGCAAGCACCAGAAATTAGAGACAAGGGGGTTCAAACGGATCTTCACAGGACCGATAAACTGGAGAGATGTTGGCCAAGATACAGTCAGAAAGAAAACGAAACAGAGAATGGTGGAGATGACGGGAAGGGGGGTGTGTGTGGGGGGGGGGGGGGGGGGGGGATGGGGGAATGCAGGAAGAACTCACAATTACTAGCCAGAGAGGGAGGGCGAACAGAGTGCGAGAGACTGCTACGCATTAAAATGCGCAACGACGCCCACATGTTTGAAAGCTCTAATACGCTCGTTACCCTGTCTGTCTGTCTGTCTGTCTGTCTGTCTGTCTCTCTCTCTCTCTCTCTCTCTCTCTCTCTCTCTCTCTCTCTCCCTTTATTTCACACACACACACACACACACACACACACACACACACCACACACACACACACACACACAGCACGCACGCACGCACGCACGCACGCACGCACGCACGCACGCACGCACGCACACACACACACACACACACACACACACACACACACACACACACACACTTCATGCACGCGCATGTAGGTTAGACAGAAAACATTGTCAAACCAAGTACAAATTCTTTAATGAACCATTCAATTTTCCGTTTTTGTTGTTGTTGTGTTGTTTTTTAACCCAAACAATCAAACAAGCAAGTAAAGAAAGAAAGAGAAAGAAGAAAGAAATGAATGAATGAATGAATGAACAAATAAACAAATAATAATCTCCGTTGAGTAGAACTCGTGATTAATTTTTTTTACTGACTTTAGGTTCTTGATGACAGCTCTGACATGGCCCTCGGTGTCGGCTGGGCTACAACCAGCATGAATTGAATTGAACAGACGATCAAAGACAACATTAAAACAAAAACCTGGA
Source organism: Conus ventricosus (assembly GCA_018398815.1). Classification (NCBI taxonomy): domain Eukaryota; kingdom Metazoa; phylum Mollusca; class Gastropoda; order Neogastropoda; family Conidae; genus Conus; species Conus ventricosus. The sequence goes on from CM031595.1 coordinate 162,936,383, forward strand.
GCTTTTTGACGATCGATAGACGTGGAATATCACAATTACTGATTCCTCATACGCACATGGGTACAAAAATCGTAATGATTTTTTTTTTTAATTATATATTTTTTTTAATTTAAAAAAAAACAACGACAGCTTCCAAAGACTCACAAGAAAACTAAACTCAATTTCTGTACAGCAAGCCAAAATGAATACACTACACCGTGCTCCATATTGGATTGGATCACATTAATGTTGTCACCCCTGCCAGACTGGAGGGAATAGAACATTTTCTCTTGTTCGTATAGGCTTTTTACACGTAAAGAAACAGATACCTCTTGAGAAAGTTCTTACTGAATTGGGCTTTGTTCTTTTGTTTACTATCCAATATGGATGATGTTGGGCTTTTTCCCTAAAGATTCATTTTGTTCACACGTCCTTCAAAAGAGTCAAAGTCTGTGAATCTCTGTCCGTCAGTCTGTCTGTCTGTCTGTCTGTCTGTCTCTCTCTGTCTCTCTCTCTCTCTCTCATTCTCGCTCGCTCACACACACCACACACCCCACACACACACCACCCACACACCACACACATGTGCCACACAACCACACACACACCACACACACACACCCACACCCAAAACCCCACACACACACACACACACACACTGTGCAACACCCACACACACACACCACCACCACACCAAACACACACACCCCCACACCCCCCCCCCCACCCCACACCACCACACACCCCCCACACCCACACACACCACACACCCACCCACCCAACACACCACCCCACACCCACCACACCCACACACACCCACAACACCACCACCCCCATACCCCCAAACCCCACCACCCCCCCCCACCACACACACCCCACACACCACACAACCCACCACACACATACCACACCACACACCACACACACACACCACACCAACACACACCCACACAACCACACACCACCACACACCACCACACAACACACCACCCCACAAAACACCCACACACCACAACACAACCACACACACACACACACCACCCATACCACCACACACACACACCACATACCACACACACACACCAACACCCAAACACACACCACACACACACCACACACACACACCACACACACATACCACACACACACACCACCAACCACACCACCACCATACCACACACACCACACACCACACACACACACACACACAACCACACACACATCCCACACACACACCACACACACCAACACACACTACCACACACACACACACACACACACACAACCACACACATACCACACACACACACACAACACACACAAACACACACACACACACACACACATCCACACACCACCAACACACACACCAACCACACACACACACACACACACCCACACCCACCACACACACACACACACACAAACCCAAACAACACCCACACACACACACACCACACCACACCATACCACACACCACACACACACATACCACACACACACACACACACCACACACACACAACATACCACACACACACAACACACCCCACACAAAACACACACACACACCCCATACCACACACACACACAAAACACACACACACACACACACACACACACACACACAAAACATACCACACACACACACACACACACACACTGTAAACCCTCGGGTGATGTCGATGGAGGAAGGACTAGCGCACAGCCCAAACACACTCACAGCTTGCTTACGATCTCATTCATATATCATGCATCCGTCACATCAAACCACTAGTAAAGTCTATAACTTTACTACACATGATCATAGAACGAAACATCAATGCATATGGAATCAAATGAAATAAAACATTCTCTCTTTCCTGAACTTCACAAAATCATTTATCTAAAACATCATTAACTAACCGGGTATAAATAGATTTCTACTTTACTGGCCAGGTGATCTTAACTATTCACGAATCACTGTCTTTTCTTTTCTTTTCTTTTTCTTTTCACTGTCACTTTCACAAGCACGACACAACTGCTGGCACTGGTTTTGGTCTGATGGCGCCTGGTCAGGTTAGACTGTTGGCACTGGCGTTGGTCTGTCGATGAAAGTGGCGCTGGCCAAGTATGAGGTCGAACCCAGTGAAGATAGAACAGTGACTATCAACATCGATCTGTTCTCCTTTCTTTCTTCCTGCATTAACGCATTGCACTCTCTCTCTCTCTCTTCTAGTCTGCTCTTATCAAATGGACATGGTTGCTTTTCTTTTCTTTTTTTCTTTTCTTTCTTTTCCTCCTCATTAGTTAGCAGCTCTCTCTCTCCACATCTCTCCTCAGTCCTTCCTCTGCAGACTATCTCATGCTAATCTCTCAACTTGGTTCTCTTCTCTCCTCCCCTCATCTCTCTGCTTTTCTCTCCTCAGAGATTACACTCAGACCTCTCTCTCTCTGTCTCTCTGTTCGTTCTCCCCTCGTTCTCCCGTTCTCCCACTCTCACATCCTTCTTATTCTGTTCCGATCTGTCCAAAAAGGGCGAGTACCATTGGTCAGTATTTTTACCCCTGATACCCGAAGTTATCTCCCTCTAATTCCATTGGATATTCAAATCATGACAGTCACGCCTACACACCTTACTCTCTGTGGTGGTCAATTGGTCATTTAATTGATTAGCTAGATTTCACCCCCACCACACACTACCTTCCCCCCTTTCCTACTTAACTGGCGCCGTGTGGCTTAACTCGTGGACACTGGTCACTCTAAAGTGGCTAGATGAGTCTGGCCCAGGCACTGAGATCGGTCCGGGCAGACATCGAGGCGTCGGTCAAACGGCTCTAGTCTGTCTGGGTGGGTCGGACCGTCTCCGTGAAGGATGAGAATTAGCCTCCCCCTTGTGCCCAAATTGGCTGAGGCGATGCTTGAAGGCGTCGGGATGTCTGAGTTTGGACTTATGTCCAGTTGAAGTGGCGGCGACGGACCACACTTTGGTTGTGTTGAATTTTGACCGTGACAATTTCCCCCTTGCAAAAGACTATGCACCGCATTGTCTCAAAACAACGGTACAAAAAAGACAACAACCGAATTTGCTGAACCACAGCTACACGTGCAAAGTTTGAAAAATACTTTACAACCAACGGTTTAAAATTATAAAATATATCATTAGTGAATACCACTCCAATGAGTTATCATTGACGTGCGCTCTTGCGTTATTTCAATTCATTTTATAACGACCTCTGTGCGCCCTTATGCAATTCCCCTACCTGCGGATTGGCCATATCTTCTCTTCACAATTCTTATGAAAAGCACAATATAATATGATCACGATCCATGACACTTCACTGAGGAATCTCCATCCTCACTTATTGCAAATAATGCATCACTACACAAGCGACTGTATGCTCCAAGCATAACTACATCCACATGAACAAGTCTCACAAAGAAAATATGAACAAGTCTCACACAAAATATAACCATAGCCAACTGGGAATGAACCCATATCCACTCAACATAACTGTAATCAACACATATTATCAACAAAGCACCCCGGATATGACTGACTTCCTCTGAGTTGCAGCTTGCTAGACTACACGACTTAAATAGTCAGCTCGACATTCTGTCGACCTGGAATGTACTGCACTCGATACCTGTAGGGCTGCAGTGCCATCGCCCAACGCAGCACTCTGCTGTTTTCAACTGCGCCTCCTGCAGGAATTTGAGTGGTTGATGATCCGTCTCTATCACGAACTCTTTCCATACAAGTATTTGTGGAACTTCTGCACGGCCCACACGACAGCTAAACACTCCTTCTCTACAGTTGCGTACCCTTCTTCACACTTTGTCAACTTCCTGCTAGCATACTCACAGGAAACTCGACCCCTTCATGCTCCTGCAACAATACTGCACCTATCCCACCACCTGATGCATCTGTCCGCAACAAAAATGGTTTGGACATATCTGGTAGCTTCAAGATGGGACGGGAACCTAGTCTTTCCAGCACCGTCTGCAGTGCTTGCTCTGCAGCGTCTGACCATTCGACCACTGCCGGTTTCCCTGCCTTGACCAAATCACTGAGAGGACTCGTGATTGCAGCAAAATTTGGGACAAACTCCTATAGAACCCAATAAAACCTAGCAGACTCCTGACTTCTGTTTTGGTCTTTGGTCTCTCTGAATTCATCATCTTCTCCACCTTTCCTCTTTCCGGCTGCTTTGTGTCGCCTCCGACAACAAAACCTAGGAACTCCTACTGTCTAGCCCTTCATACAGTGACACATCCCTGTATGACTCTTCTGGAAACTTAGACAACAAAAATCTCCCCTTCTTCTGCTGGGTCTCTTTCACCTCATCAATGATTGCTGCTGCGCCTATGTGCTGAGTATATTTGCGGAGGAAATTTGCATGGAAAAGTTTTGGTTTCCCATTCACATCAATTCGGTAATCCCGATCTACCTTTTCAGTGATGGTGAATGGTCCCTTCCAATGCATCAGCAGCTTGTTGTGATCCGTGGGAAGCAGTAACAGGACTTGATCTCCCACCTTGGGGGATTGCTTCCTCACCTTCTGTCATATTGCTTCTTCTGAATGACCCTAGCTCCTGCAAACTTTCCCTTGCAACCTTACATGTCTCATACCTGTGCCCACCTTTGGAACAGGGCGAGATTGGGCCAATCAGATCGACGGCCACTCTCCTGAATGGTGTGTCAATTAAAGGGGGATGTTTAAGAGGCGCCTTCCTCTTCACCCCTCTTGTGGCTGACCTTTGACACACATCACATGACATGCAGAAACGCTTGATGTCTGCCATTGCTCCTGGCCAATGAAAGTCATCAAAGATTCGGTCAGCTGTTTTGCTGGTGCGAGATGACCCGCCATGAGCGACTCGTGACCCACTGACATGACAGTGTCACGATAACCTGCTGGTACCTCTAACTGAGTGGTCACCTTACCTGTCTTCCCCTTGGTGAAACACTCGGTACAACAGCCCACCTTTCACAAGAAATTCTGTCTCACCTCCTCTAACCACCTGTTTCTCTCCACCTCTTGCCAACTCCCAAGACTTCACGAGCGAAGGGTCTTGTTCCTGCGCTGCCCTAAACTCATCAGGCGACACATCTATGCCTGACTTCCTTGCTGGAACGACTAACGGTTTATCACCCTTTTCCTCCTTCTTGCTCCGTGTTTGAACTGCTGCCCCTGTAGCAGTCAACAACTCAGGATCCCCTGGATCCCTTGCACCTGGAATATTTCCGATGATCAAATCATGAAGGGGTTTCTCCATCACCAACGCAGACAACTCGCCTGAGAAGTAAGGGGTACGTACTTCTATCTTAGCAACTGGAAACTCCCTCACAGTGCCATCGATTAGAGTACAGGTCTGGATTTGCCCTGTCAAATCCCTTTATCGACCAGCGTTGTTCGTACTAACACCGCATGAACAACCAGTGTCTCGTAACACTTTCACCCTCTGCTGGCCAATCCACCCTTCTTCCACTGGTAACGAACCACTCAGCCTAGTGCCCTCCATCCCTGACACTGACTGCTGTCCAGTGCTAGCCATAGGCTGCACACCACCCTCTTCAGACTGAATCCCTTTTGGTTCCACTGCAGGTCGTTTCCCTTGACGACCCTTATCCACCTCTTGCAAGGCTGCTGCCTCTGGAACCTCATGCGACAATCCTCGCCAATGTCCTTCTTGTGACAATGAAAACCTAATGTCCTTTGCCCTTCCTTCTGCCCCACACTGGGTTTGCAGACTTTGTAGAAAACTCCTGGTCTCCTTGCACTCTTCTACCTGTGCCTGGCACCTGTTTCTCCTGCACCTTAGTGCCCAAACGTGCCTCTCTATACACCTCTGCGAACTTCAACAACTCTCCTGCTGTCTCTGGCTGTCTCTCTTTCAAATGTATGGTTAACTCAGGGCCGCAACCTGACAAAATCTGTTCCTTCATAACTAGCTCTTTCAATTCAGGAACTCTTCTTCGTACCACTCAACTCTAACCACTTCTCAAAATAGTGATCTAAACGTGCACCAAACTGAGTGTACGTCTCACCTGCTTGTAATTTAGCTGAACGAAATTTCTTCCTGAACCCCTCCTCTGTGAGGTCAAATCCCTTCATCAATGATTCCTTCACAGCACCAAAATCAGACTGTTGTTCTGCTGGCAACGCAGTGAAAATTTGTAATGCCTTACCCGTCAGTAACGCCGACAAAATGACTGCCCACTCTTCTGGAGGCCAACCCTGACTGTCGCAAACGTTTCGAAACGACTGATGTATGCATCAATCGAATCGGTTCCTTCCGAGAATTTTGGCAACTTGGGTCGGGGGGCATAGCTGCGCACAGAGTCACTGGAAACTGAACTCCCATCCTCGGTGGTCTCCCTTTGTATTCTCACCTTTTCTAACTCTAATTGAACCTTTAATCTTTCCGTTTCCTGCTTCATTCTTTCTGTCTCCTGCTTCATTCTTTCTGTTTCTTCCCTAGCCTGATTATCATTAGCCTGAATCCTTAATCTTTCTGTTTCCTGCGCCTCTACTGCGATACGGCGTCTTTCCGCACGTTCATCTCTTTCCATCTTTCGCTGGTTTTCAACGAATGCTCGCAACTCTTCTCCCGAATAGCCTAAGTCACGAGCAACACTCACAAGTTGTTCAATAGGGGTGTTCTTTTCTTCCGCCATTATATCTCTTTCTTTTTTTTTTTTTTGAACAAGATTTTATTACTACGACAGCCAAACTGGTGGTTACCGACACGAGTGACGTAATAGCACAATCCTATGAATGATAATATTAGCTTGGGACAACGTAGTTAGTTTTTATAAGACGCCCAGCGCCTGACCCAACTATGAGAGCGAATTATAGGCAATCTGTGCGAAATAAGTACTCTGGGGCTGAAATGCCAAGCCTAGTATTAACTATCTTGGAAGCAATGCCAAGCCTAGTATTTAACTATCTTGGGAACATACAGTAAGACAACCCCTTGTCTTAGGATTACAATACTTGAATCCCACCCAGCTTCCTCTCTGAGAAGTTGAACAATTATAATAAATGGGCCAGAATATCCTGGCAGGCTCGCCAATAAATTGTCAACCTCGGGTGATGTCGATGGAGGAAGGACTAGCGCACAGCCAAACACACTCACAGCTTGCTTACGATCTCATTCATATATCATGCATCCGTCACATCAAACCACTAGTAAAGTCTATAACTTTACTACACATGATCATAGAACGAAACATCAATGCATATGGAATCAAATGAAATAAAACATTCTCTCTTTCCTGAACTTCACAAAATCATTTATCTAAAACATCATTAACTAACCCGGGTATAAATAGATTTCTACTTTACCTGGCCAGGTGATCTTAACTATTCACGAATCACTGTCTTTTCTTTTCTTTTCTTTTTCTTTTCACTGTCACTTTCACAAGCACGACACAACTGCTGGCACTGGTTTTGGTCTGATGGCGCCTGGTCAGGTTAGACTGTTGGCACTGGCGTTGGTCTGTCGATGAAAGTGGCGCTGGCCAAGTATGAGGTCGAACCCAGTGAAGATAGAACAGTGACTATCAACATCGATCTGTTCTCCTTTCTTTCTTCCTGCATTAACGCATTGCACTCTCTCTCTCTCTCTTCTAGTCTGCTCTTATCAAATGGACATGGTTGCTTTCTTTTCTTTTTTTCTTTTCTTTCTTTTCCTCCTCATTAGTTAGCAGCTCTCTCTCTCCACATCTCTCCTCAGTCCTTCCTCTGCAGACTATCTCATGCTAATCTCTCAACTTGGTTCTCTTCTCTCCTCCCCTCATCTCTCTGCTTTTCTCTCTCAGAGATTACACTCAGACCTCTCTCTCTCTCTCTGTCTCTCTGTTCGTTCTCCCCTCGTTCTCCCGTTCTCCCACTCTCACATCCTTCTTATTCTGTTCCGATCTGTCCAAAAAGGGCGAGTACCATTGGTCAGTATTTTTACCCCTGATACCCGAAGTTATCTCCCTCTAATTCCATTGGATATTCAAATCATGACAGTCACGCCTACACACCTTACTCTCTGTGGTGGTCAATTGGTCATTTAATTGATTAGCTAGATTTCACCCCCACCACACACTACCTTCCCCCCTTTCCTACTTAACTGGCGCCGTGTGGCTTAACTCGTGGACACTGGTCACTCTAAAGTGGCTAGATGAGTCTGGCCCAGGCACTGAGATCGGTCCGGGCAGACATCGAGGCGTCGGTCAAACGGCTTAGTCTGTCTGGGTGGGTCGGACCGTCTCCGTGAAGGATGAGAATTAGCCTCCCCCTTGTGCCCAAATTGGCTGAGGCGATGCTTGAAGGCGTCGGGATGTCTGAGTTTGGACTTATGTCCAGTTGAAGTGGCCGGCGACGGACCACACTTTGGTTGTGTTGAATTTTGACCGTGACACACACACACACACACACACATACCACACACACACACACACACACACACACACACACACATACCACACACACACACACACACACACACACACACACACACACACACACACATACCACACACACACATACCACACACACACACACACACACACACACACACACACACACACACACATACCACACACACACACATACCAGACACACACATACCACACACACACACACACACACACACACACACACACACACACACACATGGCCTAATGACACACCAGCATGGGTACGCCCAGTCACTGAAGCGCACAGTACAAGGGAAGCGTCCGAAGTTTGTTTGTTTTTTTGTTTGTTTTTTTGTTTTTGTTGTTGTTGTTGTTGTTTTTTTGGGGGGGTTCTGCGCATCAGACAATTCGCCGAGATGGTGGTGGGCGTTAGGTAGAGGCAAGGTGACTATAAGGCAAGAATACCACAACAAGCACACTGTATATTACTAAAAAAAAAAAAAAAAAAAATCAGCAATCCTGGAAATCTCTCTCTCTCTCTCTCTCTCTCTCTCTCTCTCTCTCTCTCTCACACACACACACACACACACACACACACACACACCACACACACACACACACACTTTCTCTCTCTCTCTCTCTCTCTCTCTCTCTCTCTCTCTCTCTCTCTCTCTCTCTCTCTCCCTCTCTCTCTCTCTCGCTGACCTTTCACTCCCGGTCCCTCTCTCTCTCTGTCTTTCGGTCTTCCCTGTCTTTCCTTCCGTTTTCTCTCACTCCCTCTTTCTCTCCGTCTGTCTCTCTCTCTCTCTCTCTCTCTCTCTCTCTCTCTCTCTCTCTCTCTCTCTCTCTCTCTCTCTGACCATATGCCTTTAGAACTTAAGATCATTTCCCCATGTCATAACTATGAATCCTCACAGGTCAACAACAGGCGCTGTACAATTGAAAAAATTGTCTGGAGCGAAGCTCATGCTGATTTGTTTAAAAATGTCATTTTTTCCGATGAAATGCAAGTGCGCATGCAAGAAGCCGTACGACTGGTTGATAGTAACATTGAAGATGCATTAAACGTGTTTAATTGTTGTATAAAAGAGGCAGCGGAAGGCATGAAGAAACAGGTTTGTATTGGAAAATGTCAAAAAGAAGACGACTGGTTTGATATGGAATGCAGACTTAACAAAAGAAATGCTCGTAACTTATTGAACAGATTTCGACGTTCTCTGTCAGAACCGTCTCGTGCGGCCTATTGCAAAGCTAGGAGAGAATATAAACATCTTTTAAAAAGAAAAGAAAAACAATATAATGAAGCTTTATTGACAAAATTAGTTAATTCTGTGAATAATCAAAAAGATTTTTGGGATTGCGTTCACAAAATTTCGAAAAAAAGAAAACAACCTGTAAACAATATAAGTCTAGAAACATGGTTTAATCATTTCAGGGATCTGCTAGAAGGAAATGCTAGCTCTCAAAATGATATGGGAAACGAAAATTACATCGATGGAACCGATTATGACGACAACAATCTAAATCGTCCCATTTCCAAAGAAGAAGTTCTAATTGCTCTAAGAAAGATCAAACCTCGCAAAGCTGCAGGACCAGACGGAATTGTAGGTGAACTAATAAAAACTGCTTGTCAGTCAAACTTGTTTCTAGATTTTTTAGTTAAAATCTTTAACTCCTTGTTTGATCAAGGGGTATATCCCAGATGTTGGTCCGAGTCTATTGTTATCCCATTGTATAAAAAAGGAGATGCAAACAATCCAAATAATTATAGAGGAATTTCGTTGTGTAATATCTGCAGTAAACTGTACAGTGCTATTATAAACAGGAGATTGCAGGAGTGGGTGGAAGAAAATAATATTACCGGAGAATATCAAGCTGGGTTTAAGAAAAATTATTCTACTGTTGACCACATGTTCACACTGATGGCATTTGTACAAAAACAGTTTTGTTTAAATCGTAAATTGTATGTTGCATTCATTGATTTTGAGAAGGCGTTTGATTCAGTAAACAGAACTTTGCTGTGGCCTATCCTGCTTAAAAATGGTATTCATGGGAAACTTTATAAATGTGTTTTAAGTATGTATTATAGTGTAAAGGCAAGAGTGCGATCTGGTGCTGCTTTAACAGACTATATAAACTGTACCTCTGGTGTGAAACAGGGCGATGTCTGTAGCCCTCTTCTGTTCTCTTTATTCATTAATGAATTAACACAGGAAGTTATACGTTGTGGAAGGCATGGTGCAAATTTTATAAATGATGGTTTGGAGATTTTCATTCTTCTTTTGGCTGACGATGTAGCCTTGGTGTCAGAAACAGTAAGTGGGCTACAAACCCAGTTAAATACTTTACAAAGAGTTGCTGCTTCATTAGAATTAAAAGTTAACATGGCAAAAAGCAATATAATTGTTTTTAGAAAGGGTGGATAT
>CM031595.1:162952181-162967181 GCA_018398815.1 Conus ventricosus
GTGAAGTAGAAGTAGAAGGAGGAGGAGGAGGAGGAGGAGGAGAAGGTGGAGAAGGAGGAGAAGGAGGAGGAGGAGAAGAAAAAGAAGAAGTAGAAACAACAACAACAAGATGAAGATGCAAAGCATATAAACGTACTCCCAGTAAGTCAGTCACTATGGCACTTTCTCCCGTTTTGGTGGTAGAAATTTTGTATGTAAGAGAAAAGAAAAAAGAGAATTGCTCTCCCCAGCGGGGATATGAACTCGGGTCTCCTGCGCGACAGGCGGGGGACACTATCCACTATACTACAGAGGCGCTTACGAGCTTTGATTACACTTAAGCTTATAAACCGTTATTGCTTAATCTGTACATCACAAAATTATCATTTATAGCCGTTAGTAACGGCCGTGACCCATGATAAACATATCTACAAATTTTCAGAAAGATCGGTCCAGCAGTTTTGTCTGGAGCGAGTGGAACACATTTTGACCACGGTCAGACAGACACACAGACAGCATTTCCTCGTTCCCATTGTAAAGTGCTCCCTGTTCTATGAGAACTGGGAGTGCAAAAACAAGAAGAACAAAAAGAAGAAGAAGAACAAGAACAAGAACAAGGAGAACAAGAACAAGAAAAACAAGCACATGGCAAAAGAGAAGTGGAAAAAACACAAAATAAAACGCAGGCAGTCAAGATAGAGCACGTGATCGATTCAGAGCCAAAGACGGCGGGCGCTATCAGAGGAAAACTAACAAGAGACTGTCAAACTTTTAACGATGCCCCGCTGGTCCCCAGGACAATAGCACAGCTCTGGAACTGCCAGACAGCATGCATCACACACACACACACACACACACACACACACACACACACACACACACACACACACACACACACAGAAACTGCAAAGAGACGGACTAGCGCAAGCGTTTGACACAGAGGATAAGATGTGTGAGTGTGTGTGTGTGTGTGTGTGTGTGTGTGTGTGTGTGTGTGTGTGTGTGTGTGTGTGTGTGTGTGTTGAAGCGGTGGGGGTGAGGGTGGGGAGAGGACGAGACAGGCACACAGACACAATCAAGACTGTCACGGTCAAAATTCAGCACAACCGAAGTGTGGTCAGTCGTCGGCCACTCCAACTGGACATAAGTCCAAACTCAAACATTCTAGGCGTCAGAAAGACGGGCCCATAGGTCGGGTCCGGCCAATTAAGCTTAGTGGAGAGGTTTCACCGAGACGGTCCGACCCACCCAGACTGACTAAGCGGCTTTGACCGACGCCTCGATGTCTGCCCAGACGGACCTCAGTACCTGGGCCAGCCTTATCCGGCCAATTTGTGAACCAGCGTCATTGTTAGTTTAGACATCGTGGCGCCCACCCAGACTCAGCTAGCCACTTTAGAGTGACCAGTGTCCACACGGCACCAGTTAAGTAGGAAAGGGGAGAAGGTAGTGTGTGGTGGGGGGTGAAATCTAGCTAATCAATTAAATGACCAATTGACCACCACAGAGAGTAAGGCGTGTAGACGGGACTGTCGTGATGTGAATATCCAATGGAATTAGAGGGAGACAACTTCGGGGTGTCAGGGGTAAAAATACTGACCAATGGTACTCGCCCGTTTTGGACAGATCGGAACGAATAAGAAGAATGCGTGAGTGAGAGAACGAGAACGAGGAAAAGAACGAACAGAGTGAGAGGGAGACCCGGGTTTTCAAACTTTTTTGACCCCCCCAGAAAAAAGGGGCCCCAAAGGCCCTCTTGCTGCCCAGCCGGGGCCCTCAACCCCACCAACCAAAACCACCAAACACCCCCCACCCAACCAACAGAAATTTTAAAGGGGAAAACCGGCCACGCACCGTTTGGAAAAAAAGGTAGGTTTTGGGGGGGTGGGGGTGTGTTGTTCTTTTTTTTGGGTGGGTGGGGTGGTTGGGGTGTGGGGTGATACCTTAGGGGGGAATTAGAGGGAAAAAATTCCCCGGCCCGGTCAAAAAAAAAACCCCCCCGCCGGGGTTTCCCCCGCCCCTTTTGGCCAAAGGCCAAATAAAATTTAGGCGTCAAAAAGGGGAAAGGGGGGCCGAAAACAGGGAAAGGGGGGCCCCAAAAAGCCAAACCCCCCAGAAAATAAGGGAGGGAAAGGAGGCCTGTGTTGCCTCCGGGAAGGGAAAAGGGGCCGGGACCCTTTAGGGGAAGGTGAAAGGAGTTGAGGGGGGGAGAAAGCCCCAAATTGGAGTTAAATTACAGGAAGTTGTGGGGAAAAGGGAAAAAGGGGGTTGGGGGGGGAAATTTGAAATTTAATTTAAAAGAAAAGAAAAGAAAAAAGGGAAAGGGGAAAAGGAAAAGGAAAAGGGGGAACCTTGCCCAGGGGTAAAAAACTGAAAGGAGAGTTTAGGGGTGAAAGCGGAAGAAAAAAAGAAAATTTGGAGAACAGAACGAGGAAAAAGAACGCAATTAAGGGGGATTTTCCCCTTTACCTGGGAGAGGGAAAAGGAAAGAGAAAAGGGGGGAAAGAAAGCCAAATTTAGGAGTACAGAAAACCCAGGGGGCGGGGGTTTTGGAAAAGGAAGTGAAAAGGGAAAAGAAAAAAAAAAAGAAAAGAAAAGGAAAAGCACCGGCCATTAAAAGAGTTTTTAAAGGGAGAAGAGGAGATTAATTTGGTTTAATGCAGGAAAAAAAAGGAAAAAGAATGTTTTATTTTGTTTTAAATTCCCCATAGGGCAGATGGTTCCCGCCCGAACATTTGGGGGAAAGAAAAATTTTGATTTTGGGGTTTAAAAGTGCCCGGAAAAAAGAAAAAAAAAGGAAAAAAAAAGAAGTTTTGTAAATGTTTTGGGGGCCGTCGAAAGCCCCTTTTTCCCCGGGAAAATTAAGGGTTTTGAAAATTTTTGGGAAAGTTGGAAAGGAAAAATTTTTTTTTGGGTTTTATTAAAATTTTTTGTTTTCTTTCAGTGGGGGAAAGGGTTTGGATTTCTAGTTTTATTAAAAAAAGGGGATTTATGAAGGGTTTAACCCCCAAGTTTATGGTTTTTGGGCACCTTTGTTTCCAATTAATTAAAACCAGGTTGGGCCATTTTTTTCAGCCCCGGGAGATTTTTACCCCCAAAATTTAAAAAATTTTTCCTTTCCTCATAGAGGGGGGCGGGGGGTTCGTCTTTAAACCAAAACGGGGGTTTTCCCGAAATACCCAAAGGGATTTTTAAAATTACTCCTTTGGGGGGCCATTTTGGTTTCCCAAAAAAGTTATAAATTTTGGGTTTTTAAATATAAAAAAAAAAAATTTAAAAAAAGGGGGCACCTGGGGGAAAAAAAACAACTATTGCCCAACTTACTTCCCTGGTTGTGTTTTTAGGTTACTCGGGGTAAAAATTGGGCCGTGTTTTTCTTTGGTTAAAAAAAAAAAAAAAAAAGGGAAATTGGAAGAAAAAACCCCCCCAGAAAGGAAAGGGGGTGGGCCGGTGATTTAGGGAAAAAAAGGAAAAAGTTCTCCATTTTAAAAAAAAAAGAGGAAAAGGGAAGATGCCCCCCCCCCCCCCCCAAAACCCCCCCCAGTAAGGGAAAAAAGAAAGTGGGCAGGCAAAAAAAGGGGGAAAACCGGGGAAAAAAAGAATGAAGCGGGGAAACAAAAAGGGATTAAAAGGTTAAATTTAAAAGGTTAAAAAAGGGTTTGGGGGAATAAAAAGGGGAGACCACCGGGGATGGGAGTTCAGTTTCCAGGGGACTTTTTGCGCAGCTATGCCCCCCCGACCCAAGTTCCCCAAAATTCTCAAAAGGGACCGATTCGTTTGATGATACACATTCTTTTTGAAACGTTTGCAACCATCGGGGTTTTGGCCTCCAGAAGAGTGGGCGGGTCTTTTTTGTCGGCGTTACTGACGGGTTTAAGGCGTTGAGATTTTCACTGCGTTACCAGAAAGAACAACAGTCTGTTTTTGGGTTTTGTAAAGGGAGTCTTTAATAAAGGGGTTTTTGCCCTCAGAGGAAGGGTTTCAGGAAAAAAAAATTTCCCGTTCAGCTAGATTACAAGCAGGTGGGGGACTACACTCATTTTTGGGCACGTCTAGATCACTATTTTGAAAAGTGGTTAGTTTTGGATGGTACGAAGAAGGTTTTCTTAAATTTGGGGAAAGAGCAAAAGGGTTTATGAAAGAACGGGTTTTTTGCCCGGGTTTGGGGCCCCTTTGAGTTAACCTTTCTTTTTAAAAGGGAGAAAAAACAGCCAGAGCCCAGAGGGGAGTTGTTGAAGTTCGCGAGGGTTTTAGAGGGGGAACTTTTGGGGCACTAAGGTGCGGGAAAGAAACAGGGGGCTGGGGCCCCGGGGGAAAAAGGGAGTGCAAGGGGGACTAGGAGTTTTTCGGGCAAAGTCTGAAAACCCCCGTGGTGGGGCAAAAAGGGGAAAAAAGGGCCCAAAAAGGGACATTAGGTTTTTTAAATTTGTCCCCAAAAAGGGCATGTGGCGGGGAAATTGTCGAATGGGGTTCCAAAAGGCACCCAACCCCCTTGCAAGAGGTGGATAAGGGCGTAAAGGGAAACGACCGGAAAGTAAACCCAAAAAGGGGGTTTCAGTCGGAAGGGGGTAGGGGGCACCCTTGGGCTACACTGGACGCAGCCCTTTTTGTGGGGGAGGAGGGCATTTAGGCTGGAGTTTTTCGTTCCCGGGGAAAAAGGGGTGGTTTTGGCCACAGAGGGGGGAAAGTTTTTACGAGAACTGGTTGTTCTGGGGGGTTTTATTTCGAAAAAACGCGGGTCGAAAAAGGGGATTTTGACGGGAAAACCCAAACCCCTTACTCTAATCAAAGGCACTGTGGGGGATTTTTTTCCAGTTGCAAAAGTTTGAAGAAAACTTTCCCCCTTTTATTTCTCAGGGGGGGTTGTCTGCGTTTGGGTGAGGGAAAAACCCCCTTTCACGTTTTCGGATCATTGGAAATTTTCCAGGTGCAAGGTCCAGGGGACCTGAGTTTTTTAAACTGCTTCAGGGGCAGCAGTTAAAACCCCGGGAGCAAGAAGGAGGAAAAAGGTTTTGTTTAAACCGTTAGTTTTTTCCGGGAAAGGGAAAAAGTCGGGCATAAAATGTGTCGCCTGATGGGGTTTTGGGGCCCAGCGCGGGAAAACAAGCCCCTTCGCTCGTAAAGTCGGGGAAAGTTGGCAAGAGGTGGGGGAAAAACAGGAGGTTAGAGGGGGTGAGACAAAATTTTCTTGTGAAAGGCGGGCTGTTTTTTTTCCGAGGGGGGTTCCCCAAAGGGGGGAAGGGGGAAGGGTAAGGTGACCACCCCATTTAAAGGGGGTTCCCAAACGGTTATCGTGCCCCAATGTCATTTTCAGTGGGTCACGATTTCGCTAAAGGGGGGTCTTTCCCCGGCACCAGCCAGCAAAACAAGCAAACCAAAGGTCTTTAAAATTGTTTTTTCTTTGGGCCAGGACCCCAATGGCAGAAAATAAAGGGGTTTCGGGAAATGTCATGTGATGTGTGTCAAAGGTCACCCCCAAAAAGGGGGGTGGAAGGGGGAAGGCCCCATTTTAAAAACCCCCCCTTTTAAATTTGACACACCTTTTCCGGGAAGAGTGGCTGTTTATTGTTTGGGCCCAATCGCCCCCCTTTTCCCAAAAGGTGGGCACAGGTAGGTGTTACCCTGGGGGACTACGCGCCCGATACCCAAAACGCGGTTTTTTTTTGAAAGGCAAGATACGCAACGGGTCGCTAAAGGGCGGGTTGAAAACTTTTTCTCGCGGGGGGTTTTTTTTTGCCAGGCAAAAAAAATTCCAGGGACGGGGGTCACAGTTCACCCCCAGGCGTGATGAAGGGGCAACAGGTGCTAGGGAAACACAGACTCACTACCCCAAAACCATCCAAAATTTGCAATGGCTTGGGGGGAAAAAGTTTCCCAACGGTTTTTTTTTTGGGAAAGGGCATCTTAAAAAAAGCCGTGGGGAAAAAGGCCAGAAAAGGATTGGGACCGCTACATTCCAGCGGCACTGTTTGCCTACAGAAAAGCCCCTCAGGAAAGCACGGCCCTTTTCGCCATTTGAGCCGGGGTTTTGGGCGGACAGTTCGGGGACCGGTGTGCATTCTCAAAGAGCTTGGGGGAGAACAGGAGTCCCCGGAAAAAAAAAAGTCAAACCAATATCAGTAATTTGGGAGACTTTCGCAATAGGCTCGAGGGGGGACATGGGAAGGGGGCCCCAAAGGAGAAGGTTTTTTCAGGAGGGTTGGGCCCCTCCAGAAAAGAAATTAAGGGCAGGAAGGTGAGGAAGCAATTTTCCCAAAGGGGGGAGATCAAGTTTCCCGTTACTGCTTCCCCCGGATCACAACAAGGCCCGATGAATTTTGGGAAAGGGGCCCTTCACCAACATTGAAAAGAAAATCAGGGCTAACCCAATCGAAGTGAAAAGGGAAAATTCCCAAAACTTTTCCCTGCAAATTTACTCCGCAAAATTAATTCAGCGTGGGTCACACTAGGCGCAGCACAATCATTGATGGGGGGTGAGGGGACCCAGCAGAAGAAGGGAGAAAATTTTTTTTTCCCCGAGTTTCCAGGGGGAAAATCATCAGGGGTTTTTTCATGGGGGGAAGGGCTTTGACAGTAGAAGACAGGGGGAAGTTAGTGGGGTCCCAGAACCGTATTGGGGTTCCCCCGATGATTTAAAACCCGGGAGGACAAAATCTAGAAACCCTGTTCGGGGAGTTAAAAATCGCCGGGAAAACCCCTACATGTGGGAAAACCTACCCGATTTCCCCTTGCCACCAATCAAATGGGTCGAGGGGGGGTAAAAAATGTTTGGACCTTGGGGTGAAATTGGGAAACCTCCCAAAACTTTATATAGTGCCCCCCGTCTCTTTTGTGAGGAAAAAAGTCAGGGGGAGCATCAAATTTTGTGTCGACTTTTAGACTCTGAACGGGTCCCAAAGGGCGTGCAGAGGTCCCTACCCAACATGGAAAGCCTGTTCGCTCAGAACGGGCCCCAAGCAAGAGCCAGTAAATTTTTTTCCCGGTCGATCTGGGCAATGGGTTACTGGCAAATTGGGGCCCTTTAGTGGGATCAAAAGGGGAAATCACAAACCCTTTTTCCCCTCCTATGGGCTTTTAAAGTGGGGGAGTACTCCCTTTTTTTGGGGTGGTCAACGCACCTGCAGTCTTTTTTCGAATGAAGAGGGAAAAATATTTAAAGGGATTGGAAGGGGTTGTAAAATTTTTTGGGATGACATTCTGAAGCATCCCAGACATGGGAGGAGTTTTGAGGCAAACTAGGGGGCGGGTTTTTGGGGAGGTTGAACAAAACCAATCTCACAGCCAGACCAACCAAAAATGCCCCGGTTGGTTTTCCCAACCTGGGGGGTTTCCCAGGTTTTGTTTTCCGGGAGGCGACCCCAAAACAGCCGGGAAAGGGGAAAGGTGGGAAAAAGAAAGAGAATTCAGAGAGACCCAAAAACCAAAACCCGAAGTCAGGGGTCGCTAGGTTTTTTTTGGTTTCTATAAGGGGGTTTTTTCCCAAACTTTTTCTTGCAATCCCGATCCTCTCATGATTTGGTCAAAGGGAGGGGAAAACCCGGCCCGTGGGGCCCAGGGGGGCAGAAACGCTGCAGAAACAAGCACTGCAGACGGGGTTGGAAAAAACAGGTTTCCCGGGCCCATCTTGAAACTACCAAATTTGTTCCCAAAAAACCCTTTTTGTTGCGGGGCAGATGAAATTTAGGTGGGGGGATAGGGGCAGTTTGTTTTTGGAGCATTAAAGGGGCGGGGGGGGGTTTCCGGGGGAGTACCTAAACGGAAAAATTAACCCAAATGTAAGAAGGGTACGCAACGGTTGGGGAAGGAGGGGTTTAAAACTGTTGTGTGGGCCGTGCCCGAATTTTCCCCAAATACTTGTTTTGGGAAAAAGTTCGTGATCGAGACGATCACAACCACTCAATTTTCCCGCAGGGGCACCCGTTTAAAAACCCGGGAGAGTTCCCCGGGGGTTTGGGCCAATTTGGGACTGCAGCCCTACAGGTTTTCGGGGGGCAGTACTTTCCCCCGGCGAAAAAGTCGGAGCTGGGTTATTTAAAACCGTTTTAGTCTAGCAAGCTGAAAATCAGAAAGGGAAATCAATCAAATCCGGGGTGTTTGTTGATTTAAAATTTTGTTGATTCCAGTTTTTTTGATTGGATATGGGGTTTTATTCCCCGTTGGCCCATTGGTTCATATTTTTTTTTTTTTTTTTGGGGAGACTTGTTCATATTTTCCTTTTTAAGGGCTTGTTCATGGGGGTGTAGTTTAAACTTGGGAGGGATACAGTCCTTGTGTTTGTTATGCCCTTAAATTTTTCAAAAAGTGAGGTGGAGATTCCTCTTGGGGAAATGGCATGGGTTTGCGAAACAATTATTTTTGTGTTTTCATAAAATTGTGAAAAGGGAATGGGAAAAACCGCAAATAGGGGAATTTTCATAGGTTGCACAAAAGGGGCGTTTTAAAATGGGTCGAAATAACCAAGAGCGCACGTCAATGAAAAACTCAAAGGAGTGGTATTCAATAAAGTTTTTTTTAAAAACCTTTTAAAAACCCTTTTTGTAAAAATATTTTTTTTTTAAACTTTGGGGCGTGTAAACTGGGGTGTCAGCAAATTCGGTTGTTGTCTTTTTTTGTTTCCGTTGTTTTGAGGGCAATGCGGTGCAAAGTCCCTTTTTTAAGGGGGAAAATTTTCCGTCAAAATTCGCACAAACCCAATTTTGGGGCATGTCCCGGGCCCCCCAACTGGACATAAGTCCAAACTTTAAAAAAATTCTAAGGGGGTCAGAAAGAAAGGGGCCCTTTGGTCGGGTCCGGGGCCCTTTTAAACTTAGTGGAGAGGTTTTTAACCCAGACGGTCCCGGAACCCACCCGAAATGACTAAGCGGCTTTTGACCGACGCCTCGATTTTCTGCCCCGACGGGCCTCGTACCCGGGCCCAGCCTTTTTTCCGGGCCAAATTTTTGAAACCCGCGTCATTGTTTTTTTTTTAGAACGGGCGGGCCCCCCCCAGACTCAGCTAGCCCCTTTAGAGTGGGCCAGTGTCCACACGGCACCCTTTAAGTAGGGAAAGGGGAGAAGGTAGTGGTGGTGGGGGGTGAAAACTAGCTAAACAATTAAAAGAAACCCAAATTTACCACCACAGAGAGTAAGGCGTGTAGACGGGGGGTCGTGATGTGAATAACCAATGGAAATTTGAGGGAACAAATTCGGGGTTCCCGGGGTAAAAATAAGACCCAAAGGTTCTCGCCCGTTTTGACAAAATCGGGGAAAAATAAGAAGAATGCTGGTGAGAGAACGAGAAAAGAGGAAAAAAAACAAAAAGAGTGAGAGGGGAGAGAGGTTTGAGTGGAGCTCCCCCAGGAAAAGGGCGAGAGAGAGAGAATTTAGGGGAGGAGAGAAGAGAAAACCCAAATTTAAAAGATTCATAAAAGTCTTTCAGAGGAAAGGGGCTGAGGAGAATGTGGAGGGGAGAGAAGTTCTAAATTTAAAGAAAAAGAAAAAAAAAAGAAAAGAGAAAAAAAAAAAAAGCAACCATGTCCATTTGTAAAGAGCAGACTAGAAGAGAGAGAGGAAAAGAGGAGTGCAAAAGCGTTAATGCGGGAAAAAAGAAAGGAGGGAAAAAGATCGTTTTTGATAGTCAATGGTTTTAACCCAACCCCGGGGGGGTTTGGGCCTCATCCCCCGGGAGCGTCCTTCTCCCCAAGGGAGGGAAACCAGAACCCCCGCCAACAGTCTCACCTTTACCAGGGGGGCCCCCTTTTAACCAAAACCAGTGCCCCCCCATTGTGGGGGGGGTTTGTTAAAGTTGGAAAAGGGGAAAAAGAAAAAGAAAAGAAAAAGAAAAGCCCGTGATTCGTGAATAGGGAAAAAAATAAAAGGCCAGGTAAAGTTTGAAATTTTTTTTTATACCCCGGTTGTTAATGAGTTTTAGATAAATGATTTTTTTAATTCAGGGAAAAAGAGAATGTTTTTTTTGGTTTTTTTTCCCTATGCATTGAGTTTCGTTCTATGAAATTGTAGTTTAAAAATTTTAGACTTTTCTGTTTGGGTTTTATGTTTACGGGAAAGCATGATATAAGAATGAGATTGTAAGCAAGCTGTGAGTGTGTTTGGGCTGTGCGCTAGTCCTTCCTCCACTGACATTACACCGAGGTTGACAAAGACAGACAGAAACTTGGAGAGACTGTTGAGAAAGACCTAAGAGAGAGAGAGAGAGAGAGGAGAGTGAGAAGGAGAGAAGAGAGAGAGAGGAGAGAGAGACAGAGACAGAGACAGGACGAGAGAGAGAGACAAAGACAGAGTGACAGAGAAAGAGACAGGAAAGAGAAAGACAGAGACAGAGGGAACACACACACACACACACACACACACACCACACACACACACACACACACACACAGAAACTGAGGTAACCTTCTGAAAGAGTGGGAGGGGTGCGAGAGAGATAGACCATGACTGTGAGACAAAAACACAGACAGACAAACAGACAGGCGGTCAGCGATACGGAGACAGACAGACTGATAGTGACGGAGGCTAAGTCAGACAGACGGACATATAGTGAGACGGACGGACAAAAAAAGGACAGTAAGACTAAAGAGGGACACACACACACACACACACTCTCTCTCTCTCTCTCTCTCTCTCTCTCTCTCTCTCTCTCTCTCTCTCTCTCTCTCACACACACACACACACACACACACACACACACACACACACACACACAACACACACACACACACACCAACCACTCCGCCACCATCTCCAACTCACCTCTCCGTCTTGGAGAACCGCTTAGACTTGGGCGGCGCCTTCATGTCCAGCAGGCTGAGACTCATGGCCTGGGGCTCCGCACTGATGCCTTGCGCCCTCTGCTTGCGGGGACCCTGGGCGATCATGGAGCTCTGCGTCTGCGGCAGCACGGACTGGAACTTGTCCAGCTTGCTGATCAGCTGCTGGATCTTCTCGTCCTTCTCCGCCACCTGCCTCTGCAGCTCGCGGATCTTGTCATCCTTCAGCTGCAGCTGCCGTTCCAGATCCTGCACCGTCACCATGGCGGCAGGCGAGGTGGGGATGCTGGTGTGCTACTGCTGCTGCTGCTGCTGCTGGCGCCGGTGGTGGTGGTGGTGGTGGTGGTGGTGGAGGTGTGGGGGCCGGGGGAGGTGGCGGTGGTCTTGCTGGCCGTGTGGTTGGTGTGGGTGGGGCCCGTGCGAGGGGAGGAGGGGCTTTGGGCGGGTGAGTTTTGGAGGGGGGCGGCGTGATAGGCATGGTGGAAGGTGAACTGAAGTCCCGTCCTTGACTGATGAGGAAGGCGGAGTGTGGAAAGGTGTCACGTGCTACTCAGAGGTTCGTCACACGTGGATTCCATACTTGCTTCAACGAACCACAGTCACAGACGGGTAGACCATATGGTGAGTTCTTTGGGGGGTTTAAGTGATAAAAAGGGTACTTGCTTCTCTAAAGTAAAAATGAACAAACAGAAAAACCGTAATCAAAAACGACTGAATCACTTCGGTTTAAAGCCAGAGCTTCCACGACCGTAATCGTTCAGAATCGAATCAAATTTCACGATGAATCACAAGACAAAACGTTGCTTCTCAAATATGAACATCTACTTCAATGCTTGTTACTGATCTCAAAAGGAAGCCATGCACCACAACACACTGGAAGAAAACGCACTTTATGAAACACTGCACGACTCTTTCACTCTATCTTATGCACGTCCACATCGGCTGCAAATGGCACAAGAACCAAAACAGCACGTTTACACACGATAATGCGTATTCTCTGTTGAAATTTCTACACCATGCAGCGCTGAAATCGTGGCAGACTAACCTTAAAGAAAGAAAATGGAAAAACTAAAATGCAACGCAATCCCAACACACGCAACCACGCTTGGCCCGACCGATGGCAAGAGAACCACGATCTTCACACACACACTCACACTCAAAGCTTCCAGAGATAAGCGAATACCACAATATCACATAACTTTTTCCAGACCTCCAGATTTCCGAATTCTTTTCAAAATGGACCTGGCGAAATCAGAAGCCTTGGGCACAGTAGTAAGGCAGTTGTCCTGAATCTGTAAGGCTGAAGACTGTTTGGTGATGACCAGGCTTTGAAGACGATGGCAAAGGTACTTGATGGTCCTCTTAGCGAAGGTCCTTGGGCCTGCGTCACATCCTGCTGGTTTCTTCAGCGTTGCCTTGGTCCGCAGTGAGGGGGGCACTAGACAGGGGGGGTCAGGACCTGTGAAGAAATGTAAATTAGTTCATGTTAAGTCTAGTCTACACCTACCTCAGATATAGTAAGGCAGAGATGACCATAAACATCCCCGAGAGCAGTGGACGAGAGGGGACCTTACACAACACAGATACGTGGACCACCAGAACGAGAGCATGTTATGAGCTTCTTCTCTTCCTCTTCCTTTCCCTCACCTCTGTGGGTATCACTGGGGCGCGGCGCTGAGGAACTGTCTGTACACCAGGTATTCCTCCTGCCCTGTTGTGGGCCAAGGCTGGAGGTCTCTGTCCATGTTTTCCCTGTTTGCTGTTGCAATGTGTGTGTGTGTGTGTGTGTGTGTGTGTGTGTGTGTGTGTGTGTGTGTGTGTGTGTGTGTGTGTGTGTGTGTTACGTGTGTGCGTGTGTGTGTTCGTGTGTGCGTGTGTGTTGTGTGTGTGTGTGTGTGTGTGTGACGTGTGTGGTGTGTGTGTGTGTGTGTGTGTGTGTGTGTGTGTGTGTGTGTGTGTGTGTGTGTGTGTGTGTGTACGTGTGTGCGTGTGTGTGTGTGTGTGTGTGTGTGTATTGTGTGTGTGTGTGTGTGTGTGTGTGTTGGGGACGGGGAGGGGTGAGGAGATGAGGAGGATATGGGCCCAAAAGGAAGAAGGGTGCGTGTACGTTGTGAGAGTGCGTACGCGCATGTTCGCGCTTGATTGTGCGTATGTTGTGTGCATGTGTACATGCGCCCGGGACTGCATGCTTGAGTGCGATCGTGCGTATGTACTCACCTTCACTCAACATACATTTTTGATTTCCGTGGCTTGTTTATAGAAACTTCAATTTTTCTGCATAAAGCTGTTATATATGTAGAGATTTTTTTTTAAAGTTACTTTAGCCGGTATGGTTACAAAATGAAAGGCACATAACTCCAAAACCAATCCTTCTTGCAAGGGACGTAATTTTATTTCTTACAAAGCCGTCTTACATTCCGGTCCATTATCGTAACGTATACCTGTGCACAAAGGAAGATGTGCAATGTGGATATCCGAACGATGTGCGATGGATACCGAAGATGTGCGATGGATACCGAAGATGTGCGATGGATACCGAGATGCGATGGATACCGAAGATATGCGATGGATACGTAACTCGAACATTGGACGGAATGACACCACTGCAAGGGTCCCCCCCCTAAGACCCACCCCACCCCCACCACCCCTCCCCCCCCCCCCCCCCCCCCCCCCACCCAAAAGATCAAACGCACCCTGCATCCGCCCCTTAATCCCGATTCCCATCAAAGTGTCCAGCAGGAAATTAAATTGGCGTGTTAGCTGTAACATGGAAGAAAAACAGTGTCGGTAGGTCGCCTTTCAAACTTCTTTCAGCAAATCTTAAATGAATGTTAGCGAACCGCCAAGAGAAACGTGGAGGCCTCGTTTTCATTCAACGTCTACCATGCGCTGAAGAGATCAAAGCTAAGTGACAAACTCGTTCATTTTCATTGTCCTATTTGTTGTGTCTCGCCTGAAGAAGACCTAAGAGGTCGAAACGCGTGTGTTTTGTCTTGTGACTCGTTTTGTCCACGTTTCTATTGGCGGTTCGCTAACTTTATTTAAGATTTGTTTAGATTTCCGCCTGCAGTCGTCTCACTTTGCAACTATTCTTTCAGCAAGTAGAAGTAAAAACAAAACTTTTTTCTCCTAAGGCAGAGTATTGAGAGGTACAGGCTGAAAGAGTTGCTTCCCATGTACTGTTTTTTCTTGATAAGATATGAAAAGGGTACAAATCGTCAACGTTTACACCACCAAAACGTTTTGACATTTCAAGAAAAATCTATTATTTCAAAGTTAGTTATCAATTTGTACACAGTAGCTTCACTTTGTTCATGTTCAGTGCAACATTTTTTTGGAAACAATTTTCAACAACATTGTTGAACAGATTCTCGGCCGCGTTTGAATCTGGATTGTTGCGACAGATCCCGCCAACATTTCATGAGGTTTCCCAGGGCCACATTTCATCTTCGTCAAAAGTTTCCTTTAAACCTCATCACTAAGGTTTGTTCCTTTGCTTGTTTGTTTGTTTTGTAATCGCGTTGACAGACAGACAAACAACAAGCGGACGCTGGAGATGGTGGGAAACAGACTCTCCGTGGAAGAGGCAACAGAAGAGCCGCCGGAAGGCGTACAGACCTTCACCAGGGCGGATGGAACAGGATTGGGCTCACCGGATCTGCGCCCACAACTACATTACACAAGTTCTCAGATAGCTATATATCTACGAAGCTTGATTGTTTTACAGTCACTCAGATTATTCATGTGAAATAAATGAAAAATGTCAAAAATATTCTATTTCACAATGATGGCAGGGATGGGAAGGCTTCGATCTGTCCTTTGATCCAGGTCCTCCATCTGTCCTTTGATCCAGATCACCGATCTGTCCTTTGATCCAGATCCTCTACCTGTCTTTGATCCACCTGTCCTTTGATCCTGATCCTCCATCTGTCCTTTGATCCTGATCCTCCATCTGTCCTTTGATCCTGATCCTCTACCTGTCCTTTGATCCTGATCCTCCATCTGTCCTCTGATCCAGATCCTCCATCTGTCCTTTGATCCTGATCCTCTACCTGTCCTTTGATCCTGATCCTCTACCTGTCCTTTGATCCAGATCCTCCATCTGTCCTTTGATCCTGATCCTCTACCTGTCTTTTGATCCTGATCCTCCATCTGTCCTCTGATCCAGATCCTCCATCTGTCCTCTGATCCAGATCCTCCATCTGTCCTCTGATCCAGATCCTCCATCTGTCCTCTGATCCAGATCCTCCATCTG
>CM031595.1:162970851-162988351 GCA_018398815.1 Conus ventricosus
TGGAAATTTAGAAAAAAATTCTTTGCAGGGGGAAAAAAACTGAAAGGATGCCGTTTGA
Source organism: Conus ventricosus (assembly GCA_018398815.1). Classification (NCBI taxonomy): domain Eukaryota; kingdom Metazoa; phylum Mollusca; class Gastropoda; order Neogastropoda; family Conidae; genus Conus; species Conus ventricosus. Next base: position 162,970,910 of record CM031595.1, read on the forward strand.
CTGGAAATAAGAGAACTGCGTGCAGGAGAAAGAACGACAGAGAGAGAGGGTTGAGAGTCGAAGAGAAGGGAGTGAGAGAAGAGAGGGAGAGAAAGACAAGTTGAGAGATTAGCATGAGATAGTCTGCAGAGGAAGGACTGAGGAGAGATGTGGAGGAGAGAGAGAGTTGCAATTAATGAAGAAGAAAAGAAAGAAAAGAGAAAAGAAAAGAAGAAGCAACCATGTCATTTGATAAGAGCAGACTAGAAGAGAGAGAGAGAGAGAGAGTGCAATGCGTTAATGCAGGAGAAAGAAAGGGAACAGATCGATGTTGATAGTCACTGTTCTATCCTAACCGGGGGTTCGACCTCATACCTGGCAGCGTCACTTCGCCAAGCAGACCACAGACCAACGCCAACAGTCTCACCTGACCAGGCGCCATCAGACCAACACCAGTGCCGGCAGTTGTGTCGTGTTGTGAAAGTGACAGTGAAAAGAAAAGAAAAGAAAAGAAAAGACAGTGATTCGTGAATAGTTAAGATCACCTGGCCAGGTAAAGTAGAATCTATTTATACCCGGGTTAGTTAATGATGTTTTAGATAAATGATTTTGTGAAGTTCAGGAAAGAGAGAATGTTTTATTTTGTTTGATTCCATATGCATTGATGTTTCGTTCTATGAACATGTGTAGTAAAGTTATAGACTTTACTAGTGGTTTGATTGTGACGAATGCATGATATATGAATGAGATTGTAAGCAAGCTGTGAGTGTGTTTGGGCTGTGCGCTAGTCCTTCCTCCACTGACATTACACCGAGGTTGACAAAGACAGACAGAAACTTGGAGAGACTGTTGAGAAAGACTAGAGAGAGAGAGAGAGAGAGAGAGAGGAGAGAGAGAGAGAGAGAGAGAGAGAGACAGAGACAGAGACAGAGACAGAGAGAGAGAGACAAAGACAGAGTGACAGAGAAAGAGACAGAGAAAGAGAAAGACAGAGACAGAGGGACACACCACACACACACACACACACACACACACACACACCACACACACACACACACAGAAACTGAGGTAACCTTCTGAAAGAGTGGGAGGGGTGCGAGAGAGATAGACCAGACGTGAGCAAAAACACAGACAGACAAACAGACGGGCGGTCAGCGATACGGAACAGACAGACTGATAGTGACGGAGGAAATTCAGACAGACGGCATTATAAACGGACGGACAAAAAAAGGACAGTAAGACTAAAGAGGACCACACACACACCCCTCTCTCCCTCCTCCCCTCTCTCTCTCCTCCCCTCTCTCTCTCTCTCTCTCACACACACACCACCACAACCACACCAACAACACACACACACCACACACAACACACACCAACCCTCCGCCCCACTCCAATTTCCCCCCGTTTGGGAGAACCCTTAGACTTGGGCGGCGCCTCAGCCAGCAGGCTGAGACTCATGGCCTGGGGTCCGCACTGATCCCTTTGCGCCCTGCTTGCGGGGACCCGGGGCGATAGGAGCTCTGCGTCTGGGGAAAAGCACGGACGAATTTGTCCACTTGCTATCGCTGCGGGATCTTCGTCCTTCTCCGCCCACCTGCCTCTGCCTCGGGGATCTTGTCTCCTTCAGCTCAGCTGCCGTTCCAGATCCTGCACCGTCACCATGGCGGCAGGCGAGGTGGGGTGCTGGGCTGTACTGCTGGCTCTGCTGGGGCCCCGGGGTGGTGGTGGGGGTGGTGGTGGGGAGGTGTGGGGGGGGGGGGGAGGTGGCGTGGTCTTGGGCGTGTGGTTGGGTGGGTGGGGCCCGGCGAGGGAGGAGGGGGCTTTGGGGCCGGGTGAGTTTGGAGGGGGGGGGCGTGATGGGCATGGGGGGTGAACTGAAGCCCGTTTTGCTGATGAGGAAGGGGGTGGGAAAGTGTCCGGCTACTCCAGGGGTTCGTCACACGTGGATTCCATACTTCTTCAACAAAACCACAGTCACGACGGGTGACCATAGTGAGTTTTTTTGGGGGTTTTAAGTGTTTAAAAAGGGTACTTGCTTCTCAAAAGAAAAAAATAAACAAACAGAAAAACCAAACCCAAAACGATGAACATTTGGGTTTTAAAGCCAAGTTCCACGACCGTACCCTTTTCAAATCAAAACAAATTTCACGTGAATCAAAGACAAAACGTTGTTTTCTCAAAAATAAAACATCTATTTTAATGCTTGTTACTGTTTAAAAAAGGAAGCCAGCACCACAACACACTGGAAGAAACGCACTTTATGAACACTGCAGACTTTTTCACTCTATCTTAGCACTCCACACGGCTGCAAATGGCCAAGAACCAAAAACCCGCACGTTTACACACGAAAAAGCGTTTTCTCTTTTAAAATTTTCTACACCATGCAGCGCGAAATCGTGGCAGTTAACCTTAAAGAAAGAAAATGGAAAAACAAAAAATGAAAAGCAATCCCAACACACGAAAACCACGCTTGGCCCCCCGAGGCAAGAAACCCCCGATCTTCACACACACACTCACCCAAAGCCCAAGAAAACGAATACCAAAATATACATAACTTTTTCCAGACCTCCAGTTTCCCCAAATTCTTTTCAAAATGGACCGGCGAAATCAAAGTTTGGGGCACAGTAGTAAGGCAGTTGCCTAAATCGAAAGGGCTGAAGATGTTTGGTGGACCAGGGTTTTTGAAGACGTGGAAAGGTATTGATGGTCCTCTTGGAGGTCCTTGGGCCTCGTCACATCCTGCGGGTTTTCTTCAGCGTTGTTTGGCCCCCAAAGGGGGGGGGCACAGACAGGGGGGTCGGGACCTGTGAAGAAATGTAAAATTAGTTCAGAAAGTCTATCTACACCACCCAGATTATTAAGGCGAGATGACCATAAAACCCCCGGGAGCAAGTGGACGAGGGGGGACCTTACACAACACAGATACCGTGGACCCCCAGAACGAGAGCTTTTATGAGCTTTTTTTTCCTCTTCCTTTCCCTACCTCGTGGGTATCAGGGCCCCCCCCCCCCGCTGAGGAACTTCTGTCACCAGGTTTCCCTCCTGCCCGTTGTGGGCCAAGGCTGGGGGCTCGTCCATGTTTTCCCTTTTTGCTGTTGAAATGTGTGGGTGTGGGTGTGTGTGTGTGTGTGTGTGTGTGTGTGGTGGGTGTGTTTTGGGGTTGTCGTGTGGGGTGGTGTGTACTGTGTGGTGTGTTGTGGGGTTTTGTTTTGTGGTACGTTTTGTGCGTTTTGTGTTTGTTGTGGGGGTGTGTGGGTGTTTTGGGGTTTTGTGTGTGTGTGGTGTGTGTGTGTGTACGGTGTGCGTGTGTGGGGTTGTGGTGTGGTGTAGGTGTGTGTGTTTTGGGTGTGGTTTTGGGGGGGACGGGGGGGGGTGAGGGATAGGGGATAGGGCCCAAAAGGAAAAAGGGGTGCTGTACGTGAAAAGGTGCGACCGCTGTTGCGCTTGTTGTGCGTAGTGGTGAAAGGTACATGCGCCCGGGGGAGCATGTTGGTGCGACGGCGATGCTCCCCCTTTCACCAACATACATTTTTGATTTCCGGGCTTGTTTTGAAACTTCAATTTTTCTGCATAAAAACTGATTATAAAGATTTTTTTTTTAAAATTACTTTAGCCGGATGGGGGTTTCAAAATGAAGGCAATAACTCCAAAACCAATCCCTTCTTGCAAGGGGGGTAATTTTATTTTTACAAAGCCGTCTTACATTCCGTCCCTTATCGTAAGTTACCTGTGCCAAAGGGGGAAAAGTGCGTGGATACCGAAGATGTGCGATTAACCGAAAAATTGCGAGGTACCGAAGATTGCGATGGGTCCGAAATGTGCATGGATACCCAAATATGCATGATACTAATCGAACTTGGACGGAATGAAAAACAGGAAAAAAAGGGGCACTAAAAGACCCTAGACCTCCTCCCCCCCCCCCCCCCCCCCCCCCCCCCCCCCCCAAAAATCAAACCCCCCCCCCCCCCCCCAAAAACCCGACCCCATCAAAGTTCCCCAGCAGGAAAAAAAATTGGGGTGTTAGCTGTAACATAAAAAAAAACAGTGCGGTATTTTGCCTTTAAAAATTTTTTCAGCAAATTTAAAATGAAGTTAGCGAACCGCCAAGAAAAAGTGGGGGCCCCGTTTTCATTCAAAAGTCTACCATTGGGGTGAAAGAGATCAAAGCTAAGTACAAACTCGTTCATTTTTCATTGTCCTTTTGTTTTGTGTCCCCGCCTGAAGAAGCCCAAAAAAGGGCGAAACGCTCGTGTTTTTCTTTTGCCCCCTTTTTCCACGTTTATTGGGGGTTCGCTAACATTTTTTTAAGATTTGTTTAGATTTCCCCCTGCAGTCGTCCACTTTGCAAAATTCTTTCAGCAAGAAGAAGTAAAAACAAAACTTTTTTTCCTAAGGCAAGTATTGAGAGGACAGGGTGAAAGAGTTGCTTCCCATCTGTTTTTTTTGAAAAAAAAAAGGGGACAAAACGTCAAGTTTTCACCACCAAAACGTTTTGACATTTCAAAAAAAATCTATTATTTTTAAAGTTAGTTATCAATTTTCCATACTTTACTTTTTAAAATTAGTGCAAAATTTTTTTTTGGGAAAAAATTTTAACAACATTGTTGAACAATTTGCGGCCGCGTTTGAAAACTGGATTTTTGCACAGATCCACCCAAAATTTATGAGGGTTTTCCCCGGGCCCCATTTCATCTTGTCCAATTTCCTTAAACCTCACACTAAAGGGTTTTTTCCTTTCTTGTTTGTTTTTTTTGTATGCGTTACAGACAGACAAACAAACAACGGGGGTGGAGATGGTGGGAAACAGACCTCCGTGGGAAAAAAGGCAACAGAAGAGCCGCCGGGAAGGGGTCAGACCTCACCAGGGCGGATGGAACAGGTTGGGTCACCGGATTGCGCCCACAATACATTACACAAGTTTTCGTGCTATTTTACGAACTTGATGTTTTAAAAGTCACTCAAATTTTTTCATGTGAATAAATAAAAAAAGTCAAAAAAATTTTTATTTCCAAAGATGGGAGGGATGGGGGAAGGGTTCGATTGTCCTTTTTTCCAGGTCCTTCTGCCTTGATCCAGCACCCATCTGTCCTTTGACCCGATCCCTACCCTTTTTTGATCCACCTTCCTTGATCCTGATCCCCACGTCCTTTGATCCTGTCCTCCATCGTCCTTTGATCCCGATCCTCTACCCGTCCTTTGACCCGATCCTCCATCGCCCCACCAGATCCCCATCTGTCCTTTGATCCTGATCCCTACCTTCCTTTGATCCTGATCCCTCCCGCCTTTGACCCAGATCCCCATCTGTCCTTTGACCTGATCCTTACCTTTTTTTGATCCGACCCCATCTGTCCCTCTGACCCAGATCCCCATCGCCCCGATCCAACCTCCATCTTCCCTGATCCAGATCCTCCATCGCCTCTGTCCAGATCCTCCATCTGTCCTTTACCCTGACCTCTACCTGTCCTTTGATCCGATCCCACCTGTCCTTTGATCCTGACCCCACGTCCTTTGATCCTGATCCCAACCTGCCTTTGATCCTGACCTCCATCTGCCTTTGATCCTGATCCTCTACCGTTTTTTGATCCAATCCCCATTTTCCCTTTTGATCCAATCCCCACTGTCCTTTGATCCAGATCCCCCCATCTGTCCTTTGATCCTGATCCCCATCGCCCCCTTTGACCGACCCTCACCTGTCCTTTTTATCCAGATCCTCCCCCCGTCCTTTGATCCGACCCCACCCTCCCTTTTCCAGATCCCCCCCTGTCCTTTGCCAATCCTCCCCCTTCCTTTGATCCGATCCTCATCTGTCCTTTGATCCAATCCTCCACGTCCTTTGTCCAGATCCTCCCCCTTTCCCTTTTTGACCCAGATCCTCCACCGCCCTTTTGACCCAGACCTCCCCTTTCCTTGATCCAATCCCGATTTTCCCTTTAATCCGACCCCCCATCTTCCCTTTGACCCAAATTTTTCCATCTGCCTTTGATCCAGATCCCCATCTGTCCTTTGACCCAGACCCCCATCTGCCTTTGATCACCAGATCCTCGATCTGTCCTTTATCGGGTCCCTTCTTCCCTTTTGATCCAGATCTTCCCACTGTCCTTTGATCCCAACCCCCTCGACTGTCCCTTTGACCGGCCCGATTTTCCCCTTTTGATCCAATCCTCCATCTGTCCTCTACCCAATCCTCAACTGTCCTTTGACCAATCCTCCACCGTCCTTTGAGCAGATCCCCGTCTTTTGACCGATCCCCCATCTGCCCCTTGATCCAGATCCTCCCCTGTCCTTTGACCAGTCCTCCATCTGTGCTTTATCCAAAACCGACAGATCAGATCCCCATCTTCCTTTGTTTCCAACCCCTCCATCTGTCCTTTGATGCAGACCTCCATTTTCCCCTTTGATCCAGACCCCATCTGTCCTTTGATCCAGATCCCCATCTGTCCTTTGATCCAGACCCTCCTCTGCTTTGACCAGATACTCCACCGTCCTTTGATCCAGATCCTCCATCGCCCTTTAATCCAATCCTCCCTTTTCCTTTGACCAGATTTTCCATCTGCCCCTTTGATCCAGATCCTCCATCGTCCTTTAATCCAGTCCTCCATCTTGTCCTTTGATCCGATCCCCTCCGCCCCTTTGTCCAGACCCCATCTGTCCTTTAACCCAATCCTCCATCGTCCTTTGATCCCCAGATCCTCGATCGCCCCCTTTGACCAGTCCCGATCTGCCCTTTTTGACCAACCCCATCGTCCTCTGACCAATCCCGATCTGTAATTTGATCCGACCTCCATGTCCTTTGATGCAGATTCTCCTTCGTCTTTTGATCCAGATCCCCTCGCCCTTTGATCCAGATCCTCCTTTGCCCTTTGATCCAGATCCCCATCTTTCCTTTGACCAGTCCAATCCTCGATCGCCCCTTTGATCCAGATCCTCGATCTGTCCCCTTGCTACCAGACCCAAACCCCAAAATTTGAACATCAGTGCGCGAGCACTTTCCCGTCTTTCCTTCAACGGGGGAAAATTTTACTTTTTTTTTGCGTCCTCATGTGACAGACAGACAGAAAAAATTTAACCGTCTAACTAACCATGCAAAGGTGTAATAAAAATTATAAAAAAAATAAATATATTATATATAAAAATAATATATAATATATACCCTTTCTGGCAGAGAGCTCCTCCCCCCCCCATCCCCGCCGGCCAAGCCCTCCAGACTCGTGCATAAAAGGGAAATGGCCAGCAGTCTGACCGCCCTCCACAGAGCTCAGTCAGGAGGGGACACAGCAGCAACACAGCAAAACAGCAGACAGCACAACAGCCCGCAGACGGGTCGGCAGGCAGGCGGGCGGCAGCTACTTTTCCTAGGGGTTTCCACGGTAGGGGTGGAACAAACGGGGCGGGAGAGACCGGCGGGAAAACTCCAGCCAGCGATTGTCTCCACACCTCGTTTGCCGCTTACAACCACCCCACGGGAAGTTACTGACAGCCTCATTGCCTCAACGAGATTTTTTCTCTCTGTCTGTGTGTCTGGGTCTTCTGCCGTCTGCCCCTGGTCATCTCTCGCTCTCTTTTCTCTCTCCCCCTCTCTGTTTTCTCCTCTGTTTCTCTCTCCTCTCTCTCTCCCCTCTTCTCTCTCTTCTCTCTCTCTCTCTCTCTCTCTCCCCTTTTTTTTTTTTTTTCTTTCCCTTTTAAAAATTTTAATCCCTTTTGTATTGTATTTTCAGTCCTTTTGCATGTTTCCCCTTTGTTACCTTTTTTTTTATTTGTTAAACCCTACACGGGGCGAGGACGGGATGTAAAAAAGCACATCATGCTTATCTATTATCCTCGTAAAAAAAAGAATTTGTCTTGTCTTGTCTTGTCCTCCTTCTCTCGTTTCTCTCTCTCCCTCTCTCTCCTCCTCTCCTCTCTTCCTTTCTCTCTCTCTCTCCCCTTTTTTCTCCCTCCCCTCTCTCTCTCTCTCTCTCTCCTCTCTCTCTCTCACCCGGGGGGGGTGAGCTTTTATCACGCATCGATAAGACGTTTTTTCCCCCCCTGGTTTGAGACGTGCATTTTTTTAATTAATGCATTACAAACTATCCACATTGAAAGTTTAGGGGCAGATGTAGAGTTTTTAAAAGCCGATTACCTGAGAAAAATTAACGAGATCACCACATGCCAGTGCAAAAACGCGCATTTTCCGGATTTCCTGGGGATTTTTCCCGGCAAATTTTTGTGCTTTAGGGGCAGACGAGTCAGCTGTGCACTGAAAATGAAAATCCGATCACGCAACGGGGGACTAACGGAGAACTAATGTTTGGGTTTTTTGGGGGCCACTACCTGCTGCGTTGTGGGACATTGAACGAACCCTGGCCCAAAACTACGGCAAGCAGGTAGTAGCACATGGGATAAAAAACAACGTTCCGTTCTACCCCTTTTTCATCTTGTGTTTACATTTTCCCCGGGGGAGAGGGCCGGAAAATACAGATGCCTTTAATCGACAAGATGACAGATTCCAGTCCATGGAATCGAACATGGAGCTTATGAGGCAAATCAGTAAAATTAAATCGGACATGGGACTTGTCAATCCAGTGTAAACAATCGATAAAGGGTGGGGTAAACTAAAAAGGGCGAGAGCATAGGGTTTTTCCCTTATTACAGGACACTGCTGGGGATGTCAATGAACTTTTTGCAGAGAATGAAAACAGCAAAAAAGAAATAAAGAAACTGACAAGACGTGGCTAATTCCAAAAAAATAGGAACTGAAGGAGGAGAGGGGACAGACGGAGAGCTTCTCCAGAAGAGACAACCTCCGCATGTAGGGGGGTGCCAGAGCTGGGGGGAGAGAGACTACGACTCCTGTGCCAAGCTTGACGGGGCCCTGAACAGTGTGGGGGGGAACAAACATGGTCTAGACACATCGCTCGGGCCCACTGAGGCCAAGCAGAAAGGGTGAACCCCGACCAGTTGTATGAAATTCAATCGGGGAAGGGAAAAAAGGGAAATTATCCCAAACAAAACTCCGCAGTATTTTGAAAGAAAAAGGGGGTGTCTAGCCAACGACCTCACCACGGCAAGCCACGTTTTTCCCGAACGAAGAAGGCGGGAAAGTGGCCTTTTTTTAAAAAGGGGACACAGGGGCAGCCCCAACCAATCCTCAAACCTACGGGGAAGGGGGGGACCAAACCCAAGCGGACTTGACGATCCCAAGCCGACGACAAGACGCTTCGCCAAGCAGATGACAACACAAGGTAAAGGAAGAGGGTTCCCCCCCGACCGAAACAACGCAGGGTTTCCCCCTTTTTCGTCACCACCAGCGCACACCCAAACCTCAGTTCAAGTCACCGCGTGCAAACCGGACGGGATGAGTGCGTCAGTATGGCGTGCGGATTTTCCACCGCACACAACTAAACATCCGCCCCCCAAAAACGGACACCTGTAATAAAACTCCTGGTAAAAAATTTTTCCACTTGTTCGGAAAAAAAACTGGGGGAAAAAAAAACCATAGGACAGGCAGGCCCATCCATGTGCCTAAATCCTGACGTACAAAAATCGAAAATCTAACATAAGCTTAACGATATTCTTTCATAAGAATTTGAACTCTTTGTTTTCTTTTAAAAAGAGGGAAACCCTTTGTGGATGACAAGTTTTGATTATAAGGAAATTTACTATTACAAAAATACCTTGCCACAAAGAAACGCCTAACAAGGAAAAATTTCTGGGGGTTTTTGTTATTGTTAATACGAAAATGTTTTGAGACTTATTAACGGGGAAACATTTAATTGCGAAAATACTGTGGCAGTAAAACAAATAAATTCGTGTTTCAATTTGATAAAGACAAACGATATTGCAATACTCGCACCAGAAATATCCGTTTACAACAAAATACAAAAAATAAATAATTTTTTAGAAGAAAACATTTTTGAAACTCAAATAATAAAGGGTTTTCCCGTTAACTAGGGAAAATTTTAAACCTGGACAGGTCGGGAACACCCCAACGGGATAAGTATTTTGTTTTTCTCCGTACTATGATGATAGGGGATGACGACGCGACTTGCATGACTTTACAGACAGTCAAGGGATAAGGGGAATAATTTTGGTAAAAATTTTTTGAATTTGTGCTCATGTTAGATTGTGTTATTTAAAGGGACGGTTCTGGTGAGGTGATGGGCAATTACTTACATTTCCCACAGGAAAAAAGGTTATTGATATTTACATTTCAAAAGATTTTTTGGGAAAATCATTTGCATGTCGTGACCGATTGATTCTGGTATTTGCCTGTCGAATTTACCTACGAAAATTTTTGAACTAAAGGTCAATTCGATGCAATGGGGAATGAAAAGAAGTTTGTTTTGGGCAAACATTGTTTTTCTGGAATATTTCGTGAACTTAATTTTCCCTGATTTTAAAGTTGTATTTAAAAAAACTCTTCAGACTCTTTCGTCGATATAAAGCCTCCTTGATATTTTTGTCAAAACGTTTTAAAAGCGCACCGCCAGAAACAACGTTGGGAAAAGGAAAAAAAAAAAAATGGATGGTATGAAAAGAAAGGCTCAAAAAAGAGAACTGGAAAAGGGAATTGAACCAATTTCAAAGGTCAAAAAAAACTTTAAGGGAAACCATGGGGATAAAACGAAAAAGAAAGGGGACAGAAAAAACACCTTTATTTTTCCCAAAACAAAAATTTTTTAAAAAAACGAAAAAAAGCTAAAACGTCGGCTAATGACCCCAAAATTTTTTTGGAAAACCATCAGATCGTGAAACAAAAAAACAGTGCTAATAACGACATTTCAAGGACCTGGGTTTTTAACATTCAAAACTTTTTAACACAGCAACCCTGACTGGAACAAGGGAAACGTAATGATGACCCACCGGTGATCGCTGAACCCCTTTTTAAAAAATCCATTTCTAAGGAGGAAGTTGAATCTATATTAAAAATTTAAAAAAGGGGAAAACTCTGGGATTGATAAAATATTGGGGAGATGCGAAAAATGCAAACGGCTATTTTAAAACCTTTTTCCCAAAAATTTTTAATAAGATTTTTGAAAGGGGACCTTCCGGCAGAATGGTGCAAATCATAATATTCCAATCCACAAGAAAGGGGGTTAATGTACCGAAATTACCGTGGTAAGCCCTAACAATTTCGTCCCGCAAAGTGTAACACGCATTCTAAAAAAGAGGCTTTACTCATGGGCAAACAAGAAGGGAAAAAAGCAGAAAACAGGGTGGGGGTTAGAGTAGGTTTTAGTACATTGATCTATTTTTTCTCGTACACTATTTCCATAAAATCTAGCAAAAAAACAAAACTCTAGTAGCTTTTCGTTGATTTTTTGAAAAACTTTTGACACTGTGAAAAAACGTTTTTTTGGTCTGATTATAAAACTGGGGTTTGGAAAGTTTAAAAGCCTAAAGTGTTTTCAACCGGTAAAACTTTTGTCAGAGACAAACCCTTTGTATTCAGACTTTTTCGACTGCCCCCAGGGCGAAAAACAAGGGGGCATCTCAGTCCGATAAAGTTTCTTTTTTATCAATGAATTGGCCCGGAATTAAATTTGGGAGGGTAACCGGGATTTAATGGACCAGGGTCTACGGCTATTTTTGCTCTGTTTGCAGATACTAAAATTTCTATCAATACAGTCAAGGCCACAAATCACTAAACAAACTAAAAAAAGAAGCAAAATTTCGTTTTAAGGTTAATTTTAGATAAAACAAGAGTGGTTTTTTTGTAAAGGGGCTACCCCGGGGTAAGGAAAATGGGTACGGGAAAGGAAGAATTTTAAGGAAAAAAATACGTACAAAACCAGGCTTATTTTTCCACAAAAAAAGTACGATGCTTCTTTCTTGAAAAAGTAAAAAGGTAAAAGGGGGTGAGGGGACCTGAGATCGTTCGAAAATTAAAGTACGATTGACCTTTTCAATTTTGGAAACTGTTTGTGCCCAAATTGAACCCACTTTAAAATTCAGAAAATTGGGGGCTCGAAGATGTAACAGAAATAGAAAAAATTTTACTTTTGCTATCAAGGAAGGGGGGTTTTTGGGCTTCCATTGCACTCTTCCCAAAAAAATGGTTTTTGGAGAAACAGGGAAATACCGCATCTTTCAAAAAGCAATAAAATGGGGTTTAATCTGGTCCGATTGGTTAACTTTCCGTGAAAAAATATTAGACAACTTAGAGATGGCTAAACGGGAGAAACAGATAGTGTAACGGGCTTCGAGAGTGAAAATATTTTAATAAAAATGGCTTTGGGAAATGTGGGATGCCAAGATGTCGGAATTTAAGAAGGGTTTATATCAAATCAAGGGCACTTATAAAAAGCACAAAAAAGGCACCAAGATTGAAACTAGTATAAATACTCATGGAAAAATTCATTTAAATCTGGTTTTTAAACCCGAGAAGTATTTAAAATTTAATTACAAACAAAAAAATGGGAAGGCACTACCCAAGGTTTTGATAAAGAAAAACCCTTTTTGGGTTTTCAAAACACGGTGTATGGAAAGGGAAATCACAAAAATGTGTATTGGTGGTCAGAATGTTTAAGATGAAAATCACTTTTTTTCCGGCAACAAACTCAAAATTCTCGTAAAACTGCTTCTTTAATAGATTTATACCCCCCACAAAAAGGTATAAGGGATCTTTTAACAAATGAAAATTCAACCCTTTTCCTTGCAAAAAAAATATGGAAGCTTAAAATAAGAAATAAAAACTAGAACCCAAAAATTAAAAACTAAATTATATCATTGATGGTCCAATTTGAGGCCAAGTGGCGTGCGTTTAAAAAAGGGGGGGGCGTGGGGGGAAGGGGGGGGGGGGGGAGGGGGGGGGGGGGCGGCGGAGATGGGAGGAGGGGGGTGAGGGGGCGGGGGCGAGGGGGAGAGAAAAGTTAATTATAAGGGGGGGGGGGGGGGGGGGAGGGGAAGGGGGGGGGGGGGGGGGGGGGGGGGGGGGGGGGGGGGGGGGGGGGGGTGGGGGGGGGGGGGGGGGGGGGGGGGGGGGGGGGGGGGGGGGGGGGGGGGGGGGGGGGGGGGGGGGGTGGGGGGGGGGGGGGGGGGGGGGGGGAAGCTGGAAGGGTTGTTTTTTCCTTGTTGGGTTTTTTAAATTTTTTCATTTAGGGAAAATGAAGGGGGGAAAATAGGGGAAATGAAAATTGGTGGGCGGATAGGGAAAACAATGGGGGGAATATGGGGGGGGGGGGGTGGCGAAGGGGAACTGCAGGGGGGGGGGAAGGGGGGGGGCATAAAAGGAAGTAAAATTCCCCTTTTTTATTTTTTCCTCCTTTCTTATAAGTGCCCGCCTTAATCGCCTTTTTTTTTTTTCTTATTTTTTTCTATCAATTTTATTTTTTTTTATTTTCATTTCCCCTTTTCCCCCCCCCCCTTCCTTTGGAAATTTGTTGAAGGCAAAAAAACTCAAAAACGCAAAGGTCAAAACGCTCCTTCTCCCCCTCATTTTCCTTCCTCCCAAACCCCCTCTTCCCGTTTTCCCCCCCCTGTTTTTCTTTCACCTTCCCCTCTCCCCCCCCCCCCCCCCCCCCCCCCCCCCCCCCCCCCCCCCCCCCCCCTGGAAAACAGCCGCGAAAAAACCCCCATTCAGCCAAAAAAAAGGAAGAAGGCAGGGAAAACCAACGGCAGACGAAAGGAAAGAGGAAAACGCAAGAGCGGCGGGGGAAAGGGAAAAGGAAAAGAACAAGGGAAAAAAAAAAAAAGGAAACGGAAGAAAAGAAAGAAAGTTTAAAAAAAGGAAAACAAAAGAAAAAGAGAACACAACAAAAAACAACACCCACAAAAACAACGGGAAAAACAACAAAAAACAAAAACACATAAAAAAGGCCCCCAAAAAAAACCCCAATCATAGCACGGAAAAGAGAGGAAAGAGGACAAACAACAAAAACAGAAACAAACAAAGAAAAAGAAGCAGCAAGAAGACAAGAAGAGGGGAAAGGAGGGGGAAAGAAAAAACAAGAAGAAAGAAGAAAGGAAAAAAAAAAGAAAAAAGAGAACAGGGAAAAGAAGGGGAAAAAAAAACAAGGAAAGGAAAGACAGCATCGCCAAAAAAAAAATTCCCCCGAGCAAAATAGAAAAAAATGATTTAAGACAAACTTTTTAAAAAACCAAAAAAGCACTTTTTTTGAAAAACCCCTTTTCTTCAAAATTTTTTTTTTTCCCCCTTAAACCAATTTTAAAAATTTTTTTTTAAAATTTTAGGGAACTTTATTTAACATAACAAAAACTGTTTAAAACTCAGAAAATTTGTCCTGAAATTTGAAAAAACCCCCCCTTTGTGCCAAAGCGGGTGCCGGCGGCAAGAAACACACCAAGGAATTTCAACCCCCCCATTCAAACCAAAAAAAAGACAAAAAAGACGCTTTTTCCAAACCCTTAGGCTTTTTCAATACTAAAAACATTTAAACGAAAAAAACCCCTGTTTAAACCCCAAAAAAAAGGGGGGGGGGTTGTTTATTCCTTGGGTTTTTTTGCCCCCTTTCCCCCCTTTTTTTTTTTTTTTTTTTTTTTCTTTTTTTTTTTTGCCCATTTTAACCGGCGGAGTTATTAAAAATTCCTTTAAAAATTTGAGGACCCTTAGTCAAATGGTTAGAGCGTATGCCTGCGGAACTAAGGGTCGTGTGTTTGAACCTCTGGTCAGATCAGATACTGTACGGTTTGAAAACCCTCTGTGTGCACACAGCAGTAAATAGCTGGCCGAGTCAGGTCAGGGAAGGCACAACCGCGGAAGGCAGGGATGGGCACCGCCGTTCATTATCCCGTGCATCAGACACGGTGACCTTCCAACAACAGTTCAGTGCCCCTGACGCCAGCCATTAGGCTGTGGACTTCTATGTCTTCCCGAAACCTGGTACAACGTTTGTATCTGTTGTTGCTCCTTCATATCTGATGGCAATGGCCAAAAATCTGAACCACAAAGTTCTAAAACGACAGGGAAAGAAGTATTCAAGCAGACCTCTCAGAATCCATTCATGTCTTTCGACACACACCAATTCTGGAATTCTCAAAACATACAATTCAAAAAAAATTCTAGTTTGTGCAAGAAAACTGAAAATCTATATTCATTAAACAAACAAAAAAATCAAGGCTTCTAGATATAGATACTCTTGAAAGTAGATTTTTTTCTACGCCAATCATTTCCGAACATCTTAATCATATTTATGACCTCTTCATCCAAAATTCCTCTTATTCACAAGCTTTTAAAAAAGGCTAAAATGCTGCCAGTCTTTCAGTCACCGGGATGACCTTCCAAATGACAGCCCGGTATCTATTCTACCTTATCTAACCCCCTTTAAAACAAAATCTTCAAGTCTCCAGTCATATCTCCTGATGTAGGGTTTCTTTCATTGTAATCAAGAAGCACTTCTACCACGCTGAGCTCTCCAGGTTTGCAAGAACGCTGGCGTTTAAATAACATTCACGATTTATTCACAAGAGCAGTTTTGTTTGACTTCTTACCGCCTTTGACAACGCTGATCACAGTCGAGTTTTGAGAAAACGGTTTCAACGGTTCCGTCTCGGAATCACTCTAGTTCATGTCATCATTTTTCATAAATAAATAGGATGACAGGACAAGACACACAGCACGTCTTTGGTGGAACAACTGTGAATGAACAACTCGAGCATATTTTGTTTTCATGCATTTAGAACAGGTGTAATAACTTTAACCCTCCCCCCTCTCTCTCTCTCTCTCTCTCTCTCTCACCCTCTCTCCTCTCTCTCTCTCTCTCTCTCCTCTCTCTCTCTCTCTCTCTCTCTCTCTCTCTCCTCGCTCTTTCTCTGTGTCTCTCTCTTCTCTCTCTCTTTTTCTCTCTCTTGCCTTCTCTCTCTCTCTCTCTCTCTCTCTCTCTCTCTCCTCTCTCCTCTCTCTCTCTCTCTCATCTCTCTTTCTTGCTCTCTTTCTCTCGCTACACACACACACACACACACACACACACACACACACACACACACACACTCTCTCTCTCTCTCTCTCTCTCTCTTCTCTCTCCTCCTCATCTCCTCTCTCTCTCTCTCTCTCTCGCTCGCTCGCTCTTTCTCTAGCTCTTTTTCCACCCCACTCTCTCTCCCCCACCCCCCCCCCCCCTTTCTAAATGGTCATGAAAGATGGAAGGGCCAGGGAGCGTGTGGGGAGGGGGAACACGGGGAAGGCGGGTGGTTTGCAAAACATACTTCTGTACAGGTTACAAATGCTGGATATGCACATGCCTATTGCTTTCTTTATTGAAAGTACTTATATTATAGCGCCTGTCCTAGATTTGAGACCAAGTTCTAGATGCTCTGCAATCCTTGTGTGTGAGACAATGTTTGTTGTTACATGTATGTGTTCAGGTGACTGTAACGATGACTCACGTTCTGTTCCCTTCACACGTTTGGCTTTAATAACTGTTGCTTTCACTCGTTTTGTCATATATGTCTGTTTTTTTTGCTTGTGTGTGTGTGTGTGTGTGTGTGTGTGTGTGTGTGGCGTGCGTGCGTGCGTGCGTGCGTGCGTGCGTGCGTGCGTGCGTGCGTGCGTGTGTGTGTGTGTGGGGTGTGTGTGTGCGCGTGCGTGCGCGCGCGCGCGCTTGCCTACGTGCGTGCGCGCGTGTGTGTGTGTGCGTATGTGAAAGCCTCTTTTTCCCCCCCCCCCTCTCTCTCTCTCTCTCTCCTAACCAGATTGAGGATCTAACATAGCCGGGAACGCGAAAGAAAGAAAGAAAGAAAGAATATTCTCTCTCTCTCTCTCTCTCTCTCATCTTTTCTCTCTCTCTCTCTCTCTCTCTCTCTCTCTCTCTCTCTCTCTCCCGCTCTCTCCTCCTCCTCCTCTCTCTCTCTCTCCTCTCTCTCTCTCTCTCTCTCTTCCTCTCCTCTCTCTCTCTCTCTCTCTCTATGTCTTTGCGCACGTCCATCTTATATGTGTGTGTGTCTGTCTGTATGTATGTCTGTGTGTCTGTGTCTCTGCGTGTGTCTGTGTCTGTATGGTGTGTCTGTGTCTGTGTGCGTGAGTGAGCGCGTGCCCGTGCGTGTGTGAGAGACAGAGACAGAGACCAGAGACAAAGAGAGAGAGAGAGAGAGAGAGAGAGAGAGAGAGAGATGTACTATACGAGAGAGAGAGAGTGAGAGAGAGACAGAATCTCTCTCTCTCTCTCTCTCTCTCTCTCTCTCTCTCTCTCTCCTCTCTCTCTCTCTGAGGTCGAGCTACAGGTCCCAATCTTTCGAAACAAATACAGATTTGTCCAAGACCAACGCCCGCAGAGCAACTACACGTTGAACAAAACACAAAACGAAACAACAACACACACACACACACACACACACACACACACACACACACACACACACACACACACACACACAAAGAAAAACCCACCAACCAACGCTGGCCCCACACCAACACCAAGCTGGAAGTATCTCCGTACCCAATTAAAATGAAATAACGAACCCATACATTTCACTCGCCGTATCTTAGACAGACGTTTTGGCATCCGCCTTAGGCCAAGATGGTTAGAA
>CM031595.1:163000851-163003351 GCA_018398815.1 Conus ventricosus
TGGAAGAAAGACGCTGACAGTCTGCCGTGACAGAATGACGTTGCTAGTCTCATCTTGAAGAAAGACGCTGACAGTCTGCCGTGACAGAATGACGTTGCTAGTCTCATCTTGAAGAAAGGCGTTGTCAGTCAGTCTTCTTCAGCAGAAAGTCATCCTCAGTCTCATTTTGAAGAAAGATGTCAGTCTCCCCTTCAAAAAAAAAAATGGGGGGGGGGGGGGGGGGGGGTGTCACTGCTGGTCTTCTAAACTCGACGGAAGAAATTGTGAAGTTTATCCCTGCAGAAAGTCGTTCTCAGTTTAACATCGAAAGAAACCACTGTCGGTCTGCTCTTGCAAAAGAACGTTGTTATGTCTGTCCAATCTTATAGAAAGACGTCATATCGGTCTAATCTTACAGAAAGACGTTGTCCTGTCATCTGTCTACTCTCACAGATGCACGTTGTCCTGTCAGTCTACTCTCACAGAAGGACGTTGTCCTGTCAGTCTACTCTCACAGAAGGACGTTGTCCTGTCAGTCTACTCTCACAGAAGGACGTTGTCCTGTCAGTCTACTCTCACAGAAGGACGTTGTCCTGTCAGTCTACTCTCACAGAAGAACGTTGTCATGTCACTCTACTCTCACAGAAGGAGGTTGTCCTGTCAGTCTACTCTCACAGAAGGACGTTGTCCTGTCAGTCTACTCTCACAGAAGGACGTTGTCATGTCACTCTACTCTCACAGAAGGAGGTTGTCCTGTCAGTCTACTCTCACAGAAGGATGTTGTCATTGTCCAGCCTGGTGGCTATTCTTACCGAGAGCCGTTTACAGGTGACTTTGGCATGCAGACTTTGTCAGACTACTTCGACAGAAAGACAAGAGACGTCGTCGGCCTCAGTAAACGGACGGTCAACAGAAATGTAGCACAGAGGCTTCGCTTTGAAAAAAAAAAAAAAAGAAAAAAAAAAAAAAAAAAAAACCCTGTTCTCGAGATGAATAAACGTTTTCAGTCCACTCTCGCAGAAACACGTTGTTAGTCAAATCTGGAAGAAAGACGCTGACAGTCTGCCGTGACAGAATGATGTTGCTAGTCTCATCTTGAAGAAAGGCGTTGTCAGTCAGTCTTCTTCAGCAGAAAGTCATCCTCAGTCTCATTTTGAAGAAAGATGTCAGTCTCCCCTTCAAAAAAAAAAAAAGGGGGGGGGGGGGGGTGTCACTGCTGGTCTTCTAAACTCGACGGAAGAAATTGTGAAGTTTATCCCTGCAGAAAGTCGTTCTCAGTTTAACATCGAAAGAAAACCATTGTCGGTCTGCTCTTGCAAAAGAACGTTGTTATGTCTGTCCAATCTTATAGAAAGACGTCATGTCGGTCTAATCTTACAGAAAGAAAAAAAAAACCTGTTCTCGAGATGAATAAACACTGAAAGGGGGGGGAAAACGACAACAAAAACAACACCACCACCACCAACAACAACAACAAAGCAAAGATCGACAAGGCCTTCACAGTCTTAAAAGGTGGACAATCGGCGTCTTCCCAAAGGACTGACAGATCACCTATCATGACGTGACGGATACCGAGATGCCAAGCTGAGCACGCTGCATCTCTCTCTCTCTCTCTCTCTCTCTCTCTCTCTCTCTCTCTCTCCTCTGCCCGAGGGGCTGCTGGGCATGATCACGTCTTGTCAGTCAGCCCTTCCCCCGAGTTCACCGGTTAGTACAGCACAATTATCAATCTCTCTCCCCCTCCCCCCTCTACCGCCCTATCTCTCTCTCTCTCTCTCTCTCTCTCTTCTCTCTCTCTCTCTCTCTCTCTCTCCTCTCTCTCTCTCTCTGCCCGAGGGGCTGCTGGGCATGATCACGTCTTGTCAGTCAGCCCTTCCCCCGAGTTCACCGGTTAGTACAGCACAATTATCAATCTCTCTCCCCCTTCCCCTCTACCGCCCTATCTCTCTCTCTCTCTCTCTCCTCTCTCTCTCTCTCTCTCTCTCTCTCTCTCTCTCTCTGTCTCTCTGTCTCTCTCTCTGTCTCTCGCTCGCTCTCTCTCTTTCTCTAACAAAAAACCCAACCCATTCTATACACAAACGTTATAAGCGGCTTTGCGTCTGCAGATAGATAGATAGATAGATAGATAGATAGATAGATAGATAGATAGATAGATAGATGGATGGATGGATGGATGGATGGGTGTGTGTGTGTGTGTGTGTGTGTGTGTGTGTTGTGTGTGTGTGTGTGTGTGTGTGTCTGTGTGTGTGTCTGTGTCTGTGTCTGTGTCTGTGTGTCCTTGTCTGTGTGTCTGTATGTGTGTGTGTGTGTGTGTGTGCGTGTGTGTGTGTGTGTGTGTGTGTGTGTGTGTGTGTGTGTGTGTGTGTGTGTCTGTGTGTCTGTCTGTGTGTGTGTGTGTGTGTGTGTGTGTGTGTGTGTGTGTGTGTGTGTGTGTGCGTGTCTGTGTGTCTTGAGAACGATACGAAATGACTGCACTGACAACACGGGAAGGACACGGGAAGGACACGGGAAGGACACGGGA
>CM031595.1:163025851-163033351 GCA_018398815.1 Conus ventricosus
CAGAACAACGATTCCGGTCATGTGTGGTTTACAATCAAATAACGATTCCAGTCATATGTAGTTTACATTCAGAACAACGATTTCAGTCAAATGTAGTTTACATTCAAAACAACGACTCTGTAATATCTAGCCTACATTCAGAACAACGACTCTGTAATATTTAGCCTACATTCAGAATAAAGATTCCGTAATAATTAGCTGCAATCTGAACAACAATTCCATAATATTTAGCCTACATTCAAAACAATGATTCCGGTTATAATTAGCCTGCTTTCAGAACAACGATTCCGGTAATATTTAGCCTGCATTCAGAACAATGATTCTGGCAATATTCAGCCTGCATTCAAAACGATTCCGTAATTCTTAGCCTGCATTCAGGACAACGATTTCGTAATTCTTAGCTACATTCAGGACAACGATTTCGTAATTCTTTGCCCACATTCAGGACAAAGATTCCTTAATATTTAGCCTGCATTAGGAACAACGATTCTGTAATTTTTAGCCTGCATTCAGAACAACGATTCTGTAATTTTTAGCCTGCATTCAGAACAACGATTCTGTAATATTCAGCCTACATTCAGAACAACGATTCTGTAATATCCACCCTACATTCAAAACAACGATTCTGTAATATTTAGCCTACATTCAGAACAACGAATCTGTAATATTTAGCCTACATTCAGAACGACTCCGGTAATGTTTAGTCTACATTCAGAACGACTCCGGTAATATTTACCATGCATTCAGAACAACGATTCCGGTAATATTTAGCCTACATTCAAAACGACTCCGGAAATATTTACCATCCATTCAGAACGACTCCTGTAATCTTTACCCGCATTCAGAACGACTCCGGTAATATCTACCATGCATTCAGAACGACTCCGGTAATATTTACCATGCATTCAGAACGACTCCGGTAATATTCATCCTGCACTCAGAACAACGTTTCTGTAATATTTGCCCTGCACTCAGAACAACGACTCCGGTAACTTAGTACGTATTGCGTTGCGTATTTCCAGATAGATACGCTTATGTCAGCACGTGTATGTCTGTGTGAGTGTGTGTGTGTGGGTGTGTGGTGTGTGTGTGTGTGTGTGTTGCGCGCGCGCGCGCCGCGGTGTGTTTGGTGTGTGTGGGGGTGTGTTACGGGGGGGGGGGGGGGGGTTTTTTTGTTTTTGGGGGTTTGGGGGGTTGGGGGGTTTTGGGGCCCCCCTTTTGTTTGGGGGGTTTGGGGTTTTTTGGGGGGGGGGGGGCGGGGGGGGGGGGGGTGGGGGGGGGTTGGGGGGGGGGGTTGGGGGTTTGGGGGGGGGGGGGGGGGGGTTTTTTTTTGGGTTTTGTTGGGGTTTTTTTTTTGGGGGGGGGGGGGGGGGGGGGTTTTGGGGGGGGGGGGGGGGGGGGGGGGGGGTGGGGGGGGGGGGGGGGGGGGGGGGGGGGGGGGGGGGGGGGGGGGGGGGGTTTTGGGGGGGGGGGGGGGGGGGGGGGGGGGGGTGGGGGGGGGGGGGGGGGGGGGGGGGGGCGGGGGGGGGGGGGGGGGGGGGGGGGGGGGGGTTTTTGGGGGGGGGGGGGGGGGGGGAAAAAAGGGGGGGGGGGGGGGGGGTTTTTTGGGGGGGGGGTGGGGGGGGGGGGTTGGGGGGGGGGGTTTTTGGGGGGGGGGGGGGGGGGGGGGGGGGGGGGGGGGTTTTGGGGGGGGGGGGGGGGGGGGTTTTGGGGGGGGGGGGGGGGGGGGGAAAGGGGGGGGGGGGGGGGGGGGGGGTTTTTTGGGGGGTTTGGGGGGCCCCCCCGGTTTCTTTTTTGGGGTGTTTTTTTTTTGGGGTTTTTCCCCCCG
Organism: Conus ventricosus; assembly: GCA_018398815.1. Classification (NCBI taxonomy): domain Eukaryota; kingdom Metazoa; phylum Mollusca; class Gastropoda; order Neogastropoda; family Conidae; genus Conus; species Conus ventricosus. The sequence continues at coordinate 163,027,680 of CM031595.1, forward strand.
CCCTTTCTGTTTTGGGAATTTTTAAATTTCTTTTTTTCCCTTTTTAATTTTTTAAACCCCCAGGGGGAAACCCCTCTTTACGGGGCACTTTGGGGGGGGGGGGGGGAAAAAAAAAATTAAAATAAAGGTTGTGTTTGGGTGGGGTTTTTTTTTTTTTGGGGGGTTTCCCGAACTTTTGGTTGGGGCGTTCCCCCGGGGGGGTTTTTTTTTTTTGATTTGGGTTTTTTTTGTTTTTGGGTTTTTTTGGGGCAAAAAATTTAAAAATTTTTTTCCCATTTTGGTTTTTGGGGGGGGGTTTTTTTTTTTTTTTTAGGAAAAATTTTCCTTTTTTTTCCCCTTTTTGGGGGGGTTTCCCCCCCCTTTTTTTTTTTTTTTTTTTCCCCCCCCTTTTTTCTTTTTTTTTTTTTTTTTTCTTTTCCCTTTTTTTTCCTTTTTTTTCCCCCCCCCCCCCCCCCCCCCCCCCCCCCTTTTTTTTTTTTTTTTTTTTTTTTTTTTTTTGTTTTTTGGGGTTTTTTTTTTTTTGGGGGGGGGGGGGGTTTTTTTTTTTTTTTTTTAATAAAAAAAAAATTTTTTTAAAAACCCCCCTTTTTCCCCCTTTTTTTCCCCCTTTTTTTTTTTCCCCTTTTTTAAGGGGGATTTTTTTCCCTTAATAAAAAAATTTTCCCCCTTTCCCCCCTTTTTTTTTTTCGTCTCTTTGGGTTTTGGGGAAAGCGGGGAAATAAAATTTTTTTCCCCGAAAATCAATTTTGAGAGAAAACGATTTTTGGCAAATTACTTACCCTAAAGGCCAAAATCAATAACCGGGAAAATTACCCCGGAATTAAAACCCGGCCCCAAAATCAATAACCCCCAAAAAATTTTTTTGTGCAAATTATTTTACCCAAAAACAAAATTTAGGGTAAAAATCAAAACCGGGCCCCCTAATCGATTTTCAACGTTATTTGGCCTGGGGTTTTGAAGGGGCCCATTGGAAATAATTTTTAAAAAAAGAAATTAATTTTCAACCTAAATTGATTTTCGCGGGAAATAATTTGTTTTTTCCCTTTTTATTTTCCATAAATATCTTTTTTTCAAAACTCAAAACCCAAACAAAATTCCAAACCCAAATTTTAAAAGGCCCCGAAAAAAACCCAAAAAACAAAATTTTAAAAGGGGAAAATTTTAAAAACAAAAACAAAAATCAAAACGGTTTCGCGTTTCACGTTTTTTGCGCCCGGTTTTTTTTTTCGGGGGCCGTCTTTTCCCTTTTTTTTTTCTTCCTTTTCCACGAAAAAAAATTTTTTATTTCCGCTCTTCTCTCCTCTCTCTCTCCCTTCTTCTTCTTCTTCTCCTCCTCTCTCCCTCTCCCCCTCTCTCGTATTCAACCTTCCTTGTTTTTTGGCACTACGAGAAATAACAAAAAGAAACTAAAAAACGACTGGCCCCCGTCACTAATGGACTTTTTTTATTAGCTCATAAGATGGCAAAAAAGGAGAAAGAAACCGAAAGGTGCTTTTCGATCTCTATTGGCTACGTCCTTTAGCACTACGGGCAGAGCTCCAAAAACTTTCGTGTTTTTGTTTTTATTTCTTTTTTTTAGCACTACTGGGAAAGCTCTACAGATGAAAATTTTTAAAATGGCCTGGCACGCTGATTTTTGTATTGAAAAGATAGGGCCCATATCCTCTCTTAAATACCCATACTGTTTGGGGCGCAAAAGCCCCCATTGGGGGGGGGGGGGGGAGGAAGGAGAGGGAAGAGAGAGAGAGGAAGAGAGGGGGAGAGAGAGAGGAGAGTTCTTAATTATCCTTTCTGTCTTCTCTTCTCTCCTCTCTCTCCTCCTCTCTCTCTCTATCTATCTAATTTTCTCTCTTCTAATTTCTCTTTCTGTCTCTCTTCTCTGTCTCTTTTTTTCTCTCCTCCTCTCCTCCCCCCCTCTCCCCCCTCTTTCTCTTCTCTCTCCTCCCCCCCTTCCCCATCTGTATTTTTTTATTTTTTATCGAAAAAAACCGGAACCCGGCCAAAGGTGGGGAGGGGCCTTGGCCTTAATCGGGGAGGAGGGGGGGGAAAAAGGAAAAAAAGGCAAAAAAAATTTTTTTGGGGACCCACCCTTCTCCCTCCGGGGTTTCCCCCCCGTCTTTGGAAAAAACCCGGTCCCCACCCTTAAATATAAACTGCCCGAACAAAAAATTAATTGGTTGTTTTGGTGGACCCGGAAAAGGCTCAGGGTCCCAAACACCGAACCGAACCCCCTGGCAAAACCTCCGGGGGGAAACAAGACCGTACCAAAAACCCAGAAAAACAAAACGCAAAGGGACAATACAACGGGCCCATTAAAGATCCTTTCTTTCTCCCCGGGGTTTGGGTTCCCTTCCCCCCTTTTGTGGAAACCTTGTTCGAAAAAGGCAACCCCCCTCGAAAAGGGGTACCACGGGCTGGCCCTCCAGATGGGACAGGACACGTTCCCAAAACCACGGCACGGGTCCGTACGGCACATGCATTCACACAGTCCGTTGGCACGGGCCCCCTTTCCAGGGGCGAGGAAAAATTACGTAAATCAATCGACCGACATAGACGAGGCCAGTCGCACGGGGGGATAACGAGATGTTTACAAATATATGGCACAGGACACTACGGCCCGAATAAAGTACGGCAGAAACACCTACGAACAAACTATGGACGGGGCAGTACTTAAGGGTGTTGGGGGGCCAGGGGAGACGTACACAGAGGCACGTACGACACGAGGTACTAAGGCACAGAGCAAAAAACCCCAGGTCATAAACGGACAAATTAAATCCCGTGTCCCCGTTTTGAACAGAATTAACGTGGACACGTCGCACGGGTCCAGCGACATTGATCCCCAAACAAACCATGAGGTCACAAGTGACACGAGGTCACGCCGGCCGGGCACGGGGCGACAGAGGGTCCCCGTCCGGCAGGAGTAGGGGGGGAACACAGAAAACCTGGGGGAAACTGGAGGTGGGGGAACAAAAGAAAAGGGGACAAAGACATGGGGGAACTAGACCGGGGAAACTATGGGGCGCCTTTCCCCCAAAAGGGACCTACTACCCTTATCCCCGTAGAGAATGCGCTAAAAAAAAAAAACATCCCCTACCAAACGGGCCGTTGTCACTTTTTAATTTTTTCTTTTTTCCTTTCTGCTGAAGCAACGGGCATGCGATAAGACACGTATTTAAAAGAAGCGAACTAAAAGCTTTTTCGATACAGGGCAAGGGCGGTAGTCTTAAAAAGGGTCGTGTGGGTTTTCGACACGTAGATCTAATTGGCGTAGGGCTAATAACTGGTAGTGCTTTGAACGTAGTGATTGCGCTACGCACCCCCGCAGGGCGGCGAGCAGGTCTGTGTGTGTCGTGAGTGACGGACTGGTTGGTTGGTTGCCTTCAGGGTCGGCCGGGCAGGACCGTCAGTCAGTCAGTCAGTCAGTCACCTTCTTCCTCTTGTCCCCATCAGCCGCGCCCATCAACATCCCATCACCGCACGACCTACTTCTTACCACCACCACCACCACCTCCACCACCCGGTCCCCTCACTCACTCCCCGCCCACACAAAACCAGGCTGTCTGTCGTCAATCTGTTGTGTCTCTTCCGAAACACTCTGACACTTACGATTGAGTTATTGATATTAGTATTAGTATTGTTGCTGTTGTTGTTATCATCATCATCATCATCATTAGTATTATTAGTTTAATTCCATTACTATCATTATCATCATCATCATCATCATCATCATCATCATCATTACCACTTCTACAACAACTACCACAACTTCTAACTTTACTCATATTACTACTACAACTACTGCTACTACAACTACTACTACTACTTGTTCGTTTGTTTCGGTCGAATACTAGATCTAATCGTTTTCCCTCTCACATGCATTCATGTGTGTGTGTGTGTGTGTGTGTGTGTGTGTGTGTGTGTGTGTGTGTGTGTGTGTGAGAGAGAGAGAGAGAGAGGGAGAGAGAGAGAGAGAGAATGTGTGTGTGTGTGTGTGTGTGTGTATGTGTGTGTGTATGTGTGTGTGTGTGTGTGTGTGTGTGTGTGTGGTGTGAGTGTGTGTGTGTGTGTGTGTGTGTGTGTGTGTGTGTGTGTGTGAGTGTGTGTGTGTGTGTGTGTGAGTGTGTGTGTGTGTGTGTGTGCATGTGTGTGTATGTGTGTGTGCATGTATGTGTATATGTTTGTGTGAGTGTGTGTGTGTGTGTGTGTGTGTGTGTGCGCGCGCGCGCGCGCGCGCGCGCGCGCGTGTGTGTGTGTGTGTGTGTGTGTGTGTGTGTGTGTGTGCGTATGTGTGTGTGTGCTCGCGCGCGCGCGCGTGTGTGTGCATGCGTGTGTGTATGTGTGTGTGGCTGGCGACGGGAAGCTAAATCGATGACACTATATGCTTGAACACGTATCAGTGCATGAGCGCGCGCGCACACAGTGAAAGAGACAGAGAGAGAGAGAGACAGAATGTTTTCCCCCACTAACATCATGTATGTCCCCCCCCCCCCCCCCCCCCTCCCTCCTCCCCGCCATCCACCTCTCCCAGCGGAAGGCCTACGTGTTACACGCACGCACGCACGCACACACACACACACACACACACTAACGCGTGACAAACCAGCACTATTGTAACGTCCGCATTCGGCTGAGGGGCTTGAAACTGAAACTACTTAACATTTTTTTTTTTTTTTTTTGTTCCCACTCAACACTGAGGGTGCGCGCGTATGTGACGTCGCTAACGGGTTCCGTCACCATCACAACGTACACCGAAACGCGTTTACAGAAATAACAAATGAACCCCACCGTGACGCCGACACATTTTGCAGGTCGCCGAATTCCTCATAGCAAGGTCAAGGTCTTCTTCATCTCCCGCCAATTTTCACTTCCACAGCCGAACGAAATGCGTTTGATAAAATTGAGCACAAAGCATGGAAAAACAAGGTGCAGTTTAGCAGCAATGCCCCCCCCCCCACCCTTAGTTGACTTCCAGCATGATTCATCTTCGATTCCTACCTTACTGTTTTTTTGTTTTTTTTTCTCCTCACAGTTTCACACTTTTCTCTGCGCACGTAGACTACGGGAGTGTTCCTTTTGTGTTTTAAAGTATCGACTAAACTTTTACTTCACAGAGGTTTCGTATATTTCGTCGGTTTTTGTTTTGTTTTTGTTTTGTGTGAGTGTGTGTGGGTTTCGTTTTGAGCTTTTTTTTTTGTTGTTGTTTTTTTTTTGGGGGGGTATTTTTTTTTTTAAAAGTCAGATCGGTTCTAAACTAGGACTAACTCAACTAAAAGATCTGACATCAGTTTTCAGAAAACGTTTAGTACGTAGAAGACCGCTCCTTAAGTCTCCGCTCTCTGTAACTCCTTCTCTCCCTCTTTTCTTTCCTCCCGCCAAGCCCTTACAAACCCATCTCCCTCTTCCCGTCCCCCACCCATCTGCCCCTTTCCCCCCCCCCCCCCCTCCCCTCCCCTATAGCTGGCCTCTCCTTCTCCTCAATATCTCCCCTATCAAGCCACTTCATACACGCTATACGCGCGTAGGCCTAAAAACTGTGGCGAAAAAAAAACAGTAACTGGTGACAAATTGGTTTGACCTTGCGTGAACGCCTATCTGTCAATCACACTGCTCATGATCAGCTGTCCCGACGAGTGAGTGACTCACCTTATCGCGCTGGTTCGGGAGCGTATGTA
>CM031595.1:163038351-163063351 GCA_018398815.1 Conus ventricosus
CGTGTCGGGCTGTCTCATCGTCAAAATCAATTCCACATAATGATGCTTGCCTTTAAAAGAACTGACAACTTATGAACTAGATTATTTCAAACATACGCAAAACGCGCTAGAACTTGATCTGTATTCCACAAAACCGATCAAAAGAAAAAAAATGGGGGGGGGGGGGGGATATATATATATGTGTGTGTGTGTGTGTGTGTGTGTGTGTGTGTGTGTGTGTGTGTGTGTGTGAACATTCAATCTCACATCTGAGGGACATCTCTGAATGGTGTCCTCATAGCGACTGGCGTGAAGTGCAGTTTCTATGGAATGTCGTGGAAATCCGCATAGTTTCTGTGCGTGGCCTGCTTTGAGGGGGTAAGTGATTGTTCCTTCTTCGTTTTCATTGTCTTGAAAGTGGTTTGTCTTCGCCTGAAGAGGACCAAAGACGTCGAAACGCGTCGTGTTTTGTCTTGTAATATGTTTGTGTCTTTCGTTTGGCGGAACAGCATGTCTTCTTTGAAAAGTTTGTTTCTGTGCAGAGGTCTCTGAGTGTGTGGCTCATTATATGGTGTTGGACCTGGAGCCTCGTCACGAGTTAAAAGACCGAGTGTTCATAAGTAATGGCTCAAAGGTGTGTCTTCTTTGCCGCTACCGTGAGCGCATGATAGGAATATCTGAAAAAAAGAGTAGGTGGATAGATAAATAGGTACGTAGGAAGCTAGTAAGTTTTAGTAAGAATGGCAGCTGCGTCCGATATTATGAGTTGTTTTTTTTTTTAATTTGTTCCAAGACAAATCATAAGCTCTAGTACATAGTAGTAACAAGGCATCCTGATCCATTGAGAGAACATGATGTTTAAACTGTATGCACTTTGTCTTCGACAAATTACGCAAATGGTTTATTAAACGGCTTAATGTCATTCAGATATTCAATGTTCGAAGAAAAATTGATAGACCAATACTAAGAAGGGCCTTAAAAATTCGCTCTGTAAAAAAAATAATGACGAGTGTCTGAAATTTCTATTGAGAAGTGAGATCAAATTTTCTGGTCCAAAGCATCCAAAGGTCATTCCTGAAGTTCACGACAAAAGCTAAGCTCTTTTCGTCTTCTTCTTCTTCTCTCTACACCCCGTCATAACACTTCACGTCGTTGTGCCAAGATCGCAATGCTAAGAGGCCATTCAGCCATGTCATGTCCTTTACAGTCAAAGGGGACAGCAGCGGAGGCGGAGAGAGAGAGAGAGAGAGAGAGAGAGAGAGGGGAGGTGGGGGGGGGGGGGTTAAACGGGGTTGGGGTGGGGGAGTCTGTGGTGGGGGGGTATAACAGAGGACGATGGAGCAGCAATTAGACAGAATTTCCGGCCTACAATGACGTCATACGCGTGGGGGGTCGTGTTTGGCTCGTGACATAAACCGCAGTGTTTGGGGCTGTGTTGATTTCCATCTGCAGTGCGAGTGGGGTTGTCGCAGATTCAGTGTTTGTTTGTTTGTTTGTTTGTTTTGTTTGTTTGTTTTAACGGAAGAGATGGAGAGGAAAGGAGGAATCTAACAGATGGGGGTTACACGTTTGGCTTGCTGACTGGTCTGCGAAAAAGAATCGGATTATTCAATGCGTGACTGCCATCCCTTGTGCATTTGTCAAAGCAGACCCAATGTTTGTTGTCGTCAATCAACGTGGTTTTGTTTCAATCGATGAATTCAAGAGAGAGAGGAGAGAGAGAGAGAGAGAGAGAGGGGATCAATGACAATTATTTATTTACAGAGAGAGTGGCAATGACATTTATTTACACAGAGAGAGAGAGGGAGACTGCGCGGTAACAGAGTGAGTCATGTAACCTATATTGTATAGTAGGCTTGCTGTGTTCTGTTGCATCGTGTCGTATCATATCATTGGTATGGTATTGTGTTGTATTGGACCGTGTTGAGTCGCATCGCATTCGTATCGTTGCAATCATATCGCATCGTCTTGAATTGCATTTTGTTGTGTCGCATAGTATTGTATAATATTGTGTCATTTGGTATTGTTGTTGTTGCTGTCGTACCCTGGCTAAAAGACTCCAGGGATCATCCAAACAGCCGAAGCACTTGAACACTATGGTACAAATGCATCAGCTGGGGATGAGAACATTACGTGTGTCACCGTTTTTGATTACCCCGCACGTGGGCAGCCACACTCCGACTTCGGGGGATTTTAGAGATTGATAATGCTATGCTAGGAGCTTGTCACAACTGAAGACAATCCCACATAACTATGCAGAGCATAACAACATTTTGATGAGCTTGGTGTTCTAGGATATGTCAATTGGCCTGACACAGCCTTAAGCCAAGGCGGATTTGATATTGTGTTATATCATATTGTGTTATATCGTATCGTATTGTGTTTTGTCGTATTGTGTTGTATCGCTGTGTTTTGTACCATGACCTGTTGTGCGTTGTATTGCATTGTTTCCGATCGTATGTATTTGATGTTGTATTGCATTGCATGGTTTCGTTTCGTATCGTATTGTAGTTGTGTTATACTGTGTCGTATCGAATTGTGTCGCAATGTGTTGGTTTCTGTGGCACTGTATCGTATTGTACTGTGATGTTTTTGTATTGTATCGTGTTGTTGTGTTGTATTGCGTTTAGCTGTGTTATATTGTTTTGCATAACTTCGTAATCACAAGAGATTTCTCTGGGTTGTTGTCCCAGGGAGAGCGTGTCTCCATGGTACAGTGCCACTCCTTCCTTTTCTTTTCATACCTGACTTCTTTTACATGGGTTTGTTACAGGCCCGTGGTCTTCTTTTCCTTCGTGACTTCTTTTACATGGGTTTGTTGAAAGCCCTTTTTGTGCTCCCAGTTCTTATAGAACAGGGAGTACATTACAATGAGAACGAAGAACTGCTGTCTGTGTGTCTGTCTGTGTGTCTGTCCGTGGTCAAAATGTGTTCCACTCGCTCCAGACAAAACTTCTGGGCCGATCTTTCTGAAAATTTGTACGCATGTTCATTATGGGTCACGGATGATACCCGATCTTTTATTTTACCAGAATAGCCATTACTAACGGCTATAACGGCCCAAAACGGTTTTCCTTCTTTATGGAATATCTCAGAAAGTACTTGTATTCAAGATAAACTGGGAGTACGCTTATACGCTTTGCACGTTGTTTTTCTTTTCCTACATGACTTCTGTTACATGAGTTTATCGCAAGCCGCACACGGGGCCTTTACCCGGATTTGTTGCCTCATTTGTTTCGTCATCGTGAGAGGAAAGTCACCTCTTTCTTTAATCGCAAGCGTCATGTCGTTATGAGGCAACCCACCGGAGGAGACACTGCGCTGCAGCAATGTCACATCCTTAATGTTCCGAGGTGTTCAGCAAAAGCAGGACACCGCCTGCAATTTGAACTTCTGACAACACTTTCATTGTGGAGCTGGTGTGAGTCTGCCGTTTTAGGTGCAAGCACCACGTCCATTCTACGACGGTCCCTACGGATCTGCTGGCATCGAGCACTTTGAGATCAGCCCATCATGGGCATGGAAGTGTTTGTTTTATTTCAAACTTTTATCGAACTGACTGATTGTTTATATGTTTTTCCTTTTTTTTCCAAAATCAAGTTTCTTCGTCCACGTGATTTATATCAATAGTATCAACTACACCCGTACACACAGAAACACAGTACCCACAATATATATGTAACACATGACCGAAATTTAAAAAAAAAAAAATTAAGACATTCAATCACGTAAACTAAACGTCAGAATAACTGGAGGGGCACTAGGGAGAGCGCACACCTCCACCATAGATGAAAGGATCCTGCATCCCCTTTGATCCCGGTCCGTTACGATTTTTGTTTGTTTGTTTTTGTTTGTTTCGTTTGGTTGGTTTTTTGTTTTGTTTGTTTGGGTTTGTTTTTGTTTTTGTTTTTGTGTTTTGTTGTTGTTGTTTTTTTTGGGGGGGAAGGGGGGGGGGGCGGCGGCGTAAACTTGTTGATAGAGAATCGAATTACAAAACATCGGAGGTAGCAGGAATCCCTAGCAGAACAGAGGTAATAATGTGGAGCAGTTTAAGGCACACGTTACAAAACAAAGAAATCCCTTTAATGGGAAACAAAACAACAACGACAACAACAATAACTAAATACTAGAATCTGTGTTCTAAGTACAACATCATTCAGCACTTTACGATCACTTTTCAACACAGGCCTACACGTTCAACTAGCTGACCACGTATATTCGTGTTCTAATGTTGTTTTATATGAAAGAAAAAAAAACTCTGCTTGTTGTTTTGGGGTTGTTGTTTTTTTAATTTTAAAAAGAATTATGAGTAACTCCGCCAAACAACAGGGACAAAAAAAACTGCAATGCAATTGTAATTTGTCTGTCCTTGTCGTTTGGCGGACTTGCCAATAATTCTTTTAAAATTTATTTCAATTTCCGCCTGCTGTCGCCTCACTGTGAAACTAATCTTTGTTGTTGTTGTTGTTGTTGTTGTTGTTGTTGTTGTTGTTGTTGTTGTGTTGTTTTGTTATGCTTTGTTTTGTTTTGTTTTGCTTAATTTCAATTCATGGTGTGTGGAACACAACACACAGCTGCCAGACCTACCCAAGAACGAGCGCAGCAGAATCAGATTTTGCAAGAATGGGTTAGCTAGCTTCCCGGATGTGTGCAGAAGGTTATGTATCAGCTTTCCTCTGCAATACAGAAAACACACCTAGCTTGCTGCCCAGTGTAGTCGCCCGAGGTAGCCTTCATCCTGTCTAAACAAGGGGTGATGATGAATGACCAGTTAAGCCAGTTCCTCCTAGGACTGGATCCTGGACCTAGTCCGTCCTTCGACAACCGTCCTCCTTCTCCCCTGCTGTTGACGTCAGTCTGGCTGGCTACACACTGGGCCAAAAGGTTGGGGAAACATACTGGGTTTGACGCCTGTGGATTTACTGTTGGGGTTACATTCTAGACTACATCCTGCAAGCTACGTGCTGGGCTTCGTTGGGCTACGCACAGGGTTACCTGTATGCCGAGTCTGTATGACAAGCAACATGTTGTGGGCTCCGTGCCTGATTACATGCGATGAGCGAAACACTTTGAGCTCTCTGTTGGGTTACATGTTTGGGTTATCATGTTGTGCTAAATAGTGGGCTAAAAAAATCTAGGCTACATTCTGTGGACTACATACTGAGCTCCACGTTGTGCGCTACATGTTGGGCGACATGTTAGGCTACACGTCGGGGGCGACATGCTGAGCCACTGATAGACTACATTCAGGGCTACATACTAGGGACGTGTTGTGGGTCACATGCCAGGCTATATACTAATGGGCTGTATGCCGGGCTATTCGCCCTGAGCTATCTATTGGATTACATGCCGTGGGGCGATATACTATGCTACATGTTGGGCTATAGACTGGGCTACATAATATGGGCTACATGTTGTGGGCCACATGCCAGTCTACATATTGGGCTACTATGACTTACATGCTGTGGGCTATGTTTGTGGGCTTCATATTGCGAGCTACATGTTGTGGGCTACATTGTGGGCTTCATATTGTGAGCTACATGTTGTGGGCTACATCGTGGGCTATCTACTGTGAGCAACATGATGTGGGCTACATTGTGGGCTACATACTGTGAGCCACATGCTGTAGGATACATCGTGGGCTACATGCTATGAGCTACATGCTGTGGGCTACATTGTGGGCTACACACTGTGAGCTACATGCTGTGGGCTACATCGTGGGCTATCTACTGTGAGCTACATGCCGTGTGCTACAATTAGGGCTACATGCTATGAGCTACATGAAGTGGGCTTCATTGTGGGCTATATACTGAGCGACATGCTGTGGGCTACATACTGTGAGCTAGATGCTGTATGCTACATTCTGGACTTCATACTGTGAGCTACATGCTGTGGGCTACATACTGTGAGCTACATGCTGTATGCTACATTCTACTTCATACTGTGAGCTACATGCTGTGGGCTACATACTGTGAGCTACATGCTGTATGCTACATTCTGGACTAAATATTGTGATCTAAATACTGTGGGCTACATACTGTGAACTACATGCAGCGGGCTTATTTGTGAGCTACACGCTGTGATCTATATGCTGTGGGCTACATTCTGTGCTACATACTGTTAGCTACATGCTGCGGGGTACATTCTGTGCTACATACCGTGAACTACATGCTATGGGATACTACATTCTGGGTTGCGTACTGTGAGCTACATTTTGGGCTATATACTGTTAGCTACATGCTGTGGGCTACGTTTTGCGCTACATACCGTGAACTACATGCTGTGAGCTACATTTTGGGCTACATACTGTGAGCTACATGCTGTTGGCTTCATTCTGGGCTACATACTGTTAGCGACATGCCTCGAGCTACATTGTGGGCTACATACTGTGAACTGCATGCTGTGGGCCACACTCTGGGTTATGTCCTGTGATCTACATGCTGTGCGCTAAATTCTGGGTTACGCACTGTGAGCTACATGCTGTGGGCTGCATTCTGGGCTACAGACTGTGAGCTACATGCTGTGTGCTACATTGTGGGCTACGTGCTGTGAGCTACATCTGTGTGCTACATTGTGGGCTACGTGCTGTGAGCTACATGCTGTGTGCTACATTGTGGGCTACGTGCTGTGAGCTACATGCTGTGTGCTACATTGTGGGCTACGTGCTGTGAGCTACATGCTGTGTGCTACATTCTGGGCTACATACTGTGAGCTACATGCTGTGCGCTACATTCTGGGCTGCATACTGTGAGCTACATGCTGTGTGCTACATTGTGGGCTACGTGCTGTGAGCTACATGCTATGTGCTACATTATGGGATACATACCGTGAACTACATGCTGTGAGCTACATTTTGGGCTACATACTGTGAGCTACATGCTGTGGGCTACATTATGGGCTACATACTGTGAGCTACATGCTGTGGGATACATTCTGAGCTACATGCTGTGAGATACATTCTGTAGGCAACATTCTGGGCTACATACTGTTAGCTACATACTCTGGGCTACATTCTGGGCTACAGACTGTGAGCTACATGCTGTGGGCTGCATTCTGGGCTACATACTGTGAACTACATGCTGTAGACGACATTGTTGGCTAATTAGTGTGAGCTACATGCTGTGGGCTACATTGTGGGCTACATACTGTGAACTGAATGCTGTGGGCTACATTCTGGGATACATGCTGTGAACTGAATGCCGTGGGCTACATTGAGGGCTACATACTGTGAGCTACATGCTGTATGCTACATTGTGAGCTATACACTGTGAGCTACATGCTATGGGCCATATTGTGGGCTACATGTGAGCCACACGCTGTGGGCTACATTGTGGGCTACATACTGTAACTACATGCTGTGGGCTAATTTGTGGGCCACATACTGTGAGCTACTTGTTGTGGGCTACATTTTGGACTATATACTGTGAGCTACATGCTGTGGGCTAACCTTGTAGACTGCATGCTGGGTTACACAATGCGGGCTATACATACTGTGGGCTGGATGCTGGACTAAATGCTATGGATTACATTCTGGGAGGCTACATGCTGGGCTGCATGCTTGCTTGGTTTCTTTCTGGATTTTTCCTTTATTTTGGGAATCTCTTGAATATTTCCTTCTTACGGACACTGGCAGTTTTGCGACATGAACCGTTTAACGAACATTTAACAAGGGAAATAACTTTTGTCTTTTCTTTCTTTCTTTCTTTCTTTTTTTCTTCTTTTCCTTCTTCTTCTTCTTCTTCTTCTTCTTCTTCTTTGTTGGTGTTTTTCATTTTCTCATTATTTCTCTGTCTTTTTTTTTTCCGTTTTCTTTTCTTTCTTTTTCTTTTTTTTTTTTTTTTGGTCATTACCAATTTTTATACACACTCTTTTCTGTTCATGTCTTTTATGATTTTTAGGCCAAAAGATGTGAAACCTAGAGCGAATCTAATGCTGCTTTATCATGTACAGCAGACTCTCTCTCTCTCTCTCTCTCTCTCTCTCTCTCACTCTCTCTCTCTCTCTCTCTCGTAGTAGTAGTAGTAGTAGTAGTAGTAGTAGTAGCAGGAGCAGCAGCAGCAGTTATAGTACTAGTAGAATTGGTGTTGTTGTACTAGAAGTAGTTGGAGTGGCAGTGGTGTTGGTAGCAGTAGTAGTAGTAGTAGTAGCTGTAGTGGTGGTGATTGTGGTAGTAGTAGTAGTAGTAGTAGTATCTCTCTTTAGTAGTAGTAGTAGTAGTAGTAGTAGTAGTAGCAGTACATCAAACTGTGCGAAAGAAAAAAAAAAGTTAGTGCATCTCTAGCAGGCTTATCAAAAAGCAAACATTTCATGGCTTTTGTTTTGGTTTGGGGTTTTGTCTTCTTTTTTTTTTTTTATCCAATTCGGTCCGTTTCTGTGTTCAGATAGCCTTTACATTTGCAGACTTTGACGTTCTTCGTCCGCAATTTTACTGCGCCTTAAACAAAACATCACTGGGAAAGCGGGGGGGGGGGGGGGGGGGGGGGGGGTGAGCGGGAATGTTATGGGGTGACTGTCCAGTTAAACGGACAGAGAGAAACTGCTTCATTTGTCTAACATACGTGAAAGTCTCTTCTGCGGGGTATGTGGTCAGTGTTTTATTTTTGCTGCTATTATGTGTGTGTTTAGCAGAGAGATGGGCAATGACGCACTTCTTACCGAAATAGTAACAACAGTTGGTTATAATGCAACTTACCAGCGCGGGAGAGACAGAATACTTAACAGTTCCTGCGGCATTGTTATATCTAGTTCTACACCTTCCCATTCTAGAGGTTTTCGATAATTGGTCAGCTTATGCAGAAATATGAAATGTTTGATAAATTGGTAAAATAAACATCCGATTCTCTCCCGATCACACGAAATCGATCGCGAAAGTGGGCATTTTCACCTGTAATCAAGAAAAACGGGAGGTAATCAACTAAATCTTGGCATGGCTTAACTACTCTTGAATGTGACGTCACATGATGGACTGGCCGTCAGCCGCGACCTACACAACAAGCCAACGGCGACAGAAAGCGATTCTGATGGTTCTTGCACATCCCGATCGGTATTTAATTTATCATGTCAAAGCAGTGACTATGTTTGCGACAGCCAGTGTAACTCTGGGGATGTTTCTGAAAGGCCTTTACCTTATCAGTTTGAACGCTAAGTTCTTTTTACCACGTCAGTTCCAGCTGGACCACGGAAACGAGCTATTCAGTTCCAGCTGGACGCCCGAACACATCATTCCGAAGGCGTACGGACTTTACCGAAGTCTCGAGGGAGGTTACCGACTGACTTCTTGATGCGATCACGCGTGGACGGCGAGCGGAGATTCTCCTTCCTCAAGCCTTAACGTGTTCATTCAATTTAACAAGTGTGATCTGTCCATAGATAAGAACAGAATAAATGTGCGACTATCGTACGCATCTGTACGAGCTTACCACTCCGCCTTCAAAGTATACGCGCACAATGCAGACGAAGTTTTTGATCCACTCGAACGGGCTCGGCAATTGTCGGAACAGCTCGTTTCCGTGGTCCAGCTGAAACTGACGTGGTAAAAATAACTTAGTGGCCCGGCATGGTTGCACCAACCGAATCCACTTCTTTCGAGTATCTGGATCAGATGGAAATGTGTGCAAAGAATATCCGTCTCCTGAGCTGCTGCACTCGCCTACAGCACAATATCTGCCACCCCCTCGTGAATTTTTAGGCTGTGGGGGATCGCAACTCGTGTTGTATTGATTTCACTTGGCGTTGGCTTGTTGTGTAGGTCGCGGCTGACGGCCAGTCCATCAAGTGACGTCACGGTTTTCGGTCTACCGCGCGGGGTTTGAACAGGTGTGCAAAACTCGTTTTTTATCTATTAAATTCTTCCGGCGACTTTTTTTGAAAAATGAATACCATACGGTAGTTATATGACATGTAGACCTGTTTTTAACAAATTATCGAAAATCTCTAAAGTAGACCTTTAAAATAGGCAAAAATAAAACACTGACCACATACCCGCAGAAGAGACTTTCACGTATGTTAGGCAAATAAATTAAACTGTTTTGTCGCCCCCTATTTTAAACTGTTATGTCGCTCCCTATTTGATTGAGCATTTTTAGACTTCTGAGTGGTCTTTTAACTCTAATTATATATAAATATAAAAAAAACCAAAAACCATCCTGATGACAGCGCAACACGCTCGAAATAAATTTGTAGATAGTTTTAAGATTCCTCTTTTAACTTGTTTTAACTAACGTTGCTCCCAAGGGGTTGAGCACTTAAAAAAAATTTTTTTTTTAAATTGTTTTAGGCATTTTAAATATACTGATATATATATATATATATATATATATATATATATATATATATATATATATATATATTTTATATATATATATATAATCTGACAAAGGCAAATTAGAGATCTCTATTTTTTGTCTCTATTTCCGTATGTATCCAATTCAGAAACGAATGTAGTTCATGTGTTTCCAGTGGTCAACGGTCGTGCACTTCTGTTCTTTACCGTTCTCCTTTGGATGGCCCACGAAGTGCCACTGATGAACTTCTGAGAGAAAGAGGACGTGGGGAAATGGAACTGAATAGTATTGAACAGTTATGAATCGATTTGATGATTTGCATAAGACAACAAGCAACACACAACACACACACACACACACACACACACCACACACACACACACACACACACATGGAACTCTCTCTCTCATATTTATATATTTTCATACAGAGACAGGCAGACAGGAAGACAGACAGACTGACAGAGAGACAGACCGACAGACCGACAGACCGACACAACACACACACACACACACACACACACACACACACACACACACACACAAGAGAGAGAGAGAGAGAGAGAGAGAGAGAGAGAGAGAGAGAGAGAGAGAGAGTCCGGGTCGGAGTCCGAGCGTTTATTGTACATCAGCCAGAAGGCCACAATACAAACAAAGGGGGGTGGCGGGGAGGTGGAGAAGGAGAATGGAGGCATGGGGAGCAGGGATAATCAAACACACAATAAATACAAGTACAAAGATATTTGCTCGGATAATGAGTGATGTGAGCCAAAGGTCTTACGAATGCACATCAAAGATATTTCAACCAAGTGAAAGCAGGCAGTAAAATCTCTGCATGAACGTCACACGATTACCGCTGGGTACAGCGTGGTCACCTTATCATCGGATGGCTGGATGGCTGGCTGGATGGATGGATAGATAGATAACACTGACTTTATGAAACGCAGCCAACTTAGTTTACCATACCAAAACTGAAAATGCGCAATGCCTGCAGACACGCTCACATCTTTGGTAGAATACTTCACAGGAGATGAAATGTTGCCAAATTAATAAAGTCAAACACAATCATATCAACACAAGTATCTTTACTTTCATATTCATTTACACCTGCTCTCGAAATCAGATAACGCAAATAAACTGTGCTCGTAAGCATTTGTACGTATGCATCTGACCTAGCTTGTCACACTCGTTGGTAATCAAATTTACCACTTAGGCGTCACATTAGTATAATCAAAACAAACAGGAGAGAGAGAGAGAGAGAGAGAGAGAGAGAGAGAAAAGGACAGAGACTGAGAGAGAGAGAGAGAAGGACAGAGACTGAGAGAGAGAGAGAGAGAGAGAGAGAGAGAGAGAGAGAGAGAGAGAGAAGAGACAGACAGACAGACAGACAGACAGACAGAGAGACAGAGAGCAGGCATGATAGTGGTGTCAAGACGTATTTCCCTTCATGGTTACAACAACAACAACAAAAAGACGAAGCGCAAAGAAAGAGGCAGAAGAAGGGTGATGGAAAGGCGGGTGGAGGTCATCTTACTCCAGAAAATTCAGCTCTCTGCTGCCACTGACTTGGTCAAATCACAGGCGAGAGATATGACAGATGGTGAAGCGGGCAAGACGTCATCACCGGCGAAAGGCATTAGTAGACCTACACGGCGCTAGCCCAATAATCGACCTGCTGGTCAAACATGTTTATGTTGGGCATCAACACGCCTGACTGGCTGACTGGAAATAGAACGAGGACCTAGGAAAGCCGACTGCTCAAATAATGGCCACTCTTTTTGGTGTCATTGTGTGGTGTTAAGCCAGTTAAATTCCTGGGTGGCTATTTTTTTGGGGGGAGCATTGGTGACGGCGTGTGAACGGAGAGCTGTTCTGCACGATTCTTCGCAGCTGTCTGCGCTGATGTGACTGACCACACTTGGGCCATTAAACAGCAGAGCTGAGCACCCTGAGTGTTGACACCTTTTGAGCTGCCTTGTGTGCTTATAAATGGACCAAGCACAGGCTCACAGATTTCCTCCTACGTTTAATACTCTCTTTTTTTTCCCATCATGAATTAAACATTTCCAGCTACAGTTCCGTACAGGGATTTCTTCTCCTTTTCCTCGTCTCTCCTTCACTGGCTGCTTTCGGATGCTGTTGGATTCTGTTTTTGAACCTTGGTGGTGAGATGACCACAGAATTCTAGCCGGCGGTAGACCTCCATTTGATGCCAAGGGAGCACCGACACAATCAGCTATCTCACTAATGAGTCAGAATCAGCGGACGAAGGGCCTCTGAGCAGGCGATAGGCATGATTGTGTTTACAGCACGGGCTACAATAGTCCCGTACGCTGCTAGTTGTATTTATAGTCTAAAGCCCTTTGTTTTCATCCCCGTTTTTCTTTCTCTCACAAACCTCTCCCTCTCTTTGTTTCATTTGTAATCTTTGCCGAGTCATTATTGTATTGACGGCAGAATTGCTAGCCTGCACGTTTCCCCCCATTACCGATTATATCCACACACACACACACACACACACACACACACACACACACTGAACGGGAATGAGGGTGGGGAAGGGGAAGGGTGAGGGAGAAGGAAATGGTGGAAGGGGGTGACATTAGCAAGGGAGGACCAGTGGTGTCCATCAAGCATTGGACGCTGAGTGTAGGGTGAATGCCCTGCACTCTTTTTTTTTTTCTTTAATTGTGTCGAACGTATAAGAGAAAGAGAACAGTTTAAATCAAAGGCTTAAAGAAAAAAGAGGTGTACTTGTTGGTCTTCTTCGTCCTTTTTAGCTGGTGACGTTTTACGGAAGCCATCAAATCCGATGATCTTGCGCGGATTACTCATTATTAGGATAACACATTTAACGGAAGCAGCAAGATGACAATTAACCGTTCATTTGAACCAGCGATTAAATCAAGTGGCCATGCAAATTAGGATGAAATATTCATTTGAAATGGCGGGATGAAAAATGTATCTCATTTGGATGAAGACTACCCAATGATTTTTCTGTTCAAATGAAGCACAAAAGTGCGGTCTGAACGTTTCCATGACAAGCGGTTAAGATTGGTGTAGTGGATGCGAGCTGGTACGTGCGTATCAACACACATCCTGAATTGTGCACATCAACACACATCCTTGAATTGTGCATATCAACACACATCCTTGAATTGTGCATAATTATCAACACACATCCCTAAATTGTGCACATCAACACACACCCCTGAATTGTGCATAATTATCAACACACATTTCCTGAATTGTGCACATCAACACACATCCCTGAATTGTGCATATCAACACACATCCTTGAATTGTGCATAATTATCAACACACATCCCTAAATTGTGCACATCAACACACATCCCTGAATTGTGCATAATTATCAACACACATCCGCAAATTGTGCACATCAACACACATCCCTAAATTGTGCACATCAACACACATCCCTGAATTGTGCATATCAACACACATCCCTGAACTGTGGTCCTGATCTCTCTCTCTCTCTGTGATTTTCGGCAAAAACCACTGGTTCCTCGAGCAGGAGGAATGTGAAGAGCAAGGCGAGAGGGTGGGAGGGTGGGAGAAGGGGGAGGAGGTGGGGGAGTCAAACAGTCCGCTGCTGAACCCAACGTACTCTGATTCAGGATTTTAAAAAGAAGCACAGGCACAAAGTAAGAAAAGCATCGTGAAGCAGCAGTGGCTATGGGCTCATCTGTGTATCTCCCATGGATCTCCCGCATTGACTGACGACCACGGCACACAGCACAATAAATCATCTCATGCGCAGAGAAAGCAGGAAGGGTTTTTTTTTTTTCGCGGTTGTCAGACCATGCCAGTACAGCTGGTACGATGCTATCTGCCCATAGCACTCTGTCCAAGAGAACCCAGCAGAGAACGGTGAAGGAGTTGCAGACTGAAACGCTGATCAGATAACGTGAAAGACTGGGGTGGGTATTGGGTCTGAAAGCTGTTACGTGCCAGAGGGTACAAAGATTTGGGAAGAATTTGGACGATCAGCGTGCCAGTTCTGCTGTTTCTCGGTGATGCCAGACACAACGTAAAGAAGGCAGGATGGGGGTGTAATTGAAAGTTACGATCAACAAGCAGAAGGAACGTGGATGTTGTTCTTGTCTAGCTGCCTGTGAGCTTTATTCAGCACGTCGCCTTATATTAGCTCTACTAAACCGGCAAACATGCCCCAGGCCTAACCGGCATTGTCAGCGTTGTCACTTTGAGACATGCTGGTTTACAAGGGTCCTTCTCACATCCTAAGATGGAAACGTTTGCAGTCACGTCATGCTTTTTTCAGCCAAAGTGAGTTGCAAAATGAGGTGAATGCAGGCGAAACGAAACAAACTTGAAAAGGTTTTCGAAATAACTCCACCCGAGAACGCCCTCCTGCGCCGAATTTGACCAGATAAGTGATCGCTCCTTCTTCATTTTCGTTGTTCTGAGTGCTATTTATCACGCCGGAAGAAGACTAAGAGGTCGAAACGCGTCGTGTTTTGTCTTGTAATTCGTTTGTCCATGTTGTCTGGCGGAGTTATATTAAACACCTTTTACTTCTTTTTTTTTTCAGAAAAATAATCGTTGACGTAATTTTTTGGCATCAGCTAGTACCAGAGCTTCCACACATATCCAATGCACTAGCAGACAGTGCTCTTAAACCACTGTTCCTCGCGGCTGCTTCCTGGCAAAGGGATCGGGAAGAAAAGACGCCGGAGGAGAGGTCTGACAAATACAGGTGATGATACAACAGCAGTTCTCTCCCTTCAGACATCAAAGCAGTGAAAGCTGAGGTGTTGTTAGTGTTGAAGGGACAGTTCACAAACACACATGTTGAGGTGTTGTTGGTGTTGAGGGGACAGTTGACAAACACACAAGTTGAGGTGTTGTTGGTGTTGAGGGGACAGTTCACAGACACACATGTTGAGGCGTTGTTGGTGTTGAAGGGACAGTTCACAAACACACATGTTGAGGCGTTGTTGGTGTTGAAGGGACAGTTCACAAACACACATGTTGAGGCGTTGTTGGTGTTGAAGGGACGGTTCACGAACACACATGTTGAGGCGTTGTTGATGTTGAAGGGACAGTTCACAAACACACATGTTGGATGGCGACAGCACATTTCAGGCAAGCAATGGTGGACATTCTCTTCAGACTGACTATGTTTCTGTCACCAAAAGGCTTCCTGGATTCAACCCACGGTGTGGAGATAAAAGCGCCGGACTCGTAATCTCAGTGATCCTGGGGTTGCGGGTTCGAATCTCCACTGGGTCGGTTCGGTACAGGGGGATTTTCCCTCAGAGTTAACATTGGTTCTGATTCCATTTCCCAAATAATCCTTCGAATGAGACCATAAACCGAGGTTCCGTGTGTGAACGCACGCACAACATCTTGCACATACGTACAATCCCATCATCAACTTTCGGAAGAGAGGGCCAGTTTGGCCATTGTTATTGATGACACGTTACACATAGCATGCACCCTGCGTGAGAAATGGAAAGAATGAAAGAAGTAAGGAAACTGAATGAACAATATTGACTGGATGACACGGGAAAACGACTGAATGAGACGCCGGCAGGCAACTCTTTAGCCGGCACTACCCAGGTAGGCAGCCCGTTGCATACACGAGAGTGTGGATTGTCAGTGTCTAGAACCTTTGGCAAGCCACGCTTTATATATGCTGTGTTATTATTATTATTATTATTGTTATTATTATTATTATCTGTTTTCCTGGCGTAGTTCTGAATTCACCAGAGGGAAGTGCAGGAGGCCACTGGAAACAGACCTACAAGCGACTGTTGGTTTATTCCGGGATACGTGACTATGTCCATGCGTCGTGTCCTGTGATGACCTTCTGTTGAACGTGGACTGTCCACTGCGGAATCTTTCCTGCATGTACCAGCAGCTGTTCTGCCCTAGTCCTCTTCTGCTCGTCAACTGGGTCATGTGGCACATCGTAGATGAAGCATCCAGGTGTTCATGCATGAGTTAAGTCAAGTGCTGAGCTTGCTATGCACGCCACGTCCTGAATATCTCTGCAGGTGATTTGAGGGTCTTCTGTTTATTCATCGCACGACAGTACTCAAAGTCTGGAATTGCTCTAACCTAGACCTCTACGGCGGATACCGTCTTTGCACGTTACTTCTGCTCTGCTTGGAAACACGTCGTACAAACTGGACACACTTACCAGCCGCTGTGGACCTGCACAGAAAAGCTGTCTACTCAAGCTGTCTTTCCAAGCTGTCTGCTCACAGTCTATCCCACTTCCTTCATGTTGGTCACTGTCAACCCCTTGACGGTGTCTGTGTGTAAAATCATGGCTCTGAAACTAGGAATTCAATCCTTGAGCTCAATTATTTTCTTCTTATATTTTTTTGTTGTTGTTGTAAGTTTGTGTGGTCGGTATCTTCCGAAGCGCTTTTATATTTAAAAAAAAAAAAAAAAAAAAAAAATAATATTTTATATATATATATATATATATATATATATATATAAATTCTATGGACCTTACCCCAAAGGCGTCGAGATAAACGAAGCTTTATTAGAATGCAAAATGGAATTTGTGCATACAATGAGCTATCGGCTGGGCTCTGAGAACAACCCAGACAGCGCTCTTGAACACTTTCTACACATGAGTTAGTGGGTTTTCATGTGTGTGTGTGTGTGTGTGTGTGTGGTGTGTGTGTGTGTGTGTGTGTGTGTGTGTGTGTGCGCGCGCGTGTATGTGCACGCACTCATGCACACATGCACACACACACACACACACACACACACACACACAACACACACACACACCACACACACACACTAATCAAGTACGCTGACGACTGTGCAAGAATGCTTGCAGTCACGCACGTTACCTCTATACCTATAATTTGGTGTCTTTGCTTGCGCGCCTTGCTCCAGAATGATGATAACTGACACACGCGACGACGGTTCGAAATACCTTTCGGACAGTCCGCAAACTTCTTTGAAGTGAGTCTGCTGTCCAGTATGTCCGGTCTGCCACAGTGCCGGGCTGGCCAAGCTCCAATATGGACTGGACGTTGACCCGTGAACTGACCATCGCTCCTTCGTTTGCTGTTTTGTCCACTGGACTGTCAGTTTCTTCCTTTCTCTTTCATTCTTTGCTCCCTTGGTCATGTATCCTCTGTCTGTTTGTCCTTTCTCTCTTCCCTCTCCCCCCCCCCCCCCCCCCCCCCCCCCCCCCCCCTCCTTCCTCCGCGTTTTTCTTTCTTTCTTTCTTTTTTTTCGTGATTGATTTTCAAGTTTGGTTGGTTTGTGTGTGTGTGTGTGTGTGTGTGTGTGTGTGTGTGTGTGTGTGTGTGTGTGTGTGTGTGTTAGTTTCTTTAGTTTAACGTCTATTCACTACAAGTGTTATTAGACGGGCAAAAAAAAACAAAAAAAAAAACATATGATTGTGTGTGTGTGTGTGTGTGTGTGTGTGTGTGTGTGTGTGTGTGTGTGTGAGTGTTTTTCTGTGTGTGTGTGTGTGTGTGTGTGTGTGTGTGTGGTGTGTGTGTGTGGTGTGTGTGTGTGTGTACGTGTGTGTGCGTGCGTGTATGAGTGTCGCGCGCGCCCGCGCCCGCGTGTGTATGTGTGTGCCTGTGTGTGTGTGTGGGGGGGGGGGGGGGAGGGGGGTTGCAAGGAGAGAGAGAGAGAGGACTGTGTTAGGGACGAGAGGGGAAGGTTGGGATGGGTGGTAAGATAGGTAGATATTTACTTATCTAGCTTTAGTGTATGTTGATCGGGGGAATTAAAGTATATCAAATGAAACAAGTTAGTAGAATTGGAGCATAATGCAGGGGATTGGGTGGGGGAGGAGAAAAGTTTGCGGGTGGGGATGGGGGGCATCAGGGTGGAGAGAAGGACGGAATAGAGGAAGGGAGTGGGAGGGTGGGGGTGGGGGATAACCAATATATCATATAATCGTAATTCTTTTATATCAATGTCGTACAACACAACATTTTAGTTTAGAGTACATCAGAGATAGATACCAAGCGGACGGGAATTAAAATTTTCAGAGAACACGCAAAGTAATGAGTGATTATTTAAAATATTTCAGTGGATACTGGTGCACTGGCTGACAAATGATCTGCTAACTTTATCTTAGGAACAAAGTGCCTAACTCCTGGGCAGTGAAGAAGTAGGTGGTTACAGTTATTTTGTTTGCCACATATGCAATGTATATTTTTAGAGTACTTTGTTCTAAAGCATTTATATCGCAACTTATACATCAAACTAGTAACATGTCTGGAATGCATTACAGATAAATTGTTTAAAAAGGATTTCGGATTCGCTGCATTCTTTACATGTACACAGTGCTGGTAATACTGACTATTTGTTTTTTTGTGCATGTTCAGCAACCTGATTTTGAGACACTTTTTCTATGCGCTGGTTAAATTCATGCAGATCTAGTCGAATGTCGAGATGCTGTGACCCTTCTTTATTTTTTTGTTGCCCTTTTAGCCGCATGATCTGCCACTCGTTTGGGGGTGATTCCGGAGTAAGAAGGAATCCAGCAAAGGTAATACTGGTACCCTTTAGAGACAACTCATGAATGATATGTTTTATTTCAATAGTCATTTTCTAGTCGTTTTTTTATGCCTCGGGATTTAATGGCTTGTAAAACAGACTTTGAGTCCACACAGAATAAGATTTTGCATGTATCCGTCGAAAGATCTACAATGTAATTTAATGCCATAAGTATGGCTACAAGTTCAGCAGTAAAAAATGGAATAATGTTTACCAATGTAGTATCGGTTTTCTGTTTTTTAATGAGGGTATTACAAAAGCTGCACCAGTATTTCCATCATCAAGAACTGATCCATCTGTGTATATCTTTAGATAGTCTGTATACTTACTTTCCAAGTGGGAATCAACAAAACATTTTAATAGGTTAGGGGAATGGTTTTTGGATAAATCTGTGTGATCAATGTCAAATATTGGTTGATTTTGTTCCCATTCTGGAAGTGGAGAAAAAGAAGGTTTAATTGCAACATTTTTCCCGTTCAGCTCTGTATTACAGATGATATCTGAGGCAAATGTATTGATGGACTTCAAGACTGTATTGTTCTAGCTCTTTTTGCAAAGTCAGTTTCTGAATTAAGATTTGTTTCTTTTTGTGAAAATGTTTCATAAGCAGAAGTTTTTAAGGATAAATTTCGCAGCAGAGGCTTTTCTTTGTTCATCGAGCTGTAGAATACCTGCTTCTGTGTAAGTTCCTAAAATTGACGCGTGTATTGGTACACCCAGAGCAAGTTTGTAAGCTTTGGAATCTATGCTCTGCAGTTTCTTTAACAAGTGCGCTGAAGCGCTGAAAAAAACCTCCTGGCCATACGTCAGCCGTGAACGTACAAGGGAGGTAGCGAGAGATATTAGTGCCTTTGTGTCCTGTCCCCAGTGCTGTCTGCTATTACCTTCAAAGGTTAAGACTTTTCTAGCTTTGTTTGTTATGTAGTCGATGTGGTAATTCCACGAAAGTTTTGAAGTGAGGAAGATGCCAAGAAATTTGACAAATTTGTGTATATTTTATGATTGCACCATTAATCGTGAATTCAGGTAATTTATTAGGGTCATAGCCTGAATTAAACAGCATGATTTTTGTTTTTCCAATGATAATGTTAGTCCATTTTCTATCATAAAGTTGTTGATTTTATTTAGTTCACGTTGATACACTTTCTTTGTATAGTTCAAAGCCCTGACTGGCATTTTACGTTTCATTGTCACCTTCATCCACAAACAAATATCATCAGCAATTGAGCTTAAGTTGTATCTTTGGACAAGTCTTTCGGAAGATCAGCTAAAAGGATGTTAAACAAAATTGGAGAAATAACCGATCCTTGAGGCAGACCCATACTTAGCTGTCTGGGGTTTGAATATGAATTTCCAAGCTTTACCTGTATAAACCTATTAGATAGAAAGCTGCAATGTAATTGTACGTGTTACCTGTTATGCCTATGTGTTTAAGTTTAAAAGAGAAGGCGAGTGTGCCAAACTTGATCGTATGCTTTGGACATCAAAAAATGTCGCTAGTATATTTTTCGCCTTGCGAACTGCTGCTTTACTTGAGTTGTTAATTTAACGAGATGTTCAGTTGTAGATCTTGCCTTTTCGAAATCCAGCTTGGTTGACAGGTAATTACTTTATATTTTTCGCAGTAATGACTAGTCTATTTAAAACAATCTTTTCCATTAGTTTGCATGTGTGGGATGTTAAGGCGATTGGACGATAGCTGTTTTTATCTGCTCTGGGCTTTCCTTGTTTGTGTAGTGGAATAATGATTGAGTGGTTCCAGACGAGAGGGATATTACCATCAGACCAGCATTTCTGTAGAAGAAACGAAAATTCTATAACATTATCTGGCAAGTGTCCAGCATTTCATTTGAATTCCGTCTAAACCAACGGATGTTTTCTTCTTAAGACTTGAAATACATTCTTTTACTTCGTACAATGTTATATCAGCATTTATATAGTATTACGATCCATTTATATTATTTGTTTCACTATGTGTTCTATTTTTTTTTCTTGATTTTCTCTTATATGTCCTGCCTTTCTCTGAGAGTCCAGTATTTCACTATAATTTGCAAACATTTCAGCAAATTCTTCAGCTTTTTTCTAGATTTGTAGGTATATCTGAGTTGTCCATTTGATAGGACACTGTGGCAAGTTAATTCCATTCTTCATAGTTTTTGTTTTCCCCAGACGTTTTGCATGTCCTTGTGATTTGATACTTCATTTATGCAAAAAAATGACCAATATTGCCTTTTTGCTTGTGCATTAACCATATTGGCTTTGTTTTTCGCTTTTTTCATCTCTAAAAGATTTGGGACAGACTTATCTCTTAAACATATTCTAAATTTTTGATATTTTTTTCCTCCTTTGCTTCTTCACAAGCTTGATTCCACCAAATATTACCCGAATGCTTGTGAGATCTTACTGACTTGCACCGCGGGATAGATTCATTTGCAGCATCTAGGACTGCGTTTGTAAATAAAGTATATAAGCTATTGACATCTTTGTTGTTTGCGTCATTAACTTCAAATGTAGAAAGTAAACTTGAAAATTTATCCCAATTTGCAAGTCTATAGTTATACTTGGGTACTTTGTCCTTGGTTGGATCTGTTGATTGAGATTTTTTAGTTTCAAAACAAGTGACAATAGGCAAATGATCACTATGTAGGTTGTCATCAAGTGTATTCCAGCTGCAGACCGGTGCCACATCTGGGGACACTAAAGTTAGATCGATGGCACTCGCTCTATGACTAGGATTATCAGGAATACGAGTTATTCGACCATCATTAAGGAGATTAGAAGGAAGCATCAACAATATTTTGAACGAAACGATTACTTGTAATTGATTGACAGTCCCTTCTCCCCAAAATTGGTGAATGTGCATTGAAATCTCCTGCAATGAGGAATTTTTTTACCTTGGTCCGTCTGGAGTGTTGGAATCCACTCTGTGTTAGAATCATTTGGACCCTGTGGTAGGTAAACAGATATGACTGCTAAGAGTGAACAGTTCAACTGAACATGTCACGGCACAAAAATTAAGATTGGGATATTTGGTGGAATAGGGTTAGGGCATGAAGTGTACTTTACCCCTTCATGAATATATATAGCTGTACTGATTTTCTCATCGGTATCTATCTCTGATGTATAGGGGGAAAATAATAGTTTTTTTAATTTAGTAACTTGTCTCTTTTAACGTTTAGAGACTGAAGAGCTAAAAGTTGGTATTCATGGTGCGCCAGGTGTTGCACGAGGTGATCCAAGTTCGTACTGATGGAGCGACCAGTTCCATTGGATACGCTGAAGTTACTTTCCGCAGACATCAACTAAATCTTTCACAATCTGATAAGTTAACAGGAAATAAAATAATAATAATGATAATGATAACGTCACTATTATCTAAGGGGAAAAAATTGCATGTACAGTCAAATATTAGCCGACAAAAATCACAGCAGTTATTTGCGCGCAACGCAGTCTAAGGGCACAGAGGTAAGTGAATTCGCAAGTGTGTAGACGCATGTGACAATTCTTAGAATACTGGCCAGTCTCTAGGACGTCAAATGGGTTGAACCAGCTGCGGTCGAGGTAGGGTGGGCGTATGAAGGGTCGGGCATAGCGGGCTGGCTTCCTGGGCGTTTCCCACAGAAGATCCCTGACTTGTCGCCCCACGTTCCCTGCCAGCAGATGGTCCCCTCTGTGACAGGTGGCAGTTGTCCTTGAGATGGTAAGGCCTTATGTTATGATGATCGACGAGCGTGATGTTGTTCACGTCGAACCGCTCGGAGGTAAGGATGGCATTAAATAACTGCCGATTTACCTCCATCTTCAGGTCTTTCACAGTGGGAACTTTACTGACGACGAATCTGGTGTTAGGATTCTTTCTTGATGCGTCTTTAAGTGATTTAACGAAGGTGTTGCACAGCTTATTTGGCTCTGTTGTCTTCAGGTCGTTAATCCCACAGTGGATAACCACAGCATCAAGATGAGGTTCTTTTGTAGCTATCTCCTGCAA
Source organism: Conus ventricosus (assembly GCA_018398815.1). Taxonomy (NCBI): domain Eukaryota; kingdom Metazoa; phylum Mollusca; class Gastropoda; order Neogastropoda; family Conidae; genus Conus; species Conus ventricosus. Next base: position 163,061,136 of record CM031595.1, read on the forward strand.
GTGATCTTGAGTTATTTACAAAGTGTTGCTTCGTTGTTTTGAAGGTTTGAAGTGGTAAGACCGACCAAGGCGTGTTTCTTGTACTCCATTCATAACAGAGTCGTGAAGAATAAGTACATTCGGTAGATTGGAACTAGGCCTAGTATTTGATTTCTTTTTGGAATCTACAAGATGACGAGATTTGTACTTGACGTCATCTCTTGACGTGTCAGCCTTGGAGGTTTGGCGTCATTTGTCTTCGAAAGACTAGGGCAGGACACCTTTTTGTTAGTCCCTCCTTTTCTTCGATGTTTTTTCTGCAGCAGACGTCTTGTGCTGTGCAGGATGACTCGCAACGCCTGACGACAATCGGCTTCCCGCCACTTCAGCGTAGGTGGGTTAGGCTGGAGGGCAGGGGTCTGTTTGTGTTTCCGTGGTCGTCATGGAAACTTTCGGCTTGGCGATTGTTCTGAATCATGCCGTTTTGAATTCTACTGCTTTTTCTAAGGAGGATATGCGACAGCAGAGATTTAAAATGACTTGCCGCAAGTCAGGCGTTGCGTCGGATGTTGCGCACAGCACAGGTGTCGAGATGACGCCGCTGCACACTGACGCGTTCGAAGACTCCACTGTCGTTGGTGTAGGATCAGTGGACGGCTTCTCGTTTCGTGAGTCGCATTGATGACTCGCCGAACGATCGGACGTGTTTGCGTTCGAAGCTGACCATCGTTGGGAAGCCCGAGTTATTCTTTTGCACGCAGGAGTGCCGTTACTTCTGGATTTCATGTCTTGATCCACTTGCGAAAACTTTTACCTTGCGAGAAAAGTTAACTGCTGGCAGTCTCCGCCATTTTTGTGTGACGTCGTCTGTGTGTGTGTGTGTGTGTGTGTGTTCGTTCGTTCTTCTGTTTAACGTCTGTTCACTTTGAGTAATATTAGACGTGCGTGTGTGTTCGTTCGTTCGTTCTTTGTTTTTACGTCTTCTCGCCGTAAGTGATATTGGACCAAAGTGTGCATGAGTGAGTGCATTCTGCTGTGAGTGTGTGTGAGAGTGTAAATGTGTGAGGTAATGAAAACTGTGAACACTGCATTAACAGTAAAGAGGAAATGTTAAAAGATACATATAACAAACAAAATGTAAAATACAGAAACGTGGGTGGGTGGATGTGTCCCTCACCACTAATCCACATTGGAAAAACAACAACAACAAAAAAACACCAACTACAGGAATGACCTGATAGGGGTGTGAATTAGGGATTCAGCAATTTGTAGTAAAACCTTTGAGTCATATAATAAATCATCTATGTTTTCTTCCGAAACATTCTTTGCTGTGACTGAATCAGGTAGAAAACATCGGAGACTTTTACAATGCTATTTTGATATTAAACTGATAACTAATCATAAGAACAACTCCCCACCAATCATTCACTTGTTTTGGGCGATTCCCACCAATGACATCATTCACAATCTTCAAACACATGACCTTCCCTTTAGATCACATTTCAGGCCTTCGCACTCACCTCTGAGCCTATCTTTGCGCCAGCTGGTCTCTCCCAATAGTCCCATTCCTTGGATTGTAATCTGTCCGCTGTGTGTGTGTGTGTGTGTGTGTGTGTTGTAAGGTATCTCTTGGTCAAATGATGAAATGATTACACGCCCATAACTCCCTAAACGAATGCTGCTGGCCGCGCAGCCAAAACTCATGCGCCAAGGCCTTGCTTAAGTAATCGAGTATTTATAGACTGGCACTGAGATTGTTTTGAAAATGTTTTATTGTGTCTGAAAGTTTGATTCTCCTCGTTTTCTTTCCTATGGCCGTCAAGGTAAAAGCCAGGTGGTTCCAAGCGGACAGATTACAATCCGAGGAATGGGACTATTTGGGAGAGACCAGCTGGCGCAAAGATAGGCTCAGAGGTGAGTGCGAAGGCCTGAAATGTGATCTAAAGGGAAGGTCATGTGTTTGAAGATTGTGAATGATGTCATTGGTGGGAATCGCCCAAAACAAGTGAAATGATTGGTGGGGAGTTGTTCTTATGATTAGTTATCAGTTTAATATCAAATGCTGGATCATACTTACGCTAGACCTCAAAACGCTGACATGGATTATAAATATAGTGTTTTACTGCAAAATCCTGATTGCGGCGTGTGGCCTGTTTACGACACCAAAATCGCCTCTCAGAAAATAATACCGACACAGAACATAAAAGAAGATATCCTCAACCTGATTTTAACTTGCT
>CM031595.1:163068351-163070851 GCA_018398815.1 Conus ventricosus
CTCTCTCCTCTCGTCTCTCTCCTTCTCTCTCTCTCTCTCTCTCTCTCTCTCTCTCTCTCTCTCTCTCTCTCAAGGTCCGACCAGCACAACAGGTTAATGCACAGGTCAAGCATGTGTTAAGTCTCACCCATAAAGCCCCTTTCCCAACTCTTTCGTTACCTATCTGTCCAATTATTAAACAGACTCGTTCAGATCAATCCCTTGCACATGACGGCTCTATGGCTAGACACAGACGTGGGGTAGCTAGACACAGACGTGGTGCAGCTAGACACAGACGTGGGGTAGCTAGACACAGACGTGGTGCAGCTAGACACAGACGTGGGGTAGCTAGACACAGACGTGGGGTAGCTAGACACAGACGTGGTTTAGCTAGACACAGACGTGTTTAGCTAGACACAGACGTGGGGTAGCTAGACACAGACGTGGTTTAGCTAGACACAGACGTGGGGTAGCTAGACACAGACGTGGTGCAGCTAGACACAGACGTGGGGTAGCTAGACACAGACGTGGTGCAGCTAGACACAGACGTGGGGTAGCTAGACACAGACGTGGGGTAGCTAGACACAGACGTGGTTTAGCTAGACACAGGCGTGGGGTAGCTAGACACAGACGTGGTTTAGCTAGACACAGACGTGGGGTAGCTAGACACAGACGTGGTGCAGCTAGACACAGACGTGGGGTAGCTAGACACAGACGTGGGGTAGCTAGACACAGACGTGGGGTAGCTAGACACAGACGTGGGGTAGCTAGACACAGACGTAGTATAGCTAGACACAGACGTGGTTTAGCTAGACACAGACGTGGGTTAGCTAGACACAGACGTGGTGTAGCGTACACAGACTGATCTGCACATAGCGACGCCTTCTTTATCAAAAAACGGTCTGACATCATAATACTTTGCGACAAATGTCAACACGCCAGAAAAAAAACAAACTACCACGTATGAAACGCTGTTAATTTAAGGGTTAAATGTGCAGATATGGGGTGGACCACAGACGTCAACCTCACCAACGGCCTTTCAGAACAGTGCTGTCAGAGGACAAGAGCCCAGCGTCGTGAAATGAACCAACTGGTGCCGATGATGAAGACAAAACGAAGCATCGCCCCGTCCCATAGAGATTTCTTCTCCTCCTTCTTCTGCGGTCGATTTTACTGAGCTGCGTCAGATGTTCAATCCCCCACCCCCCCCCCCCCCCCCCCCCCCCCCCCCCCCCCCCCCCGGCTCCCAATGAATCCCACAGTCTTCTCAAGGTCTTGACGGCTGCCCCAGAGCTGTGTTTGCAGCTCTGCGCCTCCTGGCCAGGTTGGACGCCGTAGAACATCATGGGATGGACACTTGTTGGAGGATGTGTTCTGGAGCCTTTGAGATTAGGAATGAACGACTGTCCGGCCACCGCCTCTGGCAATCGCTCCCTGTCGAGGTATTTCTCACTCTTGCTGTCGCCAGCAAGGAAACTGCCACTTCGTTCACTGGTTCAGTTCAGGAAACTGGCACTTCGTTCACTGGTTCAGTTCAGGAAACTGGCACTTCGTTCACTGGTTGATCCTGTTTCTACGCTGCATCTCTTCGCTCTGTTTCTCTCTGTCTCTCTCTTCCGCCTTCCATGCTTTCCTGCTTTTCTCTTTCCTTCCTTTCTCTCTTTCCTGATCACTCTCCCTCACCTCTGTCTGTCTGTCTGTCGCTGTCTGTTTGTCTGTCTGTCTCTCTCTCCTCTCTCTCTCTCTCCTCCTCTCTCTCTCCTCTCTCATTCTCACTCTCTCTCCTGTCTCTCTCTCTCTCTCTCTCTGTCTGTCTCTCTCTCCTCTCTCTCTCTCTCTCTCTCTCTGCTCTCTCTCTCTCCTCTCTCTCTCTTCTCTCTCTCTCCTCTCCTCTCTCCTCCCTCTCTCTCTCTCCTCTCTCTCTCTCTCTCTCTCTCTCTCTCTCTCTCTTCCACCCTTGAATGTCAAACGAACACAATAAAATCGAACCCTGAACGCACAAAAGTAATCCTGGATGTCACACAAGTAGGCACCAAAACAAACCTTGGATACTGAGCGAATAATCGGAATAGCAGCAAAAACTTTTGAACGCCAAACACACGGGAATAAAAGAAAAAACTTGGCTGCCAAATGAAAGGGAATGGAAACAAACCTTGGGTGCCAGATAAACAGAACTTAGAAACAAACCTTGGATACCAAACAGATTGGAATGAAAACAAACCTTTATATTCGAAGAAGAAAAAAAACAAAAAAACTTGGACGCCAAATTAAACATTAAACACAGGAAAGCCCATTTGTCTTTCGTGACTCTCTTGTAAAAGAGCACTCTACATAGGAATGACGGGAATGGCAAATGATGGGAGAAAGGATGGGTGGAGGAAATGAAAGAGAAAAGAGATTGCAGATTTTGTTCACATGACAAAAAAAAACAGTACATTAAATTCAGTTATTTATAAACTGGTTTGTTGTAATCCTGCACTCGGTGGCTTCAGGTCTGAGCAGCCGACGTGGAGTGACGTCT
>CM031595.1:163082030-163094530 GCA_018398815.1 Conus ventricosus
CTCTGCAGAAAATCATTCCAACAAACGCTCATGAGGTTTTAGAGGAAACCATAAAACGTGTTGCTCTGGAAGCCCTTAATTTCTTCAGGAGGCAGCAAATCATGGCCAAGAACAACAGTGCACTCGAAACATGCAGGCAGAGTCTGCTGGATGGGGCAGATGACTGGGAGTGCACTGCAGACCTCCCAGAATGGAAGAGTCACCCAGAGATCATCAGCAAGAGTGGCATGAGACCAGACATAGTAGTCCACTCTAAGTCAACCAAGCAGCTGATCATGATCGAGCTCACGGTGCCATATGAGAACAGAATGGAGGCAGCTCAAATCTACAAGACTGAAAAGTATGCTGATCTGGCAAACAGCCTGAGGAGAGAAGGCTATCAGGTCAAAGTCCTCACTGCAGAAATTGGAGCGAGGGGATTGTAGGAACGTCTGCATACAGCCTCATGAACAGCTCTCAGTTGCAGGGAAGGAAAAAACCAGAGCCCTGAAAGCAATGGCAGAAGCGGCAGAGAGGTGTTCAAGCTGGATCTGGTCAAGGAGGAACAAAAGTGAACTTCATAAGGCTTAATTTCCCTACAAATATCAGGTGTCCCTGTGGCTCAGTGGTTAAAGCGCGAGTCATTAAGTAGAAAATGAGCATGTCCAGAGGGTCATGGGTTCGAATCCAGCCATGGCTCGTCCCGAGGTGGGAAAAAAAAAAGGGGCAGCAGAGGGACATCCGGAGTCATGAACGGGTGTGGCCCAACCCCTAGAGTGTCAGGAGATAAGGGCCGAAACACTTGCCTGAGGGGGCTTCTCTTCTGAGGACTCTATGCTGCCACGCTCTCACGAGTTTCTTTCTACTGATGCATGGGTAAACCATTGACTTCCGGGAATAGGCCGGAGGACGTCCGGGAAAGACCGGAGGACACTGGGAAAGACCAGAACCAAGGGCTCTGTGGGCTGGCTCCCACTTTGCCTTAAACATGTGGCTACCAAAAATAAAAGGAAAAGATGCTCCCAGGATTCACCGAAAAGGGGGAGAGAATGATGAATCCATCGGTGCTCAACCAATCACGACTGCAAATCCCAAACGGACTATGAACATGGACCAAATGGAATATCCATGTGTCTGTGGAAAGCGTTTCGCTACCACCCGTGGCATGAAGATCCACAGAACAAAGATGGGATGTGTGAAGACTCATCTGAATGAGCAGCAGCGCACTGCATCAGCAGATAAGACGTCGGAAGACCAAGGCCAGGATTTAAACCACAGTGCCAAGGACATCCACGCTGTTGGTTCGGATGAGGAATTTGCACAGGCCCTCGATGCCAGGCGCCTGAAACTCAACCTGCCACGAGCAAATGAAAATGAAGATTGGGAGAAACTGGATGCAAAAATCGTCCAAAGACTCGACACACTGATAGGAAAAAAGCACCCTGGAACACAAACTAGCCAATATGGGACATTGTGTATGCCACATGTAGAGACGCCTATGGAGTAAAACTACCCAAAGAGAAAACACCTCCAAAGAAATCCAGACGCCAAGAAAGATGGACAAGATCAGAGTCCAAAAGAAAACTCAAGAAGCAAATGAAGACCGCACTGCCAGCTGAAAAACAAGGCTTGGAAAAACTGTGGGAAGACCTGAAAGAAAAACACAGCGCCCTCAGCAAAGCGGAATCTGCGAGGAAGAGGAAGAGCAAAAAGAAGAAGACACAAGAGCGCTTCTTCAGAGACCCCTTCAGTTTGCCAGAACACTGTTTGAGCAGCCAAAATCTGGGACCCTAAGTGTGGACAAAGGAGTTCTTGAGCAGCATTGAGGAAAAACATACTCTGACTCACAGAGCAAAGCCCCACTCGACATTCAAGGTCTGGTATGGCCAACCAACCCCTGAGGAACAGTTCAATGGCAAGCCTCCAACGTTGGCGGAAATCAAGAAGGTGGTCGACAAAGCCAGAGCCAAATCATCACCAGGGCCAAACGGAATACCTTACCAGCTTTACAAGAAATGTCCCAAGGTGCTGGAGTGGCTCCACAGGCTGCTGCGATCGGCTTGGAGAAACCAGAAGATCAGCGGCAGTGGATGACGGCAGATGGTGTGTACATCCCAAAGAGCAAAACTCAAGTGACATCAGCCAGTTCAGGCCAATATCACTACTGAACGTCGAAGGAAAATCTTCTTCTCTGTCATGGCAGCAAGGCTGACCAAGTACCTGATGGAAAAACAAGTACTTGGATGTGTCAGTCCAGAAAAGGTGGCATCCCAGGCGTGGCTGGCTGTGTAGACACGCCACAATGATCTGGGACGCAATCCAAAAAGCAAAAACAGAAAAGGAGACCCGGACGTAGTGTGGCTTGATCTGGCAAACGCATATGGATCTGTGCCCCATGAGATGATACAGTTGGCTCTTGAGATGTACCATGTGCCAAAGAACATCCGCGACATGCTCAAGAAGTACTTCAGTGGCTTCTCAATGCGGTTCTCTACCAAGGAGTATACAACTGATTGGATCAACTTGGAAGTGGGCATTGCAATGGGCTGTGCAATTTCCCCCATACTGTTCGTGCTGGCAATGGAACTCATCTTGAAAGCAGCAACAAACAACGCGAGACAAAACAGACCTTGGCGATGGATACAAGATGCCTCCTCTCAAGGCCTTCATGGATTGACACTACAGTGATTTCATCCAGAGAAGACGAGACACGTCATGTGCTGGAGAGGCTGGACGACGTAGTTGCCTCATCCAGAATGAAGTTCAAGCCAAAGAAATCACGGAGTCTCTCACTGAGGAAAGGAAAAGTGGCCGAATCTGTGGTCTTCAGTGTTGCCAACCAGGCCATTCCAACAGTCACAGAAGAACAGTCAAGAGCCTTGGAAGATGGTATGATGATACGCTGAAAGACACACAAGAGCAAAAGAAACCAAGCAGATGGCGGAAGAAGGCTTGGAGACCATTGACCAGTGTGGGCTCCCTGGCAAATACAAGGTCTGGTGTCTGCAGTTCATGCTGATACCAAAGCTCCTATGGCCTCTGATGATATACGACATCTGCACCAGCACAGTGGAGGCAATGGAAGCCAAAACCAACAAGTTCACAAGGAAATGGCTTGGTGTCCCACCCTGCCTGACTGACATCGCGCTGTACTGTCGCCAAGCAAAGCTCAAACTACCACTGAAATCCATCTGGAGGAATACAAAGCAGGGAAGATCAGACTTTAAAGCATGCTGGAGGACTCGGGAGACAAGGTGGTAGAAGCAATCAAACCCCAGCTGAAGACAGGCAGAAAATGGAAAGTTCAAGAGGCGATGGATTCTGCAAAAGAAAGTCTCAAGATCAGAGAAATAACAGGACACACACAGACCAACAGACAAGGACTGGGGGTGACCAAAACTGAATGGTGGTCAAAGGCCAAAGGAAAAGCCAAAAGAGACATGCTGATTCAGGAGATGAGAAAAGAAGAAGACCAAAAAAGACTCCAAAAAGCAGTCCAGCAGAGCCAGCAAGGGCAATGGACAACGTGGGAGAATGCACTCCAAAGAAGTCTAACTTGGAATGACATTTGGCACATGGCCCTCTCAGGATCAGCTTCATTCTCAGATCTGCATATGACCTTCTGCCCTCAAATGCAAACCTGGTGAAGTGGGGGAAAAACAGACGATCCTGCATGCCCCCTCTGCCATGAAAAACAAACAGTGGAGCATGTTCTAAGCTCATGTAAAGTAGCCCTGGCTCAAGGAAGGTACACATGGAGGCACAACCAAGTGCTCAAAGAAATTGTACAGTAGTCTGGGCTAGTACCAACACCACAAAAGGGAGAATCAGGACTCCAAAAGCACCCGCAACATTCTTCACGGCAGGAGGCAGCAATCATGGCCAAGAAACAACAGTGCCACTCGAAACATGCAGGCAGAGTCTGCTGGATGGGGCAGATGACTGGGAGTGCACTGCAGACCTCCCAGAATGGAAGAGTCACCCAGAGATCATCAGCAAGAGTGGCATGAGACCAGACATAGTAGTCCACTCTAAGTCAACCAAGCAGCTGATCATGATCGAGCTCACGGTGCCATATGAGAACAGAATGGAGGCAGCTCAAATCTACAAGACTGAAAAGTATGCTGATCTGGCAAACAGCCTGAGGAGAGAAGGCTATCAGGTCAAAGTCCTCACTGCAGAAATTGGAGCGAGGGGATTTGTAGGAACGTCTGCATACAGCCTCATGAAACAGCTCTCAGTTGCAGGGAAGGAAAAAAACCAGAGCCCTGAAAGCAATGCAGAAGCGGCAGAGAGGTGTTCAAGCTGGATCTGGTCAAGGAGGAAAAAAAGTGAACTTCATAAGGCTTAATTTCCCTACAAATATCAGGTGTCCCTGTGGCTCAGTGGTTAAAGCGCGAGTCATTAAGTAGAAAATGAGCATGTCCAGAGGGTCATGGGGTTCGAATCCCAGCCATGGCTCGTCCCGAGGTGGGAAAAAAAAAAGGGCAGCAGAGGGACATCCGGAGTCATGAACGGGTGTGGCCCAACCCCCTAGAGTGTCAGGAGATAAGGGCCGAAACACTTGCCTGAAGGGGGCTTCTCTTCTGAGGACTCTATGCTGCCACGCTCTCCACGAGTTTCTTTCTACTGGAAGAAAGGCTTGTTTGTTCTCCGCTAATGCAGCCAAACTTCCCTGTGGTACACATCGGAAGGGGGAGGTCAAAGAGACTGGGTAAACTCTAAAACTCCTGTCACACGAAGCGAGTCTCTTGCTCTACTATGGCTCGCTCTTGCGTTCGCAGCCAAACTTCCCTGTGGTACACATCGGAAGGCAGGTCAACAGACTGGGTGAACTCTAAAACTCCTGTCACACGAAGCGAGTCTCTCGCTCTACTTCTTACTACGGCTAGCTCTTGCGTTCGCAACCAAACTTCACTGTGGTACACATCGGAAGAGCATGGTCGACAGACTGGGGGAACTGTAAAGCGCGTGTCACACGAAGCGAGTCTCTCGCTCTACTTACCACGGCTCGCTCTTGCGGTTCGCTTTCTGACTCTCGACAGGTGTGTTTCCACTGGTGAGCCGACACAAGAGCAACAGGTGTATATCGCAGGCTCTGTCTCAACCGCAAAGAGTTTACAAGATTGGGCGATTCGTGTACCCTGATATTTAGATCATCTTCCTATAAATAAAACAAAGAGAGATCAAAACCGAAGACAAATCTGGTTTCTGAATCAGTTTCATTCCGTTTAAAATCCACTTCCACACAAACAATACAAACGTTGCCTTACAAGGGCGAAAGGTCAAATAGGAATCTTTTTTTTTTTTTTTTTTTTTTTGTGGTCACAATGCACCAAAAAATAGTAACGTGTGTCTGCTCGGTTCCACAGAAACTGCCACATTCTCACTCTTAGAGAGAGTGCCAGCCCAGATTGGCGGAGTTGATCATGCGCAACTTTCCATGTGTGACACTCACACAGCAAAGGCGATCATCCAATCAGAGCAGCGATAAAAGGTCAAGTGCTTTGCACCTAAAGAAGAAAGTTTTCACTGTACAGACTAAGGCATCACGCTCTTGCAGAAGTTCTTCATGGATATTAACATGGATGGACAAAAGCATGTAATTTAAAGCTCTTGACGAAAATTTCTTTGACAGAGGACCTCAACATGCTTTGAATAAACAACATGGAGTGAACCGTGAACAATAAACAACATGGAGTGAACCGTGAATAAACAACATGGAGTGAACCGTGAATAAACAACATGGAGTGAACCGTGAATAAACAACATGGAGTGAACCGTGAACAATAAACAACATGGAGTGAACCGTGAATAAACAACATGGAGTGAACCGTGAACAATAAACAACATGGAGTGAACCGTGAACAATAAACAACATGGAGTGAACCGTGAACAATAAACAACATGGAGTGAACCGTGAACAATAAACAACATGAGTGAACCGTGAATAAACAACATGGAGTCAACCATGAACAATAAACAACATGGAGTGAACCGTGAACAATAAACAACATGGAGTGAACCGTGAACAATAAACAACATTGAGTGAACCATGAACAATAAACAACATGGAGTGAACCGTGAATAAACAACATGGAGTGAACCGTGAACAATAAACACAACATGGAGTGAACCGTGAATAAACAACATGGAGTGAACCGTGAATACACAACATGGAGTGAACCATGAACAATAAACAACATGGAGTGAACCGTGAATAAACAACATGGAGTGAACCATGAACAATAAACAACATGGAGTGAACCGTGAATAAACAACATGGAGTGAACCATGAACAATAAACAACATGAAGTGAACCATGAATAAACAACATGGAGTGAACCGTGAACAATAAACAACATGGAGTGAACCGTGAATAAACAACATGGAGTGAACCGTGAACAATAAACAACATGGAGTGAACCATCAATAAACAAAATGGAGTGAAACGTGAACAATAAACAACATGGAGTGAACCGTGAATAAACAACATGGAGTGAACCGTGAACAATAAACAACATGGAGTGAACCGTGAACAATAAACAACATGGAGTGAACCGTGAATAAACAACATGGAGTGAACCGTGAACAATAAACAACATGGAGTGAACCGTGAACAATAAACAACATGGAGTGAACCGTGAACAATAAACAACATGGAGTGAACCGTGAATAAACAACATGGAGTGAACGTGAACAATAAACAACATTGAGTAAACCATGAACAATAAACAACATGGAGTGAACCGTGAACAATAAACAACATGGAGTGAACCGTGAACAATAAACAACATGGAGTGAACCGTGAACAATAAACAACATTGAGTGAACCATGAACAATAAACAACATGGAGTGAAACGTGAACAATAAACAACATGGAGTGAACCGTGAACAATAAACAACATGGAGTGAACCATGAACAATAAACAACATGGAGTGAACCGTGAATAAACAACATGGAGTGAACGTGAACAATAAACAACATGAAGTGAACAGTGATCAATAAACAACATGGAGTGAACCGTGAACAATAAACAACATGGAGTGAACCGTGAACAATAAACAACATTGAGTGAACCATGAACAATAAACAACATGGAGTGAACCGTGAATACACAACATGGAGTGAACCGTGAACAATAAACAACATGGCGTGAACCATGAATAAACAACATGGAGTGAACAATAAACAACATGGAGTGAACCGTGAACAATAAAGAACATGGAGTGAACCATGAACAATAAACAACATGGAGTGAACCGTGAATAAACAACATGGAGTGAACCGTGAACAATAAACAACATGGCGTGAACCATGAATAAACAACATGGAGTGAACAATAAACAACATTGAGTGAACCGTGAACAACAAACAACATGGAGTGAACCGTGAATAAACAACATGGAGTGAACAATAAACACATGGAGTGAACCGTGAATAAACAACATGGAGTGAACCGTGAACAATAAACAACATGGAGTGAACCGTGAACAATAAACAACATGGAGTGAACCGTGAATAAACAACATGGAGTGAACCTGAACAATAAACAACATGGAGTGAACCGTGAATAAACAACATGGAGTGAACGTGAACAATAAACAACATGGAGTGAACCATGAATAAACAACATGGAGTGAACCGTGAACAATAAACAACATGGAGTGAACCGTGAATAAACAACATGGAGTGAACCGTGAATAAACAACATGGAGTGAACCATGAACAATAAACAACATTGAGTGAACCGTGAATAAACAACATGGAGTGAACCGTGAATAAACAACATGGAGTGAACCGTGAACAATAAACAACATTGAGTGAACCATGAAAAAACAACATGGAGTGAACCGTGAATAAACAACATGGAGTGAACCATGAACAATAAACAACATTGAGTGAACCGTGAATAAACAACATGGAGTGAACCGTGAATAAACAACATGGAGTGAACCGTGAACAATAAACAACATTGAGTGAACCGTGAATAAACAACATGGAGTGAACCGTGAATAAACAACATGGAGTGAACCATGAACAATAAACAACATGGAGTGAACCATGAATAAACAACATTGAGTGAACCATGAACAATAAACAACATGGAGTGAACCGTGAACAATAAACAACATGGAGTGAACCGTGAATAAACAACATGGAGTGAACCTAGAATAAACAACATGGAGTGAACCGTGAATAAACAACATGGAGTGAACCGTGAATAAACAACATGGAGTGAACCGTGAACAATAAACAACATTGAGTGAACCGTGAACAATAAACAACATGGACTGAACCATGAATAAACAACATGGAGTGAACCGTGAATAAACAACATGGAGTGAACCGTGAATAAACAACATGGAGTGAACCGTGAACAACAAACAACATGGAGTGAACCGTGAACAATAAACAACATGGAGTGAACCGTGAACAATAAACAACATGGAGTGAACCGTGAACAATAAACAACATGGAGTGAACCGTGAATAAACAACATGGAGTGAACCGTGAATATAAAAACATGGAGTGAACCGTGAATACACAACATGGAGTGAACCATGAACAATAAGCAACATGGAGTGAACTGTGAATAATAAACACATGGAGTGAACCATGAACAATAAACAACATGGAGTGAACTGTGAATAAACAACATGGAGTGAACCGTGAACAATAAACAACATGGAGTGAACCGTGAATAAACAACATGGAGTGAACCGTGAATAAACAACATGGAGTGAACCGTGATACCAACATGGAGTGAACGAACAATAAGCAACATGGAGTGAACGTGAAAATAAACAACATGGAGTGAACCGTGAACAATAAACAACATGGAGTGAACCGTGAATAAACAACATGGAGTGAACCATGAACAAAAAACAACATGGAGTGAACCGTGAATAAACAACATGGAGTGAACCGTGAACAATAAACAACATGGAGTGAACCGTGAACAATAAACAACATGGAGTGAACCGTGAATAAACAACATGGAGTGAACCATGAAAATAAACAACATGGAGTGAACGTGAAATAAACAACATGAAGTGAACCGTGAAAATAAAAACATGGAGTGAACCGTGACATAAACAACATGGAGTGAACCGTGAACAATAAACAACATGGAGTGAACCAGTGAATAAACAACATGGAGTGAACCGTGAATAAACAACATGGAGTGAACCGTGAACAATAAACAACATTGAGTGAACCGTGAATAAACAACATGGAGTGAACCGTGAATAAACAACATGGAGTGAACCGTGAACAATAAACAACATGAGTGAACCGTGAATAAACAACATGGAGTGAACCGTGAATAAACAACATGGAGTGAACCATGAACAATAAACAACATGGAGTGAACCTGAATAAACAACATGAGTGAACCGTGACAATAAACAACATGGAGAGTGAAACCAGTGAACAATAAACAACATGGAGTGAACCGTGAATAAACAACATGGAGTGAACCGTGAATAAACAACATGGAGTGAACCTGAATAAACAACATGGAGTGAACCAGTGAAAATAAACAACATGGAGTGAACCGTGAACAATAAACAACATGAGATGTGAACCGTGAACAATAAACAACATGGATGAACCGTGAATAAACAACATGGAGTGAACCTGAATAAACAACATGGAGTGAACCGTGAATAAACAACATGAGTGAACCGTGAACAATAAACAACATGGAGTGAACCGTGAATAATAAACAACATGGAGTGAACCATGAAAATAAAAACATGGAGTGAACCGTGAACAATAAACAACATGGAGTGAACCGTGAAAATAAACAACATGGAGTGAACCGTGAATAAACAACATGGAGTGAACCGTGAAATAACAACATGGAGTGAACCGTGAACAATAAACAACATGGAGTGAACCGTGAACAATACAACATGGAGTGAACCGTGACAATAAACAACATTGAGTGAACCGTGAATAAACAACATGGAGTGAACCTGAACATAACAACATGGAGTGAACAGTGAACATGAAACAACAGGCTGCACTCAGTGATAAGCACGTGACAATAAACAGCACATGCGTGAACCTGATAAACACTGGCTGCACGTGATCTTTAAAAGAGCAGGTGGAGGAACAGCACGTCGTCGTTACCATCGGTTCGCACTGCAAGTAGTGATCCGTTGAGCGAGTGACAGAACAAGCACGGATCTGCTTTACCACGGTCACTGCATGGCACGTGATCCTTTAAAGAGCAGAGGTGACAGAACAGCACGGTCGTCGTTTACCAATCCGGTCACTGCAAGGTCACGTGATCCTTTATAGTGGGGAGGTGAGCAGAACAGCACGGTCGTCGTTTACCAATCCGTTCACTGCAGGTGACGTGCACAGCATGAATAAAGGGCAAGCTCTTCGAAGAACGCCGGTGTGACGTACAAACGTCATGGCACAGGCACTGCATTCCATGCCTATGGAGTGACGACGGTCTGGACAGCACGTGCGCGTGGACCACCGTTCACTGAGTGACTAGCAGGGAGCCAGTTAATAAATGGTGCAGCTACTGAGATGGTCTGATGATGCAATGGATCACGACTGGCTTCCCGTCTATAGCCTGCAGTGTCGCTGGAGACGGTTCCTGATGAGTGGATGGTTGGCGGGACGGGGTCAGCTGACCACCCTGTCACCAAAGGTCACGATAGCCATTCTAGGAGCGGCAGGTGGGACGCTCCAACTCAGGGGACTGTGCTGCAACATGGCCCTCTCACCCGTCATCAGCCAGGACCAAAGCACTGGAATCCACTGTAGCGCTCCAGCCACGCCCGTTCCTTTTCCTCCGTCAGTCAGCCTCACGTGGCACCAGACCGTCGCCTCCCATGCATGACGTTTCAGTTTCAGTTTCAGTTTCATCAAGGAGGTGTCACTCCGTGCAGACTAGTCCATACACGCTACACCACATCCGCAAAGGTTTGATACCACACTGCGCATGACTTAAAGCTGATGAATAAATGAAGTGATAACTAAGATGAGAGTATTTCGGAAGAGGGTCTCATGTCTACGACTTAGCAGATGTCTGACCTACACATTAGCCCAACGCGCTGGTCAGACCTTGAGTGCCTACCTACCTAACATTGGTTGTGCCATTATTATCATTATATGTATGTGCAGAGAGTATACATGTTGTGTGTTGGGGGGGGAGGGGGGGGGGGCAAGCATGAAGACAGCAGCCCTGTAGCCGAGAAGACAGCTTTTCACTGGGGGGGGGGGGGGGGGGGGGGGGGGGGAGAGGGGGGAGCGAAGGAGACAGAGAAGCGATAACTACCAAAATCCATCGTCAGCGGACCAGCAACTCTACAGCATGAACAACAGTTGAAGAGCTGGACACCTAACCGATAGAAAGAAGAAAGAGAAGACCTGGACTTGTGGTTGGGACATCCACACCAACGACCTTGGACCCCGTTCCTTCATCTTGCCAGCGACCACACACCCTGCCACTGTGCTCTGTCCCACGGTGACTGCAGTCTGCGGCAGTCCATCAACGTGTCAACGTGTCCTTAAGGGCCTCAGGCCGACAGGACGTTCATCTCACTAGGAAGAACATGTGATTCCACTTAAAGCGATAAGTTCGTATCGTGTGACATGGGCTTAAGGCATGAGATTGTGTGTGTGTGTGTGTGTATGTGTGTGTGTGTGTGTGTGTGTGTGTGTGTGTGTGTGTGTGTGTGTGTGTGTGTGTGTGTGCGCGCACGTGCGTGTGTGTGCGTATGTGCGTGTGTGCGTGTGTGTGTGTGTGTGTGTGTGTGTGTGTGTGTGTGTGTGTGTGTGTGTGTGTGTGTGTGTGTGTGTGTGAGCGTGCGTGCGTGCGTGTGTGTGTGCGTGCGTATAGACGTGCGTGCGCGCATGCGTGTGTGCGTCTGTGTAAGTGTTGTGTGTGTGTGTGTGTGTGTGTGTGTGTGTGTGTGTGTGTGTGTGTGTGTGTGAGCGCGTGTTCGTTCACATGCCTCCCAAAGGCCAAAACTGTGCTGCAATTTATTTCACTGGTGGATGTAGGGCAGCAGGTGATGATCCTACATCGGAATCTTCAGAGACGCATTCAGCTGTGAAGGCACACTACTTCGTGTATCTCTCGATAACCCAACAGAAGCTACGCCAGCTTATGAGGTCATTATACATTGCTATCATTTCAATGACACCCGCACATGGTTAACGTCATAACCACGCCAATTTTGGTATAATTTCAATGACACCTGCACGTGGTTAACGTCATAACCACGCCAATTTTAAACTAAACGGCGAAGGGTAACAAAGGTTTGACTAACAGATGAATATAAAAAAGCTTAAAACTTTTGTTGAAAAGAAAAGGCTTAAAACTTCGCCCCACCCCACCCCCACCCAACCCCACCCCACCCCCACCCTCCTTTCCCAACCCTTCTCTTCTCTTCTGATCCGCTGAACTCAAGACCTCCCTGGCATCTTCTCTCATTGTCTGTACAGGGAATTCAAGTCCCAAACGGGGTGTAGGGTACAGAGAACGGG
>CM031595.1:163101441-163126441 GCA_018398815.1 Conus ventricosus
CAGTTGTAAGTTCATTTTCTCCTGAAGACTTTCGGTTGCTGTAGGTCGTGTGTTCCAAATGGTAGTTTTTATTGCGGGCATTGTATTCAACTTGTTCTGGCGCTGCCTAGAGGCAGTTAGTTTTCTTGATGAGTTATATTCTGTAACATTTAATTGTTTGTGTCTGTTCCATCTGCTAATTTTTTTCTGCTTTAACACGCCAGGGAATGATGGATTTCTTTTCACTAGTCCCCACCTGGTTCAGTGTTTTGCTGATTGTTCTGGGCTTGGTTTACTTTCTCCACTGTTTTGGTTCTGATGATTTTCTAGGCCCGTTCATTTTGTAGGGAAATATAATCCTATAGGATTAAAGGGAATAATCCCATGATATGGCGATAACAATGTTCCCATATCTTGTAATGTAAATCACAGCCGAGGAGACTCTAATGTCTTTGTTAAAACTGGATCTTGCGTTAATTCATACGTTAAGATCTTGTTCAGTATCAATGGGAGCAAATCTAATGACTAGTTTAGTGTATACAAAAACTATGAGACGGTTTGCCCCACACTTTTTTTCCATTCTCGTACCCAGCCGGCGCTTTTACCTGTTCTTGATTACTTTTTAATGTCTTTGCGGCGACATCTGTTGAATCTGTTCTTTGCTGTATTCAGTTCCGAGGAACGGTTTTTTGTTTTCCACACTTCTGCAAAGAATACCAGCCTTTCCTGTTTAAGCATAATAGCTGATCATCAACTTGGGTCATTCATATGTTCAGAGAAGGTTTTAGGCGCCTTGTAGATGTTGTAGATCATCACTGTTCATGTTTTTATTAAATTATAATTATTTTATTTTCTTAAAAAATGAGCACCGAAAAAAAAACTAATGCCAACCTTGTCTTCCATTCTGGCTGTTAGTGGAGGACTAAGTTGTTAGGATATCAAGCTTGGTAAAAAGCCTGTTAAGGGAAATTATAACAGGAATGATCTTGGAAAACTAGACTTGAGGAGTCAGCATAAGTCGATTGCTATCATTGCTGCTTTCGGTTGACACGAATGATTTCTAGTCAAGCAATGGTATAATTCTGACAATATAAATATGTAGAAAAAAAATTCATTTTTATAAAAAATGGCTTCACTCGCAATAATGTTAGGGCGGCGATTGTCGGTGAATGCGCTTGCTTTTAGCGGAATTATTTTCGCTTTTAGTAAGTCTGCGGGATGAAGGCGTGAGAAAAAAAAGCATGACAAAGCTAATGGAGGAACTTGCAGCTGCACAAGAAGCCCTATGAAAAGCAGAGACTTGTTTGCAGTTAGATTTTATTTATGACACACTGGATTAAGAAAAGGGCATGCTGCTTACATCATTTAAAAAATGAATTGTTGAACATGCAATAAAACAAATATTTTATAGTAACTGGCATACCGGTCACTGACATTTGCCCCATCTATTTTCAGGACTTTTTAGCAACCTCAGAAAAAAACAAATGATGCAAGAATTCGCGTTTTTTGTCGTTGGTTTGACCGTGTGTATTTTGTTGCACTGTAATATGGCTGTCTGGAGTAAAAAATACTGAACAAAATCTATTTTTCGCCCAAAGGTATTGTATGGCATCACCTGCAATTAAAAAAGCTAAGACCAAGCAGCTGGAGTCAGTGATCAAATACAGCAAAAGAATGGTTATCTAAAAGCGATTTTGGGCCCAAATTATTTTACCTGCGACTAGACGAATTCAGAGACCCACACGTTGTTAATACAACTCCAAAACGCACAACCATCATTATGGTTCATTTTATATTTACCCTCCGATAGGATTAGTCGAAAAAGATTTAAGTACGCCCTGACAGTCATTGAATAGCTTCAAAGCATACAAAGAGAGGGTACCTATTAACACATAATGGAGTGGTTCTGCTGTTGCCTGTTGCCATTACATCTGTTTATACCAACGAGGCCCGCATTACTTATCTCGCATGATTCAAGTCGATGATGGGAAAAGTATTTAATGGCCAAGTGTTAATTCATTATTGTTAATAACATATTGAGTTAACATTAAAAGAGGGCATTCCGGGGAGGTTCACTGTTCTCATGGCTGTAGTTTGAAAACTTTAACAATACAGTTAGCCGAAAGACTTTTATCTTCCAGTATTCACAGTGAGCTGTTTGACAATTCTCGCATCACAGAATGGGTTTGAAGTCCTGCCCTCTGTTTTGCGCGCAAAGATTAATGAAGAAATTTTTAAAGGGTCTATAACCAGTACAAGCATTCAAAAGAAATAATACATTAAATGTTGCTGAAGACTCCTGTACACACCAGCAATACTTTTCAGTTTGGTTTAGAAAGTAAGGTACCTTTATTTACCGGGGGACAGATGATGGGGACACTCGCATCAGGGGCCAACCGATCCAATGTTGGTGTTTTGACCCGTACGAAATAAAAAGAATGGTAAGATGAATCCGCCCGTGAGTATTTCGAGAAAATGTACACTACAAATACATACCTGCTCCTCAAAGATCTTTGGTGAATGAAGAAGATAACTGCAGAAGATATTTTCCGCCAGACACTGTTACGCGTGTAATTTATTTACGGCGTTCGCACTGTGCCCGTTCTGATATGATTAATAGTACTCCGAGTTTAACAATACACCCGTTTTGTGTTTGTTCTTCTTATGTATTCTTGGTTCAATCTGTTGTGTTGATCTCATGTAGTTTTAGATCGCGTTTTACGTTGTCATGATGAAAATGTCTTACTGTCTACTATGCTTCTTTGTAGTCTGTCATGTGTGATGTTGACTGCACAACGCGCGAGTTAGATATTTCCCTTTGATTTCTTGAAGTTTTTCTCCTGGCTCGAACTACTGTTAATTGTTTGACCTTACCCCACTTACCCCTTGATCTCCTTGCCTGCTGTAATGCATCTTCATCTTTCCTAATAAACCTTCTTGTTAGTATGTGAATGCATAAAGGCGAATCTTTAGGTTAATCGATGTATCATTCCTTCCGCTAGCTCCTTTTTGTTCTTCTTATTCCTTGTCTTTATTAGATGTCTTCAGTAGGGATATCTTTATACATAATCTTTCGTGTATTCTGTGTAAGTACTATGGGACTGGGATAAGAAGGTTAAAGTAGTCATTAAGAAAACTTATCATCAAATTGCCTTAGAGAATATTTCTAAAAACAGTAAACCCATATTAATAAGGATTGTCTAATGTGACTTTCTTTTTTTTCATCATACGCATAAAAAGCTGATCATGAATATCTGCTGAACGTCCTGTTATATAGGTTTTGTAAGTTAGCTTAATTGCTTCGTTCTCTTTTGGTGACTAATCTGTCATCTTTGCGCTTGTGCGGATTATCCATGTATTTCACAATAAAATCTGCTGTGGGTTCATCAACTTGAAAAAACTGTTTTTCTGTAGCAGCTGTGGATTTGTTCTGAGGATCAGTGTGTTCTTTCATGTTGTATGGCATGCGGAACAGGTTCCTGTTCAAAAGCATTTTTGCGATGGACAGCTGTTCATCTTTCATAACCATGTTCTTAATTTAAATTGTAGAAGTATGTAATGACTCGATCATATTTTTTTGCCCACGAAGATTTGAGGCTCATGTTTTGCTGGCTCTCTTGTGATTCGTCTTTAGAATTTCTGCTGCGTATGGTTTGTCATTATGCTGGTTTGGAGTTCATTAGGATTTTTAGTCTAACTTCTAGATTGAAACCTCGCTGTTGATCTGGCGGTAAGGTTAATATGCCCATACCTCTTTAATGCACTTTTGATTTTTTTTACGTACTGTGTACTTTGTTAAAGTTGAGTAATGGTAAGCGTTTGCGACATTGCACACATCCATTACAGATTGTTTGCATCTAATACTGGAGTTTGTGTGTCCTTGTACATGGTGATGATTGTATACCATGTTTTCGTTGTGTGGCTTTACAGGTATTGTGGCGAACGCCATATAATTCCACTCGCTAACCGTTTTCAATCTTCTGATTCTTGGGTTTATACGGTCAATAACATCTTGACGGGTCTCTGAGTTATACTTGTAGTTAGAGTCCACCACAACTCAGAACGGGTGCAGAAATATATTGCGCTGGAATCTATTCTGCTTATGTTTCTGCAGGTCTTTTATAATTTTTGCAATGACGGCCGCAACAAACATACAGCTGCCATCAAGTAGGAGTCATGTAGGTATCCCATCGTTTACAATCTACTTCTGCCACGCATCTTGAGGCATGTTGGTATTCGGGAGTCGCGGTTGTCCTTTCCTCTAAGATATAGGAGATAGAAAAGCGCCTTTAGCGGGAAGGGTTTCTTCATCTAATCCTTTCAACTGTTCTGTACGCTTATGGGAGTAAAACACCCTTTCTAACGTGTGTCGGGTCAAATATATTCTTCTGTTATCCGGGCGTCTTTTCAAGGTCATAGCCAGTGACTCTAATGAACTCCATCTTGTGCTGCATTGAGTCCGTAGAAAGGACATGTTATTTAAAGTGAAATCTCATGTTACTTTTCTGTTTGAGCTGTGCAATGATGAGACCCTGAAGGCGCTGGTTACTGCTTGCATTTTATTGGTGAGCAGTCATAACCTAGCTAGTTCTGAAAGAATTACAGGAAGCTTCCTTGTGTTGGATCTTACTTTTGTTGCTAGATTGAATTTTTATGCGCTGCCCTGACTCCTCTAATCTTCCCAATATTGTGATCATGGTCTCTTACTGAGGGGTTTACATCTTGGGCAGTGTGCTCCTAAATACCGCAATTAATCCATCTATGTGCGGCTGAGTCATTATGTTGTTGGTCTTAAGGCGTCATTATGTATTTCCAGCTATTTTCAGAATTCAGAACAGTATTGCCGCACTTGCTGCATGGTTTTAAGAAGGTTTCTGCAGGCAATCTGGGTCTCATCTATATATTTCTGTGTTCTGAGTTAACGCCATCCGGACCCATATCATTAATGAGCAAATGAACAAATCTGATGATTACTCATTAGACT
This sequence comes from Conus ventricosus, assembly GCA_018398815.1. Taxonomy (NCBI): domain Eukaryota; kingdom Metazoa; phylum Mollusca; class Gastropoda; order Neogastropoda; family Conidae; genus Conus; species Conus ventricosus. The sequence continues at coordinate 163,106,405 of CM031595.1, forward strand.
GTTTTTCGAAGTTTTTGTGTTTGCTGCCCTTCATGAAGGAACATAAGCGACTCGATGTCTGCGGGTAAACTATCGTATGGACTTGTTTTTTGCAGCCGTGGTCAGTTCTTAAAACTAACTTTAGTCCTGGCGGGGGCCGTTGTTAGTTCTGTCTTACAGTCTCTTAATGAACTATTTCAATGTTTCTTTTATGTTCGCTTGCGGCTTGAAACAGATGGCATTCTTGTTAATAACATTTTTCTGCAGAATTCTTGTTTATTTTTTATGCTTTGAAGGGATGGACAATTAATCTACTCATTTGTGCGTATCAAGGTGGATGCGGCTGCCCCGCTGGTGAAAACATTAGTAGTAAGGTCTACTTTGTATTTTTGTCTGGCCTCGCAATCGTTGGACTGTTCTTGGTATCTTTAAGTGGCGCCAAATCTGTTTCCTCATCCCATGTGTTGAACTTTAACAGTTATGGGTTTGTTTTGTCTCTTCAACTGATCTAGAGAATCCTCGCATATCGGGCAAAAGGTTTTTCCATCTAAAGTTAAGATCATTGATGTAAGGGTGATAGTTAGGACATCTCTCTGCGTTTTTGCCGGGGTAATGCAGCCTTGCTAGAACACTCCACATATAAACATTTGTTGTCTGTATTATTTTTGTTTAGAACTGCACTTTGTGTGCGACAATGCTGGAGGTTGTGGATTGTTGTGACTGCCAACAATCGGTGCATACTTAGACTGTTTTAATCTGATCATCTAGGACTTTCGCCCTTGTAAACCTGAGCCTATCATTTTGGCTTCTTCTGCTGCAGCGTCAAAAACAGTGTAAGCAGTTCGTTCCTTGCCACAACAGGGTGTTTTTAGTCATTTCGAGTAAAGAATTGTCTGATGTTTAGTTGTGACCCTGAACTTCTAGATTTCTCATTTTTTGTTCATGTCGATTTTAAAACAGCTTACATTACGTTAACTGGCGGGGTATATGTTAGTTTACTTGGAACTTGTAGAAATTGCATTGAGCAACTACTTGCCATGTTCGTGTGTCGGGTCTTGACTTCTATATCATTTCATTCTGTGCTCTTGATATAAGTTTATTGGCATTCCGTCAAAATTTTCGTCTTGTCCTTCATATATCTTAGCATGTTGGAGTCTCTTTTCAAACTCATTTAATATTTATTTAATTAAAAAATAATTACTTAATCAGATTCAATTGCGACGGTCTTTTTGCGCTTGGACTCTTAAACTAAAGTTATTAAACACCTTTGGTGTTGTTAATGTGAGCTGTTATGAATTACAGAGTTTAATGGTCTCGTTTAACTTTTTTAAGCTTGACCTTTTTTATTGCTCGGGGGGTCTGGCTGTTGAGAAAAAGTGCCCTCGCCGTTCTTTGAGATCAAACTTTTTGTCTTTTGTAGTCATCAATATCGGCCTGGTAATACGTTTTATAATTCTTCATCCGTGATTTGTTTGAGACATGATAGCGCTTTATTTTTATCAGCTTGAAGGTACGATGTTTTGCTGGTATTAGTTGAACCATTAGCTGTGTGGCTTTTGGAGTTTAGGTTGGTATTTTTTTGCTGGCAGCATCCTAAAGCTAATGAACACAGACCGTGAAGCTAAAGACAACCTCCGAGAGGTAATAAGCTGCCGGTGCCTTGTGCAACTAACGCTGTTGATAAGAGACTAATACTCGTTTCCTGCTGCATAGAGCACTTATAGTCGATGCCTCTAGTATTAAACATAGGTACAGCATTAAAGACGCCAGACCTACTTCGTTTGGTTTTGCTGTATTTGAAAGGTACTGCTCTAGTTTTTGTTGCATGGTGTAATGTTTGCTCTAATCTGAAGGGTTTACTTCGGGGTTTCTATAACAGCTGAATTGCCTTCTATCTCTTCTTTTGGCGGCGCTGTAGGCACAGTTGGGGATTAAACTGAAAACAAGGACATGCTTTTATAAGTATGAAAAAATAATTTAGTTATTCTACAAAGTCTAATCTGCTATCCACAATATGCCAGCTGTCATCAATTAATAAAAACAATTGTACATTATGTGGGTTATGGCTTCTTGGTCTTTCTCATTGTGAATGTTTACGTCTTTAATCAGCTCTCCCAATTGCACATGCCTATCGGATTATACGATGTGGACCTTAGGTCAATCCTTATACCATATTTTGATGTTAAATTTATCATCAAGCCTATCACCGGTGATAGGTGCTAGTGCTTAGTCGCATGGTTATGCTGTTGGACTTTCGGCCCCTTACCAAACCCCCAAAAAATTTTCTTATTTCGTCAACTATGATGATAAGGTACATAGTCGACTAGAATAGTTTTTAGGTTAGGACTGACGTCAATTGTACTGTGCACATTCGTTTTATTTTTGGATTAAAAAATCTTTTAACTTGGCTCTTGCGATGCGTTATTCATCTTCACTCAGCCTATTATAAATACCTTTAAGCGATCTTACTTGTGACACTAAATACTATAATCCATATTGCGTATGCCCCTTGCTGTTAGGATATGTCGTAATGATGACGCAAGTTTTCGTAAAATATTGATAATTTCTGTACTTATATTGTTCCCAAGCAGCTTTGCTAATTTAACTATGCTAACAACGTCATACTACTATGCGATGCCAGAAATGCTGCTACTTGGCTTCGGTGTAGGTTGATGTGATAAAACGTTTTGTATTCATTTAAAAGTTAGTTCGTATGACAATCTGTCTGTAATGCTCATTCGAAAGTATGGTGCATGCGATTTTAACAACTCAAATCTAGGGGGATGAAAAAAGCGATATTACCATATAGGAATAACTTAATAGCTAAAGCCTTTTTGCTTGCATTTTAGCACTGTGGCGTGGTTCGGCGCCTTATTTCTCTAAGTTTTAGTGCTTCTTCTTTACCAAATCCTTGAAAACCGCTTGATCTTCCCTTTCATTCGCGGTTAAGCCTAGATCAGAATAGCGTAAAATTATGTTCTGCATTGTTTTAAGGATATTAATTCTTGCCCTCATTGTTTTCTGATATTTTTCTGAACGATTGCCCGTCCTAATTCTGGACTAACGTTTTTTCTGCTTGGGTTCATTGTTGTTGATTCGAGCGCCTATTTTGATAGTAAGTCGCGCAGTGCCTGGCTACCAATAAATAATCCGCTCAGGTATGGAAATTAACAGTAAGAATTGTCTGCGTCAATAAGTAGATGGAGTATTTGGACAACAGTAATATTCCGTTTGTTTCCCTTCATGCCAAGGAGTTCTTTCTGCGTTCTATAGGGTTAAGATCAGAGCCATATGCTTGTGCCAGTTTTTTATAAAACAAAATTAAAAAGTGAATTATTTAATAACATGGCGGAATTGATGGTGAAGGAAGATTATGTTGTTTTTGATCCTGGAGAAAAACATGGGATGAAATGGAACTCCTTGACAAACAGCATCGCTCAACGGCCACACAATGCGTGAGTGTATTAACAGAAAGTTTTCGTGGAGCATTTTACCAAAGTTTAGGCCTAGAACCTCACGAAGTTTTAGTACCAAATGATTTTGAATACTAATGATGGGTCTTTTGTATGTAAATACAACGATCAAGGGAACTGTTAGGCTTACAACTAAACCAGACCATCTCACAAGTTTTAGCCGTGGGTCAAATGAGATAATAGACTCAGTTGAAAGATCAAATCGCACTTGGCATTGCTAGACCGAATTTAAGGGCGGGAGGTGTTGCTAAACTTCAAAACACACTGCAGGAACTCCCACCAAATAACCATATACCAATAAAACATGGAACTTAAAGAATTTATCAATCAGAAGTGTGAATTATAATTTGTAATAGAAGCAGAATCCGTTTTTCAGAAGAATACAGCATTAAAGACCTTTCACGACCTCACCGCTGCCTTGCGTGATAAGAAAAGGGCCCTAGATCGTGCTTTAAGAAACCATCAGAGGCGTACATAAACAAACAATTTAGCAAATCTAGGTGAACTAGATGGGATATTAGAAGAGATAAAAGAAAAACATCGTTGAGGCCTGATTGTCGCCACACTTAGGGCCTGATTTAAAGATTGAATATGCCCATGACTAAAAGATTCTTGTAACATGAGGAGTTATCAGCAAAGACTAGAGTGCTGGACTACTAACCGAGACCAATTATGAATAAGTGATTAGAATAAGAGAAATCTATCGAAAAAATTTTATATGAAGACTCGTCGCTAGACTGAACGAATACGAAAGCTGTTTAGTGAGCATGGGTCACTTTAGCAAAGCGTCTATTACGGCTTTTAGGATTTGCTATTTTGTACACTGGGTATGGCTAGTTAAGGCGTGGTGGGAGGGCCAAAGATCAGTGCCCCCGCCAGTCATCGCCTCTTCGTACCCGCCTGATAAATCGTGGGTAAACAAAAACAAGGCTTGATAATCTTGCGAATTGATTAATAAAATTAGCCAGTAAAGCTATTGCTCGTTACCGGGTAGATATTTAGGTGGTATCGTTAGCTGGCTTTTGTCTACCGCAAAGCAAAGTAGTTGGCTTTATGGCCGCGCTAATTATGGGCATTAGGGACTCTTATAGTTGGGCTTTAATAATTTTAGTAATGTTAAAGGCAAGTAATCCTATGCCAGTTAATCACAAGAACAAGCTGCTGTCTTTTCATATTCATGGTCTGAGTCTTCAATGTCTTTTGGGGGTTGGGGCTTGGGGATGGAATGACTTATTCTTGGGTTGTTTATTTTATGGTTTTGTAATTTTACTAGCCAGAATTTATGTCGTTTTTCCAAACCTTCTGTTCTATTGCCTGCTAGAAGAATTTCATTATTAGGTTTTTTATTATTCCGACATGGAGTCCTGAGGGTCAGAACGGCAGCATGTATAATCCAGGGCCAACAGCAAGTCTATCTTTCGATCTTGGGTATTGTTAAACATGTTGGTACACTTTGAATACTTGAAGGCAAATCAAACTGTAGAATTAATGGCCGTTCCTCTAAATTTGCTAAGTATTGTTTTTTGTGGCGTCAAAGCCAGTGAGGATCTGTATGCTCGATCTTGCCTGTGATTGCGAACTAGCAAACACCAAACGTAATGTACAGAATAGAGTCGTTTAGTGTTCTATTCCGCCTAGTTTCGGCCCTTAGAAGTGTCTTAGATAAATGTTGTCCATGCTGTTTTATGATCTTGCTGATAGGGAACCCAGGCTCAACAGTTTTGCCAAAAGAATGATTTGGAAAGGAGGATGCCAGTCATAGTTATACCTTTCTGTGCGTTGCCCCGAAAAATAAAGGTCGACTAGCCAGGTTTTTGATCAACTTTTGTCTAATGACTGTCTTGGTGGTTAATATGGATTTCGTTACAGATCCTTTCAAAGCATTCATGTCTATCTATGTTGCTGAGTGGTTTAAATGTTTGTTCATGTGTTATGGAAGCTTGCTGTTCAGTCAAATAGTCTGATTAGGTGTATATAGAAATGAAATCATGTACACTGACCTCACCAAAGGATCGTGGTGTATTTAAATGATCAGATCGACACTCCACACCCAAAGTTGTTGCGCAAAACACAGCATAAGTTTAACTGGTTCGGATAAATAAAGCATCGGTTGTCCTAAAACCACGCTTTCTTGGTGTGGTCGTTTTTCAATAGGGGGGTTAAGATAGCTCCTTCATTGGAGTTCTCTCCTGTTTATGAAAAGAGGCAGGTTCTGGGTCACAGCAATGATCAAGTTGTATCAGTTGATATTTTTTTAAAGATTGTAGTGCGGACCAACAGATATATTTTGCACCAGTATATTTGAATGCACTCCATTTTTAACTTTTGTTTTATAAAAATGTTTGTAACAATTACAACCCAAGACCGCCCTTCGTTTTTTAGAACATGATATTGATAAACAATTGCGGGGCCAATACTGGTTTGCGCGTCATGAAAGATTTTACAAGTTGTATGGTTTAATTTAAGTGAATCGATAAATGAGAATAATTAGATTCAGAAAGTTGACAAAACCGGGGTGCAAGTCAAAAGTTAGCCAGGTTAACAATACCTGATGGTTATTTCGGGGTTTGCTCACTCTAAATGCAAGCAATGTGTAACTTCGAATATACTCTCAATCTTAACAAATGCAAATCTAAAAAAATATGTTAAAAATTCATGCCTGAAGAAGAAGTAGCGTTTACTATTTTGATAAAGATCTAGCTGGATAAATGTTAGGCCTTTTCTGCTTTACAATTATAGTTCTTAGCTGTCTTCACCGGCCAAAAATACTTATGAGGGGATAGTCACCGCTCGATCTTGCATTACATTCATTTCTATTGGGTCATTTGGATGAGCTAAGCACTGATGATAAAACTTATCTGATGGAAGGCCTCTCAACTGTTTAAGAGCTCTTCGTCAGGGAAAGCTGCATATTGCGATTATGAAATTATACAATTACCTATTTTACTTGTTTAAAAGAGTAGTTTGTGGGAGGGTTGGATCATTTAATATTAAAAATTGCAGACCAAGCGGGGAGGAAGGATAAGGTTGGGAAATGTGATAACTACACATTTGTTTTAGAAATAAATTTACGTTACTAAAAAATTAATGTCCGAGTGGGCCAGGAAGAACCAGGTGTTAACATTGGCGCCCTGTGAGGTGTATAACTTAGAATTAATTGACCTTGCAGACGGTTGCGGATTTTGAACAACCAGAACGGATGAGTTAGGCAATTTGTATGGGATGAGTAACTGTAAAGATGGTGATTATAAACGCAATGAGCCGTTGGCGACAAACACAAAAGGTTTCCTAAACTAGAACAACTCGCAATTGTATAGATAGCAACAATATTGTTGGCCAGTTTGATTATAATATAGTTCGTAATAACCTGACCTCAAATGGGAACTTGGAATCCATATTTAGAATGGGAATAATATTTGAATTCATAAGCCCAGTTACCATTTTTTGGCCGTCAAAAAAGTTTAGGGAGAAGCATTCAACTCTGGACCGTTAATGTAAGTCTTATTGGCCAGATGGACAATTAGTCGGAAAGTGATTGAAATTAATGGCCACGTATGGGATAAAACTGTTACATCCTCCACAGAAGAGAAGCGGTTTTTAAAAGATGGTTCTTACAAAATATTACAGTTCAGGCCGCAAATGAAATTACGGGACACACGTTCACTATGATATTTTGAATTTTCTGTCTTAAAAGATGTGGAGGTGGGATTGGGGTTGTGGGAGTTAGGTGACTACCTTTTTTTTTAAGGACTTCTAATTAGCTGGCAAACTTTTGACGTTGACAGCTTTTAGTTTCTCGTTGTATTTCTTCACAAATGGTGAGGATATTATATGGTCATAACAACATGAACATAAATCAATATTAGTCTAAATAGAAACCAATCGTACAGCATGAAGTGGATTAATCTTAACTTTTAGACCTTATAGGATTTTATTATACTGATCAAGTTTTAACAGAGGCCATGATAAAAACAATACTGGATTAGATTAAATTCTATTGTCTATAAAAAACTATGGAGCAGTTAAACTTTATGAACAAAAACTCCTCCTTTGATCATTGATTTGTGGGCAGATGGTTGTGGATAAAAAAAATAAACAATTTTTATCCTCGACCTTTTACAAACTGGTTATCGATATAATTGTATCATATTGTGGTTTTCTGTCATACACGTAAATGGAAACAAAGCATATCATGATAGAGTTTATTATGGACAGATGATGACAATATGATTTGTTAATCCTCAGCATTAAACTGTAGGAGGGTTTAGAACAGTTTTATAGATGTTTGAAGGACGAAGGACACTATTTATTATTGATGACTGTTCAGCAGAATGAGGGTATAGTTAAAAAAGGAGAAACACTTTGTCTAAACTAGCCTTTCAGGGGAAGGCATGCTGGGATAAGTGTATGGACTTATTTTTGGCCAGAAATATAACTCGGTTTTAAAGACTTCTAGAGAACAGCTTATAAACTGGTAGTTTTATTTCATCATGGAAAGACTGAGACTCTTTTATTGAATGTTTGCGGTGATAATGATGTTATTGTATAATGACCAGTATACCACAGGAGTAAACAATAAAAACTGAAATCTGTAAAAAAGTTTAGTAATTTAGTATGAAAAACGGAACTAACCCTACGCTGTATGTTTGTTTGTAGGGGCGTTATTTTTTTGTTACTTGTCAGAGAATAACAGGAATAGGCGGATTTTAGGCCACTTTCGCCCTAATAAACGTGGTGGAGTAGGCATGTGAGATAAGATGCCCCGCCTTTTACTGTCTCTCTAGGGGCTACAGTTTGCTACTAGCACATGATCTTTAGGGCAGATGATATACTATCATGGAAGTTGAACCTTGTCGTGTTGCAACCGGCTGTCCATCCTTCTTTACAATATCGCGGACAGATATCCACGCCTTGTGGGGAGTGCCGTGTGTGGGTGTGTGTGGTGGTGTGTGTGTGTGTGTGTGTGTGTGTGTGTGTGTGTGTGTGGTGTGTGTGTGTATGTGTGGGTGTAGGCTGTGTGTGCTGTGTGTGTGTGTGTGTGTGTGTGTGTGTGTGGTGCGCGCGTTTTGTGCAGATCTGCTGAGTGTGTATAATATCCTGTGCCTCTATGTGTGTGTGTGGCGAATGCGGTTCATGTACGCTATGGCGTGTGTGGTGCACTGTATTACGGTACAGTACAAGGTATTACAATGTATATAGGGACATACAGTACAATGTGATATACTACTCCGAAGAGCACTGCAGAGCCGCACACCTTGTGATGCCAGGCATGGTGCGAGAGGTGACGCACGTGCAGAGCAAAACGTCATCGATCTGAGGTGAGGGAGGTACGGGAAGGGGGGAGGGGGGGGGGGGGTGGGGGGGTCGGGGAGGGGGGGGAGTGGAGGGTCGGTACAGAGAGCGACAAAATTCCACAGTCATGAGTTTGTAGAAAGACAAAGAGCGAATGAAAACTGGTTGACGGAATATGATAAAATGAATGAAGAATGAATATAAATTAATTAATTATTTAATTAAGTAATTAATTAATCAATTGATGAATGAACAACTGTGGGATTGAAGAATGATGTGAGTGAATGGATACGTGCGTGATTGATTGAATGAATGAATGAATCGAAGAATGAATGAATGTATGACTGATTGGAATGAATGATGAATGAAACGAACGAAATAACTGACTGACTGAATGAATGAGGGAATGATGTGAAAACGAATGATTGATACGAACGAACGAACGAACGAACGACGACAACGAACGAACGATTGAATGAATGAATGATGAATAATTGCGATGAATGAAAGAATGATATGAACGAATGAATGAAATGAATGGAGGGATGATTGATAAATAATTGAATACTCGGCATATTCATTGACGTCTCAGCCTATCATGAAGGGGAGTGTAAACCATAATTAATACTCTATACATGATAAAGAATTGAAATTGATATCATGATTAACTACGGCTTGAAATATCGTGCAATATTAATGAAGTAACTTTTGTTCTGTATTAAGAAAAGTGATGCGAAACAAGATAAAGTTGCGTACGTCACGTGTAAGAGTATAAAATCAACAGTTTCCTTTTAAGGAAGTTGTCTTTAATATTCACATTGATTGAATGTTTCTTCCTTTTATTCAATCTTCAATTGACAAGAAGAAATAAGCATAAAAATATTCTTATTCTTTATAAACAATGTTGCATAATGGTCACATCTCAACACACTATCCATCTCAAGGTTTCTATATTATACGATGTCGTTTAATCAAAATACCACTCTGTTTCAAGAAGTCCTTAGGCTACATATTACAGTTTTCGATTCAAATTTGTTTTTGACTGTAGTTGATGTGCGAGTTACTACACGTTATTACGCCATACCAATACAATAGGAATAGGCCTAACTATGACTTGTTCCAGAGTTGGCATATCTGTTTTTTATCACATAGTGATGATCATTTACGTTATTAGACCCTTTTGGTTTGTTGTTGTTGTTGTTCGTTGTGTTTTGTTATTGCTCACAGAACAAACCCTAATCATTTTGACAGCCAGTTTCCTGCTTTTCTTACAAACATATACAATCCTGCGACATTTCAATATGGTCCGTAACGGCATCATACACTCGCTTCTATTGCTCTAAAGTCGACCAAGGTGTCAAATGCAAAGTTAACCCGCAGAATTCAAAAGATAAACAGAAGTCTGTTCCGCTTTTATCAAATTCATCTGGATGTTTGGAGGATGAGAGATGAGAGAGAACCGAGAGAGGAGAGAGAGGAGGAGGAGAACGAGCGGAGAAGTGAGAGAGAGAGAAGCCAGGGGTGAGAGAGAGGTGAGAGGAGACGTCTGCTGTTTGAAGTGAGAGAGAGACAGACAGACAGAGAAGAGAGATGAGACGTGGGGAGTCGTCTGATGTTTGGAGAGAGAAGAGAGAGAGAGACGAGTGAGAGAGAGATGAGAGGAGAGATGGAGGAGAGCGTGAGAGAGACTTTAGAGACGATGTGAAGGAGAAGAGAGAGAGAGAGAGTAATCGTCTAATATTTGGGAGAGAAGAGAGAGAGAGAGACGAGAAGGGACGAGACGAGAGGAGAGAGAGAGAGAGAGAGTGAGGAGTGAGGAATCGTCTGATGCTTTGGATGAAAAGAGAGAAGACAAATGACAATGACAAATTGGTTTAATGTGCGAGTCCTTCTGCCGAGGCCAGGGGAGGGGCACAAAGGGAAATTCATGTCAGGATACTTCATGGTAAATGAAAACATGATTAGCATCCATACAAACCTGATAGTACGAAATAGCTTAGATCCACATGCTGCCAGTCTGAACATACATTTAGTGCCAACATCAGTACGATCACAGAATGTGGAAGGTTTATTGCACTACTTTACGGGGGATGTATTTTTTCCTCTATCATGTAAGTTATTGGGGACAGACCGCATATTAAAGGGAGTTCTCTTTCTGGGACATCACAAAATGGGCAAACAGAGAGAGAGAGAGAGAGAGCAAAGTAGAGTGAGAGAGAGTGAGAGAGAGAGAATCTCGGAAACTCGAACATTTAAAATTGCACAGTCAAAACGTCTTACAATGTCTAAAGACATCCAAACAATCTGGAACACATTCTGTTATAAACAACAAAATAGAATAATGCATGCAGAGCTATTAGGAGGCACACATACTACCCTAACACACACACACACACACACACACACATCACACAACACACACCACACACACTACACTGAAATGTAGACCTCAGCGTTCAAAAATATTATTTTTCATGGTCAGCGACTTTTTCAGTTCAAAGACTTTTAAAACAATGTGTCAATACTTTGCAATCATTTTAATGGGGTCAAAATTTGAAGGAAAGCGTTTGATTGAAATCGTGTTAAGGCATTCTCTGTATCAATCAATGTGAACGTGGAAATATTGCTTCACGTATAAAGTGAATATGCATGACTCACTTAAATCAACAAGAGAGGAGAGGAGAGAGAGAGTGGGAGAGTGATGGTCGCGTTTCTCGCACGGAATGACCCTGTAGTGTCACCGCCGTGTCAATATACGCTTTTGGGCATGCTGGGGTTCACGGGCCATCACGTACAAAGAGGATGGACCCTAAGGGTCTAGCGATCGCAGGACGGTCCTTTTTTACCGTGCTTTAGGCATTCATAGGGGAAAGCGGGGTAGGGGGGGTGGGGGGGGGTGGAGCCGGAGGGAGGTATTTAGAATCGATTTTTTTAAATACTCTCACCTTGTCAGCCTTTACAGGCTATACATATTAACATGTAGGTTATATAGATTTCAAATGGCGGGGGGGTGGGGGTGGGGTGAGTCGTGAATGAACTACCGTTGTTAAAACTGATAGATACAACAAAATGCACATACATACATGCACGCTAATATACATGCATACAGACAGACACACAGGACTATCTCAGACATACATAATAACATAGTTACAACATACTTATATACATACACACATTCTTACATGCATATACATACATACATTTATGTATATATATTTTTATATATATTTATATATATAGAGGGAGAGAGAGAGGAGAGCGAGAAGAGGGAGTCGAGAGAGGAGAGTGAGAGAGAGAGTGAGAGAGATACAAAACTTACTTATAAACTGAGATCGATATTTACTTTATTCATTCAGTCATACTTACATATTTACTACAGTTACACACATACAGAGATAGATCATCCATCCACTGACATTACATCCATCCATTATTACATACAAACATTCCATAGGCTAAATGCATACATGCAAATCATTACATACTGACTATACCACCCCTTCATACCTTAATATCTACCTACTTACCTACCTACCTTCCTACCTACCTACTTACATACATACCTATACATAAATACATATCTTACATAATACATTTGAGTACTTATTCATTCTACCATTCATACATACATACATACATTATGGAAAATTAGTTCGTTCGAACTCATGTAAATGTCCACTCGATTCTATGGTAGCCGATTTTGATATCTCAATTCGCCTGTGCATATATCCCGATCGTATTGTACTCAGTAAAGTGTGCCAGTTTTCTGTATGTTCGTATCCTTCAGTGTTTGTTCAAACTCTGCGGTCGGATTCCCGCTCAGTCGGTTGTTAATCTTCAAGCCCTGCGTCAGTATCCCTCTCTGTGTTTGATCATGCTCAGCGTGTTATCCCTCCTCAGTGTATGTTCAATAAACTGTATCCTTGTGGCCCAAATGGCTTGCCTTTGTTTCGGCCAGAACCAAATGATAAAGGCCTAGATCTTTGACTTACCTTAAAAGGGCTTTTTTGAGTTGAGTTGGTTGCGGGAATCTGACGGCTTGGTTGATGCTGCTATCACGGAAGATCTGTCTTGGAAATAATCTTAGTTCACTTCAGGTTTTAGGTTGTTTGATGTAATTCAGAGACTTGCTTGTGAGCGGGTGGGTGGGGTGGGAGGGTGGTGGGAGGGAGGGAGGCAAGGGGGGGTTAAAGAGTGCTCTCTCTCTCTCTCTCTCTCTCTTCTCGCTCTCTCTATATCTCTCTCTCTCTCTACTCTCTCTCTCACACACACACACACACACACACACACACAACACACTCACCACAACAAACACTCACACACACACACACACACTGTTGATCATCGCTTATACGAGCTAACAGTTCCTCAGCTTCTTCCTCATCGACTGGCTGAGACCGAGATTATTTCAAGTGTGGGGTTTTACCTTTCAGGACGTCCCATGCTCTTCGTTCTTGATTTTTTTCTTCCTTTTTTCATCAGTAGAAGAAATTTGTTCCATGAACAATGATAAGAGTGATGTGGACAGCGTTACCATAACATTGATTGCTCACAAAAATATGAATGCGAAGGGCCGTGAGAGGGGGGTGGGGGGGGGGGGGGGGGGGGGGTGGTTTTGGAGGGAGGAATGGCGGAGAGCTATACACACACTTCTGACAAAAAGCGGATTGGATCGATTGTTGTAACATGTATCCCCAGTATTTTTCGCGAAAAACCAAATGTGTAGCCTTGTCCCGGTGAACCAGGACCGCCCCCAAAATACACAACAACAATGAGTATAATAAGAGTATTTCTTGCATGCGCAAAATTATTTTTGCACCATACTGACCTCTCCCACTGTAGCCTACAGTGAATTTTGTCCCGCGAAAAAACTGCATATGTTCTGGCAAGTCAATCCCCCCAAACAACCCCCCCCCCCCCCCCCCCCCCCCCCCCCCCCCCCCCCCCCCCCCCCCCCCCCCCCCACCCCCCCCCCCCCCCCCCCCCCCCCCCCCCCCCCCCCCCCCCCCTCTCGTCCCCCCCCCCCCCCCCACCCCTCCGTTTGTCTCCTATTTCCAATGCAGCACGGAAATTTAAACCAACCTACCTCCTTCCTACCCTTGCGCAAATCCCTTTGCCTTACAACAAACAAAAAACCAAACAAAAAAGCTTGAAAAAAAAAAAGAAAGAAGAAAACCCAAAGGAAAATACTTTCAGCCGCTTATTGCCATATCAGCCAATGCGCTGCAAAGGATTCAATTTAGCCATATAGAATATAGGTAGCAACATAACCAAATCCAAACAAAAAACAACATTCGATTAGTTGTTTGATGGGTAAGAGCCACGTTACAGTGTAATAGTTTTCCTTCATTTCTTTATTTCTTACTTCAGATTACGAAACCAAAAAGTTCGAGCATAAAGCACAAGCATGAAAATGGCTGCAAAAACAATGTGTGGAATCAGAAGACCTTGGAGTCAAGTAAACATACTACTCCAGTTTCCACTTTTGCTCAACAAATTTTTAAGCTGGGATCTCGCAATATATGTTTTGCATTGACACATATTTTTATACCGAGAAAAACGCGAATTTTGTTTTCCCCATTTTATATTCCTTTGCTCGCATGGGCGCCAATCTCTGATAAAGCCGCTGTCTGCCCTATCCGTTGATGTCGAATCCATTATTTAGGTCAGTGGGCCAATCACTTTTTTGACCCTTTGATAACAAAGGTGATAATCCTTCGATCCTTTGGTGTATCAATCATTATGAGGAAAACTAAACACAAACGGACAAGAATACTTTGCTTTAAAACATATCGTTTGGGGTTGCTTTTTTTCACGTGTCGGGTAGATTTACCTCGGTTGATTCAAATAGGGAGGGAAAGAGTCCCTGTATCCGCGCATGTTTTCACGTATCATTTATACGTGTATTTCTCGTCATATAGCTTTTTGTTTTACTGTGAAAGACTCACTTGCAAAATGACCACCTCCCCCCCCCCCCCCCCCCCCACCCCCCCCCCCCCCCCCCCCCCCCCCCCCACCCCCCAAAAAAAAATAAAACGCTCCCATAATTGATTCTGTTTTTTAAAATAAGAAAATGTAAGCGAGTTGCTGCAATTGGGAGATCGTTCATATGGGAGTATAATTTTTAAAGAATACACAGCGTCAATAATGACAGAAAAACCTGTTCTTGAAATGGTACAATCATGATCAGCCATAAGGACAGAGAACTGTAGTGAAATTGGTTAACAATCAATATTCTGTCCTTAAGGACGGAAAACTGTCTTGATTGGTACAATCATATATCAGACCATAAGGGTCAGAAATCCTGTCTTGATGGGTTCAACTATATCAGACCTAAGGACTGAAAAACTGTCTTGATTGGTACAAAGAAGCAATATCAGTCCATAAGGCTAAGAAAACCTGTCTTGATTGGCTACAAGCAATTGCAGTCCTTTAGGACTGAAATCCTGTCTGTGTGGTACTATCAATATTCAGACTTAAGGGACAGAAAACTAGTCTTGTTGTGGTCAATGCTTTTTTCAATCATTTGTGCTCGTTCGTTGCTTTTGTTTGGTTTTTTTTGGCTGAGTGTATTGTGGGATTGGAGCTCAGCGGCACAGGGGATGCTTAGATAAGCACTTTTTGAATGATCAGTTGGCAGCAAATTACGGCTAAGAGAGTTGAGAGAGAGAGTGGATGGAGAGATGAGGTGAGGAGTGACCGAAGTGTGAGAGTGAAGTACTGCGCCTGTTTTATTGATTCTGGTAACGTGGGGAACACTGTCTTCAAGCGAGTGTACTGTGTTGAGCTCATCCGTTCCATTATTGATACACTTTGATCAAACGAAGGAACCTGGTGTTGAATTTTTGGAACACCTACACTGTTCAAAAGGTTGTCTCCTGTTTGCATACAATGTCAGGATCGTGATTTTCATACGGAGAGGGTTTTTGTAAATAGATAAAGTACAAGGATAACCTTAATCTTTCCCCACTTGGATTGTCGTCAACTCTACACAGGTCTGGGCGGAGGTAACTTGGTCACGTGCAGCTGTCCCAGTAATAGAGTGAGTTCAGTCAGTGGCTGAGTTTAAGTCCTATCGGCCGGTGGCCCTTAAGGACGGGGTGGACTTGCGACTGGTCTCCGCATTTCTCGTGGGCAGTTGTCGTTGGCAGTGGGCGGTCTGCATTCCGTATGGGGGTTGTCGTATGGTCGCTCTTCAGCTCCGGTTTCTTGTGAACTTAGGTTCTCTTTCGGTGTTGGGTCGCCGAACTAGGGAGTAGGTTTTATCAGCCTCCTTTCCCCCCGTGAAAAGCTTGACATATGGGGCCACAAGCAGCCTTCCTTCATTTCGGGTGGCGGATTGTGGTCCTGTGTCGCGTGATGCCGCCTTAAAGAGAGAGCAGGACGATAGTCGTTGGAGCACTGCGTGTGTCCCTTCTATGGTCCACGCAGACTACGCTCAGCGGTTCCACGCAGACTACGGCTCAGCGGTTCCACGCAGACTACGCTCAGCGGTTCCACGCAGACTACGGCTCAGCGGTTCCACGCAGACTACGGCTCAGCGGTTCCACGCGGACTACGACTCAGCGGTCAGTTATGTAGCCCAACCCCGAAAGAGTACCCACCATGTACCCACCATGTAAACCACCATGCCCGACCCTCAAAAAGCATGGTATTTCTGACCACGA
The DNA here is from genome assembly GCA_018398815.1 of Conus ventricosus. Classification (NCBI taxonomy): domain Eukaryota; kingdom Metazoa; phylum Mollusca; class Gastropoda; order Neogastropoda; family Conidae; genus Conus; species Conus ventricosus. The sequence goes on from CM031595.1 coordinate 163,122,819, forward strand.
TGATGGTAGTCAGGCACCGCTCCATCGCCGATCGCCCCACATCTCCAACAGCTGCCCTCCGGCGACACGAAAACTGTTGGGTGGCTGACGAAAGCGATGGCTGCAATACAGACACTGGCAACAGAAGAGAGAGAGAGAGAGGGGGGGGGGGGGGACAGTTCTACGAGTCAAGCCATGATGTTCAGCTCCTAGTCCACCACGCGGGAGTCCACACACACACACACACACACACACACACACACACACACACACACACACACACACACACACACACACACACACACACACACACACACACACACACACACACCAAGGCTGGAGGAGGGTTTAGAGCATGACCACACAGATGTTTCATAGAGGATAGAGAACACCATCATCAAGACTGTTCAAAAGAGAGAGAGAGAGGGAGGGAGAGGAGAGAAAGAGAGAGAGAGGGGGGGGGAGAAGGAAAAGAAAGAAAAAAAGAAAGAAAGAAAAGGAAAAGTGCTAGCAACACATAGACTTTGACCAGAGTGACCACTATTGATCTCAGAACTGAACTGACCAGAGTGACCACTATTAATCTCAGAACTAAGCTGACCAGTTGATTCTGTTTAGATTCAGAAATAGTTACGACAGACTGCGTACACACACACACACACACACACACACACACACACACACACACACGCACGCACGCACGCACGCACACATAGACACACACACACACACACACACACATGCGCGCGCATACACACACGCGCGCGCGCGCGCGCGCACCAACACACACCACACACACACACACAACACACACACCACACACACACACACACACACACACACACACACACAGAGGCAGACAGACAGACAGAGGAGGGGCGGAGAGAGAGAGAGAGGGAGAGGGAGAGAGAGCTGAGAGGAGAGAGAGAGAGAGAGAGAGAGAGAGAGAGTGCCTTTCGAGAGAAGGGAACAAGGTTATTGCGTGGAGGGGGAGGAGGGACGGGACGGGGAGCAGCAGGAGGAAGGGACGGAGGGGGTGAAGTAGGGTGAGTGGTGGTGGAATTCACATTCACCTGAACGCGTTAGCTAGCGCCTTAAAAAAAATGGTGAGCTGGAAAGCATCAAGAACGAACCTGCACAACCCCCTGTCATGACGAAGGAAACGTCATCACAGCACATAAGCCGGTGATAACATCACTAGCCAGAGATGACGATGTTTACAGAGCTAACAGTCGCCTTGCTGCCCTGCGGAAAGATGTACTTTGTATATCGCTGCTACTTTCCCACCAACTGTACTGAAGTGTTTCTGAACGCCAGTGTGTGTGTGTGTGTGTGGTGTGTGTGTGTGTGTGTGTGTGTGTGTGTGTGTGTGTGTGTGTGTGTGTATGTGTGTGTTTCTGAGCGAGTGAGTGAGTGAGTGGTGTGTGTGTGTGTGTGTGTGTGTGTGGTGTGTGTGTGTGGTGTGTGTGTGTGTGTGTGTGTGGTGTGTGTGTGAGTGAGAGAGAGACAGAGAGACGAGAGAGAGTGTGTGTGTGTGTGTGTGTGTGTGTGTGTGTGTGTGTGTGTGTGTGTGTGTGTGTGTGTGTGTGTGTGTGTGTGTGTGTGTGTGTGTGTGTGTATGTGTGTGTGTGTCTCTCTCTGTGTCTGTATGTCTGTCTCTGGGGTGTGTGTGTGTGTGTGTGTGTGTGTGTGTGGTGTGTGTGTGGTGTGTGTGTGTGTGTGTGTGTGTGTGTGTGTGTGTGTGTGTGAGTTCTTTAGTTTAAGTCTGTTCACCCTCAAGTGATATTAGACGGGGGGGGGGGGGGGGGGGGGGGGGGATGGGATGAGGGGGGTGGGGAAGTACAAGGGGTATTGAGAGAAGGGTGGGAGATAGAGGAGAGGTGGAGAAAGGCAGGGAAGAGAGATAAATGAAGAATGGAGAGGATGGATATGAAAGTAGTGACTGATTGTGCATGTGAAATGCTTCAATTATTTTGTTTTTAAAAAAATTTAAAAAATCGTGTGTCGTACGAGTGTGTGTGTGTGTGGGTGTGTGTGTGTGTGTGTGTGTGTGTGTGGTGTGTTGTGTGTGTGTGTGTGTGTGTGTGTGTGTGTGTGTGTGTGTGTAAGAATGCATATGTAGAAAACAAAAAATATGTTGAGGGGAGGGGAGGGGGGGGGGGATAGCAACTATCAAGTAATCAACAAATAACCAACAAGAAGAATATTACAACCAAACTGAAACCAAAATATACCGGTTACTCAAAGAAGATACCAAGAGGGCTTAAATGCAATATTTCAGCAAAGTTCGCAAAAGATGAAAATCATTCACAATTCTTTCAGTCGTTAACGGTCTTTTTACGAGTAAGCTACCTGCAGTCTCAGTAATTTGGTCTTTGATGTTAGGACAGTGCAAGAGCAGATGATTCACTGAAATATGGTTCCCACATACACATTTGACGTCTTTACAGTATTTTGTTTTGAAAGCATCTAAACGATCTTAAACATCAAAGATGTAATTGGTCTTGACCCTGCATCAGACATATGCCTTAGCATCAAATTTGAATTCAGTGTCTCGGAGCCTTTAATGCAGGTGAGAGAATATTGGCTCTCTGATGCCTTCAAAATGTTGACAAAATTCCCCTCGGCTACTTTTTCAATGTGTCTATAACATTCATGCAAATCTAATTCAATGTTTAGTTGAATTGCCCCTTCAGTATTCGTGCTGCACTTCTAGCTGCTCTGTCAACCAGTTCATTAGAGCATACTCCGCAGTGGGACGGAACCAATAAAAAGTTTATACTAATGTCTTTGTTTGACAATTTATGAATTAAATGTTTGATTTCGAGGATCATTCCAACACGCTTTTTGATATTATGACCTTTGATACTTGTAATGCCGATTTTGAGTCAACACAAATCAATATTTTACCAGCATTTACGGGTAGTTCTTCAATATGGCACAATGACATTAAAATGGCAATCAACTCTGCAGTAAAAATAGATAATGCTGACCTATATGATAACGTTTGACTGCTTTCAATGTAGGAATTACAAATGCTGCACCTGTGCTACCATTATCAAGTACAGACCATCTGTATATACTTTAATGTAGTCAGCATAATAGTTCTCTAGGTGTTCATTAACTAGATTTCTATAATTAAAACATTTGGAGGGTGATTTTTGTTCAAACCTGTATGATCAATATCAAAGATAGGTTTAATTTGTTCCCAAGATGGTACAGGTGAAAAAGATGGTTTCGGTGCTATTGCTTTGCCTTTTAATTCTGTGGAATTTATCACATCAGAGACAAACGAATGTATTGGTTGTAGTGAGTGGATTGTTTTAGCTCTTTTAATAAAATCTTTTTCGGAATCTAGCCTAGTTTCTTCCTTACAAAACGCGTCATTCGCGAACGAATTTATTACAAATTTTGAATAGCTTTTCCTGTGTTCGTCAAGAGGAAGAACACCTGCCTTTTATAAACCCCTAGATTGGAAGCATGAGTTGGAACTCCAAGAGCGAGTTGAAAGCTTTGCAATCTATACTTTGTAATTTGTTTAATAAGTATTTTGGAGCACTAAAAATTATTTCCTGGGCGTAAATTAAACGAGATCGAACTAAGGAGTTTAGCAAGGCTATAAAAGTGCTTTTGTATCTTGACCC
>CM031595.1:163138068-163160568 GCA_018398815.1 Conus ventricosus
TGGATTTGGGTGGGGGGAGTGACGGGGGGAGAGGGGATATCCGGTAAAATCCCGTATTTGCAGAGCGAAAGTTGTTCTTACGGGGGGTAGGATACGACTGGGAGAGAGAGCTAGTGTCGTGGGTGTGGGGGTGAGGCGGGGTTGATGCGAAGTGTGAGAGAGAGAGATGAGTGGGGGGGGGGGGGGGGGGGGGGGGGGGGAGGGGGGGCTGGATTTTGAGAGCGCTAATTACTCACCACTCACGATGTTGACAAGATCAAGATGGGACACAACACTTGCTGATGACGTAGGTTGTCGTCACCACGCTGGACGTTTTAGTCGCTTGCCGTCATTTTTTCTGGTCTTCTTTTTTTTTTTTCTTTTTTTTTTCTTTTTTTTTTTTAATTGCGCTATTCGTTATTTGTTTAGCTGTCAGATCATTCTATTTTTGGAAGTGTGTGGGTTCGGGGAGGTGGTAAAGAAAGGAGCGGGGGTGGGGAGAGGGGGTGGGTGGGGGGGAGTATGCGGAAGTGCCTTAGATCCATGTACACTACCTTGTGCAAGATCACCTCAGCCAGAGTGAAAGAAATACAGTCTGTTTAGGTTGACATGCACCTGCGACTCGCCAATATGAAAGGGACGGACGTGTGCACGAAACAATCCTTCGTGTATCTCTCTGGGGTGAGCGGAAGGAGGGTGGGGGCGGGGGAGGGGGGAGTGGGGGGGGGGAATAACAGAGGAGATGGAGGGGAGGAGAAGCAACGGCGGAGAGCGGATTTGGGGGCGTGAAGAGGAATGGACTGTTGGGGGGGGGGCGCGGGTGGGGGGGGGTTAGAGAGGGAGTGGGGGTGGAAGTAGGGAGAAAAGGGAGCGGAAGAAGAGAACAGTAAAAGGCGGCTTCTGACTCACTTGCTACGCACCACGTTTTGGGCGCGAAAGTGGCCCTATTAAAAGGCGCCTATTCTGTTCTCTGACAAGTAACCAAAAAATCAACGACCCTACAAACAAATACTGTGCAGGGTTTATCCGTTTTTTTAATACTAATTTTACTGAAGTTTTTCATAGAGAAGCGTAGGGAAAGTATCTAGGAATGAAACACATCCCCATAGAGTAACGTAGGGAAAAACTAAGCAGTTACTGATCGCGCCAATATACACGGTGTGCACTAGGCTAATCCAATTACTTCGCGGTTATGTTAATTTCAGCGTCGGGGCGTGGGGACCTGAACATAGCCCGTTTTAAAGGTTACGTTGCCTGTAGAACAGACAGACAGACAGACAGACAAGAGAATGAGAGACAGACAGATCAGAAATAAAAAGACCACACACACACACCCACTCTTGCTACTTTCTCATCTCTCAATTAAATGTTCATAAAAATCCGCATTCTTTCTTCTGACTAATTTCTACACTACAATCTTTGTACATAGGTCAGGCAGAAACGGGGATTGAAAAACCTGATCACCTTTATTTACGGCTCGCGGCAGTTCCTAGCCTGCTGTGGGTTTTAAAACGAAAACACTTGGTTGGGGTTGCACCACATTTGGACAACAAGTCTAGATTGATTGCCACGTCGAAACGCTGGGATCGAGGCTTTCACGCGACACCGACATGGAGGCCGTCAGTGCTGTTTGAGCCAACATCAGAAGGGCTGTGTTTCGCCAGCGCTCTTTGTGGCCACTGTGTTTTAATTGTGTTATTTTAAAATGGCTAAAAAGTACTGAAGAACAGGTTTGTTTATTCGAGGCATAAGTTTTACTTTAACTGCATGTTTGAGTATTTGTTGAAAGAATTTAGTTGAGTCAGTCAGTGAAGGCAAGCAACTATTCTACATGTCTGCTCGCACAAGCTGGGCGTGTGTGCTTAACACGTTCCTCGCTTAACAGCGAGAGCCGCCTCTTTCTCTGTTCTTCCATTGCGGCTTTAACTGGTAGTTTGTCTTGTAGGCGAAGCTGTGTTGAACCCGGAGAGAATATCTAAAGGTTTGTTAGTTCATGAAATGAAACAAGATACAGCCAGTTTTAATTACGTGTTTGGCTAACGATGAGATGGTTCATTATCTAAAAAATGGCGCTGTCATTGTTGAAGTGGCCAAAGCAAAACAATCCATCACGCGTTGATTTTTGCGGCGGTTGGCTTGAGACAGCCAAGTCATGTTTAAAAAACAAAAAAACGACATTCAAACTGGCGTTTATTTCTTAGACGCAGGTGTGAACAGGGTTCTGATTCGTATGCTAGAAACGCATTCAACTTCTGTGTGTTTTTTAGAATATCCTAAAATTCCACAAGCTAGGAATCAGTATAAATGAACTGTGAGCAAAACGCCAACCATTATTAAACTTATGCAAACAGAATAACGATTTTCGAATGTTCTGGCAACAAACTAGATAGGGATAGCAGACCTTAGTACAATCTAACAGTATGGAGAGGAGTTTGTAGTGTGTGGCCGGCACTATCTTATATAGATGCCTTAAATATCCTCCAATGAGGATGTACTACTACTGGCGAATTAGAGCCCGCCATATAAAAGCTGGCTACAGCAGTACTTGCCCCCCCCCCCCCCCCTGTAACTCTGCTAAGCTAGTTGCAGCCTGTTGAGAAATGAGGAGGCAGAGCAAACTAGGCCAAACAAACCCTATGTGTTCGCTTGCCGCCAATGACGTCAGCACCTGCAAAGCCTTGGTGGCAAACTAGGTCAAACGACCCTTGTGATCGCTTGATACAAAGCGCGGACAGCACTAGCAAAGTCAGCGGAAACTAGGCCAAAGACACTAATGTTGATCATTGGGGATGAATTGAGTGCGCGCGAGACACAGCCTGTTTTGTCACAAAGCAAGAAGTGGCCTGGGATATTTCTACTTTTTTTGTTTTGTATGTGTGTTTTGGCCTACCCCACGCAACGCACGTACCCTACCCCACCCCTGTGTGACTGTCTATTGTGTGTTGTTGTTTGTTGTTTGTTTTGTCCTGCCCACCACGCATGCACACCCCACCCCACTGCCCCCACCCCCACCAGCATGCCCCCTCAAGTTCCTTCTAAGTTTTTAAACAAGTTTTCTCAAGTTCGTACTTAAGTTACTCTAAGTTGGATCCTTAAGTCATTCTTATGTTATCCCCAAGTTTTTAATAAGTTCTTTAATAAGTTCTTGATCAAGTTCTTAAAGTAAGATCTTAATTAGTTCTTGATAAGTTCTGGATTAAGTCATCATTTAAGTACAACAAGTTCTTATTAAGTTATCTTATAATTATCAAAAAAATACAAGCTATGTTTTTATTTAAATAGTAGATTCTAATATAGTTACACACACGCCTCCCAAGAAACGCGTCATCGTTGAGGATGTCTTGCCAGCGTTCTCTGCATAGATCTTAAGGAGGTTTTACATCCGAAGCAACCGCCTTTGATACAATTGTCTGTGGAAATGTCTTTTATAGACTCATGTCTTTATTTATTGACTTTAATCATTTTATAATACGCCATGATTCTATTTTTATTAAAAAAATTTTAAAATTATAGTTCTTAAAATATTTTTTCCATTCTAAATGGACCAAAATGATGCTTTGTTATATGGCGGTTTTGGCATGCTGTCGTGTTCGGCTTCTGTATTTAGTGGTGGAGATTTTTTTGGGCTCTTGTTTTTGCCAGCGTTGTTTTATATATTTTATAACCCGTAATAACCGCCTCCCAACAGCAGCCAAAGGCGCCAAAAATGCAACAGTTTTAAGTTCAATTTCTGAAGACTTTGGTCTGTAGGTCTTTTATCACATGGGAGTTTTATAGCGGGCATTGAATCATAAAAACTTTTGTTCTGGCGCTGGCGGCGTGATGTTTTTCATGACTGAGTTATATTCTGTAAATTAATTTTTTTTGTCTGTTCCAATCTGTAACCAAAAAAACTGCTTTAAACACGCCCGGGATGAGGATTTCTTTTCACTAGTCCCACTGGGTCAGTGGTTTTCTGCTGATTTTCTGGCCTTGGTTACTTTCTCCACCTGATTTATGGTTCTGATGATTTTCTAGCCCGTTCATTTGAAGGGAAATAAAATCTATATGATTTAAAGTTATAATCCATGATTAATGGGGGGACGCGATAACAATGTTCCAAATCTGTAATATAAATCACAGCCTAGAGACTCTAATGTCTTTTGTTTTAAACTGGATCTTGCGTTAAATCTTACGTAAGATCTTGTCAGAATCAATGGGATGAAATCTACTGTACTAGTTTTAGTGTACAACTAAGAGCCGTTTTGCCCCTCCTTTTTACCATTCTCGACCCCAGCTGGCTTTTATACTGTTATGAGTACTTTATAATGTCTTGCGGCGACATCTGTTGAATCTGTTCTATGTGAATTCAGTTCAGAGGAACTGTTTTGTTTACCACATGCTGCAAGAATTACAGTCTCCTTTTTAAGCATAATAGCTTGATCATCAACTTGGTATTCATAAGTTCAGGAAGGTGTAGGCCGCCTTGTAGCTGTAGTCGATCATCACTGTTCATGTTTTTATTAAATTATAATTATTTTATTTTCTAAAAAATGAGCACCGAAAAACTATTGCCAGACCTTGTATCCATTCTTGCTGTTATTGGAGGACCTAAGTGTAGGATACTCAATGCTTGGTAAAAGGCCTGTAAGAAATTAAACCAGCTGATCTTGGCAAATACTAGACTTGAGGATTCAGCAAAGCTGATTATATCTTTGGCAGCTTCGGTTGCCACGAAAGATTTTCTAGTCAAGCAAGGAATAATTCCAGACAATATAAATATGTAGAAAAAAAATACATTTATAAAAAATTGGCTTCACTCGCAATAATTGATAGGCGGCGCTGTGGTGAATGCGGCTTTTGCTTTTTAGCGGAAAGTAATTCGCATTAGTATAATGCGGGATGACTACGGCGATGAGAAAAAGGCATAACAGCTATGGAGGTACTAGCAGCTGCACACTGAGCCTATGAAAAGCAGAGACTTGAGCAGTTAGATTTTTTATGACAAACTTGAAAGAACAGGGCATGGCAGCTTTACACATTTAAAAATGTGGACCAAGCAATATAAAACTATTTATCTAGTAACAGGCAAACCGGTCCAGACATTGCCCCACCAAAATTCAGGACTTTTATAACCTTCCCCCGCCCAAAACAAAAGAAGATGCAAGAAAGCGCGTTTATTGTCGTTGGTATGACCGTTGTGTATTTTGTTGCACATAATATTGGCCCTGAGTAAAAATGAACCCCCCACAAAATCTATTATTCGCCAAGGATTGGAAATAGGGTCATCACTGCAATTAAAAAGCTAAGCCAAGCAGCTGGCGTCAGTGAACAAACAGCAAAAGAATGGTTATCTAAACAAGCCGATTTGGCAAATTTATTTACCAGCGCCTAGACGAATACAGAGACCACACCTTTGTTAATACAACTCCAAACGACACCATCAAATGGATTTTTATATTTACCCTACGGGATAGATTAGACGAAAAGATTTAAAGTACGCCTTACCAGTCATTGACATAGCTTCAAGATACAAAGATGCGGAAACCATTAACACAAAGGAGTGCTTCTGCTGTTGGCTGTTGCCATTCAAACTGAATTACCAACGAGGCCCGCTAACTTATCCTCGCATGATTCAAGTCGATGATGGAAAGACTTTAAAGGCCCAAGTGCAATCAATTATTGTTAAAACATAGAGTTACATTAAAGAGGCATTCCGTGTCACAGATCACAGGCTTTTAGTTGAAAACTTTAAACAACAGTTTAGCCGAAAGGACTTTTTCTCCTACAGTATTCACAGAGGAGCCTGATTGGACAATTCTCGGCAACACAGTAATGGGTTAGAAGACTGCCCTCAGTTTGAGAGCAATGAATAATGAAGAATTTAAAGGTGTTTAAACCAAGTTACAAGCAATCATAAGAAAAAACAATAAATGTTGCTGAAAGAATCCAGTACACCCAGAATCTATTACCGTTTGTTTGAAAGTAAGGTTACCTTTATTTACCGGGGGGGAAGCACGAGGGGACACTCGATCAGGGCAACGATCCAATTTGGAGTATTGACCCGTACGAAATAAAAGACTTGTAAAAGATGAATCCGCCCGTGTATTATTTACGAGAAACTGACTCAACAAAACAACAAGTCTCAAAGATCTTTTGTGAAAGGAAGAACTGCAGATAATTTCCGACAGACACAGTTCCGCTTTAATTAATTTATGGTTCGCAGTGCCGATTGCATAATGGAAAACTCCGGAATTAACAAACACCCGTTTTTGTGTTTGTTCTATCTAATGACTTTTTGTTACAACTGTTGTGTTGATCTCATGAAGATTAGTTCGCAGTTTTACCGTTGTCATGATGGAAAGTCCATACGGTAAAACAAATGCTTCTTTGTAGTTGTAATCGTTGATATGTTTGACTGCACAACGCTGCGAGATATTCCCTTTGCTTTCTTAATGATTTTCTCTGGCTCGATAATACTGTAACATTTTTGACTTAACCCTCATACTCCTTGATCACCTTTCAGATAATTCATCCTGCATCTTTCCTAAACCTTTTGTTAGTAAGTAATTGAATGCAAGGAGATTCTTTAGGGATAATCAGATGTATCATACCATCCGCTCGCTCTTTAGCCTACTTCTAATTCCATGTCTTTATAGATGTCTTCAGTTGGGATATCTATAAACAAAACTATCTGTATCTGTGTTAATGTACTCTGACTATGGATTACGAAGGTTTAAAGTTGTCATATAGAAACTCTAACATCAATAGCTTGTGATAATTCTAAAACAGTAACCAATAAATACAGGACTTGTCTAATTTGACTTTCTTTTTTTCATCTTTATGGCAAAAAGCTGATTCATGAAATCTTCTGAAGTCCTGGATATTAGGTTTTGAAGTTTGCTTAATTGTTCGTTTCTTCTTTGGTTGACTAGGTGTTCTGACTCTTTTGCGCTTAGTGCGATTCTCCATAGTCTTTCCAAAACAGATGTTGTTCATCTAACTTGAAAAAGGTCTTTTTGCTGATGCATCTGTGGATTTAGTTCTGAGATCAGTGTTTCTTCATGATGTATGGCTTCATGACCTGTTCCTGATCAAAAGCAATATGCGATGACAGCTTGTCAACTTTCAAACATGTCTTAAATAAAATTGTAGAAGTCTGTATGACAGGACTTAATTTTTGTTTGCCCCGAAGATTAGCACAAGTTTAGGCGGCTCTCTGGATCGGCTTGGACTTTCTGTGCTAATGGATAGTCATTATTGCAGTCATGGGTTCATATAAGATATTCTAAGTCAACTTCTAGAATGAAACCACGCTGTTGATCAGGCGTTTAAAACTGCCCAAATACACTTTATGCCTTTTGAATAAATTCGTACTGTCCGCTACATTTTATAGTTGCGTAATGGAAGCGATTGCGCCATAGCCCATCCTACAGATTGTTTGCATCTAAAATACATGAGATAGTTTGACCTTTTACTCGGATCTGAATGATCCAAGTATCTGTTGTTTGGCTTTTACAGTAATGATGCGTAAGCCATGCTAATTCCCCACGCAACCCGTTTCAATTCATCTGAATCATTGGTAAATCTGACAATAAATCAATCTGTACTTCAGTAGACTTTATTGTAAAGCGTCCAACTCATCCCGCGGGTGCAGAAATATATGCGCAGGATCTTAAAACTGTAATGTTTTCATGCAGAGTCTTTCTATTATAATTTTCCATAAGGACGTCCCGCCAACAAACATACATCTGGCCATCAAGTAGGAGGTCTGATAGTCTCCCAATAGTTTTACAATCTTACTTCTGCCACGCATCTTGTGCCATGTTTGGTAATCGGAGTCGCTGATGTCTTTCCTCTAAGATAGAGAAGAACGCGCTTTTAGGCGGAAGTGTATCTTACATTCAAAACCTTTCCAACTGTCATGTACTCATAAGGGAAACAACCCTTTCTAACGAGAGTCGGTGTCAAAATATTCCTTTGTTATCGGGCAGGACTTAAGGACATAGCCAGTACTTTATGAAAAAACCCCATCATGTGCTGCATAGAGTCGTAGAAAGGAACATGTTATTTAAAGTGAATACACATGTACTTTTCTGTTGACTGTGCAATGCATGATACCTGAGGCGCTGGTTACCTGCTTGCATTATAAGTGAGAGTCATACCTCGCATAGTGTGAAAGAATAACAGGCAGCTTCCATGTCTTTGGATCACCAAATTTTAGTTGAAGATTGCATTTTTGTTATGCGCTTCTGCACCTCTAAACTTCCACTAATGTGATCATGGTCTCTTACTGTGGGGTTTACTCTACTTGGGCGCGTTAGCTCTAAACGCAAATACAAACAATGTGCGGCTGAGTCATACTGTTGTGGTCTTCAGCGGTCATTATGATTTCTGGATAATTCAGATTATTAGAACAGTCATTGCGCTCTTGCTGCATGCGTTTTTTAAAGAATGTTTCTGCAGCATCTGCGTCCTCTATATAATTCTGGTCTGTCATAAACGCCATCACGAACCTAACAAATAATGAAGGCAAATGAACTAAATCTGATGATTACTCATTAAGGACTGTTTTTCGAAGTTTTTGTGGTTGTGGCCCTTCATAAGGAACTCAATAAGCGACTCGAAGTCTGCGTTAACTACGATGGACTTGTTTGCAGCCGTTTCCTGTTCTTAATAACTAACTTTAGATCCTGGCGGGGGCGTAGTTTAGTTCTGTCTTACAGTCTACCAGAACTTTTACAAATGTATTCTTATGTTTCGCCTTGCGCTCTGAACAGATGGCTTTTTGTTAAACATTTTTCTGCAGAATTCTTGTTTATTTTTATGCTTTGATGTATGGGCCAATAATATATTCATTGTGCGTATCATGTGTAATGCGGCAGCCCGTGTGTGGAAACATTAGTAGTAAGTCAACATGATTTTTTGTCTGGCTCGCCACACAATCGTTGGACCTGTCTTTGGTACACTTATTGGCGACAAATCTGTTTCCTCATCCCATGTGTAGACAATTAACAGTTCTTATGGGTGTTAGTTTTGTTCTTCAATCTGATCAATAGAATCCACGCTTAACGGGAATGGATATTACACTTAAAGTTTAGATCATGATGTAAGGGTGTTAGTTAGACACTCTATCTGCGTTTTGCCGGGCGTTAATGCAGCCTTGCCAAGAACAACAACCGACATATAACATTTGTTGTTCTGTATTCTTTATGTTTAGAACTGCTTTTTTTGCGATAATGCTGGAGTACGTGGAATGTGAGACTTGCAACAATCGGTGCATACTTAGACTGTTTTTAAATTTTTTCTGATCTCTAGGACTTTCGCCCTCTGACCAACAGAGCCTCTACATTTGGATTTCGTCAGAGGCAGCGTCAAACTGTGTAAGCAGTTCGTCTCCAACAGGGTGTTAAGTCATTACGAGAAAGAATAGTCTGCTGTATAGTTGAGACCCAGAACTTCTAGATTTTCTTCATTTATTGTTACATAGTCGATTTAAAAACAGCTAACATTACTTTTATCGGCGGGTCTATTGTTAGTTTACTTGGAAAACTTGAGAAATTGCATGAGCAACACTTGCCTGTACGTTTGTCGGGTCAATGAGACTTCTAAATCAATATCATCCAGTGCTCTGATAAATTTTTTTGCATTCCTTCAAAAAATCGTCTTGTCCTTCATATATCTTAGCATGTTGAGTCTCTTTTCTAACTCAAATATTTATTTAAATTAAAAAAAAATACTTAATCAGAATCAATATCGCGGAGTCTTTTGCGCATTGGATACATAATCTAAAAGTATATTAAACACCTTTTTGGTGATTGTTTAATGTGCAGCTGTTTAGAAACAGTGATTAAATGTCTCGTTACTTTTTTTAAAGCATTCCTTTTTTATCTGCACGGGGTCTGGACTGTTGAGAAAAACTTGACCTCGCCTTTTCTTTGGAAGATCAACAACTTTTGTCTTTTGTAGTCATCTAATATCGGCCTGTAAACCGATTAACATTCTTCATCCGTGATGTCTTGAGTCAGCTAGCGCTTTATTTATTATCAGCTTGAAGGAACTAGTTTAGCTGTTATTTGTTGAAACATAGACTGATGTGCTTTTGGAGTTTAGTTTTATTTTTTTGTGGCAGGCACCTACGCTAATGAAACAGACGAGAGCTAAAGACAAAACCTCCTAGAGTAAAGGCTTGCCGGTGCACCTACGCCTGTTGCTAAAGAGACTAACACTCGTTCCTGCTGATAGAGCACTTATAGTCGATGCTTCCCAGTAGTAACATGGGTATCAGCATATTAAAGGACAGCAGTGAATACCTTCGTTTGGTTTTGCTGTATTTTGAAAAGGTCCTGCTCTAGTTTTTGTTGCATTTGTGTAATGTTTGCTATCTGAAGGTTTTTACTTCAGGGGTTTTCTATAACAGCAGAATGCCTTCTATCTCTTCTTTTGGCGGGCGCTGTTGGCACATTTGGATAACCTGAACAGACATGCTTTTTATAAATGAGAAAAATAATTTAGTATGCTACAAAGTCTAATCTTGCTATCCCCCCATATATGCAGCTGGCATTTCGATTAATAAAAACATTGTACTTTAAGTGGTTTATCGGCTTCTTTTTCTTTCTCCATTTGAAAGTTTACGTCTTTACGCTCTTACCCACTTCCATGCAACTGATTATCCTCTGTTGACCTTAGGTCAATCCATAATACCATATTTTGATGTTAAAATAATCATTCAAAGCCTAACACTGTGAGGTGCTGCAGATCTTTAGTCGCAAGGGTCTGCTGTTGGACTTCGGCCTCCCACCCCCAAACTATTTTCTTATTTCGTCAAAATGATGAATTAAGGTCGAAGCCGCTAGCATCTACGATTTGGTTAGGGACTGCGTCAATTGTACAGTGCACTTTCGTTATTTTTGGATTTACAAAACTTTTTCACTTGCTCTTGCGAATGGTTCTTCTCTTCACACAGCAATAAATGACCTTTTAAGCGATTCTTACTGTGGACACTAAAACTATATTCCTTATAGCGTCTGCCCTGCTTTTAGGATTATGTCGAATGATGGACGCTCGTTTTCGTAATATATTGATATTTCTGACTTTTATATTGATCCCAATCAGCTTTGCTATTTTTAACTTTGGCTAACAACGTCAAACTCTAACGGCGATGTCAGAAATGCTGTACTTTGCTTCGGTGTTCTGTTGATTTGATTACACGTTTGTATTCATTAAAAAGTTAGTTTCGTATGACAATCTGTCTTGTAATGCTCCTTGAAAGTATGGTGCATCGCTTTGTAACAACTCTAAATTAGGGGAATGGAAAAAAAACAAAAAAGCGATTACCATACGCATAACTTACAGCTATAGCCTTTTGCTGCTTTTTATCACTGATGCGTGTTCGGCGCCAGCCTATTCTAAGTTTTAGAGCTTTTCATTACCACTTAATCCCCTCCAAGATCTTCCCTTTCATTCGCGGTTAGCCATAGATCAGAATAGGTTAAAAATTGTTGCATGGTTTAAAGAAATACTTCTTTGCTCCATCAAGTTTGACAGAAATTTTTCTTACGATTGCCCGTCCCAAAATTTCTGGGACAACCGTTCTGCTTGGGTCTGTTGTTGAATCGAGCGCTATTTGAAAGTAAGTCTGCGAGAAGCCTGCACAATCAAATCATCGCTCCCAGGTCTGGAAATCTAAACCAGGTCAAGAATTGATCTGGTCAAATAAGTAGATGGAATTATTGGAAAACAGTAATATTCCGTTTGTTTCCCTTCATGCTAGGGGTTTCTTTCAGCTTTCTTACGGGTTAAGAATACGAGCCATAGCTTGTGCCATTTTTTATTAAACAAAATTAAAATAGTTAGTTAATTATTAAAAAACATGGCTGAATTGAAGGTGGAAGAGATTATGTTGTTTTGATCCTGGTGGACTCAACGTGGATGAAAGGGACTCTTTGACACAGCATCGCCTCAACGGCCCACAATGCGGAGTGATTAACACAGAAAGTACCGTGGAGCATATTACCAAAGTTTAGGCTAGAACCTCCCGGAATTTATAGACCCAAATGATTTTGAATTACCAGATGGTCATTTGTATGTAAACAACGATCAAGGGCAACTTGTTCGGCTTACAACTAAACCAGGACCCTATCTAGTTTTTAGCAGTTGGGTTCAATTAGGAAATAGGACTCAGTCGTGAAGATCCAAAATCGCCTTGCTTGCTAGACCGGAAATTATGGGCGGAGGGCCAGTTGCTAAACTTCAAAACACACTGCAGGAACTTGCCACAAATAACCCTACCCCCACATGGAAACTTAAAGAATTAAATCAATCAGCAGCGTGAATTAAATAAATGTATAGAAAGCAGAATCCAGTTTTTCAGAAGAATCAGCATTAAAGACCAATACACGACTCACCGCTGCCCATTGCGAGATATAGCGCCGCTTGTATAGTGCTTTAAGAACCTCAGAGGCGAATTAACTAACAATTTAGCCCCCCCCCCCCACAACAACACGGTGAACTTGATGGGCATATAAGAGAGAAAAGAAAAACTCGGTTGAGGTGATGACGCAACTTAGGGCCCTGATATTAAGAAGAATAGCCCCAAAGACTAAAAGATCTTGAACAAGAGAGATCAGCAAGACTAGATGTGCTGACTACTAACGAGGACCGCATTTACGATCTCAAGTGATGAATAAGAGTAAACCTATCCCCGACAAAATTTTATATGAAGAACGACGTAGCAGACGATTACGAACGCTGTTTAGAGAGCATGAGTCACATTAGCAAGGGTTTATAACGGCTTTAGGATTGCAATAAGTACACTGGTTATTGGCTATTACAGGCGGTGGTTGGAGGGCAAAGTTCAGTTGCCCCCGCAGCCATCGCCTCCATCGCCGCCTGTTAAATCGTGGGTTAAAAAAACAGCTTGATCATCTTGCGGTTTTATTTAATAAAATTTAGCCAGTAAAGTATAGGACTCTTTTAAAGTGGTATATTCGGGCTGTATCGTTTTGATGGCATTTTGTTCTACCGCAGCAAAAGTAGTTGGCTTTATGGCCGAGGCACTTATGGGCATTAGGACTACTTATAGTTGGCGTTAAAATATTTAGTAAGTTAAAGGCCAAAGTAATCTATGCCAGTTAATCAAGAACAAGCGTGTCTTTTCATATTCATGGTCTGGAGTCTTCAATGGCTTTTGGGAGTTGGGGGCTTGGGGATTGATGACTTATCTTGGGTCGTTTTTTTATTGTTTGTAATCATTACTAGCCCAGATTTTATGTCGTTTTTCCCAACCTTAGGTTCATTGCCTGCTATAAGATTTTCATGATTATAGTTTATTTATTATTCTACCTGGTCTGAGGTCAGAAGGCCTGCATGTATAACCTACTAGTGCAACGCAAGTCTACTTTCGATTTGCGTTGTAAAAACATGTGGGACCTTGAATACTTGAGGCAATCAACTGTAGAATTATGGCGTCTCTAAATTTGTTAAGTATTGTTTTTGTGCGTCAAAGCTGTGAAGGATCAGTTATGCTCGATCTTGACTGTGTTGCGAAACCTAGCTAACATCCAACGTAAGTACGAAAAGAGTCGTTTATCGTTTTCTATTCCCGCCCCTAGTTAGGCCCTTAGAAGTGTCTAAAGATAAATGTTGTCCAAGCTGTTTTATGCTCTTGCGTAGGACCCTGGGTCAAACAGTTTTGCAAAAAAGAAAGATTTGAAATGGGAGGATGCAAGTCATTGTTATACTTTCTGTGCGTCTTGCCCCGAAAAATAAAGGTCGCCTAGACCATGATTATGATTCCAACTTTTGTCTAAAGCCTGTCTTGTGTTAATATGAATTCGTTACAGATCCTTTCAAAAGCCTTCATGTCGTATTATGTTGCTGTGTGGATTTAGATGAGTTTGTCTTTTGGTTAATGAGCTTGCAGTTCAGTCATTATACGTCTGGTAAAGGTGTTGTATAGAAATGAAATCTGTACTCTGACCATCACCAACGGGTTCGTGGTGGTGATTTAAATGATCAGCATACGACACTCCACACCCAGTTGAGGCGCAAAACACAGCAAGTTTAACTGGTTTCTGATTAAAACTGCATCGGATGACTTAAACCACGCTTTCTTGGTGTGGTCTGTTTCAATAGGGGTTTTAAGATAGCTCTCAATGGAAGTACTCACCTTTTTATGAAAAGAGGCAGTCTGGGTCTCTGCAATGTCAAGAGTATCAGTTGCTTATATTTTTAAGATGGTAGTGCGGCCCACAGAATATTTGCTGGAAAAGTATATTTGAATGCACTCATTGTTAATTTGTTTTAAAAAATGTTTGTAACAATAACAAAACCAAGACCGCCCTTCGTTTTAGAACATGCTATTGATTAACATATTTCGGCTGGCCCAAATGGTTGCGCTTTCATGAGAATATTTACAAAAGTTGTTTGGTTTATTATAAAGTGAATCGAAAGAAGGAATAATAAGATCAGAAATGACAAAACACAAAACATGGGTGTCAAAGTTAGCCAAGTTAACAATACCTGATGGTTATTACGGGTTTTGTCACTAAAAGAAGCAATGAGGTTACTTCGACATTACTCTGCAGACTAACAATTGCAAATCTAAAAACAATGTAAACTTTTCAAGCCTGAAGAAGAAGTAGGTTTCTATTTGATAAGAGCTAGCTAATAAATGTTAGGCTTTACAGCTATCAATTATAGATTTAGAGTTACACCGAGGCAAAAACTAATTATGAGGGGGAAGTCCGCGATCTGCATTACATTCATTACACTATGTTCATTTGGGATGAGCTAAGCACTGATGAAAACTTATATGATGGAAGTCCCTCAACTGTTTTTTTAAGAGCTCTTCCGTCAGGGAAAGCTGCATATTTGCGATTATGAAATTTATACAATTCCCTAATTTACAGTTAAAAGATTAGTTTGTGGGAGGGTTGGCTCTTTTAATATAAAAATTGCAGACCAAAGCGGGGGATAGTGTGAAATGTGATAACTACACATTGTTTTAGAAATAAAATAATACGTTACTAAAATTAATTGTCGCGTGGGCCTGAAGAACCAGGAGTACATTGCGCCCTGTGAGAGGTGTTATAACTTAGAATTAAAAGACCTTGCAGACGTTGGGACTTTGAACAGAACGGTGAGATAGGGCACTTTGTATGGGTTTGGAGTACACTAAAGATGTGGATTATAAAAAAGCAAAGAGGGTTGGCGACAACAAAATGTTTCCTAACTAGAACACTACGCATGTAGAAGCAAATAATGTTGGCCTGTATGAATATAAATAGTTCCGAACAACCTGACTCAAATGGCACTTGGTACCATATTTAGAATGGGAAATTAAATTTGAATTCCATCAAGCCCATTTACATTTTTTTGGCCTGTCATAAAAGTTCAGAAAAAGCATTCAAACTCTGCCCTTTACATGTATGTCTTATGCCAGAATCGACAATAGTCGGAAAGAGATTGGAAATAAAGCGTATATATGGGAAAAAAAATTCAGTACATCCTCCACAGAAGAGAAGGGTTTTAAAAGTTGCTTCTATCAATTACAGTTCATGCCGCAAATGAAATTAGGGGGGACACAGTTCCACAATGATATTTGAAATTTCTGTCTTAAAAGATGTGGTGAGGGATGGGGTTGTGGGCGTTAGTGACGTCCCTTTTAAAGGAATTCTAATTAGCTGCAAGAAACTTAGGACCGTTGCCCAGTCTTTAAGTTACTGTTGTCATCTTCCAATGGTGAGGATATTAGGTCAACATAAACAACAAGCAACAAATCATATTAGTCTTAAATAGATCAATCTAACAGCACTGTATTGGATTAATTCTTACACATTAAGACCTTATGGATTTTATTTTTATGAACAGTTTTAACACGAGGACTTGATAAAAACAATACTGGATTAGATTAAATTCTATTATAAAAAACTATGAGCAAGTTAAAGTTTATGACAAAAACTCCTCATTGTTCATTGATTTGTGGGCAGGACTGTGTTGTGGAAAAACTATTTTTATTCCTCCGACCTTTTACAAACAGTTTATCGCTATTATTTTAATACATATTGTGGTTTCTGTCCAACATCTTAAAGGGAACTAGAGAATATCATGATAGAAGGTTTTTTATGGACAGATGATTACATATATTTAGGTAATCTAGCAATAAACTGAGTGGTGTTTAGAACAGTTTTATAGACTGTTTGAAGGAACGCAGACAGACTATTTAGTATAGATGACTGATCAGCAGGAAAGAGACATAGTAAAAAAGAGAAACACTTTGTCAAAACTAGGCTTTCAGCGGAAGGCAATGCTCGGGATAAGTGTATGGATTTTTATGCAGAAATATAACATCGGTTTTTAAAAGACTTTAGAGAACAGTAAAAACTGTAGTTTTATTTCTCATGAAAGGACAGAGACTCATTTGGGAAGATGTTTGCGTGGAAAATGAATTGTTATTGAAAAATGACCAGGGAAAAACACAGGGATTAAACACAAAAAACTGAATCTGAAAAGTTTAGTTACACTAATTAGTTTGACAACGGATAAACCCTACGCAGTATGTTTAGTTTGTAGGGTCGTTTCGTTATTTTGGTTACTTGTCAGAGAACAGGAATAGGCTGCTTTTAGGCCACTTTCGCCCAAAAAAACTGTGGTGGAGTAGCATAGTGAGTCAGAAGCCGCCTTTTTACTCGTTCTCTAGGGGCTACAGTTTGCTACCAGCACATGATCTTTATGAGAAGATAACAATCATGGAGTTGAACCTTGATCGTGTGCACGGTGTCCCATCGCTTCCTTTTCCCTATGTGAAGAAATCACGCCTTGAGGGGATTGTGGTGTGTGTGTGTGTGTGTGTGTGTGTGTGTGTGTTGTGTGTGTGTGTGTGTGTGTGTGTGTGTGTGGTGTGTGTACTGTGTGTGTCGTTGTGTGTGTGTTTGCTCGTGTGTTGTGTGTGGTGTGTGTGTGTGTGTCGTGCGCGCGTTGTGATATTGCTCGTGTGTGTAAATATCACTAGTGCCTCTTTGTGTTGTGTCCGAATGCGTTTCATGTATACGCTATGCGCGTGTGTGGTGCCACTGATTAATGCGGTACAGTACAAAGTAATACAATTGTTATATAGGACTACAGTACATATGTGATATATACTACTCCGAAGAGCACTTGCAGAGACCGCACACGCCGGGATGCCAGCATGGTGCAGAGGTGACGCACGTGCAAGAGACAAAAACGTCATCGATCTGAGGTGAGGGAGGACGGGAAGGGGGGGGAGGGGGGGGGGCGGGGGGGAGGGGGGAGTGGAGGGTCGGTACAGAGAGGACAAAATTCACAGTCATGAGTTAGAAAGACAAAGAGCGAATGAACTGGTGACGGAATAAATGAATGAATGAATGAATAAATTAATTAATTAATTAATTAATTAATTAATTAAAATAAATACAATAATGATGAAATGAAAAATGTGGGAATGAATGAATGAAGAGAGTGAATGAACGAGTGAATGAATGAATGAATGAATGAATGAATGAATGAATGAATGAATGAATGAATGAATGAATGAATGAATGAACGAACGAATAACTGACGACTGAATGAATGAGGAGAATGATGAACGAATGAATGAACGAACGAACGAAACGAACGAACGATCGAACGAACGAACGATAATTTAATGAATGAATGAATGAATAAATGAATGAATGAATGAATGAATGAACGAATGAATGAATGAATGGATGGATGATTGAATAAATGAATACTGGCTTATTCATTTACGTCTCAGCCTATCATGAAGGGGATTGTAAACCATAAATAATACTCTATAACATTAAACGAATAGAAATGATATCATGATAACTACGGCTATGATCATATCGTGCAATATTATGAAGTAACTTTTGTTCTGTATTTAAAAGAAAAGTGATGCGAAACAAGATAAAGTTGCGTACGTCACGTTAAGAGTATAACATCAACAGTTTCCTTTAAGGAAGTTGTCTTTAATATTCACATTGAATGAATTTTTCTTCCTTTTCTATCAATCTTCAATTTACAAGAAGAAAAAAAAGCCTAAACATATCTTATCTTTAAACAATTTGCATAATGGACACATCACCACACACTATCATCTCAAGGTTTCTATATAAAACGATGTACGTTTAAATCAAATACACTCTGTTTCAATCTAGTCATTAGGCCTACATATTACAGTTTTTCGATTCAAATTTGTTTATTGACAGTGTTGATGTGCGAGTTACTACACGTTATACGCCATCCAATCACAATATTAATAGGCCTACCATGATTGTTCCAGAGTTGTCATATCTGGTTTATTATCACATAGTGATGATCCATTTACGTTAATAGCTCCTTTTGTTGTTGTTGTTGTTGTTGTTGTGTTTTGTTATTGCCACAGAAACAAACCCACACATTTGACAGCCAGTTCCTCTTTCTACAAACATATACATCCTGCGACATTTCAAATGGTCCGTAAGGCAACATACACTCGTTCATATGCTCTAAATGACAGCCAGTGTCAAATGCAGTTAACCGCAGAATTCAAATAAACAGAAGTCTGTTCCTCTTTAATCAAATTCATCTGGATGTTTGGAGAGAGAGAGAGAGAGAGGAGAGAGAGAGAGAGAGAGATGAGAGGAGAGAGAGAGAGAGAGAGAGAGAGAGAGAGACGTCTGATGTTTGAAGTGAGAGAGAGACAGACAGACAGAGACAGAGAGAGAGAGTGGGGGAGTCGTCTGATGTTTGGGAGAGAGAGAGAGAGAGAGATGAGAGAGAGAGAGGAGAGAGAGAGAGAGAGAGAGAGAGAGAGAGAGAGAGAGAGAGAGAGAGAGAATCGTCTAATATTTGGAGAGAGAGAGAGAGAGAGAGAGAGAGAGAGAGAGAGAGAGAGAGAGAGAGAGAGAGAGAGAGGGAATCGTCTGATGTTTGGAGAAAAAGAGAGAATGACAAATGACAATGACAAAATGTTTAATGAGCGAGGCCTTCTGCCGAGGCCAAGGGGAGGGGGCACAAAGGGAAATCATGTCAGGATACTCATTGAAAATGAACATGATTAGCATCCATACTAACCTGAAGACGAAATAGCAAGATCACATGCTGCCAGTCTGCACATACATTTAGTGTCACACATCAGTAACGATCACCTGAAAGTTGAAGGTTTATTGCACTACTTACGGGGGATGTATTTTTCTCTAACATGTAAGTATTTGGGACAGACGCATATAAAATGGAGTTCACTTTCTGGGACACTCACAAAATGGGCAAACAGAGAGAGAGAGAGAGAGAGAGAGAGAGAGAGAGAGAGAGAGAGAGAGAACTCGAACTCGAACATTTAATTGCACAGACAAACGTCCTTACAATGTCTAAAGACATCCAAACAAAATGGAACACAATACCTGTTATAAACAACAAAATAGACAAATCATGCAGAGCTATAAGGAGGCACACATACCTACACACAAACACACAACACACACACACACACACACACACACACACACACACACACACACACACACTGAAATGTAGACCTCAGCCGTACAAAAAATAATTTTTCATGGACAGCGACTTTTTTCAGTTCAAAGCTTAAAACAATGTGTCAGATACTTTGCAATCATTAATGGGGTCAAACTTTGAAGGAAGCGTGAAATCGTGTTAAGGCCATTTCTCTGTATCAATAATGAACGTGGAAATATTGCTTCACGTAAATGTGAATATGCATGACACACATAAATCAACAAGAGAGAGAGAGAGAGAGAGAGAGAGGAGAGAGAGATGGTCGCCGTTTCTCGCACGGAATGACCCTGTAGTGTCACCGCCGTGTCAATATACGCTTCAGTGCATGCTGGGGTTCACGTGCCATCACGTACAAAGAGAATGACACCTAAGTGTCTAGCGATCGCAGGACGTTCCTTTTTACCGTGTATAGGCATTCATAGGGAAAGCGGAGAAGGGGGGTGGGGGGTGGAGCCGGAAGGGAGGTAATTAGAAACGATTTTTTTAAATCTCTCACCTTGTCAGCCTTTACAGACTATCCCTATTAACATGTAGGTTCTATAGATTTCAAAGGGCGGGGGGTGGGGGTGGGGTGTGAATGAAACTACGTTGTTAAAACTTGATAGATACATACAAATGCACATACATACATGCACGCAAATATACATGCATACAGACAGACACACAGACACACAGACATACGTACATACATGTATACAACATACATATATACATACACACATACGTACATGCATATACATACATACATATATGTATATATATATATATATATATATATATATATAGAGAGAGAGAGAGAGAGAGAGAGAGAGAGAGGAGAGAGAGAGAGAGAGATACAAACATACTTATAAACAGCGATCGATCATTTATTATTCATTCATACATACATACATATATACACATATACACACATACAGAGATAGATCATCCATCCATCCATACATCCATCCATACATACATACAAACATACATAGTCTACATGCATACATGCAATACATACATACATACATACACCTACCTACCTTCCTATCTACCTACCTACCTACCTACCTACCTACCTACCTACTTACATACATACATACATACATACATACATACATACATACATACATACATACATACATACATACATACATACATACATATGGAATTCGTTCGAATTCTGTAAATTTCCACACGATTCAATGGTAGCCGATTTTGATATCTCAATTCGCCTGTTCCTATATCCCGATCGTATTGTACAGTAATTGTGCCAAGTTTCCAGTCTGCTTCGTATCCCTCTCAGTGTTTGATCAAACTCTGCGTCGCATCCCTCTCAGTGTTTGATCAAGCTCTGCGTCGTATCCCTCTCAGTGTTTGATCAAGCTCTGCGTCGTATCCCTCTCAGTGTTTGATCAAACTAACTGTAGCCTTGTGGTCCCAAATGGCTTGCCAATGTTTCGGCAGAACCAAATGATAAAGGCCTAGATCTATGACTTACCTAAAAGGGCTTTTTTGGTTGAGATGGTTGGTGAAACTGACGGCTTGGTTGATGCTGCTATCACCTGAAGAACTGTCTGAAAACTTAGTTCACTTCAGGATTTAGTATGTTTGATGAACATCTAGAGACTTGCTTGTTGAGCGGGTGGGTGGGAGGGAGGGAGGGAGGGAGGGAGGCAAGGGGAGGGTAAAATGCCTCCTCCCCCCCCTCCTCTCCTCACTCTCTCCCCCCTCCCCTCTCTCCTTCCTCTCACCCCACCCCAACACACAAACAAAACACAAAAACACACACACACACACACACACACAAAAACCACCACACATTTTTTTACACCTTTTCGACAAACAGTTCCTCACTTTTTCCCTCACCGACTGGCAGAGACCGGATTATTTAAAGTGGGGGGTTTTTCCCCCTTTCATGATGCCCCATGCCTTTTTTTCTTGTTTTTTTTCTTCCTTTTTTTCTCCGAAATTTGTTCCAAACAAAGATAAGAGAGATGGGGGACAAGCGATTACCATACCTTTGAGCTCAAAAAAAAAGATCCCGGGGGTGAGGGGGGGGGGGGGGGGGGGGGGGGTTTTTGGGGGGAGAGGAGAAAATCCCACACTTCTGACAAAAGGGGAAGGGACGATGTAACAGTCTCCCAGTTATTTTTTCGCAAAACCCAATTTTGGTGGTGCCCCAATAAACAGACGCAAAATACACAACAAAAATGAGTATATTAAAGTATTTCTTCATGCGCAAAATAATTTTGCACCAACGAACCCTTCCCCCCGGTAACCTACGGAATTTTGTTCCCGCGAAAAACTCTTTGTTTAAATCAATCCCCCAAACACACCCCTCCGTTTGTCTCCTTTTTCCATGCCACGCAAATTTAAACCCAACCACCCCTTTCCTACCCTTGCCCCAAAACCCCCTTGCCTTAAAAACAAACAAAAAAACAAAAAAAAAAGTTTGAAAAAAAAAGAAGAAGAAAACCAAAGGAAAAATACTTTCAGCCGCTTTTTGCCAATCAGCAATGCGCTGCAACCGGATAAATTTTACCAAAAAAAGGGCAACAAAAAAAAACCCACAAAAAACAAAAAACTTTTTGTTGTGAGGGTAAGCCCCGTTACTTTTTTAATAGTTTTCCTTCCATTTCTTTTTTTTAACTAAGAAACGAAAAACCCAAAAGAACGACAAAAGACACAAGAAAGAAATGGCTGCAAAAAATGTGTGGAATCAGAAGCCCTTGGGGATCAATAAACATACTACTCCAGTTTCACTTTTTGCTCAAAAAATTTTTAAAATCTGGGATCCCGCATATCTTTTTGCATTGCACATAGTTTGTATACCGGAAACGCGATTTTTTTTCCCCTTTTTAAATTCCCTTTAGCCGAAAGGGGCCCCAAACTCTTTAAGCCGCACTGCCCTACCCGTTGATGTCGCTCCATTATATAGGTCATGGCCAATCACTTTTTGCCCTTTGATAACAAGGGAAATCTTTTCGATCCTTTTTTGTGTATCAACAATAAAAGGGAAAACAAAAAAACAGG
>CM031595.1:163170568-163173068 GCA_018398815.1 Conus ventricosus
TGATGTAACGTAGTACCATTTCTACATTTATCTGTTATAAAGCCGGTACATGAACAGCACATTTATCTGTTGTAAAGCCATCGAACATATTGGAGTTCAAAATATATGAACAGCAGCGGTGAGTGGTGGGTGAGAGATACTTCACGGCAAAAATAGTCTTAGCCACACACCTGTAGATCTCATGGCAGCATCTCTCATGTGTCTCAGTGTGGCAACATAAAACAGAGTGTGTAGCACACATAACTGTTGGCTTATATGTCGTTCCAGAAGACTATGGGATCATTCTACCGTGTATCTTAGTGTGACTACAATACTTTTATTGTCTGTGGTTTAGGTGACAGACAGGTAGATGTGCACGAAGACAAGTAGAGAGGCATAGTGTCTACATACACGCACACGGATACTAATACAGAACCCATATACACACGCGCAGGCGCGCGCGCGCACACACACAAATTATATATAATGCTGACAATTTTTCTGTCATTATAGTAATGACTTGGCAAAAATTTAAACTTTTAGAAAAAAAAACCCAACTCAAGATGAAGTAAATGGGGAATGTATTATAAATATGAGAAACCCTTCTCTGGTCGCCTGAGGGAACCATCGCAATCCCTCTCGAAGACACATCTATTTGTATTGCCTGCTCATAGGCCTTTCGTCCATTGGATCGGACTCACCAGGGAGACACTGCTGGTTGTGTCTGCGCTCTTGGTGTCAAATAGAGACACACCACTGTCCATAATTCTGTGGTGTTCTCACCACCAAGGGTTCAAAAAAGAATCCAACAGCAGCCAGCGAAGAGTATAGTAAATGGAACAAAACGAAAGTGTGGAGAGGAAAAAGGTTGCTGAATAACCAAAAGCATTATTCAAACAGTATGAAATATAGGGGACAATCTTTGAGCCTATGCTTGAGGATCCAGTCAAGGATGCAAGGGAGATCAAAAGATTGGGAACAGTCTGAGTCGTCAGCTCTGCTGTTCAATAACTCAAGCATTGTGAGTGGCTAAGAATTGTACAGAACAGCCTTTACTTGGATCTCCTAATAGATGCAATCTCCCACTGATTGACCAAGCAATATAATGCTGAACAATTAAATAGTGGGGGAAAACAAGTACAGGTTAACAACTCGTCTGTCACTATAGTAATGACTTGGCAAAGATTTAAACTTTAAAAAAAAAAACAAAAAAAAAACTGAAGATGAAGTGAATGGGGAATATATATATATATATATATATATATATATATATATATATATATATATATATATATATATAAGAAACCCGTTACTGGCCGCCTGAGGGAACCATCGCAATCCCGCTCGAAGACACAACTATTTGTATTGCCTGCTTCTAGGCCTTTCGTCCACTGGATCGGACTCACCAGGAAGACACGGCTGGTTGTGTCTGCGCTCTTGGTGTCAAATAGAGACACACCACAGTCCATAATTCTGTGGTGTTCTCACCACCAAGGGTTCAAAAAAAGAATCCAACAGCACCCCAAAGCAGCCAGCGAAGAGTAGTAAATGGAACAAAACGAAAGTGTGGAGAGGAAAAAGGTTGCTGAAAAAAACCATCATTCAAACAGTATAAAATATAGGGGACAATCTTTGAGCCTATGCTTGAGGATCCAGTCAAGGTTGCAAGGGAGATCAAAAGATTGGGAACAGTCTGAGTGGTCAGCTCTGCTGTTCAATAACTCAAGCATTGCGAGTGGCTAAGAATTGTACAGTACAACCTTTACTTGGATCTCCTAAGAGATGCAATCTCCCACTGATTGACCAAACAATATAATGCTGAACAATTAAATAGTGGGGGAAAACAAGTGCTGGCTAACAACTCTTCTGTCACTATAGTAATGACTTAGCAAAGATTTAAACTTTTAGGAAAAGAAAAAATGAAGATGAAGTAAATGGGTAATGTATTATAAATATGAGAAACCCGTCACTGGCGGCCTGAGGGAACCATCGCAATCCCTCTCGAAGACACATCTATTTGTATTGCCTGCTCATAGGCCTTTTGTCCACTGGATCGGACTCATCAAGGAGACACGGCTGGTTGTGTCTGCGCTCTTGGTGTCAAATAGAGACACACCACAGTCCATAATTCTGTGGTGTTCTCACCACCAAGGGTTCAAAAAAGAATCCAACAGCACCCCAAAGCAGCCAGCAAAGAGTAGTAAATGAAACAAAACGAAAGTGTGGAGAGGAAAAAAGTTGCTGAAAAACCAAAAGCGTTATTCAAACAGTATAAAATATAGGGGACAATCTTTGAGCCTATGCTTGAGGATCCAGTCAAGGATGCTAGGGAGATCAAAAGATTGGGAACAGTCTGAGTGGTCAGCTCTGCTGTTCAATAACCCAAGCATTGTGAGTAGCTAAGAATTGTACAGAACAACCTTTACTTTAAGAGATGCAATCTCCCACTGATTGACCAAACAATATAATGCTGAACAATTAAATAGTTGGGGAAAACAAGTGCAGGCTAACAATTCTTCTG
>CM031595.1:163175568-163228068 GCA_018398815.1 Conus ventricosus
AACACAAAAAATATACTGGTCGATAGCTCCAGGTATAGTGGGAGACAAAGCAAAATTAATCGGAATACTGTCTCGAAGAAGTCAAAGTCCGCTAACATACGGTCACAAGGTTTCTGTTACCCACGTGAACGACAAAATGTAAATTAGAGTTATTCAGTGTGTTCCTGAAGACTTTAGACAGACGAAAAGAAGATAATAACGACCAATCAACAGCCAAACATTCAAGTCATTATTTCATCCAATTCAGTCGTCATCCAAAGAAAGCAGCAATCTCACCGAAATAATTATTATTGCAAGAATTGGCACATTTTCATTTTCCAATACATCCCGGACGAAGAATGTAGGCTAGCTATTGTAACCACTTCCGAGCGTCGTTCATGACCAATGTAACGATGTTACATCTTTCATCCACTGTGCTGCGTTGTCCCATTTTCAGAGGAGACTACTGCGTTGTCATAGTCTTCGATGTGTGTGAGAGGCGCCACCGATGGCCGATTTGGACTGCCGTCTCCACCACTGTTGCATCCCCTGTTAGCGGATCGCGAAACCTGACAAGAATGATGAACACACGTGAAGTTAAAGGATTGCGGGAAAAAGAATGTAGAGGGGAAATATTACAGGAACGATTCGCAGAGGTGAGCGTTGGTGAAGAGGGATGGTGGGGAGAGAACAGCATTTTACCAATTCTAACTCACTTGCTTCACCACCGAGTTTTTGGGCGAAAGTGGCCTAAAAGCCGCCTTTTCCTGTGGCGGAAGAGAGAGAGAGAGAGAATCACCGGCAGACAGACAGAGAAGAGAGAGACAGAGAGAGAGAGACAGACAGACAACAGAGGGGGGCAACACACACACACACACACACACCAACACACAAATGCATGCAGCGGCACCACACACACACCTTTCCTTTTCTCTCTTAAATTAAATGAATAAAACCCGCACACTTCTTTGTTAATTTTTCCCTAAAAACTTTGTACACAACGGCAAAGGGGGCTAAAACCTGATCACTTAATTTAGGGCTTGCCCTTCGTTCAACAGCGCACGGGGGCTTACAGCCGCAACCAAAAAATCAAAAAAAGACACCTGGCGGCAGGCACGGCGCACTGTGTTAGCAAATGTTTTGGAAACCCAGTGTGCCACTTGGCCACCGTACGGGTGTCACGGCACCCCGGGTTTGCCATTGTTAAATTAAACAAGAAGGTTGTGTTTTGACTGCGCTCTGATGTGACCCTGGTTTTAATTGTGTTATTTTAAAATGGCAAAAAATTTACTGAAAACATTTTTGTGAATTCGAGACCATAAGTTTTATTTTAACGCAGTTAGAGTATTTTTAAAAAATTTGGGCGAAGCATGTTGTGAAAACCGGGGGATGTTTTTCTGAAAAAAAAAGTGAACTAACTGCTTTGGAAATGAACGACAAACAAAAGGTTTTTGGTTAAAGGGAAATGAAAAAATTGTAGCCGTTTTAATACGTGTTTGGCTATCGATGAATGGTTTTTTACAATAAATGGCGCTGCTTTTTTTGAAAGTTGGCGAAGCAAAAAAAAACCATCACGCTTTGATTGTTGGGACGTTGAGACGAAAAGCCATTTTTAAAAAAAATGGCTTTTTTTTCAAAGGCGGAGGAACACGACGATTCGTATGCTAAAAAATTAATTTTGAAACATTTTTGCTTTCCCCCCAAGTAAAAGGGTTCATTTGTTAAATGTTTGATTTTTAACTACAGATTCTGTTCATGTACAAGCTGACTGTTTTAAGATGTGTATACTTTTTCTACTTTCTAATTCTAACTAGTTCACGCCTTCAAGTTTTCCTTTATGCAACTAATGGCGATTTCAAAATGTTCTGGCAAACAAAACTAGATAGGGCGGGCAACCTTATACATACCATTGGGAGGGAGTAGTGCGTACCGGGGGGGGTCTGGGGGGAAGTCACCTTGCTAAAATAGCCGTTTATACATGAACGCATTTTTAGCAGAAAGGACTGGGGGAAATCCGCCTTCTAAAATGCCGTTTATATAACGGTTTTTTTTTGCAGCAAGACCCCTGTGGGGAAATCCCCTTGCAAAATAGCTTTTTTAAACATAAGGGTTTTTTTACCCAAAAAGGGGACTTGGGGAAATCCCCTTTTGCTTAAAAGCCGTTATACAAAAACGGCTATTTTTAGCAGCAGAGGACGTGGGGAAATCCGCCTTGCTGACGCTACTAAAAAATACCGTTTAGGGTTTAACCCCTTTTTTAAGCATGAGTCTAACGGGATGAAGTGGGCCGAACGGGACAGAGTCCCCACCCCCCCCCCAGATGCACACCTCCCCTCCACCCCACCCACCATGCACACCTCCTCCTCCCCCCCACCCACGCATGCACCCCCCTCCCCCCCACCCCCCCCCCCCCCCCAGCAAAACCCCTTTAAGCATTTTTAAGTTCTTAACTTAAGTCATTTAATACCCCAAGTTCTTAATTAAGTTTTAAATTTAAAGTTTTTAATTATCTTCAAGTTCTTAATAAGTTCTTGAAAAGTTCTTGATTAAGTTACCTCAAATATAACTAAGTCATCCTTTAAGTACAACCAATTTTTATTTAATTATCTATAATTACCCAAAAAATACAATCTTGTTTTTATTTAAAAAAATCCCTAATATATACACACACCCTCAAAAAACGTGTCATCTTTGGGATGTCTGCTCAGCGTTCTCTGCATAGATCTTAATGAAGTTTTACCCCGAAGAAACCGCATGTTACAATTCTGGTCTAGGGGGGAAATGCCTTTTTAGACTCCATTCTTTATTTATTGATTTCACATTTTTTATAATACCCAGGGGCTATTTTTTTAAAAAAATTTTAAAAAATTAATTTTTAAAAATATTATTGCTTTATAAATGGGTCAAAATGATGCTTTGTTTTGGGGGTTTTGGCGGCTGTTGTCTTTTTCTGATTTAGTGGTTCAGATTTTTTTGATTGTTTTTGTTTTTGTTGCCATTGGTTAATATTTTATAACCTAATAACGCCCCCAAAGCAGCAAGGGCCCCAAAAAATGGCAATTTTTTTAATTCAATATTCCATGAAGATTTTGGGGGCCCTTGTATCAATGGATTTTTTAAGTGGTTTGAATCAACTTTTTCTGACGTTGGGGGTTTTATGTTTTCTGGAGTTATATTTCTGTAACATTAATTTTTTTTGTCGCCCACTCGCAATTTTTTCCCTGCTTTAACACGCCAGATAGGATGCTTTTCAGGCCCCCACCTGATTCATTTTTTGTTTCTGCTATTTTCGGGCTTTTACTTTCCCACCTGATTAAATGTTTCCTGATTCGGGTTCGATATTTTCCACCTTTTCTTTTGAAGGAAAACAAAATCTAAAGATTAAAAGTTATTAATCCTATATTAATGGCGTAACAATGTTCCCCAAATCTTAGTAAGACACACCCTAGAGACCAATGGTTTTTGTTAAAACATTTTGCTTTTAAATCATACGAAAGATCTTTTTCAAAATAAATGGGAGAAAATCTACTGATATTTTAGTGTAAAAACTAAGAAATTTCCCCCACACTTTTCACCATTCTGCCCCCAGCTGCGCTTCATACCTTTATGAATTTTAAAAATGTCTTGGGCGACATCTGTTGAATCGTTAAAATGCTGAATTCATTTTCCGGGGAACTGTTTTTTTTTTTCCACACCTGCCAAAGAATAAAACCTCTCCTTTGGGGCAAAACCCTTTGGGCCCACAACTTGGTCATTCTAAGTTCGGGAAATTTGGGCCCCCCTTGTAGCTGTAGTAATCACCGTTCTTTTTTTTTTAAAAATTATAATTAAAATTTATTTTCTAAAAAATTGAGCCCCGAAAAAACGTTACCAACCTGTATCCCATTCGCGTTTTTGGAGTCTAATGTGGATACCAATTTTGAAAAACTGTAAAAATTAAACCCAGCAGATCTTGGAAAACTAGATTGGGATTCAGCAAAGCTATTGCTATCTTGCAGCTTCGTTGCCCGAAAGATTTCTGTCAAGAAAGGGAAAAAACCAGCAGAAAAAAATATTAAAAAAAAAAATACATTTAAAAAAAAAGGGCTTCCCGTAATGAGAAGGCCCTGTGGTTATGCGCTCTTTTTTATGGAAGTAATTAGGGCTTTTATAAACTGGGGAAAAGGGCGGAAAAAAAGACAAAAAAGCTGTGGAGCAACTAGGCAGAAAAGTCGCATGAAAAGCAGAGAATTAGCATTAGATTTTTTAATAACACACGAAAAAACAGGGGAGCAGCTTACACATTTAAAGATTTTGATCAAAATAAAACAATATTACTTGTAAAGGCCCCAAATCGAGACTTTCCCCCCACCAAAATTTAGCGATTTTTATCTCCATCAGAAAACAAAAGTGCAAAAACGGGTTTATTGTTTTTGGAAATGACTTTTGATTTTGTTGCACATAATATTGGCTGAGAAAAAAATAAAACAAAATCATTATTCGCCAAAAAGATATTGGAAGGGGAATCACGGCAATAAAAAAGCAAGCCAAGCAGGGAGCGTGAAAAACGCAAAAGAATGGTATCTAAAAAAGCTTTTTGGGCAAATTTATTTCCGGGCCCTAGACGAATACAGGACCACATTTTGCAATACAACCCCCAAACGAACCCATCAAAGGATCTTCTTTTTACCCTCTATAGGATTAGGCAAAAAAATTTTAAAATACGCACCACAGTCAGACAAGTTAAAGGGTACAAAGATGCAGAACCATTAACAAAAAGGGTGTTTCTGCTTTTTGGTCCCCATACGTGTATCCCAGCAGGCCCGCTAACTTACCCTGCATGATTCAAGTCGATATGGAAAGAATTAAAGCCAAAGGAATCAAATTATTTTTAAAAAACATAGATTTTACCATTAAAAGCACCCGGAGTTAACAGATCCAGGCTTTAGTTGAAAACTTTAAAAACATTATGAAAACTTTTTTCCTACCGTACACAGAGAGCAAATGACAATTCTCGCAACACAAAAGGGGGTTAAAGACTCCCCTCATTTTTGGCGAATGAAAATGAAATTTAAGGGTAAAACCAGTACAAGAATCAAAAGAAAAACAAAAATTTTGCTGAAGACT
The DNA here is from genome assembly GCA_018398815.1 of Conus ventricosus. Classification (NCBI taxonomy): domain Eukaryota; kingdom Metazoa; phylum Mollusca; class Gastropoda; order Neogastropoda; family Conidae; genus Conus; species Conus ventricosus. The sequence continues at coordinate 163,180,654 of CM031595.1, forward strand.
CCATACACCCAGCAAATATTACTTTTGGGTTTAAAGTAAGGTATTTTTAAAATTTAGGGGGGAAGCAAAGGGGGACATCGCACGGGGCAACCGTCCAGTTTGGAGTTTTGACCATAAAATAAAAAGAATTGTAAAAATAAATCCGCCCGTGTATTATTTACGGAAACTGCACAACAAAACAACCGCTCCCAAAATTTTTTGTGAAGGAAGAACGCAAAACCCCCACCGGGACACAGTTCCGTGTTTAAATTTAAATTTTTAGTAAAATTTTTGATTAAAATGGAAGCTCAGAAGATCAGAACGAAAAAAGAATGGTAAAGGAAGAGCCCTTTAAAATGAACGGAAAATTTTTTCTTTAGCTATAAGGAAACATTTGGGGGATTAATAATCATCAAAATCACCAGATCCCCCTACAATTTAAAACCCCCAAAATTTGGGGAAAAAAATATTTAAAATAAAAAAAAAAATTCGAACGCCCCAAGCAAATGAAAAAAATTTTAAATAAATTGGAGAAGCTTGATTGATCTTATAATAAAATTGATGAAAAATATAAACCCCCCTTGTTTATGCGGTCCTCCAGTGCCCGATTGCATATGAAAACCGGTTAAAAAATACTCGTTTTGTGGCTTTCAACGACTTCTTTGTTACAACTGTTTTGTTGATTCATGTAGATTAGATCGCAGTTTTACTTGCATGAAAATCTTATTCCCAAAACAATCTTCTTTGAGTTGTCATGTGATATGTTTGACTGCACAACGCTGCGAGATTTTTCCCTTTGCTTTTAATTTTTTCTCCGGGCCGAAATACTGTACATTTTTGCCCTTTAACCCCACATACTCCGACACCTTTCCGATAATTCACCTTTCATTTTCCAAAAACCTTCTTTTTAGTAATTGAATGCAAAGGAACTTAGGATAATGGGACGTGTCTACCCCTGCTCCCCTTTTGCCACTTGGGTTTCCATGTCTTTATAGATGCCATGGGGATATCTATAACAAAACTATCTGTACGTGTAAATATTTGGGACTCAGGAACAGGGGGCTTAAAGTGTCAAAAAGAAATTCTAACATAAAAAGCTTTGATAATTAAAAAACAAAAACCCCCAATTTAAAACAGGTTGCCCAAATTTTGCTTTTTTTTTTCTTTTTATGCCAAAAAAGGGATCTAAAATTTTCTAAAGTCCTGATAATTTGGTTTAGAAGTCGTTTAAATTTGCTTCGTTCTTTTGGTGCCCAAATCGACATCTTTGGCTTGTGCGGATTCTCCTATCTTTCCCGAAACAGCGTTTTTCTCAGCAAAAAAGTTTTTTCAAAGCATCTGTGGATTTAGTTCTGAGATCAGGTTTTTCTGATGTATGGTTTCATGAACGTTCTTGAAAAAAAGCAATTAACGATGAACAGCTTCACCAAACCAGCTTAAAATAAAATTTAGAAGTCTTAATGAAGACAAATTTTTTTTTGCCCCGAAGATTAGGCCGTTTAGGGGCCTTTTGGGATTCACTTTAGGCTTTCTGCACTAAGGGACATTAGCGGGTCAGGAGTTCATGGGGGAATTTTTCTAAGTAAACTTCTAGAAGAAACCACCTTTTTGATCAGGCTTTTAAACTGCCCAACCATTTTAAATGCTTTTGAATATTGTTCACCCGCCTGTTCATTTTAAAGTTGCGAAATGAAGTGATTGCGCCTAGCCCAACCATACAATTTTTTGGCATCTAAAACATAAGGGTTAGACCTTCTGGGATCATAGTCCCCAAGTATTTGTTGTTTGCTTTACGAATGAGCGACCCAACAATTTCCCCCCAGAATCCGTTTTCAATCATCGGGATTTGGGTAAATCCGACAATAAATCAATCGACCATAAATTTTAAAGAAAGCCCCCCAAATCACCCGGGGGGCAGAAATGTAATGCGCGGGATCCAGGCTATAATGTTTCATGCGGGTCTTTTGTAATTTTCAAAGATCCGCCAACAAACCAACAGGGGCCTAAGTAGGAGTCAGATACCCTCCCTTTTTTTACACCTAATTTTGCCACGCATCTTGGAGCGGAAAATCAAACAGATTTCCTTTCCTAAAAGACAAAAAAAAGCGCTTTGGGTGGAAGTGTATTTCGCAAATTTTCCCACTGTTCAGTACTCAAAAGGGTAAACGCCCTTTCTAACAAGATTATCAAAATTCTTCTTTATGGGCGGTTTTTAAGGGAATAGCCAGGATCTAATGACCCCATCTGTTTTGATAGAGTCAAAAAAAAGAAGTATTTAGTTTAAAACACTTTAACTTTTCCTGTGACTGTGCAATGCAACACCAAAGGGCACGCCATGCTTCATTATAAATGAGAGTCTAACCCGCAAGTTAAAGAAAACGGCACCCCATTCTTGGGATCAAACTTTATTTGAAGATTGCATTTACTGTGCGCTGCCCCTCTGAACTTTCCCGCTAAGTGATCAGGGTCCTTACTCCCGGATCTCTGCGTTTGAGGAGACCAAAACCCCGCAAATCCAACAAGGGTTGATCAACTTTGTTGGTCTTCAGGTCATTTGATTTCAGAAAATTTAGATTTTTTGAACTCATACGCATTTTCTGCAGCGTTCTAAGAAGTTTTTTGCAGCATTTTTGGCCCCCTTAAAAATTTGGCCTGAAGAAAGCCATCCGACCTGACAACAATGAAGGCAAAAGAACAAATCTGTGATTATCTTAAGATGTTTTTTGAAGTTTTTTTTTGGGCGGCCCTTTATAAGGGGAAAAATGATTTTTCGAATCGCTAACAACATATGGGGAATTTTGCACCCTTTTCAGTTCTTTAAAAAAATAACTTAGATCCGGGGGGAGGGTAATTAGTTCTTAAACAGTTACAAAAATTTTACAATGTTTTTTTGTTTCCCCCGGTTGAACAGATGGCATCTTGTTAAAAATTTTTGAGAATTCTTGTTTGTGCCCATCTTTTGAAGTATGCTTATTATCTACCCCTGCTATCAAGTTAATGCGTAGCCCCCTGGTGAAAGCACAGTAGTAAGTCAACAGTTTTTTTTTCTGGTTCCCTATTGTTGGACTGTCTTGGGGCACTTTAATTGGGACCAAATTTGTTTCCTCATCCCCTGTGTATACATTAACATTTTTTGGTTTGTTTTTTTCTTCAAACGATCAAGGTCTACACTAAAGGAAAGGACACCCCACTAAAGTTAAAATCATTTAAGGGTGATAGTTAGACACTCTCTCTGCGTTTTTTGGGGGGGTGATGCAGCCTTGCAAGAACACACCACTAAACATTGTTGTTTGAATTCTTTAAATTTTTGAACTGCTCTTTTGGGGACTAAGCGGAGGAGTGGAAAGTAAGCCTTTCCTACAATCGGGGCTTTCTTAGCCTGTTTTAATTGTCTCTAGGACTTCGCCCCTTTACCCAAACCGAGCCTCTTTTTGGCTTTTTCACGGCCCAAAACTGTGTAAGCATTTTTTTGCCCAACCCCGGGGGTTAAGCATAGAGGAAAGAAAGTTTTTGTTTAGTCGGACCCAACTTCAGATTTTTTTTCATTATTGTTAATATCGATTAAAAAAACTAACCCCTTACTTTAACCGGGGGGTCTATTTTTAGTTTACTTGGAACTTTAGAAAAGCATTACAACGCTTGCCCCCACGTTGTTGATCAAGACTTTTAATCAATACATTCAGGCTCTTATAAACCCCTCTCAAGCATTCCTTTAAAAAATTCGTCTTGCCCCATATTCTTGCCATGTTTTTTTCTTTCAACTCAAAAATTTAAAAAAAAAAAAAAATTTAAAAGAATAAAACAACGGGGTTTTTTTGGGTTGGACTCAAAAATAAAAATAAACACCCTTTGGCGTTTTACTGTGACTGTTTAGAACGGTTTAATGTCTCGTTTACTTTTTTTAAAACATTCCCCTTTTTTTCTGCTCGGGGTCTGGCTGTTGGAAAAAAATGTCCCCGCCTTCTTGAAGATCAAACTTTTTTCTTTGGTCATCAAATCAGTCTGTAAACGATAAAATCTTTATCCGGATGTTTGGTCAGCTAGTGCTTTTTTTATTTCATTTGAACGAACTAAGTTTTGCCCTTTTTTAGTTTAACCCTGCGTGTGCTTTTTTGGGGTTAGTTTTTAATTTTTTGTAGCAGCACCTACAGCTAATGAACACAGGGGAAAAGGGTAAAACAAACTGCCTAGGGTAAAGCGCGGGCGCCTTGCCCCTTGCTAAAAGACCAACACTCGTTCCTCTGATAGGAATGTTTCCCTTCCAGTATTTAAATAAGTAACAGCATTAAAGCAGCAAATACCTCGTTTTGGGTTTTTCGTATTTTTAAAGGGCTTCTCTAGTTTTTTTTGCATTTGGAATGTTGGTTAATCGAGGTTTTAAATTTTGGGTTTTTACATCTTTCTCTTTGGGGGCGCTGGGCACATTTGGAAAACCTGAACAACAGCTTTTTTTAAAAAAAAAAAATTTAGTATGTACATTTTCAATCTCATATTTTAAAATTTAGCTGCGCATCATATAAAAAAAACAAATGTCTTAACGGGTTTTTTTCGCTTCTTTTCTTTTTTCAATTTTAATGTTTATTTTCTCCCCCATTTTTCCCCTTTCCCTGCACGATTTCCTCTGTTTACTAGGGCAAACCATAAAAACCCATTTTGTTGTTAAATAATCATCAACCCAACATGTGAAATGTAAATCTTTTTAACCCCCCAAGGGCAACTGTTTTGGACTTCTACACCCCCCGCCCCAAACAGTTTTTTATTTCATCAAATGCGATAAGGTTTTAAACCCGCTAGCGTAGATTTGGTAAAGGGTACCCCCAATCGAACATTTTTCTTTCGTTTTTTTAGGATTAAAAAAAAATTTTAATTCCTCTTTTGAAAGGTTCTTAAACTTCGCACAGCAATAAATACCTTTAATGAATATGCTGCAACACTAAAACTAAAATCCAAAAGGTCTGCCCTGCTTTTGGATATTTGGTGATGACGCACGTTTTTTTTAATATATTACAATTGTGACGATATTTGGGGCCAATCACTTTGCTAATTCATGGGGCTAACACTCAAAACCCCGAGATGTCAGAAATGCTGTACTTCTTTGGTGTCGGATTTTTTGAAAAAAAACCCGTTTTTATTATTAAAATTTTGTTCATATAAAAATCTGTCTTTTAAAAGCTCCAAAATGGCGCATGCGCTTTTTAAAAACTCAAAAACTAAGGGTAGGAAAAGCGATTTCCAACCAAAATTTTCAGTGCATACTTTTTTCCCCCTTTTTTAAACTCGGCGCCTATTTATGTTTTTTTTCTTTTTCATTTTCATTCCTTTAAACGAAGATAGCCCCCTTCATTCCGGTTTTGCCTAGATCAAATAGGTTTTTAAAAAATGTCGCATTAGTAAAAAAATATTTCTTGCCCCCCAATTTTATAAAATTTTTTTAAAGATTCCCCCCAATTTTTTACAACTGTCCCGTTTGGGTCTGTTGAAGCAGTTTTATTTTGAAATAAGACGCGCAAGCCCGGGACATCAATTCAGCCCTAGGTCTGGAAAAAATTTACAGTAAAAATTTTTCTGCATAATGTAGATGGATTTTTTGGAACAAAATATTCCGTTTATTCCCCCACGCATGGGGCTTTTCTGTTTTCTAGCGGGGAAGAAACGACCCTTGGTTTGGGATTTTTTAAAACAAAAAAAAAAAATAAATTTTTTTAAAAAAAATGGGAGCATTTTAGGATGAAGAAAAATGATTTTTTTAAACCGGGGAAAACAAATTTTAAATGCTCCTTTTGGTACAACACGCTCGGGGGCCCCTTTGCGGGGTGATTAACGAAATAAGGGCAGATCATTATACCAAAGTTTTGGCCCAAAAACCTCCTGAATTTATAGACCCTAATGAATTTTTAATAAAAATGACCATTTGTTTTTTAGGAGCGACCCAAGGACAAACTTGTTCACTTACAACAAAAAGACCCCTCAAAGTTTTTAGCCCTGGTTTTAATAGAAAAAGACTCCCTCGGCGTACAAAAAACGCCTTTCCTTGTTTTGGCCCAAAATTAAAGGGGGGAGGCAGTTTCTAATTCAAAACACATGCAAGAACTCCCGACAGATAACCCAAAGCAAAACATGGAACTTAAAAATTAATCAACAGCAGGTGAAATAAAAATGTAAAGAAGCAAATCCATTTTTTTTCCCAAAAACAGCGTTAAAGACAAAACACGACCGCCGCTACCCCCTGCAGAACAACGGCCCTTTATCATGCTTTTAAAAACCACAAAGGCAATTTTAACAAAAATTTGCAAAACTAGGTGAACTGATAGATATAAAAAAAGAAAAAGAAAAAATCGTTGAGGCTGATGACGCCCAATTAGGGGTGATATTAAAGAAAGAAAGCCCCAAAAACTAAAAGACTTGAAAAAGAAATCACAAGATAAAGTGAGAACAACGGGACCCAAAACGAACTCAATGAATAGAATAAGAAAACAAAAGAAAAAATTTTATATGAAACCGACCTACAGAACGAAAACGAACCTGTTTTTGAGTCAAGGTGTCCCAATTTTCAACGTTTTAAAACCTTAGGATTTGCAAAAAAACACTGGTGTTGGTATTTCAGGCGGGGGCGGGGGTCAAAGTCCGGCCTCCGCCGCCGCCCCCATGCCTCCACCTGAAAAAAATGGGGAAAAAAAAAGCTTGATCATCTTGCAAGTTTATTAAAAAAATAGCGGAAAAACCCTGGACGCTTTACCAGGGAAAATTGGGAGTTTGTCAGGTTTTGCTACTGCAGGCAAAGTAGTTGGGGTTTTTTGGCCCGGGACTTTTGGGGATTTGTTCTTTTAATTTTGGGTTACTATTTAGTAAAAAAGACCCAAATAATCCTACCAGTTAAAACCAAGAACAAGCGCTGCTTTTTATATTCATGGGCTCGCGAACAGGGGCCGCGAGCTTTGCTGAGTCTTTTAATGGCCTTTGGGCTTTTTACTTCGGGAAAAAAGATGACTATTTTGGGGGGGGGACGTTTTTTACGCTTTCAATATTACTGGCTCAGAATTTTTTGTCGTTTTGTCGACCTTTGCATTTCCTGCAACGGAATTTTATTTTTGTGTTTATTTTGTTCCTACCCGGGGCGAGGTAAAAGTAGAGTATAAACCATGCCAACAAAAGTCATTTTGACTTGCTATTTTAAAACATTTTGGAAACCTTTTTTTATTGAAAGGGAAACAAAATAGAATTTAAGGCGTCCTCTAAAATTTTCTAATATTTTTTTGCATCAAAGCCCGTAGAAGGACAGTTAGCCATCTTTCCTGGCTTGGAACCAGCAAACACCAAATAAGAAAAAATGATTTTATTCGTTTATTCCCCCCCCTTTAGGCCCTTAGAAGTTCTAAATAAAATTTTTTCCAAGCTGTTTATGCCTTGCCAAAGGACCCCAGGTGAACATTTTTGCCGAAAAGAAAGAGTGAAGGGGATTCCCCATACTTATACTTTCTGTGCACCCCCAAAAAAAGGGGGCCTAAGCCATGATTAAGACAGATTTTGTCTAAAGTCTGTTTATTTAAAATTGAATTCGTTACAGATTCTTTCAAAAGCCTTTATTCTATTTGGTTTTCTAAATGGTTAAAAGGTTTTTTTCATTTGGAAAGGTCTTTCATTCAGTCAAAATCTCTGAAGGTTAATAGAAATGAAAACGTACACTGACCTAACCAAAGGATTGATGATTTTGTGACAGCATACACATACACCCAGTTTTATGCCAAAACAAGCAAAATTTAAGGTTTGATAAAACTGCACGGATAAAAAACAACTTTTGGGATGCGTGTTTTTTAAAAGGAGGGTTAAGATATCCTAATGGGTACTTACCTTTTTATAAAGGGTCAGTCTGGTCACGAAATTTTGGGGGTGTCAGGTTATATTTTTAAATTGTAGGCGGGCCCCCAGAATATTTTTCACAGTAATTTGAATGCACCATTTTTAATTTGTTTTTAAAAAATTTTGTAAAAATAACAACTCAAAACCGCCCTTTTGTTTTTAGAACATGCTTTAAAAACGAAGCGAACCAGAACGGTCGCGCTCCAAAGAATATTCTACAAAGTCGTATGGTTTAAAAAGCAAAACCCAGGAGAATAAAAGATTAAAAAGTTTAAAAAAGGGCCAATTATTAGCCAGTTTAAACCCTACCGATGGTTATTACGGGTTTTGCCGCTAAAAAAAAGCAATGAGTAAATTCAATTGCTTCAAACTTAACAATGCGAAAACAAAACATGTTGACCTTTAAACCGAAAAAAAAAGAGGGACATTTTTGAAAAGGCACTAAATGTTAGGCTTTTCAACGCGATCGGTCCATTCATAGTTTTAGAGTTGCCCAAACAAAAACTACTTATGAGGGGAAAATCCCTCGATCTTGATTAATTCATTATTTATGTTCATTTGGATGAGTGGCACAGCCCCTTTTGGGTGAAGGCCCCCAACTGTTTTAAGAGCTCTTCCGTCAGGGAAAGCTGCATATTGCGTTATAAATATACAATTCCCCAAACGTTTAAAAAAAATTAGTTTGTGGGAGGGTCGGGTCAATTTTAAATAAAAATCAAAGACAAAGCGGGGGAAATTGTAAATGTGATAAACCCCAATTGTTTGAAATAAAAAATCGTTACTAAAAAATAATGTGCGGGGCCCGAAAACAGGGGTTACTTGCGCCTGTAAGGTGTATAACTTAGAAAATTTAAAAAACCTTCAATTTGGGACTTTTAACAAACGGGGAGAAGGCGCTTTGTAGGTTTTAATTTTCACAAATGGTGATTATAAAAGCAAAAAGGTTGGGACAGCAAAAAGTTTCCTAAAATAGAAACAACGGCAACTAGAGGCAAAAAATGTTGGCCATAGAATATAAAATATTCGAAAACCGACCCAAATGGCACTTTGAACCCTATTTAAATGGGGAAAAAAATTTTAATTCATAAGCCCATTTAATTATTTAGCCGTCAAAAATTTCAGAAAAGCATTCAACTCTGGGCCCCTTTTTATGTAAGTCTTTTTCCCGGGCGACAAAAAGTCGAAAAGAAATTTAAAAAAACGCCGAGGGAAAAAAAAAGTACACCTCCACAGAAAAGAAACAGTTGAAAAAAAACTTTCTACAAAATTACGTTCTTTCCAAACAGAAAAAGGGGGAAAACTTTTACAAAATATTTGAAATTCTTCTTTAAAGATGTGGAAGGGATTGGGGGGGTTTTGGGGGTTGTAAAGACCTTTTAAAAGAATTAATATTAGCTGGCAAAACTTTGATTTTAAAGCCTTAACTTTGTCGTCGTTTTTCCAATGGGGGGATATTTAAAATCATAACAAAAAGCAACAAAATCAAAGTTGACTTAAATAGAAACAATCTTACAGAACTGATTGGATTAATCTTACACATTTAGGCCTCGTAGGGTTTTATTATACTGAACAAGTTTTGACAGAGAGTATGATAAAAATATATAACTGGATTAGATTAAATTCTGCTATAAAAACTATGGAGCAGTTAAACTTTATGACAAAAACTCCTCATTGCTCATTGATTTGTGGGCAGACTGGTTGTGGAAAAACAATATTTATCCTCGACCTGTTACAAACAGTTTATCGTTATAATTTTAATCATATTGTGGTTTTCTGTCACACACTTAAATGGAACAAAGCATATCATGATAGAAGGTTTATATGGACAGATGACGACATATATTTAGTTGATCCAGCAATAAACTGAGTGAGTGTTTAGAACATTTTATAGACTGTTTGAAGGACGCAGACACTATTTATTATAGATGACTGTTCGGCAGAAAGAGACATAGTTAAAAAAAGAAACACTTTGTCAAAACTAGCTTTCAGCGGAAGACATGCTGGGATAAGTGTGTGGATTTTATGCCAGAAATATAACTCGGTTTTAAAAGACTTTAGAGAACAGTTAAAGACTGTAGTGTTATTTCACATGAAAGACAGAGACTCATTTGAAGAATGTTTGCGTGAAAATGATGTTATTGAAAACGATCAGGAAAAACACAGGATTAAGCAAAAACTGAAATCTGAAAAGTTAGTAAATTAGTATTGAAAACGGATAACCCTACACAGTATGTTTGTTTGTAGATAATCGTTATTTTTGGTTATTGAAGTCTTACTTGTCAGAGAACTAATAAATGCCGCTTTTAGGCCACTTTCGCCCAAAAACTTGGTGGAGGAGCAAGTGAGTTAGAATTGGTAAAATGCTGTTCTCTTGGGGGTTAGGGGTGAGAGGGATGGGGGGGAGGGGAGGGGCGAGGGGAAAAGGCGGGTAGAAGAAGGGAGGAGGAACGGGATAGGAAGGTGGCGGGGGAGGGGGTGGGGTAGTGGTACAGAACAACGGATTCCATGTTCTGTGAACATCACGGGGACTCTGCCATATATTCTGAAAACCCATGTGGAGTTCTAATATCTTATAGTAGGCTTGTAGCTTGCTTTAGCTCCGATGAGTCTTTCTGTGATACAGTTGAATCTGCTGGACAATCCACAAATGCAAGCGTGTGCAAACCAGCCGACTGCTCTCTCTCTCTCTCTCTCTCTCTCTCTTCCCAAGTTGCAAAAAAAAAAAGATCGTCATTTATGATCCTCAGACCGCTTCTCTCTCTCTCTCTCTCTCTCTCTCTCTCTCTCTCTCGCGCGCCGCGGCGCGCGCGCGCGCGCGCGCGCGCGCGCGTTTGCGTGGTCTGTTTCTCTCTCTCTTGGTCAAAGGGAGAGAACCACTTTACTCGCAATGCTTTCAACCGCCGCAGTACTAGTTCTTTTTCAACCCCCATGCTTGCAGATAACCATCAGCGTTTCGTGACATGACCTCAGTTGCTTGCTGTTGTTGAAGTTTGATTGTTTACGGGTTATGTCTGTTGCTCTCTTAGCTCTGGTTTCGTGTGAACTCGGTTCACTTTGTGGTTCTGGTCGGTCGACGGTGCGTGTCGGTTTTCTTCGCCTGTTTCCCTGGAAAGGCCTGTCTTTAGGGTCACCAGCGGCCTTCTATAAGTTCGGGTGGCGATGGTACTGCGCTGCGTGGACCACCTCAACGAGGGAGCAGGATGACAGTCGCTGGAACGCTGCGCGAGTCTCTTCTATAGTCGAGCGCGGACTTTTGCCGAGAGTGCAATTTTTTAAACTCAACCCAGAGAGGGGTGCCCACCATGTCAGGGCCCCAAAGCGTGGTTTCCCAGGTCAGGGTAATCGTAGTCAGGCAGCGCTCCATGGCCGACCGCCCCACATCTCTAGCAGCCGTCCCCCGGCGACACAGGCCGCCATCACCATACGGCTGGAAGGTTCGCTATACCGTCTGACACTGACCTCTCACATCAGTGTCCCTCAAAGGAGATCTGCCACCTCACCCTTGGTGTTCGCTGTTATGCCACCACGCAGGGAACTGCCAAGGCCACAGTGATAGGTTGAGGTTAATGTCAATACGGGAAATGCTTTTAGGGACAAGTTGTTCGCTGCAGCAAACTGCACCACGTAGAGTCGATTGTCTGGCGGACTTGTCAGCTGGAAGGCTTCGTTGGAATCTGTGTCTTCGGTGGGAATGAAGTACCCAGGGTAGTCGGTTTCCTAAGACTGAAGCCTGGGTTACGCTGTAGGTAGTTAGTCGATATTTTTATTCTTTCGTAGTCGGTCGTAATGATGGTGTTTTGCTTGTGCCACTCCCTCCAATGCTACCGGACGGCCACCTTCATGCTGAGAAGCTTCAGTCTTGTGTCGCGTGTGGCCGACTCAGGAAACGTGTAGGACAGAAATCGCCAAGCCGCTGTGCGTAGATCGGTGTCCACTATGCGCCCATGAAGGACGTTTCCACCCTCCCCAACCACCCAAAGGGATGGCCCTGCTAGTCGTGCAGACTATGGTGAAGTCGCAGAATAATAGCTCCTCGTCGTCGAACTGCCCCACAGCCTCGAGAGTCACCGCCCTCCCCCTCCCCCCTTCTCCTGGTGACACAGGCCAGTCCCGTCGCCACTGCTGATGCGAGGATGGTGGTCTGCGCCGCCCCACGCCTGTCTGTCACCTAGGCGCCTTCTGCTGGTAATGCAACCGCCCAGCAGGTATGGTCGTACGACGATGACAACAACAACGCCAAACCCAAACACACTCATATCGCCCCCCGCCCCCCCCCCCCCCCCCCCCCCCCCCAGCTGATAACGTGACCGACCCACAGCCCCCTCCACATTTTGGTGGAGCAGCCTGGCAAAGGACGGTTCATCAAAGGACGGTTTAGACACCCCTCTCCCTCCCTGTCTTCAGTCCCTCCCGCCAGCGTCTTTTGGGAAGTTTTGCAGCATTCCTATTCCCACGACACTCAGAAAGTGTGGAGTGCAGGTAGCTTTAACTCTTTGTTTCTCTTCAGCCTTTTCTAAAACTGGGGTTTGAGTTTTGTTTTCAAAAGTGGATCCGGAGAGTATTTTCTGTTAGTTCCAAATAGTATGTAAACTTTTTCTCTCTCGACTAAGATGTTGTTGCTGTTGTTCTTCTTCAATGCAGACTTTCTTGAGATCTGTTTTTTCTTCTTTTGATACAGATATTCTTGAGATCTGTTTTTTCTTCTTTTGATACAGATATTCTTGAGATCTGTTTTTTCTTCTTTTGATACAGATATTCTTGAGATCTGTTTTTTCTTCTTTATGTCCCCACCCCCCCGCCCCCTTTTCACTTCAAATTAGTGCTTCTGTGGAGAAAACAAACAATATGATAACCATTTGAAATCACGAATAGAATCTATCAAAACAACAACAACAACACTGGTGATTGAAGGACACTTCTTTGCACGCGACTGTTTCTCTGTTGACGATTTTCCTCTTTGACAACCGAAGACGACTGAGTTTGAATACGATTGAGACGCCAGACATGGACTAGACTGGCTGAGGTCCAGGAGAAGCTGTGGGACTGGTGGGGTCTCTACGGCGGACTGTGGACTTCGCCTTACTCACCGGATTGAGGATCTAGCATGTCCGGGAACGCAAGAGAAAGAGAAAAAAAGTCTACGATTACGGTTGAATTAACATCATGGAACGTCAGGAGATAACTCACGACTTGAAGTGACACTTTGAGTGTGATACCATAAACCAACAAAGGAAAGACTCGAGAAACTGAATGAGTTTGCTGTGAAAACACTTCATGTTTGTTGAGTAGGCTATATACTCTTTGGAAGGTGATGTATTGTATGTACCTTTCCATGAAATGGTGTACAAAATTAAGTGTAGGCATAGAGAGCTCAGGTCTTACTGCATAGTTACGTTCCAAAGCCTATACCGACGTTATTTTCAAATAAATTATATTACGATAATTCAAAAATGGTGTCAGTCTTTACTTGGCGTAAAAAACGGCCAGCCTCGGCAATTTAATGAGCACGCCCACTTGATACACTAGAAGTGCGACCCCTTGTTGCTAAATTTGCTCCAGGGGCCAACAGTCTGAGTCGCACTGTTTTATGTTTTTTTATTTTACTTTTTAACATGCGCGCTGGTGACCTACTCGTTTTTGAGTGAACCAGTATTTTAGGAAGAAGAAGAAGAAGAAGCTTCTTATACAGCCAATAGTTGAGCGTTGCTGAACGATTACTGCGTTTGCTCTCTTTGGTCTTTTGTGCCAGCCGGGAGCCAATAAAATTTTCCGTTACAGTTACACTAGGCTGCCGTAATTTGTTTTGGGACTTGAGACCGGAAAGGGTATTTGGTTATAGAACGATGACCTTGTACATTTTTACGGAGCACATTGAATGAGATATTTACCGTTTGGTGAAAAAAATATTACAGATACTCATAACCTTTGAAATGATAATGTGTATGATTTTCTTCCAAACAGAATCACGAAACAAACAACATTGATTCTGTTATCGAAAGTAACCCACGAAAACCTCTTGTGAAAGTCAACATCCGAAGATACTGCGTGAATTACTGAATAGGGAAATAGACTTATCTTCATCGTGTGTGTTGTATTGTTGGGGTTTACTGACAGTTACCTCTAGCGACAGATCATTTTTTTCTGATTACTATGTGACTATTGCATAGCCTGATGTATGTTAAGCCCCCACTGGTGCTTATGGCGGCTGCTCAAGCATCTATTGCGAGGAAACGAACATGGCGCAGCCAGCATCCCACTTCCAGGACTTCATAGACAGAGATATGCCGCCAGTTTCACAGGTATTCGATTTATTCTTAAACAATTGAAGGCACTTCCTCATATCCATGTTGATTGTTTTTGGTCACACACGCACGCATTTTCTATTCGATTGTGAATCACGCACTGGATCAGATGTGTTTATTATATGTGATCTAATAAACGAGTAGACCTACTACTGTGATGTGAGGATCGTCTGGAACTGGGCCACCCAATGAGAAATGGGGTTGGCAGCCGTAGCTGAGACTAGGTCTGGAATTACTCGATTAGTCTTGTATGTGACCTACTCGTTTTGAGTGAACCAGTATTTTAGGAAGAAGAAGAAGAAAAGTCCTATAACATTCCGCTCTATCTCGCCCAGTATCATCATCATCATCCATAGGATCGAGGAGTGCGGTTGGTTTGAAATGGACTTTACGAAAAACAAATTAATGAATATGTTTGATGTTAATCATAGAGACTGGTTAGGCTAGATGTTATGTGCTTGAAGAAAGTTAGGCAGAATATACTGATAATACTGATCAACACCTGTATTTACAGTCAGACTGGACCCATTCTACATCAATTTCTCAAGAACAAAGTATGTAGTTTCAGTCTAATCAAGGAGGTATTCACGTTTGTGGATTGATCCTTGTACATGTGTAGTGATGAATGCATAATTTGCAAAACCATGAGACTTATGATTTTGTTAAATAGGCTATATTAATATCTTGAACAGTTACCAGTTTCGTAGAGTTTAACTTTGAGCTATCGTCACCATATTTTATAATGGTGGGATTGGGAAGAACTCCCCAGTAGTGTGAGAATGGGATTGAGGATAGGGGGTGGAAGTCTGCAAGTCCAGACAATCACTATGCCATTCCTCTCCTCCACCAAGGTGAGGAGAGGTTTGGGTTCGTCTTTCTAAGTGGAAGACCAATATCTGTAAATGCAATATATGTGATGCTTTAAGTTTGGGCATTGGCTGCCTTAACTTTTTCCTAAGTACCACTTGCATGTGGGTTGGCTTGAGCATCATGCTCTGTTCGTAATGTGCCACCCAGCCTTTTTTATTACCTGAAATTAGTTTCAGGTGTTTTTTTTTGTTTTGTTTTTTGTTTATCTATCAATCAAAAAGTGCCGAGTATCAAACTAAGTTGAAGGTAAAACACAGACAGCCAAAAAGAAGAAAAAACAGAAAAAGAAAAAAAAAATCAGCATATTTGTATTGTTATTGATGTTTTATGTTGTTGCTGTAATACAATGCCAGTGCATGTGCACAGGGAAAGACTGGCCTCACCAGCAGGCAATATGCTTGGGGAATGAGTTAACACTATTATGACTGGGGCTGCCTTTGCCATAGCTTTCTGTTGGCCAGATCGAGCATCCAAGAAACATCAAAGATACCAAAATTTTATGCTTTATGACAAAAAAGGATGCGGAGCTTATCTGGGCTATTTGTAAGTTTATCGTAAATCTTGTTTGTTACCACTATCTAAGCAAAGAGGAATCATAGATTTGTGAATAGTTTGCACTGTAGTCCTTTTCTTTTCAACAAACAATAAGTCTAGACAACTAATGATGTCTCACCAGCGTGTGAAAATTATGAATTAGCGAAAATTGACCATCTTTACAATTTTTACAAACCATATGTACGGAACAGAGACATGACATTGTGTTCTATGTGCATACACTGAAAGCATCTTTTTGACATTTTTCCAGTTTGCTCCAAACATGTTAGAAAGCAAACTTTGGCAACTTAGAAAGCAATTTTGGCAAACTCACAGACTAGAAGCAAGAGAGTAAACTCTGCTGCCACGAAAAGTGTTTTATACTCAAAGAACTATTGAAGCAAACAGAAATTTTTAACTTTATCCCATGGCTCAAAAAGGACCAGACACAGTCTGGCTGTGTACTGAGCTCTGAAATGGCCTTGACTGTGGTCATGGCCCATCACCAATTCGCTATGAACAGATAAACTATGGTATGAACTATGTTTATTTACTCTTCCTGTTTTTTTTTCTTCTTCTTCCCTGTGAACAGTTTTGTGCCTTGCTCATGTCAGCCCTGATGTGGCCCTTTGCGGTCGGCTGGGCTATAAGCAACATTATCTTATCTTTGCTCATGTCAAGAGATCAGCTGCTGAATTCAAACCTAACCTATACTAAACTAACAGTGGTGCGAAACAGTATCTCACATAGGCAGAAGGGAGGGAGGAGTGTCGCTGTCTGCTAAACTTAAAACTTTTTTGACCAAAATTGGAAAACTGAATTGATATTTAAAGAGATTTTCCAGGAACAGGATGAGAGGAGAGGATAAATGAATTAAATCTGTGCTCAGTTACACTGAAATGGGCATCAAATAGAAAAGAATCTATTTTGTCTGTGGGAATTATTTTTACTTTGCAAGTTTGGATAACTGACTAAAAGTAACTTGAGTCGACTCAACCAATGCTGACTGATATGATAGCTCAAACTGCTTTGGTCATTAGACTAGAGACATTTAATAAGCATTTGTGCATAGTGTTACAGGTCCATCCTAGAGAAGGTGTATTCTTACTATTGTATATCCTGCCAGAAGTTACCAGGTTATTGATAAACCTGATACCAGAATTTTATCAAATTTAATGCCGAAAGTTTTGCTTGCATAGCCATTATGGACACTTTTATTCTCATAATGAATGTTGAACATGCATGTTGGATCTTTCAAAGGAGGCATACTCTTGGATACTTGACACAGTCATTTGGTGCAAAGGATTACAGGCAAAGGAGTACTGTCTTCTTTGAGCTAGTGTTTGTGTTACTGTTAGCGAATGAAACATTGATCCATTGACAGTTTTATAGCTTGTAGTTGTAGCTCAGGGAAACGCCAAGTCTTGCAAGTCAGGTAGATTTGATTAATTTCTTTTTACCAAGTTGCATACCTTCAGAGTTTGTACTAATGTGATGAAATCTTTGAGAAAATATTGTTTAGAAATTCCAGTTGTGTTTGAATCAGCTGTGTGAATTAGTTCTTTTGGGGAGGCTTGTTGAAATGATCTGTGACTGTTGGTTCACAAATATAGTCGATGCAGATTAGTTATGAACTTAACAAAAGCAAATCAAAGAGCACTTTATGCACCAAGGCTTCTGTCTTTGGACATAGTCTGAATAAAAAAGATGCACAATTGTTGTCCCCCAGTCAGGTCAGTTGTCCATTTGAAACGTTCAAGTAGTGGAGAAGTGACCAATTGATTTCCATGTCTTAAACTGCAGGCGGAACAACATATTAATTTTTGCAGACAGAACAACAGTTAATAGAGCTCTGCGAAACATCATGTTACAGTGTTTGTATCGTGCAAACACTGGAATGTAATGTACTGTTTTGCAGCTATTAAGTGATAATGCATGGAAACAGAGAAGTGATTGTATCTTCTGGCCTTGCTCAAAATCATGAGATTTTCCCCATTCATGCACAAGGGAGAGAACTGTGTTGCTGCAATATTTATACATTGCACAGTTAAGCTGTTCGTCAGAAAGCAACAGTTCAAAGATCAGGTGTTGTTACTGCCAGTCGTTTTGTTGGAAGGAGGGGAGGTGTTTATTGATTACACAACATTTGTTCATATTATGTCTTTTGTTTTGTTTTGTTTTGTTTTGTTTGTTTTCTATCTAGAGGAGGCTTCCATCATCAGCTGGGGAAGCGTTTTTGGATTTTTCTGATCTCTCTTGGTGTTAGTTATATCTTTTGTATGTGTTTGTTTGTTCTTTTGTTTTGTTATCTTTTTCCTTCTGTTTTTCACTTCAAGCACTGTTTTGTTCAGTGACCATTCAGTTTTTGTTTGTTGTAATTACAAAGGCAGTTTAGACTGTTCTTGGATTTGTACTTAGCAATTCACTAGATGTTATTTTATGGTTAGATTGGAGCTCTTGTCTTTGACATATCTGACTTTTAGATGAGACTGAGAGCTCTCATCTCTAACATGTCTTAACTGTCAGACTTCCTTGTGTCTGCTCTTCTCTCACAACTAGATGTTTAGGTGCTGAAAGACTTAATAAATTACAATGTTAGTACTGTAAGCCAAGCCATGCTGCATGCAGCTAGGTCAGTGATTCATGGAATCAGTAAATTAAATGTCATCAGTTTTTGGTTGGGATTAAAACTTAAAAATGTTCTAGTCATGTACTTGTTGCAAATGTTTGTTTCCTTCATTTGCATCACAGCTGAAATATATAAAGATCGCAGTTAATGCTGATTTATGGGTAAATATTGTATTTTCACTACAGTGTGCAATTTCAGAATTGGCCCATGTCCCAAGGATCCATTTTGAGATATGAATCTTATTTTTCATCACAGAATACAAACATTCTTACCTACTTCAGTATTTCGTGTATACACAGCTGCCACATGCATAGTCCGTGTGCAAGACTGTTGGCACAAGTGGATGGCAATTGGCTTGATGTGTGGACAACTTGATTCGCTATCTACTTTAGACATTTTCTCTCTAACCTGTCAGTAGTGCAGAAACTGTCTTCCACTAGTTCCAGCACCATGAAAGGTTATTGATTAGCCGTACACACCACTATTGGCCATCCAGGAGACCCCTTCTTCCAAGACTATGTCCTCTTGCAGGAAGTCTTTCAGGGACTTGTGTCATGGAGGCCCTATCCCCACATTGGACAGCCGCATGGTGTCTCTTCCTTATCCTGTTCATTTGACCACCTGTCCAGTGAGAATCATCTTCCACCTCCCTTTCGTTTCTGATTGACATTGCATGGAGATTCATGGTCTCTGTAGTGTATATTACCTTCCAGCAGGATGGGTCTGTCAACTTTTATTTCTTGCTTGAGCTTCTCACCAAGAACCAGGAGCCTGGCACTCCCTCACCTTCAATCAGGAATAAGGCCTGTCTGATATTTTTAGTCTGGAAGAGAAGGGAGGATGGGAGGGGGGGGGGGGGGGGGGGGGGGGGGACATGAGTCATCGCCCATGCAGGTGTCTGTATTATTATAGGAAGAGGTTCTGCCCTTGGCACTCCCCTCAATGACACCTTATGCAGCTCATCTCCCTCAGCATCAGCAATAAGAACATCTCAGCAGGCACCATTTCCAGGTAGCTCTGCAATACTTCTTGTGGGATATACTGCCAGGCTGAGATCTATCTCAGCCTGAGAGCTAATGAAGTAGAACAATTGCCTCTTTGGTTGTGTTTTAACATTCAGCCTACTTGAAACAGCTTTATGGTGCTTGGAGAATCACTGGTTCATTAAAATTCATCTCAGGTATACGTGCTTGACAGTTCCAAGGCTATCTCTTTCACTGCAGCTAACTCTGCCATATCCACCCCCTTCTCATCCTGTGAACCATGTAAGGCAATGTACCTTCCTTCAGTTACTTAAGATTCAACAAGTTTGACAAGGTACAATAGATTGCAAGAGTTTGACATTGTAAATAAATGTAGCCAAACAGGAAGCATCAGAAAAACTTCTGATATATTTGAGTTGCATTCATTGACATTTGTTAGATGTGTATTCAGATTCACCTACTGGACAGATGCATGTGTTGGAAGAGAGCTCCGCAAGTACTGCGGATTGTGTATTGATGCCAGGTTACTAGACCAGTTTAGACAAGATGGGAAGGATTTTTGTCACGCTAGTCTATAGAAATTAGAATACATCACAGTTACTAGAGTTAGATCTCAGCTGCTCAAATCAGTCCTTATTCCCACATTGGATTCAAATTAACATGCATATATAGCTTCTCAGAAATCTTACACATGTATCGTTAAAACCGGAAACAGAATAAAAGATCTGTGCTTGCCCAGAAAAAAAAATAGCAGGATTACTATGAAGTCATAATGAATTTGTTGTGAAAGAGGTGGTGCCACTTTTTTTTTTTTTTAAATGACTGGTGAGTTGATTTTAACGTGGTGACAGCCCTGATGTGGCCCTCTGCGGTCGGCTGGGCTATAAGCAACATTAAGTTAAGGTGGTGCCACTTAGTGCATAACTGGTTTAAGTTGGTGATATGCTTATAGCCTATAAACTGGTTTATGTAAGTGACTAATGTTACGAGAGCAACTAAATGACCAGTGTTTTTGTTATATTTTATCTTAGTAATTGAATTAAATCATAGAAATTGAAATACTGTTGCATAACCAGCTGCTGTGGCTTAGTGGTTAGCATCATCATAGATAGCAGACAAGGAGGTCGTAGGTTTTGTTTTCATCAGTTGTTTAATTTGTCAGATTTTTGGCTCAGACCAGCCACTGCCTGGAGCTGGGTTTGATGTAGTCTCAAATGGGAAGACTGGAACCACATGAT
The DNA here is from genome assembly GCA_018398815.1 of Conus ventricosus. Taxonomy (NCBI): domain Eukaryota; kingdom Metazoa; phylum Mollusca; class Gastropoda; order Neogastropoda; family Conidae; genus Conus; species Conus ventricosus. The sequence continues at coordinate 163,201,046 of CM031595.1, forward strand.
CGAGTTCCATCCACTTAATTAATGAATGCATACTTTAATGGATGCCATCTGAGTGTTTCTTTCAAATTTCCTGACCTGCACTGCAGGTGTTTCTGTCATTCGGGTGTAGTTGACACCGTCGTTCATTATGCAACTATTGTAAGGATGCATAGACTAGAGTAGAGCCCTGTCATGTAGTCTTTTATACACCATAGCTTCAACTTCACCATACTCTTTCTCATCAAGAAGCATGTAGGAAAAGTCCAATTTTGTGGCCTTTCATGACCTGCTTTAATGTTCACATCGGTTTTGATTTCTTATTCATTACCTTGGTGAGCTTTATTTTTATTGAGGTCATAAACTTGTTCAAGCAAGTTTATGGGAGTGTCACGGAGTGGACATGGTGGCGCCTTGAGGAGGGGATGCTACTCAGTGTGGCTCTGCAACTAGGCAACGATTGTCATCAGTAGAAGGGCTGAATAGGCTGTGTCCTGTTTATGTTGAATTTGAACAGTCACCACAGAACACCACCAAAGTGACCACAACAGGATAGTGTGGGTTGCCTTCTGACAGTTTGATATCCACAGCTCCCTGTGAAGTGCTGGTGTTAGGGTAACAAGAGAACAAGCCATTGTGTGGATGTGGACAGGGAGCCGGAATGAGTAGGATGAGAATGATACAACTGAATTGTCACTGAAGATAATATCGCACCAATATATATATATATATATATATATATATAAGAGAGAGAGAGAGAGAGAGAGAGAGAGGGAGAGAAAGAAATAGACAAAATACTGCTTTGTGTCTAGACTTTGGTCAGGAGTTCCTCATGAAATTTTTTGGTCCCTGACTTATCTGTGACTGACTATGTCAGCTCAAGCAGGTAGTCAGCACTGTACTGCCTAGCTACGTGTTAACTCATGGAAGTGGTGTAAGTTAAAGGTAGAATACTTGTGTTTGTTTTAGAGTATGCATTTTTGCGAGCAGACTTTTTTGCGAGCAGACTTTTGGCAACAGCAGAGTTAATTCCCTTTCTATAATTACATAAGTTTGCCAAAGTTTGGATTTTATTGACATCTGTGGAAAATTAAGATTAACAAGATGCGAAGCATATAAACGTACTTCCAGTTTTCCAAACCACTTATAAATTGGCCAATTGCTTTGTGAGATAAGAAATAAAGGCAAAATAACGGTTTTAACGGTTATTTAACTGATGTACACTTTTGAAAATTTTATTTTAATCCTCACTGGGCTAAAGCCTGTGTACATACCAAATTTCATCCAAATCGGACAATATATCAAGAATAACGGTTTTTAACGGTCAGATTTTGAAACACTACATGAAGTGCCATTTGTGTGTGATAACCTTTCTGTATACAACATTTCATTAAAACCCACCAATATATAAAATATAATGGCAAAATAACGGTTTAATGGTTATATAACTGATATACACTGTTGAAACCAGTATTACTATTAGACATACAAATTTGGTGTTATTTCCTCAGTTGTGTCATTCATGATGCCAACAACATCAGTCTTTGGCTTGAACTATTATTTCAGCCACAAGAAGAAACACAACATCTTAATTAACTCTTTCAACTCTTTGTCTGAGTAATGCTCGAGCTCTGCTGAACATTGCCATGAATCCGTGCTAGAGCAGTGCTCAATGACAGACCTGACATATTCAAACTACTATTACTCTAGAACCAAGTTTTCAGATTTGGCAAAGATAACAATAAAAGCTTGCTTATCAATGCAGCAGAAGTCTGAATGCACACTTTATGATGTGGAATTGTAATATCTAGCTATACACTACAGTCACTTGGCAATACTGTGTGAATTTTTTTTTCCTCATGACAAAAGAGATTTTGAGATTATAGAATTTTAGTAACCCTTCTGTTCAGGCAGGAGAGGCTACACAGGCCGTAAATTCAGAGGGATTGAAAAGTTATGAAGGTGGACCTAAATCTTTGTGTGAGCAGCATCACTGTACTACATAGGCTAGTCACTTGACTTGCTGGAAATGCATGTCACCTGCCTGTTGGTTTTCTGAAATTTTAATTTGGGTAGCTGAAAACTGACTCAAACCAGTCTCTCCCAAGCTAGGAGGAATAATGGTTGGTCACTGAATCCAAGCAGCAGCATTACTTTTTTGTGTATGTAATTTATGGTGTATGATTCTGTGAATGTAAATAATTGGGTCAATATAAGGTCATTTCAGTTTTCCATGTCCCTCATATTCATAACTTTAAGCAGAGAATTTGGCATCACTGAATTTCCAGAAAATCTCACCACTTGTTGTGGTTCTCTGTAGCTTTCCGTGGTGTATTGTTAATCGGATGGACTCTAAAAGAATATCTGTACATAATTTGTGAGCATTCTTTTTGATTTGTTTATTGTTTTTGTGTGTGCTTGCACCAGTGTGCTATGGTCAAAATGCCTGTGTACATATGTATGAGTGTATGTGAATATGATGGGCATATGCAGTTGCATACCTCTGTGTGTGATCTCGTATTACCTGGAAGCAGGAACTCTGTTGTTTTTGTAAGTTCTGGTACTTGTGTTCCTGAAGAAAGTGCACCATGGGTTGTTTTTTATTTGTGTGTGTGTCACAACCAGATTTGACAAAGGGGCAAAAGAAATCTGGACTTTGCAGAATTGAACGCACATAACTGGTACAGTTTTGCGTATCAGCAACTGATGTTTTGATTCCAAAACTATGTCATTATAGAAAGGTCAGAGTTATGTTCCTTGCAAATTAAACCATTGTATGTTTGGCTCTGTATTTTGTTTGCATTCCAGAAACAAAAGAATGAAAATTCAGACATGGAAAGTTTTGAAAATTGCAGTCTTCAGGTTAACACATTTGACTGAAATCTGACAGTCAAACTAAAGTGTTAATTGAATGTCTGTGGAACGGATGAAGGAAGAAGCAAGTTTGAAAGGCTGCCTAGTTTTACTTTGGCCTGTCTGGGGCCTGAAGACGCCAAAGGAAAGAAACAAGCCATCATGGTCTAGTGTCTAGTGTATCACTCAGGCTTGTGGGCTGGAAAGTCAGGGGTTTGAGTACCATCAGAGACATTTTGTGACGTTTAGACCCCAAAGTTGAGAGGCGGAGGGGGATGGGGGAAAAGGGGAAAAGAGGGTGGAGTGGGGAGGGGGGGAGGGGGGGGGGGGGGGGGGGGGGGGGGGGGGGGGGGGGGGGAATAAGAACTGAGTTGATGATATCTTGAGTATGTTTTAGAGCAGATGCCACTAACTATCACCAGAAGGACTTGGTAGCAGTACTAAGTATAGATCTGCCCATGAGTAGTCTCCTGAAGATCTGTATTGACTTATGTCTGCATTGTAAGCAATGGTTAGATGGTCATGAGACTGCACGATTCTGGATCAGTGTGTTTGCCATTGTGTGCGGGATTCAGAGTGGGTGGCTTCCACATTCCCTGATCCCCACCCTTGCTTTCTTTTTTTTAAATCTCTGTCAGGTCATTGTTTTAAACATGGAAGAATCTTTAGCCAGGACTTGTTTTCTTCCCATTTGTATTTGTTCATTGTACACACGCACGCACGCACGAGCGAGAGTGTGTGTGCAATTGAACTGAAAAGGCAAGCAATGTAAAAAAAAAATCTGTTCCAGTATTTCAGTAGTCTGTTATTTTTCAAGGATCACACACACACACACACACGCACGCACGCACGCACGCACGCACGCACGCACGCGCGCGCGTAAGTGAGGTAAGTGAGCGTGCGTGCACAGTTGAACTGGAAAGACGAGCAATGTAAAAAAAAATCTGTTCCAATATTTCAGGAGTCCGTTGTTTTTCAAGGATGACAGACACTATAGTTTGTGTCAAAACTAAAGTGACATCTTGTGTATGATGTTTAAAGAGAAATTCTGTCAGCACATTCACACACACACACACACACACACACACACACACACACACACACACAAACACACATATCTAGATACATATATATTTACTTCACCCCTTCATACTGCTGCCTATTGGTATGATCTTTGATTCAGTGTCACTGGCCTGTACTTACTTTTTTTCATTCTTTCGTTTCAGGTTTCATTATCTGATTCTCATAGAATAGGATGTTTCGCTGATAGTCATTAATGCCTTTTCCTCCCTACTCTCGATTATATCCATTTGGCCATTAACTAGACTCCAAAAGTTGGTTCTTGTAGCAGTGGTGCCAAATCTGTGGCTGATCATACCAGTCTGTTTGTCTGTCTGTCTGTCTCACAGTAGAGTGGCCATCACTTTCAGTGAATCAGGTTGCCATTTGGAGTTCTTTACGCATTTCTCTGTGTTGTCCTGTGATTAAATACAGATGAAAATTATTGCAACAGACACCTTAGGAAAGGTGTTTTGATTTATTTTCCCTTTTTGAAAAAAATTTTTTTCATAAAATATAGATCTCAATTTTCCTTTGAGGACAGGAGAGACAGAGATAGAGGGTGGAGGGAAGGAAAGGGGTGGAGATGAGGTGAAGACATAAACTGTGTGTACTGTTTATAGAAAAGGAAGTTGCCAGATTCCAAACACCTACTGGGATTGACACATTAGCCGATAGACTCACATTACTGGTAGTAAGTACATCACATTGCTTCCACTCCAGTCAGAACCCTGAAATGGTTTTCACACTCAACTGAAATTAATTGTGTTCTCTTACACACCTGTCTTTTGTACTTGTAAGTGATGTTTCATCTTAATGAACAAAATGTTTTGAAACTGATAATCATCACTTCTTCAAACAAGAGATCCTTGTGAACAAAGCAGTCTGTGACAATATTGGGAAAAGAAAAGAAAAAAGTTGCCAAAGTAAAGTTAAAGATTTGTCTATTTTTTGTTTCTCTTTGGATATCAGTTACATTGCAGGTATCTATTTTGCTATAAATTCATTTAATGTAGATGAAACCCATTTTTATGTTCATACTCTTGATGCTTTTTGTTGTTGTTGTTTATCTCTTGATTTCAATACATGATCTACATACTGACAGTTTTCCTTGGTGCATGTGTACTTGGCCACACACACACCAGTCATGTAGCAGTTAGAAAACCAGTACTTCTGATGCTGTAACACTTGCAGATTGGTCCTCAATATGAAGTGAGTGGTTCTGTTCAGATGCTCAGCATTATAGTTTCTTCAACTCTCCGTGTGTTTGTGTGTTTTAATTTTTTATAGCTTAACATGGATAATAATAACTTTTTGTTCTTTTACATTTAGGGCAGTGCCTTAATCAGACAAGTGACAGGGGATGGATTGGGAGTAACGTGGATGGGGTTTAGCTGGGAAGCACTCTCTGTCACAGCCGCAAGATTTGCCTGTTCTCAAGGCTCAGAAAAGTGTTGGATTGTGTATAAAACTCGATCATGTGCAAAGGTTTTCTGTTGCGAACTACAAAATGGGAGGATGACATGAACAGTTTGATTGGCTTAAATCACAGTGATAACATGTATTCTGTTATATCCAGGGGCTTAAATCACAGTGATAAACATGTATTCTGTTATATCCAGGGGCTTAAATCACAGTGATAACATGTATTCTGTTATATCCAGGGGCTTAAATCACAGTGATAACATGTATTCTGTTATATCCAGGGGCTTAAATCACAGTGATAACATGTATTCTGTTATATCCAGGTCCACTCATGCAGTAACGCACACAGAGAATTACCATTGAGATGAGATTGGGACAGATGCTGAGATGGTGTTTCAGTGTTTTAGATCCATTTCAGATCAAGGTGTTGTCATACTCTTTCTCAAGAACTAGGGGAAAAATCCCTCCAGCAAGAATTTTCTGGGATGTGGATTGATCTCTACATTTGTGAAAGCAGGGATGGAGATGACAACTTTGACCAGAGGACATCATCATGTATGCAGGGTGTTTGAGGACATGGACTGAATGTTTCTAAAACTGAGGATAGGGAAAGGGAGAGTACTAAAACTAGTCGACATGGTGTTCTCACCATTCCATCCAACAACAGTGATGTGGTTAAAAGCATGCATCTACATCAGAAGCACTTTTCCTGAAGCTCCCTAAGGGAGCCTACTCTCATGGTCCTAGGCTTAACTTTTCATCAATTGAGTGTTTGTATTAGTTGATAACTCTGTGACAGACAGAACTGTTTGGCATCTGGCAAAACATAATTCAAGTCTTGTGAGTCTGACGAAGTGGCTGAAACCACATATCCCTGAAGCCCATTATCACTACACAGTATGTGAAAACTCTTCAAAAAAATTTGTTGGTACCTTTGTCAGAATTTTTTTCTGCATGTGTATGTGTGTGTGTTTTGCTTCAAAGGCCAGGATACCCTCGTTTCTACTGTAAGATCTAAAACACTGGTGTTTTGAGAACTTCACTAAAGTTTTCATTTTGTGATAGGCAGTGATAGCTAATGTCTTTGTTGCAAATGCACATCTGTATGTGTGCTTCCGCTGTTTGATGTCATAAATCTCTCTCTCTCTCTCTCTCTCTGATCTGGATGTCTCTGTGTCTATGTTTCTCTCTCTCTCTGTCTGTCTCTCTCTCTCTCTCTCTCTCTCTCTCTCTCTCTCTCTCTCTCTCTGTGTGTCTGTCTGTCTGTCTGTCTCTCTGTCTTTGTGACTTTGTCTTTTTCAGTCTGTCTCGGTCTGTCTGTCTGTCTGTCTCTCTCCATCCCTCCCTCTCTCTCTTTCTGTCTGTCGGTCTCTCTCTCTCTCTCTCTCTCTCTCTCTCTCTCTCTCTCTCTCTCTCTCTCTCTCTCTCTCACTCACTCATTGACATGCACTCACAATCTCTCACTCATCCATTTACCCACCTGTGCACACAAGCACGCATGCATGCACAGAGTATTCAGTCTGCCATTCTCACTCCAAGTCTCTTTCTCTCTCTATTGTCCTTTTGTCGGTCTGTGTTGAAGTTGTTTTTGAACATCCCATTTAGATCTACCAAAGTGTATCTCCTTGTCTTACCTTATCTGATTGCTCTTGCATTTCCTCTTTGAAACTCAATGGTACATACATCTGTGGATATTCTGATCTGTAATTATCTTTATTTGCACATCTTCATTATGCCTTATTGAAATAGAAATCATTAACCCTGGTTAATCCATGATCTTTGTGCTTGTCTGTGTGTTTTTACATTTCTCATTTTTGCATCACTTTTATAGTAAGTGAATTTATGTAAACATGCTGTTCAGCTACCTGTGTATGTAAGTTTGTATGAATGTGTATGTGTGTGTGTGTGTGTGCACATGTGGTAAAATTGGCGTTTATTCAGCAGGTATGAACTTTAACGCGGAGCACATTTTCTGTGTTTGTCATCAAGTGTTGTTGGAATTATATCCAGTATTTTGTTTTTCCCCATCTACCTGTACCTTTCATCCTGCTGTTGCATGTGTTTTTCACATTATGCGAGTCAAAATAGGTGAATTTCCTCTCTTGTTTATCATTTGTTGTAAGTTGTTGTTGATGAACCAGCCTCTCTTCTTTGACCTACAGAACACAGATCCTCCAACCTACTTCACATCCACCCCCTACCCCTTTTTGTTTCCAGTTCACCTGATCCTTACCCACTTCACCTCAGTGCCTCCATCCAACCCTTGTACCTGACTCCCTCCTCTTTGCTGGTTGTTGAGGTTTTGTTTTGTTTTTGTTTCTTTGTTTGTTTGATGTCTTGACAATTCTTGCTGATGATTATGTTGATTGATACTGGGTATGGCAAGCTTCAGGCTGCTGTATTTTTATATGTGAAGGAAAGGATCATTTTGATTTCACAAAACTGATATTGTTTGTTGCAATAGTTGCATATTCTTATTCAGTGCTGGTTTTAGCATTATTTAGTTTTCTAAAATTTGCGTTTCGCAGTTTTGTATCAATTGTTTAGCTGGCTCCTAGCATTTTGTTTGCTTGTCACTTGTTGTTAGGATCAGTTTATCTTGTGACCTTTTGAAGTCTTGTGGGAAGCTTATTCCAAAATGAAATTTATGTATTGAAAACTGTTGGTTTATATGAAAGACATGTTATGTAGGAAATCTTGTTTGTCTGAAGGATGTGGAGGAAAGTAGGATTGCCACGACAAGATACGAAGAGCTATAAACTTAAAAGTATCTGAACATAAACTTTAAACTTTACCAAATATCAGTGGACATTGTTAGCAGAGTCTGCATTCTGTTGATTAAAATGATTGGAGAGAAACCAAAACAGAACCAAAAAAGGATAATAATCATGATTTTTGTGTGCCCCAATTTAAAGCCGTAAAGAAATTAGTGTTGAAAAAATAAAAGTAACAATTAGAAAAATCTCTCAAGATGCTAGTTAATAGTTAACTGTAAGTAGTTCCTTATGGGTTTTATTTTTTTTATTTTTGATGATAAAATTTTTCATTATCAGAACAAAATTAAAAACCTACAAATCTGGAACTTTCCCTGAATGTGAATGTGCAGGGTAAAGGAGGAAAGCGGAAAGGCAAGTTTAAACGATCTGATGGGAGCTCAGACAGCTCAAATAGCTTCGTCAGACAGGTTGGTATTGCTGCCGTGGCACTGTTGTATCCCTCCACCTGACATTTAACACCTAAAACAGTAACTAACATAAAATGGCGAAAATCGGGGACGAACAAGCTTGTGCTGGTTTGCGTGATTGCACTTTTATTCATGCAGTCTTAAGAGTATTTTCACTGTATTGGCTCACATGCATGTGGATTCTGATTTGTTTATTCGTCTCAGTGTAGCATAATCTGCATGATCAGAATTAGCAATTATCATATAGTTTACGTATTTTAATCTCTGACCATGCTTTACTAATCAGCGATGCTTCTGTTCATTTGATATCATTTGGGGGGATAATCCAAAATGTGCAAGAACCTCTGATGAACCTCTGATGCAGATTGTTATTTATAAGTGCACTTCAACTGCAAGGAAGCAAATTAGGCCAGCACTTCTGGGCATTAAAAAATGTGGTGTCAGAACATCTGATTCTGTTCTACAGAAAATAATAGGTTTTTTGTTTTGTTTTGGTTACATGTTGTATTATGCATTCTGATGATATGCCTATTTCATTATCTTCAAGTTTAGAGAGGAACTTTGCAAACCTGAGTTAATAAACACCTAATTCAGACTGGAGAAACACACACACACACACACACACACACACACACACACACACACACACACACACACACACACACACACACATTGTTTTTCCAACAGGAATAATTGAAAAGTAGTTCTTGAATTCACCTATATCTGTCTGAGAACCTGATCAAAACATCAGCCAGTGTTTCTTTGGCTCAATGTCCATAAGAGTGATCAAGTTTTAAGTGCTTTAAAAAGTATATTATTAAACAAAGAATTGTATGCCATTGGGTGCTCTAGGTAGGATCAAAACTGACAATAAAAACATACTTTGGTTCAGTGTAAGTGTTATATGTCAGGCTTATATAAGTTATAATGTGCGTCTGCCTGAAACATGCTTGAATTAGTACAGACTGTTTTATAGCTTGGATAGCTTGCATGTCTCAATATCTTTTTTAACAGGAGAGTTTTACAGAAATTATCCCAAGATTACATTTTTTTTACTCACATATAACTAAGTAAATCTGTGTTGTGTTATGTAATGTAATGTAAAAGGAAATTTATAGAGCGCTTTACCTCGCGAGAGCCCAAAGTGCATATTACAGAAAAACATGATAAAATTCTAATTCTAATTCAAAGCGTGCACACACACACACACACAAACACAACACACACACACACACACACACACACACACACACACACACACACACACACACACATACACACACACACACACACACACACACACACACACACACACACACATACACACACACAACACACACACACACACACACACACACACACACACACACCCCACACCCCACCCCCGTTATCACCCTGTTTCGGTTGTCAGTGATGTTTTTGTCTGTGTAAACTTCAACAGTGGCTTTTTTTTCAGCATTGACAAGTGCAAGAATAACAACAAATACTGATGAAACCACAGCCATCCTTTGAATGAAGGTGTTTTTTGTCAGCATTTATAAGTGCTAGTCTAATGACCAATACTGATAAAACCTTCTTGTCATCGTTTGAATAAGATGTCATCAAGTGGGGACATCCATGATAAGTACTGGCAAATGGTTTTGGGACACTCGATAATATCAATCAGCAGAGTATGGTTTCCTTGTAGCTTAAAAACTTTCATCATGAAAATTTGTTCTCCTAAATCTAAACATACGCACAATGAAAACAAAACGATGTCATAAATAGTGCACACTCATTGCCAAAGAAAATTAAACCTACAAAAATATGATAATATTGATCATCAGAATGAGTTAGATCTACGGTGGAAGAACACAATTACAGTGGTTTCCCTTTTAGAATGGAATGTGTTTGTTATCAGTCTGCCCTGATCTGGTCTCACAAATTACATTGTCTTCAGAATGAAAGAATTATGTGCAACAATGAGTGAAGAATGATCAACTTTCTGTGTGAAAGGCCATTGAGCCCACAGGGAATCATAACATTTTGCTGGAAACTTGTGTGGGGTTGATGTAATTAAATTGCTGTAACACAGTGGGAGAAATTACTCCTAAGCTGAATCTGATTTCATGCTTACATTTTCATGATTGGGTCGTGTTGCATTAAGGAAATTTGCAGTGGTACTACTCCATGAAAATCTGATTTTTAGTGTGGCAATTCAGCACTGTTTTTCACTTAACTGGCCTGCATTGTACACACTACACATCAAAAGGAAACTACATTAAGACAGTAAAACCCTTTGAGTTTATTTCTGACCATTTATTTTGTATTTCCTAAAAGCACATGGTCATTTTAGAGTAATGTTTAGTCATTTAGACTTGCTGACTTGATTTGGATTGAAGTGTGCGTGGTTTTTAGTTGATATGTTCTTTAGAGGTTATATGTGGAAAGGAAAATAAATTACAAGACTTTCTTTCCCAAGCTCCTCCCCCCCACCCATTCTTACAAGGTATGTTGAAAAATCTGTTGTATTCACTGATATTTTCTGCATAATTAATGCCCCATAAATGTTAAACATTCCAGACCTGTGCAAGGGAGTGACTTTAACTATTACAATGTCCCATTATCAGGCACCATTTGGTGTACATTTCAATGAAAAATCAGGAAGGTGCACTGACAACACATTGTATTATGCATTCATGTTTTATTTCATGTTAAGAGATGTATCACATATCACAATGAATCCTTAAATGAACCCAGTTTTGTATCCATGGTAAAATTGACAGACCATTGAATGTGGTCACCAGTTCACAGTTCTCCCATAACTTGGTATCATTGACATCACAAATCATAAAGGTGGTGAATCCGAGATTATGGTATCAGCTCCTTCTTGGTTGTTGTTTGGGTTTTTTGTTTTGTTTTTGTTTTGTTTTCAGTCCAAAACCAACCTTAGAAATTGTGATGCGTAACAATTTTGCTTTATATATGATATCAAATGACATTTTATACAAACATAGCAACAGATATTAACTTGCATTTGTAAGATCAGACTGTTTAATGCAATATCTGCCAAGCAGAGGAGCAGATACAATTAATATCATACAGAGCAAAAATTAGCCAAATTATTTTTTTAAAATGCCTTTCCAAATACAGCAGTGTAAGAGTTTACCATTTGTGAGTAATCAAACAAGTGAAGCCATATGAAAGTTGCAAATTCAAAGAAAAAAGCAAGATTTTCCATAATCACTGTTACCAAATTATACTAACATATTAAGTTCACATGTATGATGATATCAAACAAAAATCTTCAGCATGTGTCAAGTAGCAAAATCCGAAGTGAAGTTGTTGAGTGAAATAGACATTGTGTATCACATCAGTGTGAGACGCTGACCAATATTGGAACAAGTCCAAGCAGAAACATGTACTAGACAGGTAAGGCAGATGTGGAAAAAGTTGACCTTTATGAGACTGCTTGACTGACAGCTGCCTTTTTTCTCCTCTGGAGGACTGAGAGTGAGCTAGACAGCCCTCCTTCCTCTAGCCCTTCTCCCTTTTTCACCCTCCCTTCCCCTTCCCCCATATCCTTGCCCTAACGAGTTAAGGAGGGATATTTCCTCTTGTGTTACTATAAAAACATAATGATCTATAATTGTACAAATCTTGTCTAAATTTAGCAGATTCCTTGTCAGCTATGAAAATGCCAATGCTCCTGAGCACAGATCAGGGGTAAACAGTCTTTTTATCTGAAACCAAGGAAAAAGCATGCTTCAGAAGTGAAAATTATGGAACATTTCTTTGTTCAGATCAGTGAAAAGTATTCATGTTCAATGAGAGGGAATGAAGCATTTCAAAATAATGAAGAGGGCAGAGGAAAAAATGACATGTTTTTATAACTGAAATGAAAGTGGGAAAACTCTGAATAAGACAAAACAATGCTTTTATATAACAAATTGCAAGTTGCTGTTTGAATTTGTTGGGATATTTTCTGGAGATGTAACCTATTATGAGCAAATTTTGTATCAAAGACAGAAAAGAAACAAGCAGCACACACACACACACACGCACACACACACACACACACACACACACACACACACACACACACACACACCCACCCCATCCCCACCTCAAGACAAAAAAAAAAAACCCTTCCTCTCCACTTTCCAGGTCCAGACTGTTATATAGCAGTCAGTTCTATGCTTCCAGTCTTTCATCAGTTTGTTTTTGAATACCCCTGAAAGAGGTTATTTGAAATAGTTTTACAATTGCTTGGATTTAGGTACATGCAGAGTTTAATTGACCTTGAGCAAACTGTACTTTTTTTCTCTGTGTCATCTTCTGTTCTCCCCTGACCCCCAATGCTTCCTTCCCCAGTGAGGTTACACACTGAGGCCACACATTCTGGTTCCCCCATACACAGCCATAGAAAATGGTGCCTCTTCTGATCCAGCATATACAGGACACCACCTACTAATCTCCCTACTGATGATAATTATTGCATAGTTGTGAGCCGGTGGGGGTGAGCGTTCCCTGTTGAGGTGCCACCGCTTCCTTTTCTCGACAGTGCCCATGAACTTGCTAACATCGATGACTTTGAGGCGAACTCACCACCTGTCTAGACGCGGAGAGAAAAAATTTATGCTTAGGTCTTGACGAGAACAGGGCATGGTATTTCTTTCTAATGCTAGGGTTACGCCAGTAAGTCACACAGTCAATTTCCAAAGCTCTTGGTGCACGTATTATTTCATATATACTCTCTGGTACTGGCAGGAAAAAGCAACTGAAGAACTGGTTAAACATGCACACAGAATGCCACTTAAAGCTGGCTGCACAAAGAAAAGTGAAAAAAGACACTTAATATTGGCTCCTTCTGAATAGTGGTAAAAATATTTACAGTAATAAAGGACGGATAATAAAGGTGAGCTTTACTATCACAGAGAGTAACAGAAAAATGAAAAAAGGTTTAACACAGACCATAGACGTGAACAAATATGATTTAAAGAAATCAGTTTGAAATATGAGTAATCATAAGCATGCACACAGGTGCTTTGGATTGCTAAACACCACAGTTTACAGCTAACAGTCATCATATCATGTTGTCTCATCTCTTATGACAGCTGAATTCTGACTTGGGAATTGTGTTGATGGTTCTTTAAAAGAAGTGATTCGATCTGGATACAGTTGTCAAGCAATGAACATGTGTGTCAGACTTTATATCGACACAAGACAAGAATACACACCATCTGCATCTGCTATCAGCTTGCACCTGCCATGCTAAGTTGCATTTGAAAAAGTAACAGTGGAAACCTTTTCAAAAAATGATCCAAGTTTCAAAATTGGATCCCTTGCAGTAATCGTTTGTCGTCTGCATGCACACTGACAGGAGGTTTTCTAGCCATGTGTCATGGGTTTTAATTCGTGTTCTGTTGTCTTGCCTTACATTCCCTAGACTAGAGCAACAGTGGCTGAAGTGTAGATCATTTAGTAACTGATGTTGAATATTAATGCATGCAGCCTTTTGTGTAAATTCATTCAACAGTCTTTGCTGTCATCGACCAGTGGAGAACACCAAGTCATGCATTCCACTTTGATTGATTATCCAGTCAGCATCTGTTGCACATTCCGAGAAACTTTCTCAGTTACTGTCAATATTTAAAAGCAAATGTGTGCTAGGAAGGATAAAGGCTGAATAATGTACTTTGTATACATCAACTAGAGATTTTGTCAAGACTGAATGTATGGTGACTTCATTCATATGGGTGCCAGGGTGTCTCAGTACAGCTGTCACCTGTGTTCTGGAAATCCTGTGCTGGTCATTTCCTCTTTCCTGTCTTCTCTTAGACTCAGCCTTGCTTTTTATTTTTCAACATATTTTTGTTCGTTCTAATGAAATCTTTACTATTGTCTGTTACTGTATTTGTTTTGTTTTGTTGCTGTTCTCTGGTCTTTGTTCTGGAAAATCTTTACACTTTTTTTCTGACAAGTTGCTACTTGCATTGTGTGTGTGTGTGTGTGGTGTGTGTGTGTGTGTTTTGTGTGTGTGTGTGTATGCGTGTGTGTGTGTGTGTGTGTGTGTGTGTGTGTGTGTGTGTGTGGAGTTTAGATTGTGAGACTATACATACTTTCCATAGTTGATTTAATGTCTGTTCTACCTTGTTCATTTGCTAATATTGCTTTTTTGTAAACAAAGATTTCCTTGTCTTTTTCTTTTCTTTCCCCCCCCCCCCCCCCCCCCCCCCCCCCCCCCTTTTTTTTTTCTTCTTTTTTTAAAAAACCAGTTTGTGTAATACATCTGTGACAATTTAGCGAGAATGTCTGGCACTGTAAACATACCCATCCTTCTTAAAGGACATCAGTACTTAAGGTTTCATTTGTAAACTGAATGTATATTTTGTTAATAGTTGGGTGCTTTGTTGGTCCCCCCCCCCCCCCCCCCATGTATATTTTGTTAATAGTTGGGTGCTTTGTTGGTCTCCCCCCCCCCCCCCCCCCCCCCCCCCCCCGAACTACCCCCCCCATACATCTACACTATAGAGTGACAGCCCTGAAAAACCCTTTGGTTGGCTGAACTATATTATGAAAGAACTGCATTTGAGAAGTGCAGATTCAAAATTGACCATAAGAATTTATTTAATCGTGGTGCAGTATCATGGCAGAAAAGTTAAACGGATATGATATCACTTGACTCTCAGAGTTTTACGACTTTGAATTGAGTTAATAATATCACAGAAAAAAATAAAATGTTGAAAACTTTTTATAGAATGAACTGCAATCAAACAACATGTTGTGGCCAAAACTGAGAAGAGTCTGTATGACACAAATAGAAAGGAAGTTTGTGTGTGCCTACATTAGGAGAATGTGGCAACTCACTTTTTCTTGAGGTATGAAGTTTCTTGAATTTAATTCGGCAGATCTTCCAGTGGTACAATACATCCTAGGGCAGAAGGCGGGGTCAGAAGGAGACTGATGGTCAGTTGGGAAATGACTGACACTGACACATGCTGATGCAAAACTTGGTTAACTCTCAACAGGTTTTGAGATTTTTAGCATGATGGATGTTCTTTTTTTGTAACATTCTGGACATTATTTCTAAAATGATAATATTGTGATGAATGTGTCTATTTCTGTTTTTTTAGGTGATATATTGCTTCAGATAACAAAAATGTTTTTTAAATGCTATAATTTCGGGAAGAAAACCGTCGATCACCGGTGATCGAAATTCAAGGGAAAGAACTGAAGAGAGTTAAAAGTATTACATCAATAAATAACAAACAAGTAGGGTAACTCTTGCTCCCACAAGAAAACAAATATATGCCCATAACTCCAAAGGAATGCTGCTTACGACACAGAATCGCCGAGCAGATGTGACAACACAGAGCACACAGAACAAACAAGGAAACAGGGCTTTCCTTGTTTGTTCTGTGCGCTCTGTGTTGTCAGATCTGTTAGGTGATTCGTTGTCGTAAGCAGCAACACAGAGCACACAGAACAAACAAGGAAACCTCCATTTGTTTGTTCTGTGTGCTCTGTGTTGTCATATGTGCTAGGCGATTGGGTGTCGTAAAGCAGCATTCTTTTAGAGTTACGGGCGCATATTTGTTTTCTTGTGGGAGCAAGAGTCACCCTACTTGTTTGTTGTTTATTGTTTACTGTTCCCAGCCTCATTCCATATTTACTTTCATATTTCGGCAAGTTTGAGGATGTATAACTTATACATAAAGAAGATTCTTTTGTTAGGAGTATTATGACGCATTTAGGGATGTGTAACTGATATCTCAAGAAAGTCTTTTGCTCTTTATCCTTTTGTCTGTTATAGCTTATTTGTATTTTTTGCAACATTTCTGTTTGACGTTCTTACTTTCTCTCTTACCTGCAATGTTTTATGTTTTGTTTTGGTATATTGGATACTCCATTCAGTCCTCAAAAAAAAAGTCATGCACAGGAGTTTCAAAGTTTTAAAATATGGTTACTTCTGTCAGTAATTACATTATCTCTTGAACCAATAGCAGACTCTTGTGCCATACACAAGCCTCGCTTTCAGTGCCACTGTGATTCAGCAAACTCCCAGTCACTTGAAACTACCCTTTCTCACAGACATTACTTGTGTATTAGTGCAGCATTCACTTCAGACATGAAAAAAAGTGCCTGTCAACTTTCTTTGAACGTTTGCATTGTCAGATGCATGGGTATTGAAATCTGCACGTCATTATTCCACTTTAGGGGGGGGGGGGGGGGGGGGGGGGAGAAAAAAAAAACAGAAAAGAAAGAAAAAGCCTTTCACTCCCAAACAAAGATACAGCTATGGTTTAGAGGTATTTACTATTAGGAAAAGACATCAGACCAGGAATACAGGAGAGTTGGGAGTCACTTTAACCTAATGATGCACACTATATTTGACATTTACACCAGAGAATGGAAAAAGAAAACAGCTTGAAGAATCTGAGGTTTGGTTTCTTGCCTGCATTCAAAACGAAAAAAGATTTCAGACAGGTATGGGAAAACCTCCACAGCATGGATTTGCCTCCTTGTGTTGTGCTGATTCTTCACTTGGACAGTTCTTGGGCTCATCAGGAGTCCAGCCTCTGAAAGACCCAAAAACAGTACTTGCTGAAAACTATGATTACAAGTGGAGTGTCTGCTATAACAGAATGATTGTATGTCTATACAAGAAGTATTAACAAGTAGTACTGTAAACAAATAACAACTCCAGGATATCTGATGACCTCAAGAAATTGGTCTGCAGCTAGGTATTCAGTCTTATACAGAATGTTCTGTACTGCACTGTTTGGCCTGTTGGTAATGTGCATGCCTGGTAGTGATTATTTACAGCAGCCATGAATGTGATTGTTTTTAAACTGGTGTACAGTTGTCTTCATTTTTATAATTATTAAGAAGAAATCTTTGACCTAGCGTTTCTTCACAGTAGGTATGTGCACTCTTGAGCACCAATGCTTGCATATGCGTGTGTGTATGCGCGTGCACACACACACACACACACACACACACACACACACACACACACACACACACACACACACACACACATATTCTGTATGCCTCTCATACAAACACACACACAGTGACACACACACACACAGTGACACACACCACACACACACACACACACACACACACACACACACACACACACACACACACACACACAAATGCACACACACACAAATGCACACGCAGAATACAGCTTTTTTTTTTTCAAACAGCTACTTAAAGCACCAGATATATAACAGATTTTTTGTGACTCAAAGCTGTTGTTGAGTTGGAGTGTTGATTTTTGTTTGTCCGTTGCCAAGGCAGTTCCAGCAGAAAGCAGCTTGGTAATGGTAGATCAAGCCTTTGGTGATCATGACAAGTGGAGTGATCCATCGTGCATGTCATTCCTGAGGATCCAGTGCTGCTGATTGTGCATTGTGACTGTTGACATCCATTCTGGAATGTAAGAGAAGGCATCAGACACAAGTATTGATCCGGCTCTGTGTGCGTGTGTGGCTGTCAGCTGGGATTCCCAGTGTTCGAGGCACGCATGCTCGGCCTCGATTCTACCCAACCTGTTCGGTGCATAACATTATGGGATGTTGCTCGCTTGTGGCATTATTAATGTCTGTGCACTAATGGAGCCTGTCAAAGGAGAACTAACATAATGACACTGTTGAATGCCCAGCCTGGGCTGCCCGTGTTCACAGAGCGTGGAGTTGGTGTGGTGTGGAGGCGATGGGGAGCCCGGCAGAGCGCTGGTGACTTGATGAGCTGGGTCACTGTGAGGGCATTGACAACCAGTGGGACAGTGTAGGGGACAAACTGGAGTGGAGGTGACATCAGCGGGCTGTAGTGTTGAGTTCAAAACTGACACAGGTGATAGGGAAGAGGCTGCCAGAGGCCCTTCACTCTGGCAGTCCGGATGTACCAGGGGTTGAGAGATCGGGGCTTGGCACTCCACTGTAGGACTGGGTCTTGCTGAGTGGTATGTTTGTTGTGGTGTGTGGACACTCCGGGGTGCATAACACATGATATGGAGCAAGACAGGATGGGGCGTCTGAGGAAGATAACTGATATTGAATCAGTGGTGGTGAATATATTTTTGTTCCCTTGCCTTTCTTACCTCATTGCATTGGCATCAAACTTGTCTTCTTTCCTATGCCATGAATCATTTGAATATGAGATCTGGGTGATATCAGTAAACATTTCAGTGAAAAGACAGCTTATATTCAAGTTTCCTTAATTTTGGCAGTCACTAGTATCGGTGTTTATGAATTGAGTTATATCTTTATTTTCATTGAAGTGTGTGTTCCTGTGTGCACATTGTGTAGGTGAGTTAGTTCCAAAAATACATGGACAGTTTATACTTGACTACAATGTCATCATAAGAATGCACAAAAATGATTAATAATGTATTTGAGTCCCATTTCTTTGTGATGCACTTTTGATAAGTCTTAGGGGTGAAAAAAAGAAGGTTTTACAGATTGGCATGCAAATTTGTGGGAAAATCTGTAGAAAATTGAAGGTTTTTTCTTTTCTTAAACACTGAAGTGAATTTTGTCATTCGTTTTTTTTTTGCAGATATATGAAGGCTATTGGAAAGTATCCTAGTATTGTAATAGTAGTGTGTGTGTGTGTGTGTGTGTGTGTGTGTGTGTGTGTGTGTGTGTGTGTGTTGTTAAAGGTAGATTCAAAGTGATGTCAGTGTTTGTGTAGGAAGGAGGGGATTGGAGTGATGAGGTGTTGGAGGGGTTTGGTTGTGTGTGTGTAGTGGGTGTGTTTGTGTGTGTGTACGTGTACATGTGCATGCCCGAATGAATGCTTATGTGCGTGTATGTGTGAAGAACAAGCATTTCAATGATATTTTGTTCGTGTGCTGTATTTCATCCAGAGATTTTGGCTATACTGCTTTTTTCAAGAGCTGCAGCAGTTGTGAAAGCACCCACAGAGAAACATTTGTTCACATGCGACGCATCATACTCCATATCCCTTTCCCCCATCTGAGACCCTCTCTCCCTTTTTAACACTATCCCCTACCAGTGCTTTCCAAAGAAAATGCAAAGGCACATGCGCGCATACATATAATATGCGTGCATGTATGCACACATGTTCATTCATATACGCGCACACACATATTCTCCCTCTCTCATAGAGGCAATTGTGCATGTGCATGCAAACATGTGCACGCACATGCGTGCTCGCGCACGCACACACACACTCACACACACACACACACACACACACACACACACACACACACACACACACACACACACACATTTTTCTAGAGATGGAGTGGTGGGGAGCAGGCAGGGAGGGACAGAGAAGTTGATAGTGACACACTTTATTGGCATTAGGTTATTGCAGCACTAGTGCCAGTGGGGTGAGTGCAACTATAACAGCAATGAATAAGAATACAACAGCATTAAATGTCAAAAGCAGGGAAGAGCTCAGAGAGACAATGGGAAGAGCAAAGGGAAGTACAGACTGAAGAGGGAGACAGCTTTTCTCCAACCATAACAGCCTTGTTTTTTTTGGTGCGATAAGGAGAATGGTTGAGTATAAGCCAGTGCGTATGTGTGCACGCATTTTAACAAACATGAGGGTGTTCGTGCATGTGTGTGTGTGTGGTGAAGGGTTTGAAATCCAAGCGTGGATATGAGAGAGAGAGAGAGATTTGGGGGGAGTTGAGGGGATTGGTAGGGAAGTTGGTCATGTGCACATCATCATTATCATAATGTGCATTTATCTGTGCTTAATCTAAACAAAGCCCTAATGCATACAAATACCATAAGAAAGAGACCCCCCACCCACCTTCCACACTCCATGCACACAAACACATCAGCACTTGAGCACATCACGCATGCACACACACGCACGCACGCACACACCCACCCACACACACACACACACACACACACACACACACACACACACACACACACACACACACACACCACACAAAGAACTTTTACACATGCTATTTCCTCCTCACATCCCACTCACATACACACAGGGACAACACATGCTCACATGCGCATGCAGAAAACAAGCATGCACAGTAACATAATAAAAGTGAAGAAAGTGTCAACAGATGGTCCAGGAGAAGATGTGGACGGGTTGTTCATTTAGGAATAAATGAGTTTACAGTTCACTTTTAGAAGACTGCTAAGAAGTTGAATGTCTTGGAGAATTGGGGAGATTGTACCAGACAGATGTACCTTGAAAAGAGAAAAAGCGCTTGTCAAGATTTTTGTTGTGATAGAATACTGATAAGTCGTGTGTCAGTGGAAGAATGCAATTGTCATGAGGGAGTGTAAAGTTAGAGAAGATGTGATAGATGAGGACCCCAAAAAGCCACGGAATTTAAGCACATGAAAGTAGATTTTAAGTTCTTGCAGGCATAAAGCGGTTTCGTCATCAAGGAGTGAAGCAAGCGTTCAGCGATATGGGGATGACACACTGGGCTGGTACACCCATCTTGTTTTTTTCATGTTCTCACAAGTAATTTGTTTCTAATCTCTCACAGTCCTGCTCTAGCCAGTATGTTTATCAAGGTCAAGAGCAAATGGTCTTCTAATACTAGTAATAGGAAGTCTTTAGCGCTCAGTGAAGAAACCAGTCAGAGTCTGAAAGGATCACCAGCTAATGGGCCAAGACAATTCATCACACTTGAAGGAAGCTAAATGGTGGTTTGTGATTGCTGACATACATTCAAATAAAGTGTTGTCATTTTTGCAGAAAATGACAGGTTCTTTTTGAAGACCATTAAGACTTTAAAATGAAGGCCTTTGAAGCGAGATAATAGTTATAATAATCATGTGCACCACACTTCTGCCCCACGTTTTATAATGTAAACGTTCTTTGTCACTACCTTGCCCATAAGGTGATACATTTGAACTGACGTAACTGAAGTGTTTTCGTTGTATGTTCCAGGGTTCTGCTGACTCCAACTATAGCCAGCCATCATCAGATATATCTCTGGATGAAGAGCGTGAAGCGCTTCGTCGGGAAACAGAGCGACAGGCTCTACAGCAGCTAGAAAAAGCAAAGGTACTTATTTATTGATAACACTTTTGTAACAGAGCTTCAAACCCACTCCATGTCTGCTGGGACCGTTGTGCACAACAGTTGTGTACATGGCTAATGTGTATGAGTGTGTTTGTGGTCTTGTTCTGGTAAAAAGAATGTAAGGGTCAGCCCCTGCATTTACTCAGCTTTGACTTGGGGAAATAATTTTTGTGCATTGATGCATAAGGATTTTTCGAAAGGGGACGCCACAGCAGTGCTAGCAGAGTGTAATGTATTGTATTGGGTAGAAGTGTCGATTGAAACAACAGTTTGTAAGGGTTTCTCTGGAGCTTTGAAGATGATGTTGGGCTCTACCATCAGCCACATTGCTGCAAAGCATCATCAGCTGTAGGCAGCTTATAAAAGACAACCTAGGAAACACTTTTCATGAGCTGCAGGACACCTTAGGCATCTCATAGGGAAGGGTTGCTCACACCTCCCAGTTAGGGGGCGTTGCACCTGTTGGGCCCCAACAGTTTCTCTGTTGAGCAGAAAAGGGCAAAAGTAGGATGATGCGCACATATGCTTCACTGGTGGTAGACATAAGAGCAACCCAACAAAAAAAAGCAACAGTCTACTGTTTGGCTGCTTTACTGTTTCCAAATCAGATTTCTCAGTTGACCACAGGGGCCAGTTTAACATCAGATGGCTTAGTGATGGGAAAGCCCTCAAGACTAGTGCAGCTTCACTTTGAGTGCCTACTTGTCTTAAAAAATGCAAATGCACCAGCAGTCCTTTAAAGAACTGAAATCAGCTTATGCAAGGAGCTTGCAAAGAAGAAATTTGTTGTGTGTGTGAGAAACACAGGTTTTCTTCTTTGTTGTAGGGGACTAACTACCAACAGGCTGAAGATCCTAATGCACTTCAGTGTCTTGGGGCTTCCTTGTGAGGATGGGGGGAGATGAAAAGTCTGATCAGCTATTCGGCCCTTTGGCTGTTGTGCCACTACAGTTGGAGCAGCCAGCAGGCATAAACCAGTAGAAAGCATGCCATTGATGCCATCCTGGATCAGAGCCATTCCGAGTACGGTGCAGTGATGATTGCAGCAGGCAGGCTGTTCCGCTCTGTGACTGTACAGGGGAAAAAGCTCTTCTGTGCATAGGTTGTCTCGGATACATCTGGGGTGCAACTGGCGAGTGCCATGGGATTAGACAGCAGTCCCGGGGGGCAGAAGATGGGGGGCGGGGGTGGTGTTGCTCTGTATCTGGTGATGAGGACATGGTGGTTCTTAAAGAGGGTTGAGAGGTGAGTTTTCTTTCTTCATTTCTTCCACGATATCCAGGCCAGTGTGGAGCATGTCATCCACTATGGAGGTCTGCCTGTATCAGACATCAGGTCTGCCTGTATCAGACATCAGCCTGGCTGGGCTGCCAGCTGTTTTTTGTGCTTTTTTTTTGACAGATAGATGATGTGTGTGGGGTTGGCACACAGGGATGACATAATCCCAAACATGGTGTACAAGTGCCTTGTAAGCTGCCTGTCATCAAGTTAGATGTTGCAGTGTTTGAAGACAAAATTTTGCTGGTGACATTGTTGCATAGATATGTGGGTTCGTTGTGAGAGTGACACCAAACTACTTCCAAAGTTAGGTTTTCGCTAGGAGTCTTTGGCCATAAAGGTGGTAGCTGAACACCAGCGTTTTACAACAGCAAGCGATAAGGACTATTGAATACTTCTGGATGTGGAATGCTCATAATTATGTGCTTTCTATGGAGATAAAGACGCAGTCTGTTTCGACTTGTTCATGTTCACACAGGATAGCTGGGTTCAGGTGCAAAAAAAAAAAAAGAAAAAATTGATTGCTAATGGGGAAGAAATGTAGAGAAATGACTGAATCAGTATTTAGATAGTCCATAGACTCTAGCCATGAAGATATTACTGCATCTCATTTTTCAACGTTTTAGTTTTATCTTCAGCCGCGCCACTCTTCCACCATTCTTTCTTTCCCTGACCTGTGATCAAGACTTGTCGGGTAAGCCACCCCTCATAAGTCTGGCTGTGTATGGTGTTGGAAAACTGCTTCCATCAGCTGGTGAGTGGTGTTCTCACAGGTTGGTGAGTGATGTTCTCACCAGTGGTGTATGGCCCCACTCCTCTCTTGTGTTGAGTCTCAACTCAGGTGGTGTGTTGTTAATTTTGACAGCTTCAGTGATTTGTCTTCCCAAAGCAGTTTCTTGGTAACTTGTTATCACCATGCTGTACTGGGGGGGTGGTTCACTGTTGCTGTGTGTCTGTGCTGTGTGTCACCACAACACTGAGTCATGGTCTCTCTTTGCCAGGGCTGTCATGTGTTGTTGGCCTCGATAGTGTCCAGTGCGTGCTGTCTCTCCAACATACACGCAACTGCACTCACTACATCTGATCTCATATGTCACACCTTCTCTTCTGCAATTCCCCCTTCCTCCTCCACACACCATGCAATTCTCTTCTGTGCTGCATCTAGGTCGTTTGTATGGATCTGATTTTTGTAAGATGCTCTTGACCGTCTTCCCTGATCTTTCCACAACTTTTATCTTCAGGTTTGTATTCTTTATTACATCCTGGTATCTTTTCCTCAGCTGAGAGTGTGGGGTTGATGGTACAAAAATCACTGTCTTGTTCCATCCTTTCTTGTACCAGTCTTCTTTCTTTGTTCTTCTCTTCTTCTTTCTGTCTGTTCTGTGCCAGTGTTTGGGTCTGTACAGTGGCTGTTCTCCATTCCTATCTTTCTCTTTTATGGAGTTGTACGCATTCAGTGCCGATCTCCACACCTCTTCCCTGAACCTTTCATCATAGTGGGAGAACTGTAGTCTTTTCATTGAATGCGTACACGCATGGAATTATAGCAACAGAATGTTGTTGTTGTTTTGGTGGTGGTGGTAGTGGGTGGGTGGGTGTGGATGTGTTTTAAGTGAAAGTAAACTAAAAAAAAAGAATTTTTGCAGAAGTTTGTTGTCTTTGCATTGTGTTGTTTATTTCTGAGAAATTTGCCTGATTTTTTTGGTGGGGCAAAAGGTTACACAGTAACACTTGTTCCTTTCTTTCAACATTTTTCAACAAATGGCAAGTGACATGAGACTAAAATTTTTGTATAGTATTGGAGATGGTATTTTAATTATAAAGTTTCAGAAAGATTGATGTGACAACTCAATTAAGATTTTTTTTTAATGATTTTTAAATAATATCTGTGAGAGAATATGTGTTAACCATTTTCATGGTTTTAGGGGGAATGAGGGCATGAATTTGAGGACTGACAGTTGATACAACATGCTGTCTGTGTATATACTATTTTGATTGAAATGTCTGAATGATTGGAAAATCTGGAGGAAGCAATTTACCAAAAGGATGAAACCAAATATTTTTAATTCCTGTGTACTTCACTTTTGCTTGTGGAGGTTTCACTTTGAAACCCATAGCCGTTTGCACTATTTTTGTTGTTTGTCAACAGTGGAAGTGAAGTGTATTTCACTTTTCAGTCATCAGTTTGAGCATAGTAACATCTAAAACTGAAGTAAGGTAACGCACACACAATGATTGGTATTCAACCATATTTTCATTATTTGATGCAGTGAAATGTCTTCAGTATGATGGACTTGAAGGTCTTGCACACTGCCACTGCAGTTTGAAACTAGTGTAAGGCACCTGTACAGTCTGAACAGCTTTCCGAGCAGTCAGTACCTGATGTTAAAGTACTTGAAATGTCCACAGTCTTGTTGAATGGACAATCATTTATCATTGTTCTTAACGTTTGTACTCTGCATGAGCTGAAAAGTACACTTGTACAATTTTAGAGGCAGGCTGAAGTGCTTTGCTGATTGGGCCACCTTTTCACCAAACTGCATTTTAACCCTCGGAGCTTCTCAATACTGCGACATGGGAATGAAATGTAGGGTTGTCCTTGACAGGTGGAATCAACTGGATCAGTGTGCTGGTGTGGTATTGTGGATTGGCAGTGTAGGAATGAACAGTATTAAATGATAATTGTTTGTAGGAGGTACATATATATGTACAGACAAAATTCGTGAAATATGAACCAATCCCCCAAATGTTGTCCGGTGGGGGCAAAATTATATTCAGCATATTCAGAAATGTGTTTACGAAAGTTTGCAAATTCCAATTAAAAAGGGTTTCGATTCCCCCATGCCCCTTCCACCCTCCCCAACATCCCTAAAAAGACAGCATATGTCATAAAAATCCTGATGAAATTAAGTGTGGAAAAGGTTTGAATAAAGTGATATGTTATGACTATATACAAATTCAATTATCAAGTACTTTAACTGAGCAGATCTATAAAGTGCGTGGAAAGATTACTGATATGACACTGGTAACAAGATAGAATTTTTTTTAATCCTTGATACTAACACTTATTTAATCATAATCTGAAAAAGAACTGGTGCGTTGAAACAACAATCATAATGCCCATTTATATTTTCAGAGGAGAAGTGTTTTGGAAATGGTGCAGAATTAGATTCTGTGGTGATGTTTGTGTCGACAGTCAAAACCGGTGGCATTTGCTGTGCGAACCAATGTTTCTTATGATGGATCTGCGGATGATGACTCCCCTGTCCATGGATATGCAGTGTCCTTCGGGGTCAGGGACTATCTGCACATTAAGGAGGTCAGTCGCTGATACAAAGTACTTTTTTTTTTTTTTTCGTTTTTAGGAGTAAGGGGACCATCCCCCCTCACCACTTTCTCACTATGTCTGTCTGTCTGTCTCCCCTCCCCCCCCCCCTCTCTCTCTCTCTCTCTCTCTCTCTCTTCTCTAGTACAATCTGGTGGTTTTTAACAAGGATTTAAGGGAAGTCTCTCTCCCACCTCCCTGTCTGTCTGTCTGTCTCTCTCTTTGTGTGTGTGTGTCTCTCTCTCTCTTGTCTCTCTCTTTTTCTCTGTCTGCCTCTGTCAGTCAGTGTGTCCCTTTCTCTCTGTCTTTTGATCTCTCTCTCTCTCTCTCTCTCTCTCTCTCTCTCTCTCTCTCTCTCTCTCTCTCTCTCTCTCTCTTTAAGTGTTTCATCAGACTGATAATGCACCATCAGTATTGCATAACACATGCTGTCTCAGCTACAGCATATGATTATGAGTTCAGAATCTGTAATATACAGATAAAATCTACAGATAAAAATGTCTGTATCATGTTTCATGTATACTTAAAAGTCATTTCAAACAACGGCAACATACTGCATTTCAATGACGCTTATGTGTGATCTTTCTGTATGGAGATACATTGACCGGTAGACAGATAAACAGAGTTCGTACGGAGCTGTTAAAGTCTGGAAAAGTTTTGAAAGTTTGAAAACATTTTTCCATGGCTGAAAGCATGAAAAAAAAGGTGTCAGGAGGACTTGAAAAGTGTGGAATTTTGCAAAGTGACCAAGGCCATTGTCGAAAAATGAGGCAGTGAGAGAAAAAAAGTTTAAAGGGAAAAAAGCTGATGGTGACACCACTTTGCATGTATCGATCATAGAATTCCTTCAGCAGACATTACGCATACCGTTTGGGTGGC
>CM031595.1:163230568-163363068 GCA_018398815.1 Conus ventricosus
TATGTACTTTTGTGTATCAGTATGTTGCGGACCGTTTGTTATGGTCTCTTTATGCTGTGGTGACTGCGCATGTCCATGCTGACTCACCACATCCCCCGGGGGTTACGACCTTGTCGTGGTCGGAGGGTTTGCGTGTCCAGTGATCCTTAGGCTCTGCTGGCGGGGCATCAATACTTGGAGATAGGCTGTTTTTTCATACTGCTTCTAGGCCTGAGAGGTGCAGATGCTGTTTGGCCTAAGCGTAACGTGGTAAGGAGTTGATGCCCCTGGTAGGGCTTCCCATGTCAGATAGGCTAAGGGTGAGGATCCTGACTAAGAGTAACCCGCCTTTCTCCTTTTCTTGTTTTCTGCCTCCCTTATTTGGCCCTTTTCTATCTTCGTCTCCCCTTCAAGTCTTCTTTTCCACACTCCTTTTCTCTCTGTGGTCTCCTTAAGATCCGCCGCGTTTGCCGTGCGGTGCGACCTGTGTCGGAGGGGAATGAGATCCTGGTGATTGAGAGGGCCAGCGCTCTCAACACATTACTTGGCTCGGACCTCTCCTAGCCAGGAGTTACACTTTGGCCCGGGTGTACTAATCGGCTCCCCTTCTTGGGGTTGGGTCAAGACGGGCAGTTCCCCAGCTGGCCAAGTAAACCCCTGCAGTGCTCAGCTCTCTGTTCCCGGGAGTTGAGCATGATCAGGGGGGATAGGGTTGGTTGCTTCTGCTTGTCGTATGTCTCTCCCGAAGCCTGGAAGGGGTCAAGACATTGGTTCTTGGCCCTGGCCCCTTAGTTGGACTCCAAGGTGGGTGGGTAAGGGAGAGATGAATCACAATAACCTAAATATGACTTCATTAAAAAACTACCCCCCCAAAAGGAAGAGGAAAGGCAGTATCCCCTATTTCAGGGGAATTTGAAACAGACAGTGATTCTGACAGTGAGGTAAGACAGAAGACAGGTTTTTGGGCTTCCTGGCTCGTGGTGGAAGGGACAGAGCAGGAAAGACCTCTTTCAGCTCTGAGCCCTTTTGCTGTACAAAAGGGCTTTCATGGTATAGCAGGTGAACCTAGGTCCATAAAAACGATTGAGGAATGGTTCGTTTCTTCTTCAATGTCGATCACAGAAGCAATCCGAACAGCTGCAGAAGCAAAAAAGCTTGTGGATAGGGAGATCAGGGGTGACTCCCCATAAGCAATTAAATTCATCCAAAGGTGTGATTCGATGCAGAGATCTGGCGGGTGTTTCAGAGGCGGAAATAAAAACGGAGCTGGCGTCCCAGGGGTGTGACGGAGGTGCGCAGGGTGACGATAAAGAAGGGTTCAGAGAGAGTGGCCACCAACACCCTCTTTCTGACCTTCTGCAACCCTGTGCTGCCTCCGGTCATCAAGGTTGGTTACCTAAATGTTCATGTTCAGCTATATGTGCCGTCCCCATTGAGGTGCTTCAGGTGCCAGAAGTTTGGCCATGTCAGGGACCGCTGTTCAGGGCAAGAGGTATGCGGTGTTTGCTGCAAGGCAACCCATGATGGGCCGTGCAAAGATCCGGCACATTGTGCCAACTGCGGTGGCGACCATCCCTCCTCTTCAAGAAACTGTCCTCTTTGGATTCAGGAATCCGCAATTCAAAGACTAAAGACTGAAAAGAAAATTTCCTTTTTTGAAGCCCGCAAGCAGGTTGTGGGCAGTCAGACGCCGACAGCCTCTTCCTATGCTTCGGCTGTACGGAAAGTTCCCACAGTTTCCACTCGATCAGTCTGCTGTCAGACTGATGACTTTACGTTCTCGAAGACACTGCAAGTCCGAACTGTCAACTCTGGTGGAAGCGGTCCACCACCTCTCAACCCAAAATGATTGCCCCTGGTGGAGGCAAAAAATCCGCCACCCCTCAGACTGCCCAGCAGTCTACAACATCTGCTGCTGGGCAGATTAAAAAACCAGCAGTTCCCCCTCGAACTACTCTGTCCAGTGCCCGTGCGGGCAAGGAGTTCCACCCAGTGTGGAGATGGTGGAGATAAGGAAAAACCCTCCACCATCTCCCAAATCCAGACCTCCACCTTCTCCAAACTCCAGGCCTTTGTCACCTGCGGCAAGTCTGCCAGCAGGTCCAAAGACCAACACAGTCCAGTGAAACTACAAAATAAATTCACTCCATTGGCGGCAGATGTCGATGAGGAGATGACCTGATCTCTCTCTTTTCGCCCTCGCACCATGGATAGTATAATATTACATTGGAATATCCGTGGATTAAATTCCAACTTTGAGGAGCTGCAGCTTCTGTGTCAGTCTATAAAACCCTCCGTCGTGGCTCTTCAGGAAACTCAAATTCAAAGCCAGAAGACCTTTACTCTTTCTGGCTTTAATATTCTTTCAATACCTGCACAACCATCCATGTTGGGACTGTCGGGCGGTGTTGCCCTTCTCCTACACAAAACTTTGCTGTATAGTCCTGTCGCTCTGTCTACCTCGCTTCAGGCTGTAGCTGCGAGAGTCACTCTCCACAAGACTGTGACCATCTGTTCTCTTTATCTACCTCCTTCTGTCCCGGTTTGTCGTCAGGACCTTGTCAGTCTGATAGGAGAACTTCCTCGACCTTTTTTGCTGTTGGGTGACTTTAACGGTCACAATCCTCTTTGGGGTAGTGCCGGTACGTCACCCAGAGGTCTGCTGATTGAGGATGTCCTTTCAAACTTGGATTTGTGTTGTCTGAACGACGGATCTGCAACTTACCTCCACTCTTCCACAGGTTCACTTTCGTGTTTAGATTTGTCGGTTTGTGACCCCTCCGCTGGTCCTGGACTATGAGTGGTCTGTCCATGACGATCTGCACGGAAGTGACCATTTCCCTGTCCTTCTACAACCTGTATAACTGACCACGTCTCTGTCTCTCAACATCTCAATTATAAAAAAGCAAACTGGATCTATTTGCAGCCACTATTTCAAAAGAATTCCAGGACACTGATTTTTTTCAGAGTCCAGACCCAGCAGAATCTCTGACTAACACTATGATCAAATG
The DNA here is from genome assembly GCA_018398815.1 of Conus ventricosus. NCBI lineage: Eukaryota > Metazoa > Mollusca > Gastropoda > Neogastropoda > Conidae > Conus > Conus ventricosus. Next base: position 163,233,559 of record CM031595.1, read on the forward strand.
TGCTAAAGCCTGTATTCCAGTGTCTTCCGATAAACTTCAAATGCCCAAAACACCCTGGTTCGATTCAGAATGCCAACAATTTCCAAAGTTAGAAAACGGGCTCAGCGTCAGTATACCAACGACCTTCGGGTCCCAACGCTCGAGCCCATCAGAAACTCCGTGCTAAATCAAGACACACTTTTAAAATCAGTAAACGTCGGTCCTGGAGAAAGCTTCTGCTCCAGGCTGACATCAAAAACTTCTAAGAAAAAAGTGTGGAACATCATTAAGAAAATCAAAGGGAAGACACCTGTCCCACTGTGAACCATCTCAAGTTTTCGGATTCTTTAATAACAGAAAAGAAAGCAGTTGCTAATCTGCTTGCTTCAACCATTGAAAAGAATTCCTCCTCTTCTAATAAATCAGTCACTTTTGTCAAACACAAAGCCCTAAAAGAAAAATCTCCCTGCAACTTTTCATCCGACAACATGGAAGACTACAATCTTCCTTTTACATTAAACGAGCTGAAATCTGCCTTACTCTCTTGCAGCGATTCTCTCCAGGTATAGATGACATACATTATCAACTATTGAAACATCTTCCGCAAGAAGGTCTGAACATCCTGTTACAGGTATACAACCACGTGTGGACTACAGGTTGCTTTCCACCCTCTTGGCGGACAGCCCTCATTATTCCCATCCCCAAACCTGGAAAAGATCTTTCTAATCCATCTAACTACCGTCCCATAGCTTTGACCAGCTGTGTCTGTAAATTGATGGAAAAAATGGTCAATGCTAGGCTCATGTGGAAACTCGAAACCGATGGCCTTTTGGCGAAAGAACAGTGTGGTTTCCGCAAACATCGTAGTACAGTTGACCATTTGATTCGTCTGGAATCTACACTTAGAAACGTTTTTTTTAAACAGACAGCATGCAGTGGCAATTTCTTTGACTTGGAGAAGGCCTACGATACCACCTGGAAGTCGGGGATACTTCATGATCTCCACGATCTAGGTTTTCGAGGTCATCTTCGCGTTTTATTCAAAATTTTTTGGCAGAACGACAGTTTCAGGTCCGGGTTTGGCACCACTCTCTCTGATGTCCACGAGCAGGAGTTGGTGTTTCCACAGGGGAGCATACTATCTCCTGCCCTCTTTAGTATTAAGATCAACAACATTGTGAAATCAGTTCAGCAGGGTTCAGACTGCTCATTGTTTGTGGATGATTTTGCTGTCTACGCAACTGGAAGCCTGTACCCGAGTGTCCAGCGCAGGCTCCAGCTTTGCGTAGATAAAATCCATCGGTGGGCGGATGAAAACGGTTTCACCTTTTCTGCTACAAAAACCCAGTGTATTCACTTCCATAATTTCCGTCAGTTTTTTTCCAGATCCGGAACTTCAAGTAGGGAAATCTCCCATTCCAGCTGTTAAAGAGGCCAAATTTCTGGGAGTCATTTTTGACCAAAAACTTAACTTTCTCAGCCATATTAAAAACCTCAAAACGCTTGCCAAAAGGCACTGAATATTCTGCGGGTCGTAGCACACACCGACTGGGGCGCTGATAAGAAAACTTTGTTGCACCTCTACAGAGCCCTGGTCCGTTCTAAACTGGACTACGGTTGTGCTGTGTACGGCTCCGCAAGATCATCTTACCTCAAACTCTTGGACCCTATCCACCATCAAGGGCTTCGTCTCTGTCTTGGAGCGTTCCGCACCACCCCTGTGTACAGCCTGTACGCAGAGGCAGTGAACCTTCACTGTCCAATCGCAGGCTGAAACTGTCTTTGAATTATTACATCCGACTGTTCTCAGAACCGCAGAATCCTAGCCTATGACTGTGTTTTTGACCCTCCGTTCAAAGTAAGTTTGAAAATAACCCGAAATGTATTCCGCCGTTTGGGCTTCGTATGCAGCCTCACGTGCGGAATGCAGGTATAGACCTGGGAGTAGTTTCCGATTTTTCCAAGTTTCCGGATCAACCTCCATGGACCTTTTTCACACCAGAGATTCGTTTCGATCTCGCAGCTTTCCGTAAGGAGTCTACCAGCTCTCTGGCGTACAAGGCTTTGTATGCCGAGCTCTGTTCCAAATTCCCATCCTATCAAAAAGTTTTCACTGACGGTTCCAAGTCTGAGGATGGAGTGGCCTGTGCAGCCTACTGCCCTGGGGCTCCTTCTCAGATATTGTTGGAACATATACATTCAGATGCTTCTGTCTATTCTGCTGAATTACTGCTCTAGTACTGGCTTTGAAGATAATCTCCCATTCTTCGAGGAGGGACTTTCTGGTTCTGTCGGATTCGCTGTCAGCTTTGAGGCCATAGCTGGCCGCAACCTTCAGCATCCAGAACTTTTACTTTTTTTTTGAACTTTTTAGCAAGTTGAAGGCGGACGGTTACAACATTACTCTTGCTTGGGTTCCTGGCCATGTTGGCATCGGCGGGAACGAAATGGTTGATCGTTTAGCCAAGAACGCCACAAGAGAGAAAACTGTCCAACACTTATATCCCCTGCTCAGATGTGAAACCCACAATTAACGATTATGTGAGAGACCTCTGGCAGGAGGATTGGAACACACAGACGAATAACAAACTCTTTCAGATCCGTCCAAACCTTAAAGACTTCCTCCCATCTACGTCGGGTTGTCGTAAAGAGGAAACGGTTCTGTGCCGGCTGCACACCGGCCATTCGTATTTTACCCATTCTTACCTTTTAAAGAGTGAAGAAGCTCCGTGGTGCATTCCATGTCATGCACCACTCACAATGAAACATGTTCTTTTAGAGTGTTGGGACTTGCACGATGTGAGACACAAACATTTTACAGCGGAGTCCATGAAGATCCTGTTCAGGGATGTCCCGCCTGACGTGATCCTTGGGTTTTTGAGAGAAATTAACATTTTTCATCTGATTTGAGATTTTACGGAAGAAGGATTTTTAACAAAGTTTCTGGTTCGTTTGTAGACGATGTCATTTAACGAGATGTGTGAAAGTTTTTTTTTTTTTTTTTTTTTTTTTTTTTTTTTAAATGACTGGTGAGTTGATTTTAACGTGGTGACAGCCCTGATGTGGCCCCCTGCGGTCGGCTGGGCTATAAGCAACATTATCTTATCTTATCTGACTCACCACATCTGGGTCTCCAAAGTCATTGTCAGCAAAACATGAATCAACTTCACTGACATCTGTGTAGTCTGCATTAACCCTCTTTTGCATGCACTTACCTTAGCTTAGTTACGCCGAAAAACCGTCGGCAAGGTAAGTAACTCCGTAATTTGAACATGGTTACCCAATTAAAAAATTAATTTAAAAGAGAGGAAAGGAAATAGTCAAATGAAAATAATTTTTAAAAGTCCTACGAATATATATGTTGCTACATCATAAGTTTGAAGAATATCACATGAGCCATTTACTCGGGGGGAGGGGGGGGGGGGGGAAATCTTCTTCAGAACTTTCTTCCGAATCATACCTGGAACATCATCCCAGTCGAAATCTAGGTCACTCTAAGCTTCATTACCCAGCACTTTCACTAAGTGTTATGCCCTAAATCCTGCAAATCACAGTATCTTCATCACTAGATCTCGTTATAGAACGGCAGAAATCAATGTTAGCGATGGCGAAAAACAGCATTTCGACCACAAAACTTTAAAAATTCGTAACTCGAGAACTACGGCACGTATCGACTCGCGGTTTTTTGCAAACGGAAGTAAATGGCCACAGGAAGAAGGAAGTCACATTCTCGCGAGACTTCCTTTTCTACGAGAAATATGGCGGCGCCCGTTGTTGCCACGTGTTTTACCGGGCGCTGGCAGGCGCTCAGCGTTTTGGCTGTGTGATTTCCGGTTGGGCGCTAGCGGGCGCTCCGCTGTCAAGAGGGTTAATGTCCAGGTTATCATTATTGATCTAGTGGCCAGGCACCTCAGAATTATCCATAATCACATTAACAGGACTGTCCTCATGCTTGCTTGATACAAGGTGAAACAAATTATGGTAAAACTTTTTTTTTTTTTAAACATTCTGGTAGCAGTGCAAATGGCGACCATAGAAATTGAAGGCTTATGGCCAAAATGCTGTTCCTTAATACTCATTTCTTCTCAATAATGATCTGAATAATGTGAAGTAGACTTACCCTTTGGTAGGTGGATCAGAAGTGAGCAACCTTGCAGTGAATCTGACCAATTCTTTCCAGATTATGGTTGAATGGCTAGCATTAAAATCTTTTGTGTAACATTTTTTATTTTCTAAGTTAATGTGGCTTCTTACAGTACTATGGGTGTTTGATATGGCTGTTTAACTTTCTTTTATTATTTTCAGTAGAATTTTTGTCTTTCTGCTTTGATTTTTTATTGTCTAAAATTTAGGGACAGTGAATTCAGTTGACAGTTTAATTTTGTTCATTTATGTGGTTTAGAACAGATATGTATGTGTTGACTAAATTTGTGTTACTGAATTTATGTCTTTCCAGTAAAACTAGCTCGTCTGGTAACATAGACAACTTGCTGAATTCAAGACCGACAAACTCAAGAGGTTCAACACCACCTACACCAGGTATGTTCAGACAGTAAATTAGTGGAGAAGTCTTCAGTGTTTTGATATTGTTTCGTTTTTCCTTTCGTGTTTTCACATTTTGTTTTTATTCCTTTCTCCTCTTTTCTGGGAACCCTTTTTGAAATACGTAAAATGAACGAGGAGCATGAAAGAAAAACAAGCGACTGATACTTAGTAATGTGGGGCAGGAGTGTTATGCTTTCCAGAAGTGAAAGACATTCTTTCCACCACAGAAGAGCTCTCACTTCCTGTTGATGCCGTAGAATGTGCTTGTCTGCTTGGCACGGTTTCAAGCAGTCCATGATAACAGTCCAACTGTTGGATGGCGCTGTGTATGACGTAAAGAGATCAATTTTGTTTTATACTTGTGTATGTGATGTACATTTGTATTTCTCACTGTTATTCTCTATGAATTATGACATGCTATGCAACTGATAACTATTCTAAAATGGCGCTGTCAGATACTGTCCTTTATTATCATTATTAGTTTTTTTAAATGTTTATGGTTTTATATATGCATGGGTGGGAGACCTTCCGTACCAGGACGGAATTCCGTACCGCAAAAATTCTTTTTTTTTTTTTTTTTACGACTTTAACGACATCGCAACTTCCGTCGGTTTCGATTTCTGGCAACCAGTGGACGCCATCTTTGTTTTCGGTTCAATCGAGTAAGTTAGTTCACAAGGAGAATGGAGCTGCTTGACATTTCTGAAAGTGTAAAAGCTCGCCAAATTGACGGAGTTTTCACGAAAAACAAGTGGAGAAACGAGTGGCTAGATGAAAAAGACCGACTCGACCGCCCTTTTCGTCTGTGGCTTCGGAAAACAACTGAACCTGGTGCCGCGTGGTGTACACTGTGTAGTAAGAAATTAGTGTACAAGTCGAATGGCAAGAAGTCTATTGACAAGCATTCTACCGACAGCAAACATGAGGAAAGGCTTGGTGCAATCAAGCACACGTCAACTCTTCCATCAGCCACCCCAGTGTTGGCTCCATTGTCCAAAGTTGACTCTGATTGATGCGAAAATTCGCACGTGTGCGTTCTTGGCCGAACATTGTTTACCACTCTCTCTGGCCCCAGATTTGATCTCCTTCTGCAAAAAACTTGCGACTGACACACAGTGTTTGGACATTCTTGCCATGAGCCGGAAAACCGCTACATATACCATGACACATGGAATTGCTGCTGCTTTCAGGGAGAGCTTATTTGAAAAGTTGAAGACAACACACTTTTCCTTGAACATTGACGAAGCAACTAACAACGCCAACAACAAAGTTGTGAATGTACTGGTTAGGTACTACAGTGATACTGAAGGTGTGATCACACAACTGCTAGGTAGTTTCACTGAGAACGTGGCAACTGCACAAAACATTTTTGCAGGACTGATGTCTTTGCTTGAACCGTCTGAGATGGATCCAGACAAATGCCTACCAAAAAAAAATATTGTCAGCTGTTTGATGGACAATTGCAATGTTATGCGAGGCAAGAAAAGTGGATTGGAGACTCTTAAAATAATTATAAAATGATGCATGTTTATGGGTTTTGTGTGTTATTTCTCGTTACTAAGCTTGTAGGTATATATTTGTGTTGCATTGCGATCATGCGCGCCGCTGACCTGCCCTGCCAAAATGTTTTCAGTACTGGAGAAAATTTTTGCTCCCACCCATGTATATGTGTGTATACAGACGCACGCACGCACGCACTCATACACACACACACACACACACACACACACACACACACACACACACACACACACACACACATATGTGTACACACACACACACACACACACACACACACACACACACACACACAAAACACATGTATGTGTATGTTTGTGTGTGTGTGTAATTCTGTAAAAAATGAGCAGTGGATCTTGTCTGTTACATTCCAAGGTCACAAAGATGAAAAGTGTTGTTGGCTACGTATATGTGATACAAAGGTGGAAAACTGTGATCAGTTATTAACAGGCAACATGTTGGCTGACCAATTTGAGTATGTGAATATTGAGCATGAGCAATTTTGCACATACATAGCTGAATTACTGAAGAACAAAATGAAAATTACAAGGTTTCATATGTTGAATTGGCTGGAGAGCCCTCTTCACTGAATACATTTTATTCTGTATTTCCAGATCCAGCATAGCTTACATAAAAAAAAGGGATACCAGGGTAATATATTGGGGATTATGACATGCAAGCTATGTTATTTTTCGAGGATTTGCATGGTTTATAAGTTAAGTATTGACACTCTAAGAAACAATCGGATGTATGCAGCTAAGTCATTGAACAAGTGCATGTTGAAGTGAACCGTCTTTGTTTTCATTTGGAAGGTTAATGCCAGTGTGTAATCAATCAAAAGCTAATGTGTGTTCATGTAAAAACACCACACATGGTATAAAGCAGGCATAGGTAAAAACTACATTATCATGTGAACAAAGAAGTCTGTGTCTGTCTGGCTGTCATCTAGGCTATGCATGTTAAAACGGCATCTGGGAAATATAGCAAACTTAATATGTGCATATCAAAGTTTACTACTGAGTGATTCCAGCTTCATACATATTTTCACATGACAATGATTGAAACAATTGAAGCGGCTGCAGCACTTCATTTTTATTGCTTGTTTGATGGTGACCTCCATGATGATGAAAATGATGTACTATCAGACTCTTGCCAGAAGGTGCCGTGGTCCAGTGGTTGGAATATGCAAATGGTATACTGAAGGTCCCTGGTTCAAATTACACAGTTGTTTTTTCTCTGTCTCCTTCAAAAGTGAAGGAGGTTGGAAGAAGTGAATGCAATTCTTTGGAGTCTATGCATAGTGTTGGGAACATTTTAATGCAGCTTATCTTAACCATATAACTGTCATAGATTTAAACTGATCAGGAATGTTGAAAAAAATAATGGTTTTGGCTTTCATGCACAGTAGGCCTTTTGTCTGGATTGTTCATGTTTCACTGATGGACTGATAATATTTCATGTCTTGGCAGGTATAGAGGAGAACCAGAATGGAGTGGAAAGCAATGTTGCTGAAGACAGTGACAGTGTAGGGAACTCCAAATCCAGCAAAGCCAGCATTACACCACCTACCAAGGAGAAACGCAAACCTTTCTTCAAAAAGGTCAGTGACGGTGGACTACATGGACTGCAGATGTGTCGCTTGTTTACTGGGCACAGATTCATGACTGGTATCATCAGTCAGGAGTCTAGACCACTCAATAAAAGTTGACTTCGCAGGTTCCATCATATACGCCTTCAGAAGCGAGCTGTCCAGTGAGCAAATGAAAAACACGGCAGGTGGGCCTGAAGCAAAGGGAAATGGGTCTCTAACGTTGTAGTGGATGACAAAGCTTGTACACTGGAGATATGCAAGAAATTGAGAGCTTTGATAAGTTTACAGTGTTTTTTTTATGTACTGTCCAGATGATGTTTTGCATGTGGTTGTGGAGAGTAAACTAGCTGAAATATGACTTGTCTGTTGCAGTCTGAAAGTATACCTCCCTATGAAGTTGTGCCTTCCATGCGTCCTGTAGTGCTGATAGGGCCATCACTAAAGGGCTACGAGGTGACTGACATGATGCAGAAAGCACTCTTCGATTTTCTCAAGCATCGATTTGAAGGAAGGTGGGTTGCAAAACATGAAGCCAGTGGCCATCATGACTGACAGGGGAAACATAGAAGGGTAGGGGGAAAAAAACGAAGAGAAGCCACGTACAATTAACTATATGGAAAAAATTGTTAACAGACATGTATTTTACAATTTACCAGTACTTTTTGCTGAATTTCTTAGAGTCATTTTTTCGTGGAAAAAAAAAAGAAGTAATAGGGTTGTAATATAGCCTAATATTTCTTCCATAGTGCAAGCCAGAATGCTCCTCAACAACAACAAAAGATTCAAAGTAATGCATATTTTCAGGCTGACTGTGAGCTAGGGAGTATTTTTCTTTTTCTTTCTTTCTTTCTTTTTGTGCATAATTTATGCCTGTTGTTAATAATATCATAAGAAGATGTATTTGTAAAAAATGTACTTTTCTGTTTCATAATTTGTACAAAAACAAGCACTGCTTTGAACCTTATTTTTATGTGTATATAGGTGTGTGTTTTGGCTATTTTCAGTAATTTTACAGTCTTGTTTAAGTCATCTTCTAGTATGTGGTAAGTAGCAGATGAGCAGATCTCAATGCATGTGAAGTATAGATAATGTTTGTTAGATTCCTCTTTGTTTTGTTTATTTAAATCATGTACTACTGGATTTCTTTTGGATACAGTTGATTGTTTAGGGAAGCTGTGTTAGAGCAGTGTTGATCCACTTTCTGTTGGTGGAAATTATGTTACATGTTTTCTTTTTTCCCAGTTTTTTGTTGGAATAGATAGCTACCTGGAAAACTGTACTGAGGAACATTGTAGTAAGTGATGTAAAAATGTAGCAAGAGTTGTGCAGGTATGCTCTTTTCTGTATGGAGTATCTTCTGTTACGATATCTTGTATGTATACAGGATAATAATTACTCGGGTAACTGCTGACATTTCACTGGCCAAGCGCTCCATGCTGAACAACCCCAGCAAGCGTGCCATCATGGAGCGCACCAATCCTCGGTCTTCGGACTCTGTAAGTTTGTTTTATTTTTGTGGTCCCAGGTGAAAGCCTAATTTGGTGTATGAAACCCATAATGTCTCTTTGATTTACCATAGGGAATAGGATTCATGGTTTGATTTGAAATGAAAGCAGTATCAGTACAACGTGATTGATCGGTTTGTGATTGCGTATTGCATTCTTCAGTCGATGATGAGGCGAATTCCTGCCCTCCTCCCCAACCTAGCTTTAATGTAGGAATTCTTCTTTATAACCATGACTGATACCCCCTTCCCTCTGTTATTGTGTTTTAGGTTTGAAATGGACATAAAAATACATGATGAACTAAACTGGTCCCTATCTCATATTATGTGCCACTCCGGTAGTACAGCTCCCATGCTGCTCATTCTGGCTCCTCATAACATAAACAGCCATAGCCTGGTTCTCACTGTCATAGGCCTGTCGGCAGCAGTCCACAGTGTCTAATCCCAACTGCATAGCCCCTGCTGACAGCAGTAATGGCACAGTCACAGAGTAATGGCACAGTCACAGAGTAAAATTTGTCTCCTTTGCGTTTTTGTTGTTGTTTGTTTTTCGTTTGTTTTTTTGCTAGTCAGTGAGGATAATGAAGATTAAGATGATTTGTGCATGACAGGGCTGTACTGTAGGCTTCCATGTATGATATGTCTTGGGGGTTGCGAAACCTAACAGATAAAGATACTTGCTGTGTTTGTTCGGAATGCTGACACAGTCATGGGTGCATTCATTACTTTTATCAAAACTTAAAGTCAAATGTAAATCGTTTTGAACATTTTCTTAATATGTATGTTCTTGTCTGGAAATAAGTCAAGAATCTTTGATATGTGATAGTTAACATCTAAAAGAAAAATTCCTTTGTGCATTCATTATCAGTGAAGAAGTTCAGAAATCAAGAGGACTTTAGCTGCCGTTTAAGTTTTCTTACTTTGCTGAAAGCTTTGAAAATCTGAAATTTGAATATGACAGATTATCAAATAATATTGTTTTGGTCATTACTAAGTACCTGATAACATGGCTGATAGTACCTGATAACAGGGCTGATTTATCCATAATTTTTGGGGAAAAGGTTAAAGAGATAACGTTAAGTCCAAAAGTTTCATCAGAAAGTACAACTTTATCATCAAACACTGAGCCCTGTCTCATAATATATTACTTTGAATATCTTGCCATGCCCTGTCATGTGTAATATAGTTCAGTCTCACTCCCAGAGTGAAAAAACACACCAGAAAGTGCTTTATTTTCACTGATTTAACTTCAAGTCAAGTTCGTTATGTGCATAATTTGTGCCATTGACATTCTCTGCAGTGTCATATCAAGTTAATCTTCTGAAAGTGAAATTTTGTCATTTTAGGTCTGACTTTTCAGTTATGACTATCTTTGGCAAGCAGATTTAGTTTCTTTTTCAGTAATACTCCACGGTGTAGCACTTCTGTTTTTGGGGTATCAGTGTGACACTTTGAAACCCAAGATTTGGCTCTACCTGAGTGGAATTTTAGCAGCATCTCAGAGGAACGTCCATTAATTGGATAACTAGATGTATTGTTCATTCTTCCTATTTTAGCCCATAGAGCTCTCAGCTCTGGATAGGAGCTGGCAGGGACCAAAAATCCAGCAGATGAAGCTTTCTGATGAAAATCTAACAAATGATCTCCCAGCTTGCAAATCAGTAATGCTGATCACTACAGTCTGATGACATCATGTAAGGGAATTGTTGAAGGATTCATAATACACTGACAGACCCAGGATAAGAGAAAATTAGCTGGAAGAAATTTTGGTGTCACATTTGTGTAAAGATTTTATGCATTCTCCATATTTATAGTCATTTACCTTTAATGTCTGTCACAGACATTGTGCCTTCCATCATATCAAATTATCTTTTGACATTTACTTGTTACATTTGATAGTGAAGTTGTATTTTAACGTGTTGCAGTGGAAGTTCAGGCAGAGATCGAGCGAATATTTGAACTGGCACGGACACTTCAACTTGTGGTTCTGGACTGTGATACCATCAACCATCCTCCCAGCTTGCCAAGACCTCCCTTGCCCCTATTGTAGTGTACGTCAAAATATCATCACCCAAGGTATGCATCATTGACAACAAGGTTTGTGCGTTCATGTGGCGATGACAGGAGCAGAAAAATGTGCCCGTTGATGACCTTGATTTAAACTTGCCACAGGCATGGCATGGGAAGTCAAAGAGAAGATAAGGATGATCTCTATCTGTTTTGTTATGTATATTTACTTTGTGGTTTTTTTCCTTCAAAAATAGATAAGGGGTTGTTACGGTTTGGCATCTGTTTGGCAAGGCCTGATTGAGAACTTCCTTGTTTGGTGTGCCGTTTGTCAGTCATATCCAGAGTATAAGGACTACCTTGATCGGTGACCTCGTGAATTTTCAACATTGTCAGAAATACAGCTGAATGGAGAATTCGTAAGTTAATGATCTCAGCCTCATTGTTTGAGCCCATAACACAATTGAGGCTGGCAGAGGTCCACTTTGAAAGAAACAGTTGGGAAAAAAACAAAACAAGAATATTAAGCAATAGATTTCAGTGTTGGCATGTGTCTGTGTGTTGTTGATATTGATGACTGACCATAAAGTTAACTTTATGAAGGAAAAAATGGAATCCATCCATAACATTGACACAAATTCCTCACTTCCTGGTTGATTGACACCCCGCCTCTGAAGTTTGAAGTGAGTAGCAAATGCCCCAACACAGTCAACAGAGCCTTATGAGCTCCCGTCAATTCACTGGCCCTTAGGCCAATAAATAGTCCACCATTTTTAATGGACAGACCCCTCTCACAGTCACTCATAGTCTCATAGGACACCAGCTGAAATATAATTTTGAAAAACTTTCCTGGGAATGAATCAGACCACATTGTCTATGGTGGCCACTTCTGCAACAGAGCTTGTCCTCAGACAGTGGGTTTAAACTTTTAACTTCCTGAATTATTTGTATGGGAACGAAATGGTCTCCCTCAATGGGCAGAGTAGTCCAGAATGGCTGTTAGCGGGTAATCGATAGGCAGAGTAGGGTGTAATGGTCACCGGAAGAATGAAAGCATTTGCTGGGTTAGAATTTAAACACCAGTGGCTAAAAAGAAGAAAATAAAACCACACTCACAAAACACGGATTAACTGTCACAAAATCTTGTATGTTTTGGCATTACTGCCTGCTTGCCATGTTTCTTTGAACTTTTTACTTTCCTCATTGCCATCATACGTGGATGATCATGACAGTCCCGTGGCAGGCATTTGGTCCATCAGGGATCGCCAAAGCCCCCTGCTCTGATTCTTGCCCTACAGGGTGTTTGTTCTAACCAGTCTAGTCCTACATGTTACTTGTTCAGAACTAGGTGCCATGATATCCTGTAGGATGAATTTTTATACGAAGCAGTGGTGACACATGCCTGTACCAGGCAACCATAGAGTATCTGATCGCTTTGAAGAGAAATTCTTGCCTTGTGTACGCATTGACTTCCTAGAACAGATCTTGATTTTAAAAGGGACATGTTTAAAAGCAGTAGAAACTTTTATTTCAGTTTTTCTATTTATTTTGGAGACAAAACCATGATTAGCAAATCGTTTTTTATAGGTTGCTTTTATTTTATTAATTGCATATTAACTGTTTAAAGATAATGATCCCAAATGGTGTGAGATTATCCCAATGTTTTGGTGTTGAGGGGCTTGAGATAGCCTGTTGATATAGTTGTTTTTCTTGTGCAGTTTTCTTTTTTTTTTTTCCAGTTTCTATTGAAAAAAGTGTTACTGTACCATATCATTTGTGACCATACCTTGTGTTTTCCAGGTGTTGCAGAGACTAATTAAATCCAGAGGCAAATCACAAAGTCGAAACATGAATGTCCAGTTGGTGGCTGCAGACAAGCTGTCACAATGTGCACCTGTAAGTTGTCTTGTTCATGTTCTGTGGAAGGGTATGCATTGATAAATGTGTGTGTGTGCGTGTGCGTGTGTGTGTGTGTGTGTGCGTGTGTGTGTGTGTGAATGTGAATCTAAAAGTCGTATATTCCTGAATTTCAGATTCTTGTTAGTCTTTAAAGCATGAAAATTGTTTCATAATTCAACCACTAAAGCGTATAAGAACACACTTTGCTTCAGAATCAGTTATAACTTTTTTTTTACCTTTCATATTTCTTAATCCATGCTTGATTGAACACTTTGCTAATCTAACCATTCCTTTTCCCAAATGAGCCTAGCAAATTGCCATTTGAGAATTGGGGGGGGGGGGGGGGGGGGGGGGAGATGACGTAGCTCAATTTTCAGATTTTAGTTCAATTTTTAAAGCTAAAAGGTGTTTTGCTGCAGTGTGTTAGTTCAGGCAAAATCTTACTGATGAATGCAACATTGCAAAAATCTTCAATAACATTTATTTTTGCTGTTAATTGGGGCAGCTTAAAAAAAGAATTCCTGCTGAATCATTGTTGTTTTCAGTGCTGTAGTTGTATAAGATACATTTGGGACATGTACGTAACAGGTTCTCATTTGAATAGAGATCCCCATGCAAGATATTATGGATTACTATCCCTGTGTTAGTGTGAGCTAATTGCCAGCAGTATCGGTGAATAGGTCATCAAATTTGGGCGTAAGCCTCCTCCTGTTTTTAAAGTCGAACATAAGACACAAGTGTAATCATGCACTTGGCACGAAAAGAAATGTGTGAATTTGAATGATTAATGACATTAAAACAGTATTGTTGTAACATTTTTCCTGGCATTTCAAACTCCAGCCATTCTGTTTTGCAGCTGTTAGATGATTAATATGGTAAATTGTGGAGCTTTGAACTATAACTTCCTTAGGTCCCAAAGATGTATGCAGGACTCACAGGATCTAGAAAGAGTGATCAGTTGTGCCATTGTTTTTTTACTCCAGGGGGTGATGTTGCAGGAGATGTTTGATGTGATCCTTGACGAGAATCAGCTGGACGATGCCTGTGAACACTTGGCGGAGTTTCTGGAAGCCTACTGGCGTGCAGCCCATCCCCCGTCCATGACGCAACCCTCTCCCCACTCCGTGGATCGCAGCCTGGGGTCTCCAACAAGCCCCTCCTCCCGTCACAACACATGCCTCCCCATGTTTCCCACTCACGTTCCCACAGCTTTGAGCGCCATCCTCGCACATCGCACTCCCCTCCAGACCATCACAATCCAAATGGATCGGACTTTGATAGAGACGCACGGCATCGCCGCACATACCATGGTGCAGGCGCAGGTGATTCTGACTCGTACTCTCCTGAACATGAGGGGCATGAAGAACGTTCTCATGATCGTCATGAACATATAGACAAACGTAGTTCTCCCAGGAGTTCCAAGCAAGGCAGTATAGTCATCTAATAAGTGGACAGAGATGAAGAATGTCTGCACTTCCAAATCAGTTTGGTGTTCTGTTAACACCCAAAGCTTTTTACCACCACCACCACCTTCATCACTACCCTCCTCGTTCCAGTGGGCCTTGGAATGTTCCAGTGCATACAGTTCTGGCAGAGAAGGGAAGGCAGTTCCCTCTCTGTTGAACTGCTGGGGAGCCAGGTTAGCCCAGAGGAACAGAGGTGAACTCCAGTTCTGCAGCCCTTCCGTTAGGATGCACCAAGTCACCTAAGGATGAGGCTGTGGCAGTGCCGGGGAGGGAAGCAGCGCCTGTGGAACAGTGTTAGCCTTGGACAAGGTTGCTGACCTGAATGCTGGGTGCCAACAGAAGGGGCTGTTCACACAGAGTTATCTTCAGGTGCCACACAGCTAGGGATACATCTTTCCACTTTGTTTCCTCCTGTTTCATAGGAAATATGTACATGCGGGTGTTCCTATGTTGCGTTGATAACCTCCACCCAGTGTCTACTGTTTTGCTCAATATTCTGGAAATGCCTTCAGAAAGACAGGAAAGATGACATTGCAGGAGAACAGAATGAGATGAGAAAAAAACAATTCCACCAGTCCAGTGTCAGCAGCTGGGAACAGTGGGATCATCCATCAGTATTGCCAAGACAGTGAGGCAGGTCAGAATGGGATGCAGACAAGACAACCTGGGCTGTTGGGGGAACTAAAGTGCTGTGATTCGTAACATCTGCTGCTTGAAACTAAACACACAATTCTGTGTTTTTTGGGCCTTGTTTCTACAGAAGCTGGCTGGCCTGTGACTACAGTGACACATGTGAAAGCAAAATGAACATAGGAGCACAGCAGCAGATGACTTGCTGTCGATGCTGGACAAGCCAAGGTGAGGTGTGTCAGGCATTCAACCCTTGTCCCTTTCATGCTGAGTTGTGTTCATTTTGCAGAGCGCAGGAGTGGAGGGGTGCGTGGGAGAGGACAATCAGTGTGTGCTGTTGGCATGAAACGCATGCAGATGTGTGTGAGTGTGTATGTATGAGTGTGACCTGTCTGCAGAGAGCTTGAGATGTGTTGAGTAATTGGGAGATGTTTGCAGCAAACAGACGGTCCACTTTTCTCTTCATTGCCATGATTGCTGCACATCTTTTTTGTGTGAGCCGCTTTGCATCAGTGCCCCAGCATTTAGCACACACCTGTTTTTTCTATAAAACGCTTGTTACTCTCTTGCAGGCATTGGGTTACAGATTTCCTTCAGAGTTTGATCTTCCTTCTTTCTTGTGAAACATGGCTTGGCAGCGCATGATTGTTTTTTAATCGTGTGAATTGTTCAGTTTGTTTAAAATCAGTTAGGAAAATTTGCTTTTTTTTTGTTTTGTTTATATGAAGTTTGTTGTTGTACAGAGTGATCATCAATATTTCATGGGTGCAACTCTTACCATTCCTGGTTGAAAATCTGTTTTCTGAAGTTTTTCAAAAAATGGAAGTTCATTTTGGGATGCTTTCTAGGTATGTAAATTTAAAGGCGAAAGGGAAATGATTTTGACTGCCGGGGGGAAAAAATCTAAAGGCAAAAGCACCATAATCAGTTATGTTTGACTAATTAAATGTAAGAAAACAGACTGGCATGAGAGGCGTCGGGTGGCTTTCACACTGAAGAAAAAGAATGAGTGTGTACATTTCTTTTTTTTTTTCTTTTTACACTTTTCCACTTTATTGTTGGAATTATGACCTTCAGGGTTCAAGTTTTATTCTTGTCAGTCGCCATCTGAAGTACTGATTTTACAGGGTTCGTACGCTCGTTGAAACTCCTTGAATTCTGAGAGCAAATTTCAAGGCCTTGAAAACCCGTGAAAATCAATAAGATGTGGTTCTGTTGACCAGACCTCCTAGAAGACCTTTGAAAATCAAGCCATCGGCTCCAAAAAATTTTAATGTGGAAAAAAGAAATGGCAGTTTGATTTTTCTGTGTTCAGGTTGATTGAAAATAATTTGAAAACAAATTCTTACAACATCGTTGTGATCCGAGATTGTCATTTAACCAAGGGAGATAATTTGTAACTTTGTCCATTTTTATGCATGTGTTGTAGTAAGTCTTGAATTAAAAAATAATCTTGAAAACTCCTTGAATTTTGTTCTTGGGAGTCTGTAGGAACCCTGTTTTAAAATCTCTCTCTCTCTCTCTCTCTCTCTCTCTCTCTCTCTCTCTCTCTCTCTCTCTCTGATGTACTCACACATTTACTCTCCCTTGTGCATGTATCAGTGTGGGGGGGGGGGGGGGGGGGGGTTGGTCATGCATTTATTTTCTGTTTAAGAAAATGCGTTTAGACACTTTGAATGAGTTTTTAAGTATTCTGGGGTTTTTTTTTACTTTGGGGCCATAAGAGAGGATTACAAAATGCTTTCCCAAACCCAGTTTCTCTTCAGTGTCTTACATGTAGTGCCATCCATGCCTCTCAACAGTGGCATAGTCATTGTAGCCTGCCAGGAGTAAATGATCGCTGGAACCCTTTTGATGTGTTCATTTTCCAACCTTTGTACCCATGATGTTTGTAGTTGAAGTTGCTGGACAAACTGACCTGTTTTCAGCTTAATGTCGTGGAGCTTTTTGTCAGTGTGATTAAAAAGAAACAAACCCAGCACGGTTCAGTTGAAGAGATTCCAGATGTGACAAGTTCCTCATTGTTAGAGTAGTCGTCGCTTTTAACTGGAGGATCATGCCTCAGTGTGTTTGCTTCCTGTTGTCAGGTTTCATTTTCAGCATTTTTTTTTTACACAGGATTTATGTGGCTGGTAAACATGAGTCTAGTTGTTTGTTTTTTGTTTTCGGTATGGCCTTTTTTTAAAAGTCTGAATAGTAAGTATTATTGATGTTGTACAAAGATTTTTTTTTAATCATGAATAGAAGCTATGTATTAGCCTTTCATGTAATATATTATGTTCAAGGCATACTAAATACAACATTAAAGTTTGAAAGATGATTGGTTCAGTTGACACTTTGACCATTACTCAAGGTTTGTGGCTAAAGGACATCTTGGATTTTGAACCTAAAATCACAGTGTTGCATTTCTTTCTTCTTCTTTTTTCTTCATAATGGCATGATCACAGTTGACATAGACACTTCTTGTGTGTTATCAAAATTACATTGCATGTATGTCAGGTTGATTTTGAAATTTTGATTGTGAAACAAGCTTATTTCTTCTCATATTGCCCCCCAAAAATGTGAATCAGACCTTCTGCCTCCTGGTTAATTTTTGGTGGAATAACTTAAAACGCAAATTGTTTGGGCAGTTGTGTACATTACTCTAAAAGCGAAGAACAGGGACAGGGGTAATGCTTGGTTATTTTTGCCAGTGTCATACCTAGACCCTTGGCGTTCATTTTGCTGTGTATGTGATTATATCAGTTGAGTTTTTGTACATTGAAGATGATCAAAAGGTTCAATTACGCACAGTTTCTTAATTCAGTATTGTTTGGGTCATGGGTTTGTGTACATTTATACAAATTAGCAATCAAAACTAAATGAATGTGAGCATTCTTTGTAAAGTACCACTTGAAGCACAAGAAATTTTCAAGTGATATTATGAGAGATAAAAAGAAGGTATGCTTGGATTTTCAGTATGAGTACCTTTTCTTAATCAGAAAGAGATTACGGCAGAATCAAAAAGTTTTTTTTTTCTTTTACTTTTTTCTTCTTTTGAACACTGATGTTTTGGTGCAAGTGGACAGAGGCCAAGAGATGAAGAACACGGACAGTTTTGCTGGTACTGATAGTAGCCCAGAGATAAAGAATTCAGACTGTGATTGTTAAAGAGTACAAGCGCTAAGAATACAGACAGTTTAATGGTTGTAAAGTTTAAGAGACAAAGAATACATTTGTCCTGATGGCAGTGTACAGAGCTCAAAAGATACAGAATGCCTAGGAATTGGCATCTGCATAGTTGTGAGCAGAGAGAAAGAATGACAGATAAAAGGCGCAGAGAGGTGCTGATAATAGTGATCAGAGTATCAGAGATGGAAAATGTCACTTCATGTGGATTGAAACATTGAGCAGCCCTTGAGAGGAAGGAATGGCAATGGTGAGCACACGTCAAGATTATAATACAAAACATCGAGCACATGTCAAGATCCTAATGCAAAATTTAGAGAGAGTAAGGATAGCAAAGACTTGACTGCTCAGCGCTTCTGCTGTATTTTGAGGTCAGAGTGCTGGGGAGATCGCTGACCAACCATCACATCACCAAACAACCTACAATAATGTCAGGGGTGAAGTCCAAGATCATATCGTGAAATACATAGGTAGTGATGGAGGGAGATTTTGACATGACAGAAATTACATAGGGAGGTAAGGATAACAGAACCTGAGATCATGATACAAGATACTGAGGTTGTCATGGTAATAGAATACAAGATGCTGAAGATGTAATGTTGACAGATGTCGGGATCCTGATACAAGATAATGAGGGACTAATGGTAGGAAGATCATGATGATACAACGTACAGAGGTTGCTATAGTAACAGATCTCAGGATCACCATGCGAGGTACAGGACTAATGGTAATATATAGGATCATGATACAACATACACATGGAGTAATGGTAACAGATCCCAATACAAGATACTGAAGTACGGATGGTAACAGGAGTATGACACAAACTGCAGAGCGAGTAATGGCAACAGATCCCATTACAAGATACTGAAGTACGGATGGTAACAGGATTATGACACAAACTGCAGAGCAAGTAATGGCAACAGATCCCATTACAAGATACTGAAGTACGGATGGTAACAGGATTATGACACAAACTGCAGAGGGAGTAATGGCAACAGATCCCAGGATCATGATAGAAGATACTCAGGGGAGTAATGGTGTTAGGAGCATGATCAGAATACACTGGGGGAATGATGATAACAGAATTCAGGATGAGGAAACAAGGTACTGAGGTCAGCGGACCATCATACAAAGTACTGAGAAAGAACTAAGGAGATTCCAGTTAATGATGTGGATTTCAAAGAACGTATTGATAAGAATATCATAATGCAAAGTAAGGAGGGGATTAATGTAACATGATCATAGATTAAAATGCAGAGGAAGTAATGTAATACAGAATAGAATCCAGCATTTTTGTAGTGTGGCTGGTGCATAATACAGAATAGGGACTAATGGTAACAGGATCACAGTACACAGGGAAGTGATGGTAAGATCATGACGCAAAATTCAGAGGAAGTAGAGGTGACAGCATCATGATACAATTTAAGAGGGAGTCAAGATCAGGATGCAAAAGGAGGAGAAAGTAATGGAAACCAAGTCCAGGATTATGATACAAAATACAGCAGGGATAACATAGCAGAATTCAGGTTCCGAATGAGTCCGGAATGATTATACAAAATACAGGGGAATAATTGAAATAGTTCAGTAACAGGATCATGAGACAAACAGGATAACAGAACTGAGTTCAGGATCATGATTCACATAGAGAGAGTAACAGTCAGTCCAGGATTATGAAACAAAGTATAAAGATAGTTACGGTAACCAGAACAAGGATCTTATTATGAAATGCAGAAGTAATGGGAACAGAGTCCGGGGTCATCTTACAGAGCTTAAGTCCTGGATCAGGAAGCAGTTCCAAAGGAACTGGTGTTAGCAAGCAGGGCCCAAGTTTATAAGACAGAAGGAATAGGGCTCTCATAGTGAGAGGAAGAGTCCAAGAGTGAAATCAGCTCTGAAGAATGATTTCAACATCGTTGAACAAAACTGGAGTATTAGACATCATTCGAATGAACATTAGCTCAGGAATATCCAGTGCTGCTTTTGAAAGATATCCAAATTTGAATCTAAGACTAAAGAGCAAGAAACACACTGATTGTTACTTTTAACCCATATCTTGACATGACTCATGGATGTGTGAAAAACTGATTTTAAAAAAGGAGAAGAAATACACGGTGAAGTGTAGTGTATATAATTAGACAAAAAAGTCGGTGATCAGCTCAGCTTTCTTGATTGCTTTGTAGCTATCATCAGTTAACTTCCGGTCTGCCTGTCATGGATGGCCCAGCATTTTGTTTGTTATATGGACTATTTGGGAAGTATTTACATTTGATACAATTTGGAATGTAAACAGTTTGGGGGGGGGGGGGGGGGGGGGGTATTAAAAAGTACCCCAGTTTCTTCATTTCATTCAGTGCTGTCTGAAGTAAATTTGGTAACTATGAAAATGATAGGGTGGAAAAACATAACTGAAAGGTAAATCAAATTAATGCTTGTCCGCCAACCAGGTTGTTGTGGCTCTGACATCAAAAGTCTGCTATCAGCCAAGGGCTCACATAGAAATTTTAGTCATGTCCTTGCTTGGAACCAGTCTGGATTATGATTTTTTGCCTTCTTCAGTTTTTGCCTCGCCTAGTTCTTTTGATTTGTCTTAATGGGTAAATAGGATGATATACAGTAGAATTAACCAGCTTATTTTAGGGGGCCCTCAGGGTTTTGTTATCTTTGTTTACATCTGACTGCAGTTTCTTGCTGGCCTTTTGTATTGTTCTCACAAACTGAACTGTCGCTAGTTACCGAAAGCAGAATTCACATCTAGATTATGATCCAAAATTTGGAGAGAATACTGGCAGTGAGTGGAGCGCAGTTGGAGACCAGTACCACTGAAGAATCAGTACTGCTGAAGAATCGGTACCACTGAAGAATCAGTACCAGTAAAGCAGTTGAAGGTCATGCGGCAAAACGTGGGTGCTTGGCAAGTGAACCTAGTGAGCACAGTCCTGGAGGCAGAGAAAAGAATGTTCCAAGACAGAAAATACCCGAAGTGAGCAGTCTAAGATTTTTGGAAAATTCAGGGATTGACAGTAGACAGCAGCTCATGCCCGATACTACCAGAACATAATCAGCATCCAAGGATACACAAGACACCATTGCACAACACTGGCACATCAGGTTTGTTTGAGTTTCAGTCTGTGCAAAATCTGTTTTCTGTTTGCAGTGTGATGTAATATTGCTTCGCAGTTTCTGTATTTACAGACTGGAAAAAGCACATTTTGTCTTGGTTTCATTGCTTAAAAATATTTGATCAAAAAGAAGCTTCTCTGTTTATCCACCCTCCCGTATTTATTACAACATTGCAGATGATGAATTTCAGGCGATGAAAACCATTTTTTTCATTCAAGGAATGTGCAAGACAGTAGTGATATGTAAATAGTGTTTTAGGTGTGTGTGTGAGAGAGTTCATTGCGTTTTGCTTGCCAAGGAAAGTGTTAAAATGGTGTGCTGTGGCCAATTCTGAGAGTGATGCGCTGGACAGCTTTGTTGATATCCTCCATTCTAGCAAGAACTTTGTGTTGCTTGAAAGGGTCTGCTTCAGTTGTTTTGAAGATGGTTGTGAACTCTGGCCCCCCCCGGTATTGACAATTCACGACAACGGTCAAACGACGCGCAGACATCAAGGCTGTGCACAGAGTTTTGACACCTGGATTCATGTGCAGTGAACCATTTCTTGTTACCATGTCGAACATGAAAGAAGAAAAAAAAAATCTCCATAACGGGTGTGTATTTTCCATTCAAAAACATGGACGATGTGTGGAAGGTATTTGTGCATGACTTTTGTTGCCTACTAGTGTTGTTCCACTACTTATGCCTATTGACCATGTGAATTCTTTGGCTCCAATGTGTTCCAAGTATTATACCAAAAGAGAGTGGATTTTGAATGGCACTTTGCTACTGTTAACGTTGTGAGTGTTTGCATGCTGACCTGGGAGCTGACGGTGCTCTCACTTCCCACCTGTTTATGCATGGATCTGAAGATTTCAGGAACCACTTTTTTTTTCCCCTCACAACATCTGTTTCGAGTATAGCTTTCTTTTTTTTCTCCTGCATGGAAATTGGCTGTCTGGATGCCTCTCTTAGAATAATTCCCCCCCATGCCCCCACCACCCTCTCCCCGACCCCCCATGTTGACGAGTGTAAAGTGGAAGGATTGTTTGTACCATGTCTTTCAACTTTGGTCAATAACCACACACTTCTTTCACCATTGCCTCACCAATCCTGTGACAGATATCCACTCCTCTCCATTTTCTTCCCTGCTTTCTGATGGAAAACAAGATGATGATGATGATTTAAACCAGCTTATAATGCACACGGCTATGTAAGTCATGTAGTTGACATACAGACAGCTGTATGAATTTTGAATGACTATTGTTGATGTGTGTGTAACCAATACGATATTAACAGTGATATTAAACAAAATTGTTGGCTCGGTTGAAGTGACGAAGTCTCATAAATACAAAATTATTTATTTGTGGAGACAAGCTACCATAGAATGTGAAGCCAGGAGGCAAAGTTGGAACTTAATGCAACTACAAGCTTGTCAGTGTTGATTTGTAAGGAGTAAATTCAACAAAATTTGGCAGATGTGATAGGATTTAAGATTCAAGTGAAAAGTAATGATGAAAATTTGAAATGAAGCTGATGAAGCACTATTTCATCAATGAAAGGTGGAGGGAGGGAGGGAGTGGGGGAGGGGGGTTTACAAAGTGAGAATGCATTTCCTAGATCATTGGACATTGTCTGCTTGTATTGTTTTTGCACTGATCATGTAGTTTTTTTTTAATGTGAATGGTGCATGAATGTTTATGTGTGTGCGTATGCGTGTGCATACGTGTGTTTGCGAGAGGCAGGTATCCTTATTTACAAACGCGCTTAGAGAATGTGCAAGGCTGGAGAGAGAGAGTGAAAGGTGGAGGGAATGTACACACGATTCTGTGATACGTAGAAAACTTAAACATGCATTCATAAAGTCATGTGCAAACTGCACACAGGGCTCGTTGGCCAACACGTTTCCCCTTCTGTAAATTATATACATTTTTATGTATTTGCATCAGTATGATTGCCAGTGTGCATGCTTGTGTGTGTGTGTGACAAGGTGAGAAAGAGATTGTTTGACATATTATCAATATGTCTCTCAATAAGAGTCAGAGAGATTTGTTCGACATGTTATCAATATGTCTCTCAATGAGAGTCTGAGAGATTGTTTATGTGGCCCCGACTCTCTCCCCCTTAGCATCAGGTCTGTACTCAAAAAGGCAAAGATATTGATAATGTGTACGTAAGAGTGCATGCACACATTATCGGGTGCTTGCCTGTTTGTACTATGCATGCACACTGCAGTGGCCCCTTGATTTGTACCTTGACCTGGAAGAAAATTAGAAATGCTTCAAGGACAGGAACATGATAGCATATTTTCTTTTTTAGGACCAGCTTATGATCTGATTTGGTGTTGCCTTTTTATTTTATGCATGTTTGAGGCCTACTCAAGCCATTATTGTGAGTAGATTTTTTCTTTTAAAAAAAAGAAGTATGCGAAACATATTTAAAAGACAGTTGAAATTGAAATATTCCTTGACCAAAAAAACTCACATATGTTCGGGCACCGAACACAACTCGCTCAGCGAGACATTCGGCGCTGACGAAGGCCTCTGGATGGAGGCCGAAAGCTTCGCTTCGGCAAAACTTTCCTGTGTGAAAAGGTAAAAGACTGTGTTTAATCATCACATTATATGGTCGTTCCCCCCCCCCCCCCCCCCCCCCCCCCCCCCCCCCCCCCCCCCAAGTCGACACTCTGTTAATTATTACTGTGCATACATAAAATTTTGAGCTTCGATCCTGATTGTTGACAGTCAGGAAAGACAACAGATTAGCAGGAAAAAAAGGTGTTAGGCTTTTCTCCTTCTCTCTCTTTTAGATTAGGAAGTCTCTGTGGACATGTAGATAAATCAGAATTATTGACTGAAGTATTTGTCAGTTACCTCTCTGAGATTTTAGATGGAGGTACTATAGGCACATGTCAGTTCATTGATTTGATCCGTTTTAATGCTCTAAAAGAAAAGAAAGAAGTGGGACTTGTTTCATGTTTAGAGCAGCAGTAGGAAAAGGGCAGAGTGACCCAGAGAAACATCATCCATAGAAAAAGGGGTGGAGAGCAGAGAGAAGGGAATCTCAAGTCTTATAACCGTAATATACCTTATTTGGGGTATTTGTTGGTCAGTTGCTTAAGTGAGATTAAAACACACCCAAAATTGATGTAGATGTATTACAAAGGGGAAAAAATGGATGTAAATTTGAAGAGAGGAAAAAGAAAGGGACATGTATGTACTTTCTGGATAGTTTTGAGAAGAAAGGTTCAATGTGGCAAGGGCAGTTTACTCTGCAGAAAGAATGTGGTTATGTTTGGCTTATTCTTTGAAATGCCACAAGTGCCATAGCAGCTGGAACAAGGATGACAATACTGCATGGCTTTCCCTGCCCTCTTCGCCCGCATCCTTTCAGGTGGCCTCTAATGGAAATGAACTCTTGCCATGTCACAAAACTACACTTTTTTTGTACATGTCAGGTTTCATATTTGGAAGGGTTGTATAGTTGTGCGATTCCCCCCCCCCCCCCCCCCCCCCCCCCCCCCCCCCCCCATGTCATTTTGAAACAGATTTTCTTCTTCTGACTTGGTATAGTGTATTCACATTTCAGTTGCATACGCGTTAGTGTCTGTGTGCATGCTTGACCACACCTTTGTACTGTTAATTACATTTTAACTGAAAATAAATAGGTTAACACAAATGGATTTGTTGCTTCCAACAGCATTATTTATCAAACTAAAAATTTGGATTTCCCAAGGAGAACATTTCAGTCCCTTGAGTTTCAGATCTCAAGTCTAGTATTACATTGTGTCAATTTTTTACATTCTCTCGTTAAGAGATTTTGTAATGAAACCGTCATCATCATCAGGATTACCAACATTCTGATTGCTGTGTGTTATTACAATTTTAGTTTGACTCTTGTGATTGGCTCTTATTGTAGACTCTTGTTTGATAATGTACATGTCTTCATAAACTCATGATCAAAATTATTAATTTCTGTAAAGTATGAAGTTTTGCAAAGTAGAATGTGCATTCCGCTTTTTAGGGAATAGAAATGCTGTTAATCAGGTTAGACTTTGTTGGTTAATCAATTTATTGTAACGACATATTTATCTGTGCACACACTTACAACCCCTCCAAGTAGGTTGACGGGCTACAAACAACATCCTCCTGTCAGAAACATATATGTATACCAAGTTGGAACTCTGGAAATTTGTTTGTCATCTGGCACACATGAAATTAACATTCATTGATTAAAGGTTTTGAGCATGAATGACAATTTATGTTCTAGTTTGAATTTTAAGCATCCAGATTAGGCCTCGTGATCACGTTTCTTTTGCCAGTTGCTGCAAGTTGCTCAGTCCTAAGATGTGTGAACTTGAGGTAAGGCTATACAGAGCCAATTCAGATTAGTTGTCATGGAAAAGATTGTAACACACACACACACACCCTCCCCCTTCCCCTTTCCTTTTGTTTGTAGTTTTACTTACTTTGTAGAAGAATGGATCGTGTTCTGTTGAGGATGGGATCATCTTTTTCTTTACTCGTATTCTTGACATGTAAATGAACTCTTGACAAGTCACTGATCAGTTGGAAAAGTATCATAAACGCAGGCCTGTTAACTTTAACCTTTCTTCAATATTTTCTGCTTACAAGTATTCATACTGGAATAAAGGATCTACGGCTGCTTGATAGATACCAACTCTGATGATTTTTTCCTTGTTCAGTGACAGCTAACACTAGACCTATTCAGTTAAAAAAAAAAAAAAAAAAAGAGAGAGAATTCTTTTTTACTGGAAATGTCTGCAGAACATTCTTGCCAAATTTGATCCTGTAGATTTGGTGTGCTGCTGCTACTGGGTTTTTTTGTTGTTTTTTTTTGATACGGTGACATGTTCACAAGGATCTTTTTGCTTTTCTTTCAGTGTAAGTTGTAACCTCCAGATGGTATTTCATCAAGCTGAAATATAGGTTATGTGGAATGAAAATCATAGATCAGATCATATGTATAGAAATTGTCCACCATTTATATATCTCATCCACCTAAAATCTGCAGATATATTATTATTACTATTATCGTTATTATATTATATACACCCAAAATATATTTTTACTATACTCAGATATTATGTCCAACCAGTACGTAGTAGCAATCTTTTGAAGAGGGTGTGTTGTTTTTTGAAGCTGTAGAACTGCATTCAAGTCAGTTTATGGAATGGGTGTGGGGGAAAAAATCAGAAGCAAAACTAAACAAATTAGTGGAACTGTAGAATGATTTTATGTGCAGTCATTACACTAACGAAGCATTTTGATGGAGTAAAGAGCTACTACAATATTGCAAATCAAAATCAGTTGTACCAGATAGTTGTATTAAGTAATGAACATGGATGGATCATATTTCAGGATATACTTTTAGCTTTGGTTAGAGGTCCTATTTCTTACTTACTGTGTTTGTATTCTTTTTCTTGTATTTGATATTATTCTACTTCCATAGTCATTTTTTCATGCTTTGCCAGGTTTTATAAAGTTTTCTTGTGTGTGTGTGTTATTTTGTTTTGTTTTTCAAGGAAGGTGATTGGGGTGGATAGACTTGAACACTGTTTGACTTTACGCAAACCCTTTTTTTTTTCATTGAAGCTAGATATCAGTATATTCATTATTTGCTTCCAACTTTATGATCCTTCATTTAAGTGACATGATAATTATAGGAGACTAAAGCCACGGTGAATGTGCGGAGCTGAATTTGGAGTTTACAAGGTTTGAAGTCCATCAGACAAAAGGTTTTTCATGGATGCAAAGGATTTCAGGAAGAAAAGACCTAACTGATAAGATAAGATAATGTTGCTTATAGCCCAGCCGACGACCTGATAATTGATATGAGAATTTAGGCACTTTTAAATGGAGAGGATGAATTTTTTTTGGGTGTGTGTGTGTGTGTGTGTGTGTGTGTTGTTGTTGTTTTTTGGGGGTTGGAGGAGAGGTGAAGGTAGTCAGTCCTGTTATTGCAAGCTTTCAGTGTACCACACTGAGCAATAAGGTATCAGTTAACCTTAATGGTATGGTTAATATAAACATCTCTGGAGTCATATTCAGTGGTAAAAGATACTGAGCTGAACGAGTGGAAGAAAAAATGTGCATGAGAATATGTTTGTTGTTCGCATGTAATATGTCTCGCACCTGCTGCATGGAAGATTTTCCTTTTAGCGTGAATTATATCATGTGATCACTATTTCATCTTTTATAAAACTATTTATGGGTATTGTGCAATATGTTCATATTGGCAAAAATCTTTGACACCACACATTATTAAGTTAAGAACTTTTGGGGCAATGTGCATTAAAGTCTTTGGAGAAAGGTTGTTTTCATTACAACTGTGTTTATTGTGAAACTTTTGAAAAGGAATGAAGGCAAGTGGTGTTTTGTTTTGATTTTTTGTTTGTTTTTATGGATTCAGATCTTCGGAAGTGCATAATGTAAAATAAAGGAAGATGACCCCACATAAATCCTAAATCTTTGGCTTCCATGGGAGGTGCTTATCACTGATTACTACCTTGTCACTCAGCTGCAGTCTTTTGAATTCATTTATTTTATTGATCTGTTCATTTGATTTCTGTTATCTGTTTTTGTAAGTTACATTGCATTTTATGGTGTGTGGGTTTGTTCGTTTTCTTTTCTTTCTTTTTTTTTTTTTTTTTTTTAATTCAAGGTTTAGCCACAGTATTTCTTGCACTTTTGCAATGTCATGTCACCTTTCACACATTTTATATTCTTCGAAGTATTGGAATATAAACTTAGTAGGGTGTAACAATCAAATATTTCGTTTGAGAAAAAGGACCCAATTGAATTATCGGTAACTGAAATACTTATGCGCTTATGCTTCAAAATCAAACAATTGCTGGGAACAAAAGCTGATGATTTGGCCACGTGTCTGATCAGATCTTCCTTCCAGCATTAAGAACAGGAACACCGCTTTCATTGAAGAACTGTCTCTGAATTCCCAAATGGATATAATCTGGATATATAAATCCAACCTCTTGGCTGATCAAAGACGTGCTTTGGCGGACTTGAAGAAAGAAGACTCCATAATGATTCTGCCAGCAGACAAGGGGCGTGCAACAGTCAGCATGTCCAAATCCATGTACTACGAGAAGGCGAACAAACTCCTGGAAGACAGAGCAACCTATGAACTTCTCAAGAAAGACCCCACAACCAAGTTCTCCAACAAACTGAAAGAGATACTCGAACGCCTAAAGGACACGGGCCGACTAATGTTGGAACAGTACAGGAAACTGTACCCCACCATGACAGATGTACCCAAGTTCTATGGTCTACCTAAGGTGCACAAGAACAACGTCCCCCTCCGTCCCATTGTTGCATCCAGAGGTTCCCTCATGTATGAGACGGCGAGATTCGTGGCGGACATTCTGGCCCCTCTGGTAGGACACACAGAACACCACATTCACAACAGCGCCGACCTAGTGGAGAAACTGAGTAACTACACTGTTTCCCAGGATGAACTCCTTGTATCATACGACGTCTCGGCACTTTTCACCAGTGTACCAGTGAAAGAGTGTGGAAATCATTAGACGCAGGTTACAGAACGACCAAACAGAACGACCAAACTCTCCACCAACGCACATCTCTGACAGTGGATGACATCGGCGACATCTTAGCTTGCTGTCTCACTACCACCTACTTCACCTTCCAAGGCGAGTTCTACCAGCAGAAAGAAGGAGCGGTCATGGGTTCACCAGCGAGCCCTATAGTAGCCAACCTCTTCGTGGAGGACTTTGAAGAGAAAGCACTGACCTTGTTCCACTCTCCTCCACTCTACTGGGGCCGCTACGTAGACAACACCATGACCATCCTACCCAATGACTGGTGGAACAGTTCACTGAACATCTGAACAACCAACATCCAGCCATCAAATTCGCGAGGGAATTAGAGCAGAATGACTCCATTGCAATGCTGGACACACTTGTCACCAGAACAGAGGGCGTGCTCTCCTTCGCTGTCCAAGGCAAACCGACCCACACAGACCAATACTTGCAGTTCAACAGCCACCAACCTCTGGAACACAAACTTGGGGTGATTCGAACTCTCACCCACAGAGCCGATACCATCTGCTCAACTCAAGAGGCACAGCAGAAGGAGAAAGACCACCTGAAGGAAGTGCTCACCATCTCAGGCTACCAGAAGTGGGCCTGGAACAAACAGCCCAGGAAGCAAGAGATCACCCCAACCACAAGCGAGAGAACAACAAGAGCGCAAGGGACATATAACCATTCCCTATGTTGGAGGTGTAAGTGAAACTCTGACCAGGAAGATCAGGAAACTAGGGGTCGCGGTCCATCCCAAGCCCACTAACACCATCTGCAGCCAACTCGTTGCCCCCAAGGACAAAACCAACAAACTCGACAAATCCGGCATCATCTACAGAATAGACTTCCGTGACTGCAACCAACACTATGTCGGAGAAACAGAACGTCCCCTCCACCTTGCCCCCGGTGTACTCTTCATTGATTCGGTCACGTGACCTGGGTATGTCCCATGGTCGCGTGATCTGAATCGAGTTCACTCAGTCAGCAACAGCATCGCTGAGGAAGATGGCCGGATGGCTGTCGAAAGCTACGAGTGAGTAGTGCATTTTCGTTTGTTGGGAGACCAGGTCTAACTTCAGGTAGCAATAGGATATAATCTGGTGTACGAATGATACCGTTTCCCCTCCTCCCTCCATTTGTTGACAAAATGGGTTGCCTTGTACTCGTCTGTGTTTCCTGTTCACCACTGTTTGCATGTTGCTGGTGTTTACATGCTGCCTACGTTCTTAAGAAGAGGAAAGAAAACTTGGGGGAGGGGAGGGTTGGGGAAGGGGGAGTGAGAAAAAGAGTGAGCATATTCTCTGGTTTGACACTGACCCTGTTCAATAATTCTGCATCATCTGATACCTGTATATTTATTGTTGCGGCAGTTGCTCCGCCTTGATCTGAATCCTTGGTTATTTTCACCACCTCTTCAAGTTCTTGGATTTGTAAATAAAATTTTTATCTCCTACTCCCAGGGTCTTTGATTTCTAGATGTGCATGTGTGGTATGGTATCTTTTGATTATGCTGCAATACATTTACCACTACAACATTTGTCGTATGTGATGTGTGAGTGTGAGTGGATGATAGTGTTTTTGTTGTTTTTTAACATCTCTTTCAACACAGGGACAGTCTTGAAAGGACCCTGTGTGGTTGGTTTGGCTGTAGTGTGAAGCTCCCAATGGGATAAGATAAGATAATGTTGCTTATAGCCCAGCCGACCGCAAAGGGCCATATCAGGGCTGTCACCACTTTAAAATCAACTCACCAGTCATATAAAAAAAAAATTAAAAAAAAAAAAACCACTTTCATACATCTCATTAAATGACATCGTCTACAAACGCACCAGAAACTTTGTTAAAAATCTTTCTTCCGTAAAATCTTAAATCAGATGAAAAATATTAATCTCTCTCAAAAACTCAAGGATCACATCAGGCGGGACATCCCTGAACAGGATCTTCATGGACTCCGCTGTAAAATGTTTGTGTCTCACATCGTGCAAGTCCCAACACTCTAAAAGAACATGTTTCATTGTGAGTGGCGCATGACATGGAATGCACCACGGAGCTTCTTCACTCTTTAAAAGGTAAGCATGGGTAAAATACGAATGGCCGGTGTGCAGCCGGCACAGAACCGTTTCCTCTTTACGACCTCCCGACGTGGATGGGAGGAAGTCCTTAAGGTTTGGACGGATCTGAAAGAGTTTGTTACTCGTCTGTGTGTTCCAATCCTCCTGCCAGAGGTCTCTCACATAATCGTTAACTTTGGGTTTCACATCTGAACAGGGGATATAAATGTTGGACAGTTTCTCTCTTGTGGCGTTCTTGGCTAAATGATCAACCATTTCGTTCCCGCCGATGCCAACATGACCAGGAACCCAAGCAAGAGTAATGTTGTAACCGTCCGCTTTCAACTTGCTAAAAAGTTCAAAGAAATGCAAAAGTTCTGGATGCTGAAGGTTGCGGCCAGCTATGGCTTCCAAAGCTGACAGCGAATCCGACAGAACCAGAAAGTCCCTCTTTGAAGAATGTGAGATTATCTTCAAAGCCAGTACCAGAGCAGTAAGTTCAGCAGAATAGACAGAAGCATCGGAATGGATATGTTCCAACAGTATCTGAGAAGGAGCTCCCAATGGAAAATGGTCGTAAAACGCCCATCACATGCAAACATGATGGAAAATGGTCGCAAAAACGCATTCACATGCACACATGAATGGAAATAACCGTATTTATTTACATGCGTTTTACACTGAATACTTCTGTGGATATTTTACACATTTACACCTTTTCCTAATACACAATACAGCTGATATATGGACAATATCCCTCATTTTAAACATAAATCAGCATGGTGTAATTCTTAAGCTCCACTGATTTTGAATATGGACCACAGCAGGAAATCTTTTCATAAATGGACCTTTTTTTCATGTTTCTTTTCATGATCAATACCAGTGCCTTTGAGGACATTCCAGGTGAAAAGATCCTTTTTCAAATTCACTGATTCTTGAGCAATCTTTTTACAGCTTGCATAATGACTCGCTAAGCAAATTGCAATAGTGGGATAGCATTTCAACTTCTGCAGAAAGAAGAGAGGGTGGATGTGAACTGTGTGAGCCTATTCCATGGACTGAGGATCTGGTGCTAGGACTGGGTGAACCTCAAATCAAACACACGGGCTGTTCCATCTTCAGATGCAGACACCAAGCACGTCCCGTCCCTGGAAAAAAAAAACACACAACATAATGGTGAATAAAGTTTGGGATAAGGAAACAAGAAAAGATCCACTTGATATGCACCCCATCCGTTCTGTCAATCGCACTTCTGATACCATCCGATGCACTTTCAAGTTTATATGACAAACATTTTCACACATATGTGTTAACTAAGGAAATTCACTGATCAGAAAATGAATGTATTATATATCTTTCACCCTCTTTTCAGCTTGTCCAGAATCTGTTTCCAATTAATGATGTTCAAGACAATCTTGATGTGCAAACATTGCTTGCATCGTTACAATGCTGTTGGGTTTGTTGTTATTTTTCTTTCTAGATAATACCTAAGGTTCCATCATAATTTATAAGAATATGTTGACTTAGCTTCTAGAGTTCATCAACTTTTTCAACACATTTCATGACTGCCATGATTCCAAGGTTATAAACCGCACCTGCCAAATATCTTTTTTTTAAAAGAGACAATACATAAGCTGATTGTGAAAAACAATTATGAAAAATGGCAAAGCAAAGCACACATTCTAAGATATGACAATCATGTACTCACAAACAGGAAAAGACAATACATACAATTAAGGGGAAAAAAAGAACAGCCATTCAGTCTTTTTTCCATCGCTGTTTTCAGCGGCAGTAAAACCCCAGGACACACTCGATGTCAGACTTGAAAAGTGTCCAGAACTCTTCATTGATGTTGGCCACGATGTCTGTGGATGTCTTCGCACATGTGCTTGGTGTGGCTTCTATGTCATGTGCTGTTGAGACTGTGCCTAATCTTTTTAAATCGTTAATAATCATGGACTGTTTCAATTTTATCGCAATCGGGAAAACTTGCCTTGCTGAATAGACCATGGTTGTAGCAGTAAAAGCCTTGAATTTCAAATATGCATCCTAGGCTTGACTTCTCAGTTTCAGCATGTTTGCTTGCTCACATGGTGCTGACGAGCAATCAAGCAAAACTTTTTTTTCATCTGTCATTATTAACGATGTTCATTTGGCTTATCGTTCCTACCTAAATCACTCTTTCTGTGAAATGTGGTCGAAGAAGATTTGTGCTAACATTGGTTCTGTTTCACCCATCCACTGCAAATTGCAATATAACCCGATGGTGAGCTGGGGGTGGGGTGGGTTGGGGGTAATCCATGAAATAGGCCACAGCCAGTGTGGTATCCTCAGGAGACAGTTTAGGGGGGAAAAAGTAGCAGCCTATAGTTTGGCAGTCATGGTACGCCTTCAGTAAGCACCTCCCTGCTTTGCCACATGGCATGAGCATTATTGCACATACCACAGCAATTCTGATTTGTGTGCCAACTTTGCTGTGGAAGAAGATGAATCCGAGGAATTGTTGTATACAAAATGTTAAAACTGAACCTCGTAAGTTTTGTAGCTGTCCCCTAAAGAAAAATGTTTTTACTTACATGCCAATATCAGGTGTGCGGAGAGAATTTGCTGTGAAAGTCATGTTCTCTGTCAAGGAGATGGTCATAGCGGTTTGTATTGGTAGTGCTAGACTTGGGCTAAAGTGTACAAGCCTACAAATGATACTTGAAAAGCCAAAATTCTCAAACTTCACCGTAAATAGCTTACAATTTTGTGTGCAAAACATGGTGGGTTTCCAGGGACCCAAGTTTCTTTTCAATGAACAGAAGGCCTTGCCATACCTCAAGGGTCTCCAGGGACTCCTGCTCTTGGTAAAGGACCAAAGCCTTGTAGTACGTCATGGGTCACCAGGGACTCCTGGTCTTGGTGAAGGACCAAAGCCTTGCAGTATGTCTGGGTCTCCAGGGACTCCTGCTCTTGGTGAAGGACCAAAACCTTGCAGTATGTCGTGGGTCTCCAGGGACTCCTGCTCTTGGTGAAGGACCAAAGCCTTGCAGTATGTCGTGGGTCTCCAGGGACTCCTGCTCTTGGTGAAGGACCAAAGCCTTGCAGTATGTCGTGGGTCTCCAGGGACTCCTGCTCTTGGTGAAGGGCCAAAGCGTTGCAGTATGTCGTAGGTCTCCAGAGACTCCTGCTCTTGGTGAAGGACCAAAGCCTTGCAGTACGTTGTGGGTCTCCAGGGACTCCTGCTCTTGGTGAAGGACCAAAGCCTTGCAGTATGTCGTGGGTCTCCAGGGACTCCTGCTCTTGGTGAAGGACCAAAGCCTTGCAGTATGTCGTGGGTCTCCAGGGACTCCTGCTCTTGGTGAAGGACCAAAGCCTTGCAGTATGTCGTGGGTCTCCAGGGACTCCTGCTCTTGGTGAAGGACCAAAGCCTTGCAGTATGTCGTGGGTCTCCAGGGACTCCTGCTCTTGGTGAAGGACTAAAGCCTTTCTTATGGAGGAAGAAAGCCTGGCTGTGGTTTTGTTTTTGTTGCAGTGATGCACTGAGGTGTCAGTCTCCTAACACAGTTCCATTCAAACTAAAAATGTCCGATAGTGTTAGCTCCTATCAGGTCGGTTGTTCGAATGAAAACTTAACACTGATGGACAAGTGACCTATTTTATTTCCACATCTTGTGGACAAAGCATCAAATAACACAGGATCAATAACTACAAAGCAGCCCATTGTAGTATTGGCATGGTAAACGGTCACAAATTATCACATATTGTAGCCTTGCTCAAAACTAACGGGTTTTTTTCCAATAATGCCCAAAAGAAAGAAGCCAGAAGTCAGCTGCTCTTTCATTTTCCTTATCACAACACACAGGTGGGAGGAGGAAACCTGATGCCACCTGCGACAGAAGCTGTGGCCTGACATCACAACACACAGGTGGGAGGAGGAAACCTGATGCCACCTGCGACAGAAGCTGTGGCCTGACATCACAACACACAGGTGGGAGGAGGAAACCTGATGCCACCTGCGACAGAAGCTGTGGCCTGACATCACAACACACAGGTGGGAGGAGGAAACCTGATGCCACCTGCGACAGAAGCTGTGGCCCGACAAAGGCAGGCAAAGTTTAGTGATCTTGGTTTGCACGAAGAGCAGAAGTTCAGCTGGGACCATAGCTGACGATTCATGTAACATTTGTGTTCCAAACAGCACACAACCAAACTGTCTCCATGTGGATTGTCATGCACCACTCCCAAGAAAGATGGAATTGTTTCAAAATCGAATAGTCGACAAAGGTGGATTGTTCTGTACCACATAAGATAAGATAATGTTGCTTATAGCCCAGCCGACCGCAAAGGGCCACATCAGGGCTGTCACCACGTTAAAACCAACTCACCAGTCTTCTGTACCACATGCCAGAACATCAGAACAAATGCCTCTTTCACACAGGTGTGCAATAATTTCCTGAATGCTTTCTATGACCACACACAAACTGCTGATAGAATGATATCACTGCTTTGATGCATCAAGGATGTGCAAGTTGTGGGCATCTGAAACTTTTCTTTTAGGGAAAAAGAACTGGGTATTGCTATGACCAAGATTTGAACTTACTATCAAATGTAATTGCAGGAGGAACAGACAGAGCTCAATCTCTGAGAAACCTCTTTTGTTCAACAAGAGAAATGTGCACAGAATATGTATCCAAGACAGATTCAGTGTTGGCTTGTTACCAGATGAAACAAATCTAAATTAACAGTGCTAGTTTAGTAGTTACCAGCACAAGTTTCTTCAGAGGGTTGGCCGCTCCGGTCTCATTCAGTCAATGATCAACTGAATGTCATCAGTTTTTGGTAGAGATTAAAACTTACACAAAGTTCTGTTCATTAATCATCATTTATTTCTTGTTTCTTCATTTGTATCACAGCTAAATACAAAATTACACTTTGTGATGCTCTCTTTGACATCGTGTGTAATCAAAATTGAAATGTGTTCACCAAAGATGACATTTATACTCAACATTTACAAAAATATCATAAATAACTGCAAGAATAGTTTATGTTGATTTTATACTCGTCATAAAATCCAAAGAAAGCAGGCACAAGACTTTGGTGGCATTTGTCATATAGTATCGAACTGTCCTGTTTTTTTTGGGTGAGCCAGGACACTATCATTTTTTTTCAGTTTTCACACAAGACTTTCAGACCACACATGCACTCATGTCCCTCTCTCTCTCTCTCTTGCTGTAACGTTTACCTTGAAACATCAAAATCCAGTATGCAGTTGTGTCTGGCGTGTCCTGAGAGAGCAGTTACGGTGGTGCCAGAGCGTGCATCCCACAGGCGCGTGACGCCATCCAAACACCCGGTGAAGAGCAGAGGGGCGGAGGAGGCCCACTTCAGTCTGGACACTCCTTCCTGCACAGGCAGTGTTCCCCAGTCACCAAGACAGCCACCTCGACTGCACAATCCACTACCATCGCTGTGGACATCACTACACGTGTGACCGACACTCCACACAGACAACAGCCATTTCACTCCATGTCTAATTCACAGATTACCTCCCATGACGGATCGCAGTCATGCAGCTGATCAAAACTGATCACGTGACAATTCAGGCTTCACGAAACATACTGATTACAAGATGGACAAGACACGTGGTCTATTCTGTGACTGGCAGACACTCAATTCCATGGCTTCTATCTTCCAGTGTGAGCTGACATTCTTCAACAACGGTCAAAATTTTAAAGTCGCCACTCCACCAACCACCTTTTCCTACCACTCTTGTGCTGAAACCAACATGCAAGTATTTGTTGAAATTTATTTTTAATCAAGACTAGCACAGTGGACCACCCAGAGCCACTCCAGGGTAATCAATATGAATAAATAACGCCATGGTACAACACCCCTTCAAAGTTTAGAAC
The DNA here is from genome assembly GCA_018398815.1 of Conus ventricosus. Taxonomy (NCBI): domain Eukaryota; kingdom Metazoa; phylum Mollusca; class Gastropoda; order Neogastropoda; family Conidae; genus Conus; species Conus ventricosus. Next base: position 163,270,492 of record CM031595.1, read on the forward strand.
CCAAAAGGAAAAAAAGACAACTGGGTGCAAAAATATATCAGGTTTATTGAACATGTTTCTGCTGCTGTCTGACCATTTCACCCACATTCTGAAGGAGAAAAAGAAAAAGAATGAATAAGTTAATACATAATAATTATTATACCTAAATAGTATTCAACAAATGAATAAACATGAGCTTACAACCATCTCCGGAAAGGGACTGTGGCTACTTAACGATGGGGTCATTAGCGGTCATGTACACAAAGCTCTCGCCAAAGATGAAGCTTGGAGTTTTAGCCAAGGAACAAAGCAGCAGCAATACACAACCAACTTATTGACGAGTCCTATGCATTTTCATTTTATCAATGAGACCATTTACTAAAACCAGAAACAAAATGTACAAGAGCTGGCAAAAATAAACAAGATTTTACAAAAGTGAATAAGCTGGTACGACAAAAAGGAAATGCACAAAGCACAGGGAGTGATAGAAAAGAGAAATTTCTAATGCAAAATAGGAAATGTACACAGCAAAGAGGGAGACCGAAAAGGAAAATTTCTAATGCAAAATAGGAAATGTACACAGCAAAGAGGGAGACCAAAAAGGAGAAATTTCTAATGCAAAAAGCAAAGAGGGAGACCAAAAACGAGAAATTTCTAATGCAAAAAGCAAAGAGGGAGACCAAAAACGAGAAATTTCTAATGCAAAAAGCAAAGAGGGAGACCAAAAACGAGAAATTTCTAATGCAAAAAGCAAAGAGGGAGACCAAAAACGAGAAATTTCTAATGCAAAAAGCAAAGAGGGAGACCAAAAACGAGAAATTTCTAATGCAAAAAGCAAAGAGGGAGACCAAAAACGAGAAATTTCTAATGCAAAATAGGAAATGTAGAAAGCAAAGAGGGAGACCGAAAAGGAGAAATTTCTAATGCAAAATAGGAAATGTAGAAAGCAAAGAGGGAGACCAAAAACGAGAAATTTCTAATGCAAAAAACAAAGAGGGAGACCAAAAACGAGAAATTTCTAATGCAAAAAGCAAAGAGGGAGACCAAAAACGAGAAATTTCTAATGCAAAAAGCAAAGAGGGAGACCAAAAACGAGAAATTTCTAATGCAAAAAGCAAAGAGGGAGACCAAAAACGAGAAATTTCTAATGCAAAATAGGAAATGTAGAAAGCAAAGAGGGAGACCGAAAAGGAGAAATTTCTAATGCAAAATAGGAAATGTAGAAAGCAAAGAGGGAGACCGAAAAGGAGAAATTTCTAACGCAAGAAATGAAATGCATAAAGCAAAGAGATTGATAGAAAAGGAATTTCTAATGCAAGAAAGGAAATGCACAGAAGCAAAGAGAGTGACAGAAAAGATGAAGTTTCTGACACGGAACTGCCGGAGGTGACAGGCTCAGGGATGAGAACAGATTTTTAAAAAGCAGAGGAGATTTTTCTGTTGGGGCGCCCCCTGAAGCTGAAGCATTTTTTTAATATATAAAGAAAAATCAACATTTAAAACCATCAAAATATGTTTCTAGCCTTCAATTCAAACCTCAAATTCTGAGGTTTTTTTTTTCTTTTCTTTTTTTTGTTTTTGTTTTTTGTCAAACATGCAAATGGATTTAATACAGGGCTCTCTGCGTTTGTGGCTGGTCGATTTACGTAAGAAATGGGTTTTTCCGAAAATTACCTGCCCTTGGCCCTGGTTCTATTATTCTTTCTTTCTTTCTTTCTGCGTACGCAGGCTGATACTCCTGCGAACACTCCCTGTATAGCCAGGCAGTGGAGTTTTGTGTGTATGACCCTTTTTTATCCCGCCATTAAGGCAGCCATACTCCATCTTCGGGGAAGGTGCATGCTATGTGTCACGTGTCATCCATATCAACGGCCAAATTGGCCTTCTCTTCCGAAAGTTGGTGATGGGATTTTACATGTGTGCAAGATGTTGTGCGTGCGTTCACACACGGAACCTCGGTTTATAGTCTCATTCGAAGGACTGTGTGGGGAATGGAGTCAGAACCAATGTTAACTCCGAGGGAAAAATCCCCTATACCGAAATTCGAACCCGCAACCCCAGGATCATGAGTCCGGCGCTCTACCAACTGAGCTATTCCGGCCCCCTGTTCTATTATTAGTAACTAGACGTCTAGGTTTTGTTTCACAACATAAAGTCAAATGACGAATGTTTCAGCTAACTGAGATAGTTTGGCCATTGCAAATGAATGATAAAATATAACAAAGAAGAGAGCAAAATCACCAACAGCTTACTTTCCAAAGTTTAATTGTTCTTCAATGCAGCGACACGCTGCCTGTGAACCAGGCGTTTCATGTGGTCAGCAATCGTAATGAAGCCACGACTTCCGAAGCTGATTTTCTTGTTGCAAGCTAGACATAACGCCTGCTCGTCACTGCTTTTGCATATGCTATCTCTAACTCTACTCCCACACACACCTCTTCCTCGAGCCAGTTTTCTTTCCAACGGTTGGCTTTTTTTTTTTTTTTTTTTTTTTTTGCGATTTCGTTCGACGCCATGAATCACAGATGACACTCGGTCGTTCGGCGCTGTAAGCGGATGTGCAGTGGTTGGCCGAATCAACTGAATAAAAACCAGCCCATTTGGGTATAAGCCTAGAGTAATCTCGCCGGAGGCGTCTCGCCGAGATTGGGAGCAAAGAAAATCGCGATAGCTTTTTTTTTTTTTTCCGGCGGAGATTTTTTCAAACAGCGGGCTTTTTTTTTTAAGACGGCGGAACGGCGGAGAACGGCGGAGCTGTTCTCATCCTTGCAGGCTGACCTGTCACAGCGGGTGTGAATGAACTGGGAACACCAAGAGAGAGACGCGTACAGTAAGAGGACGATGACTGAACTCACAGGGTGCTGGAGGGTGTGGCGGACAACCGATGTGGGCAGGTCCCAAACCTCCACCGCCCCGCTGTTGGTGGCTGTGGCCGCATAGGGAGCTCTGCACACACAGAGAACATGTCTGTTCACACCTGAATTCACATTCTACCTTAATACATGAATGCAAACTCTGCTGTTTAATTTCAAAGTGTGGTGACTACAGGCGGAAATCAATATAAATTTGTTAAAGAATTATTAGTGAGTGCGCCAAACAACAGGGACTAGACAAACAAATTAAAAGACAAAACACGACACGTTTCGACCTCTTAGGTCTTTTTCAGGAAGGATAACAACACTCAGGATGATGAAAATGAAGAACGAGCAATCTTGCACCAAATTTGAGAAGGTAAGTGATTGCTCGTTCTTCGTTTTCATTGTCCTGAATGTTGTTTAATTAACTTAACTGAAGAAGACCTAAGAGGTTGAAAAGCGTCGTGCTTTGTCTTTAAATCTGTTTGCCCTGTTGTCTGGCAGACTCACTAATAACTCTTTTTCAAAATCTACTTATAAATCAAAGCCTGAAAAATATATACATGTATATCCAAATGCATGAATAATAAATTTTTCATACAAACTGCGCACAAACTGCCCATTCACAATAAAACAAAAGTGCCTAGTAAAAATCAATATTCTCATTAAAAAAAATGCTTAATTAATCATAACAGAAACTGACGGACTAGGACTTTTTACTGACTTGTTGACAGTTTCTTTGTTATATCTTCCCAGCATAAGGAAAATGAAAGAAGACCTTCTAGCTATCACTGCAACAAATCCACTTCTGCAGTGACACATACACCACTGACTGTCCTCTTTAAATTTGGTCCTGATGAAGATACCCGTGAAACCAGCCACCGTGTTGCATCAATTTGCACCATGCTCTGACAACTGGGAGACCAAGAACTCCCATCCAATCAGTTTCACCACTGTTGTCACATCAACCCTCTGTTGTCACACCAACCCTATGTTGTCACACCGACCCTATGTTGTCACACCAACCCTATGTATCACTGAAAGGGGTCAAAAAGTCAAACAGACCTTGAGACAATGGGAGATCATGAGAACGGCACAGACTGAAAAAGAAAAAAAAAATTGCAAAAAAAAGGGACACAACCACTGCAAACTTGGGCCACATCTGAAAATTTCTTCCCACACTCTTCACCATCTGTGAATGCCTTTCCTTCAGTATTATGTGAGTTGGAAATTTAATACCTCAGTGTGCAATCACTTGTGATGTTTAGACCTTTAACCTTTCCCGTACGTCGCCTAAAATTTTGCGCGCCGTACATCGTGGGTCCGCATGGACCCATGCTTTTAGTGAAGGAAAGAGGCTTTGCCGTACATCGTGGGTCCGCATGGACCCATGCTTTCAGTGAAGGAAAGAGGCTTTGCCGTACATCGTGGGTCCGCATGGACCCATGCTTTTTATGAAGGAACAAACCCTTGCCGTACATCGTGGGTCCGCATGGACCCATGCTTTTTTCATGAAGGAACAAAGCCTTGCCATACGTCGTGGGTCCGCATGGACCCATGCTTTTTATGAAGGAACAAAGCCTTGCCGTACGTCGTGGGTCTGCATGGACCCATGCTTTTCATGAAGGAACAAAGCCTTGCCGTACGTCGTGGGTCCGCATGGACCCATGCTTTTTATGAAGGAACAAAGCCTTGCCGTACGTGGGTCTGCATGGACCCGTGCTTTTCATGAAGGAACAAAGCCTTGCCATACGTCGTGGGTCCGCATGGACCCATGCTTTTTATGAAGGAACAAAGCCTTGCCGTGCGTCGTGGGTCCGCATGGACCCATGCTTTTTATGAAGGAACAAAGCCTTGCCGTATGTGGGTCTGCATGGACCCGTGCTTTTCATGAAGGAACAAAGCCTTGCCATACGTCGTGGGTCCGCATGGACCCATGCTTTTTATGAAGGAACAAAGCCTTGCCGTACGTCGTGGGTCTGCATGGACCCATGCTTTTTATGGAGGAACAAACCCTTGCCGTACGTCGTGGGTATGCATGGACCCATGCTTTTTATGAAGGAACAAAGCCTTGCCGTACGTCGTGGGTCTGCATGGACCCATGCTTTTTATGGAGGAACAAACCCTTGCCGTACGTCGTGGGTCTGCATGGACCCATGCTTTTTATGAAGGAACAAAGCCTTGCCGTACGTCGTGGGTCTGCATGGACCCATGCTTTTTATGAAGGAACAAAGCCTTGCCGTACGTCGTGGGTCTGCATGGACCCATGCTTTTTATGGAGGAACAAACCCTTGCCGTATGTCGTGGGTCTGCATGGACCCATGCTTTTTATGGAGGAACAAACCCTTGCCGTACGTCGTGGGTCTGCATGGACCCATGCTTTTTATGAAGGAACAAACCCTTGCCGTACGTCGTGGGTCTGCATGGACCCATGCTTTTTATGAAGGAACAAAGCCTTGCCGTACGTCGTGGGTCTGCATGGACCCATGCTTTTTATGAAGGAACAAAGCCTTGCCGTACGTCGTGGGTCTGCATGGACCCATGCTTTTTTCATGAAGGAACAAAGCCTTGCCGTAGGTTGTGTTTGTGTACGGAATTTAAGAAAGTCATATGTTTTAGACGGATTGGAATAGCATTCTTTTTATAAGCAGCAACAGAGTTTTTGTGCAAGAGAATGAACTTTATTGTTTGTTTCAAAATGCTTGGTAATGTGAAAAACCATCGATCGAGGTGACAATGTGTACACGCATGCAGCACACATTCACTCAGGCACACATCTGGCTTTTGAACATCACTCCACTCACACGTTGTGGTAATCAAACCAGCTGTGACACACAAAATGAAAATGCGCTGGTGTGTGTGTGTGTGTGTGTGTGCGTGCGTGTGCGCGCGCGCGCGCGTGCGTGCGTGTCGTTTTCAAGTTTGTATGTGTGTTGCTGTGTGTATGCGAGTGCATGTGTATGTGCGTGCGTGCATGCAGGTATGTTCGTCAGTCTGTGTATGATAGTGCAGATCTTGAGTGCAAGTATGTATGGATATATGTATGAGAGGAAAGTGTGCTTGTGGTGGACTTAACAAAATATGGGCACGGAAGGAGGGAGCGCGTGTTTAGGAGTGACTGTAGGCCTACATGTATCCGACTTGATGCTTCTTTAGCATACTAAAAATAGTTTCAGCCTAATTTTCAATAACGAGAGCCTCCAGTGAAGAATTTACACGGAACACTCTAACAATATGTCTCACACACAGAATGTAAAGGCCACTCACTCTGTAACTGGGGAAGACATACACACACACACACAAGTACATTTCTGTCAACAATGGTTTATAGGTTTAGTAAAGAGACTTAAATTTGTTCAGTAGGCTGAGAAATCACTCGCACACATTTTCACATTCTCTCTCTCTCTCTCTCTCTCACACACACACACCACACACACACGCACTTACACACACACACACACACACACACACACACACACACACACACACATCCATGGAAAAATGTCATTGCGATCCACAGGTACTGTTAGATGCTTGCGCTCATATCTAGTCGCCTTTGTTTTTATGTAAAAGGCGATTGCTAACAGCAGTGGTACGTGGAAGGGAACATTTGGTCGTTGTGTCGTGAGAAAAAACATTGGTAGGGAGCAGTTTGTTCTAAGCAAGAGAGAGAGAGAGAGAGAGAGAGATTGAAAAACCTAAACATAGGAACCTATTAAAATCTGAGATGTTCCCATTTTGTTAGAAGTGTGTCCGTGGGACACTTTCGTCCAAACTATTACAAATTTGAAAATTTTGAGGGATGTCAATGTAGTGTAGACAAAAGAAAATGATCAACACAGTCGTCAAATGATAACTTTCGTACCCTCTCCAATATCTTCGCCATTTGCGATGTTCAGAGCCTCGAAGATGTTCATTCTTTCAGCCATAGGGTTGAATTGAACTGAAAGGAAATTCGATTTTTAGGTGGATAATGCTGATAACTTATTTCCATGTATGTAGCAGACAATATAATGGTGAAATTAGGCAAGTTTGCGTCCGCATGCACACCGACACACTCACAATCACGCGCGAGCGCGCGCACATGCGCAACACCACTCACACTGGCCTACAGAAGCTGGAGCACCAGGAGGATGTTTATGTTACCAGGTCTGGCCTGCTGCTGGTAAGAAAAAAAAGAGACGTCGGTATCTGATACAGTACCGTTACAAGTAGTGTGTAGGCCTACAATCCAAAACAAAGTACTCTGATGAATTGGTCACTGCACCTCTGCTTTCAAAATCGTTAGTTGTCATGTATACATGTATTGTCATTTTTGTAAAGCACAAAGAGCAGTCTTCTGGGCAGTCTGTTATATAAATATTCATTATTATTATTTAGAAAGCAGATCTGATGAATTTGACGTCGGACTTGCAGTCCCAGAGACACGTGGAGAGAGCGATTCCCCCCACTGTAGCAAAATTTGGCCGCATGCGCAGCAGTCGCATGTTTATGTCAGTGATGTCAGCCATTCTGCTGAGGCTAGCGCTTTGCGGGAAATGGATTGCGAACGGGAGGTTCAGTTTCTGTGTCTTTAGAAGGCATCTTGGACCCACGACGTACGGCGCTCAAGGTTTGTTCTGTTTCAAAGCATGGGTCCGCTCGGACCCACGACGTACGGCGCTCAAGGTTTGTTCTGTTTCAAAGCATGGGTCCGCTCGGACCCACGACGTACGGCGCTCAAGGTTTGTTCTTTGAAAGTATGGGTCCGCTCGGACCCACGACGTACTGGGACGTTTGTTGTTTGTTTACTCTTTTGATTTTTGACAAAAACAAAGAAATTTTGGTACATAAGTGGGGCTATGCTATATTGACAAAGTCATAAAATTTAGTGAAGACAGCTTTAAAACTTTTTTTTTTATCTATTAAAAATTACCCCTGTGGGTCCATGGGGACCCACCGGGAAAGGTTAAACCACCCTGCTAATTCTATGAGGTCGTCACATGAGGACAGGTTGGCCCTGTGGACAAGGCATTGTTCTCTTGACCCGCGGCTCCTGGGTTCAGTTCCCATATAAAAACCAGATTAGAAGACAGTTCCTCTATGGGTCAACATCTGTGCCAACTACAAACCCCTCCAAGTCCTTCAGATGAGACTTAAAACCAAGGTCTTGTGTTTCAGTGCCTGAAAAAAAAAAATTGCACCTACGTTAAACTCCAGTCCATCCGCTGTAGAAGTGTAGGCTACATAAGTATATTTTGTGCAAGTGGAATGGATGAATCATGCACACAACAACAACAAAAAAAACTCGAATGCTTTTTCTTTTAAATGTCATCCCTGAAGGCACAATGCCACATACTTTATCGGCCATACTAAGAATGGTCACAAACTAAAAAATCTCACCAACAGGTAATTCTATATGAAGAATAAAGAAGAGGAGTACCAAACTGCCAGTGTGATGTTGGAAGTTCAAATCATGCTGGTGCCCAGCATAAGAACTGCCATTTCTGCTGCCCCTCTTAACGTGTTGTTGATCTGGTGATGTCATTGTAATGTCAGAAATGTCCCCCATCCCAGAGTCCTGCAACGGTTAATCTAGCCTGCAGTATTGCCTTTGGTGGCACTGCATATTAAACCTGAAGGTGACTAATAAGTTATCTTGCACGCAGACAGCGAAAACTACAAGAGCGAGAACACCGCCCCTGCGCAGTGAGAGCCAAGTGACCCACCACACAGGACAGAAGGCACAGATCACAAGTGCAAGTGTCTCTGCACGCGAATTCGCGGACACCATGCCTGGAATTGGAGTCAAAATATGTTAATCCGAGGGAAAAATCCCCCTGTACCAAAACAGCCCAGCGGAGATTCGAACCCACAACCCTTGGATTATGAGTCTGGCGCTCTACCAACTGAGCTATTCCAGCCCCCTGCTGTTCCATGCTAACACATCAGCAGTGCCAGCAGCATGGCTTACCTTTCCTGTGACCACGTTGTGGATCTTCACCGTGGAGTCAGCGCAGCCCGACATCACCAGGTGGTTGTCAGCGGAACAGTCCACACACAGTATGGCCACAGCGTCCTCAGGGCGCTCCCCACCCTCCGCCATTTCTTCTCCCTCCTCCTCACTGTCCTCTGCCATTTCTTTCTCTGTGGACATCGGTCAAAACATCTGCGCTATGATCAACAATAAACTGTGCTTGATTGACGATAATCTCATGAATCGCCTCCCCTTTCTTCCACATAGGTTTCTCTTCAAAACAATATATGTTTAAAATGTGCCATGGCTTGGAAACATTCATTTCCTTCATGAACATCAGCTTTTCCAAAGTACAGTTTACTCAACAGTGAGAAAGTCCGATCTTCCAAAACACAGTTACTCACCACATACACACACATACACTAAAATGACTACATATTTTTACATATCCTTACAAGACAGAAGGATTAATTTCTAAACTATCTACCACTTTCCAAAATAAATCATTTTCCTCCAGATTACAAGTTTCCAGCAAGAATCATTTTCCCACAGATCAATGGCGGGGCTATGGGAAAAAAACAAAGGTATGGTGAATGTGTTTTCGGTGCATCTGTCTGCTGCTCTGTGCCATGTTCTCCAGAATCTATACCCCTAGGTGAGTAAGTAATGAGGCTGTCAGTGCGAGGTCTCACCTGGCGCCGCGGAGTGCTGCCAGACGTGTACAGTGGTGGCTGTCTTCATGTCCCACAGTTTCACCACTCCGTCGCTGTAGCCCACACACACATACTTGCCTGCCCACACCCCACAGCTACTTGCACAGTCATTAACATCATGACATGATAAGCATTTAGGAGTTATACATGTGTACCTCCTCCAACACTACTCACAAGCTCTCTGAGGAATGTGACACAGACGTTGGGGGGGAGGGGGGGGGCACACATGGAAGAAGCACAAACAAAAATAAATAAATAAATAAAACAAAATAAAGAACAAAAAATTCAAAAATACATTTTTCATCCTCGTGGCATACGCACACATACTCAAGTAAAGACTGATCTGAACACAATGCACTCACTGAATCAAACTGAATCAAATCTGGTAACTGTTGTAACTGTCCAGCATTATTCCTCTCAAGACATATACCACTGACTGTCAAGACTAAAACCCCTGCAGCTGAAAATAAACTCTGCCAATTATTCCCATCTTTCTCCTCACACCAGTGTTTCCAAAACATTGTGGAGTCACTATCAACCATTGCTTTAATATCAACAGAAGCTAATGTCACTGTTACATGGACGGAAAAAAAATTATGCATGCAATGAGAATAATGATTAATGCACAACTCAAATCGTGTGCACTCTAAACATACAATCTTCAGATACAAAGATGAACTTAAACATTTCATTCCTTTCCTTCAAGTCCTACAGAACTCCAAATCTAACTGTGTGAAGATACTGACCTTACAAACAACCAGGTAAAATTGCAAGATTTTTGAAGATCCATTCAAATGTTTCCAACTTTGACTGGGGACGTTCAGTATGTGCTGCTTACCATCCAGGTAATCACTGATAGGTATTAGCATTGTTTTTATCTTTAACTTTTATTTATTGTGTCTTGATTTTACTGATAAATTCTTTCTTCCTTATCTCTTGTATATCACGTTTAGTTAATGTTTCCATTATTGTTTGAGGTATTTCTGTACATGTTCTCCATAACATTTAAATATTCATTTCTGAACTTAATTTACTGACTGTTTTAATGTTATTTAATCACTGTTCTGTCGATCTGCTGTGCAATGGAGAAAAAAAAATCTCATTTTGATAGTTATTTTTAAGACAATAAAAATCTGCCGTGCAACAGAAGACAAGTTTCCATTTTTGATAGTGGTTTTTAAGACAGTAACACACTGAATCTCCAATCTCATCCTGCAGCAAACACACACAGAAAGACAGGATTTAAATGAATACCAAACTCCGCAGAGTGACATCTGTACACAAGGAACAAACCAGCCAACCAAAACCAAAACCATTCAACAATCAGCAAGTCACATGGGTGAAACCTACAAAACTTGATTTGACTGAAATTAGGCCGGGGTCCAGGGGCCGCCTAGGCCCCGGCGGGGTACAGGGGCAGCGCCCCGTTGGGGGGTCCAGGGGGGCGAAATTGATTTTTAAAAATTTTTTAGGCCAATTTCGTTGGCTCTCCTGCACCAGAAAAAGCTTAAGGGTACGTTCACGCTAAACCCGGCAAGTTGCTGGCGGCAGCCGTCAGCAGCCGCCGGCAACTGGTTGGAATCTGTGGTCACGCCCTTTTCTTCTTTCCCGCCATGAAAGCCAGCGATGCACGTTCACGCTGCCAGCCAGCAGCCGTCAGCTGCCGTCAGCCGGCAATTTGCTTTGCCTCGTGTACACAAAAAAACGGCTGGCTGGTCCAAGGGAAGTAATTTCCCACCATACCGACAGAGTGAATGCACTTGTATACAGATTCGCGTCAAAATGGATGAAGACAAACTGATTGTGGCTGTACAGAGGAGGTCTGTAATTTACGACAAGGAAGACCGGAATTACCACAACAGAGATATAATCAGCGCTACATGGGAAGGCATTGCAAAAGAAGTCGGGGCTGATGGTAAGTTCACATTTAACTTTATTTTAATGAATGATGACATGCCAGTTTCTCTTCGCTGTAGTAGACCCTAGTCCAGTAAATTTATGGAAAAAAAAGCAACAACAACAAAAAAGAAGCAAAAAAAAAAAAACAACAACAAAAAAGAACAAAAACAAACAAACAAGCAATTTGCCATTTGTATGCTCAGTCAATAAGTGTGTGTGCGTGTGTGTGTTGGTGTGTGTGAGAAATCACCACAAATGAGTCAGATGAGTGGTTAATTGTAATCATAACATGTTTGTGATGTTGTGCCATGATTGTCATGTTTGGCTGATATTTCACATATTTAGAGTCCACCATTTCCGTTACACTAGTTGCAGATCATGTCATTCTGCCAAGACAGACTCCCAGATGGTGACGTGAAATACGCCATCAAGGTATCTCGCACTGACGGTGCATGACCGCTTGCTCTTGCATTGCTTGACGGCAGGTCTGTCAGTTGGAAGTTGTTCTGCTGTACATCTGGAAGCAGTGTGCGTTCAGGCTCCTTGTTTTGAACAAAGTTGTGCAGTACACAGACAGTTTTGACAATGTCAATTGCAAAGTCTACTTGCACCTCGATTGGCTTCCGCAAAACACGCCACATGCTAGAAGCCAGCCCAAAAGCGCATTCCACTTGTCTACGAGCTCGAGAAAGTCTGTAATTGAAAATCCGCTTTTCATATGTCAAATTGCGTCTTGGGAATGGTCTCATAATGTTTTCAAGCAGAGGGAAAGCTTCATCACCCACAAATACAAAGTCAGTGGTCAATGTCAGTGTTCGGGATCTTTGTTGGTTTTGGTAGCTGAAGTTTGTTTTCTGCCAGCAGTCTCCGAAAGGTGATTCTTGAAAGATACCTCCGTCGCTGCGGCTTCCGTAAGCACCTACATCTACCACAAGAAATCTCCCTTTCGCATCCACGATTGCCATCAAAACAATGGAGTGAAATCCCTTGTAATTGTAGTATTTCGACCGGAGTTAAATGGCGCTTTTAGGTGAATATGCTTCCCGTCCATTGCACCGACACATTGAGGAAAATTCCATCGAGTGAAAAACTCTTTCGCCGATTCTTCCCATATCTTCACATCTGGAACAGGCAGTTGTTCGGGGTGCAGTCTTGCCCAAATCACGTTTATTGTTTCTAGGACGATTCCTTGTACTGTCGAAAGACCCATTCTAAAATGGAAGGAAAGTGACCTGAAGGACTTGCCTGTTGCCAAGAACCTGAAAATAAATAAATAAATACATAAATAAATACATATATATACATATATACATACATACGTACGTACGTACGTACGTACGTACATACATACATACATACATACATACATACATACATACATATATTTTTTTTTAAAAATAAGATAATGTAAAAGTCTCTCTGCATTTTACACTATTTGCTATCAGCTAAGGCTTGTGTGTTTTTTGTTTTGTCTTTTCAGTGGCTGCCTGCAGAAACAAATGGGGGACTTTGAGGGACTACTTTCTAAAGAAATACAGGGAGGCCAAGACAACAAAATCAGGGCAGGCCGCCAGCAAGAAAAAGAAATGGTATCTCTTCGATGCCATGTCTTTCCTGATTCCCTACTACAGCAGCCGCGAAACGGGGGGGAATCTGAACTACGAGGATCAGCAGCTGGAAGACAATGTGGACTCCCAGGACTCCCAGGACATCGAATCCCAGCCAAGTCCTGCCCCACCGTCTTCAGATGACAGCCTAGCACAGAAAACATTCAAGACACCTCAGCAGCAGAGGACAAGGAAGGGGCACTGCAACACAGACTTCAACATGGAAGTTCTTAAAGCCCTAAAACAACCAGAAGCTGTGGACGACAATGAACTTAAGGGGGACTGCAACACAGACTTCAACATGGAAGTTCTTAAAGCCCTAAAAGAACCAGAAGCTGTGGACGACAATGAACTTAAGGGGGACTGCAACACAGACTTCAACATGGAAGTTCTTAAAGCCCTAAAAGAACCAGAAGCTGTGGACGAGAATGAACTTTTTTTCAAAAGTTTGCTTCCTTCCATGAAGAAATTGAACGACATCCAGGTTATGGAATTCAAAATAGAAGTGCAAAGCTTGCTTTTGAAACATCTGAAGCAATCCAGCAAACCACAAAATTCAGCAGCAGAGCCGTCTGCTTCACGTTCCATGGGTGCTCAACACTTTGGTTCAGGGCTTCAAGATCCTAGATACACTCCCATTTCTCCAAGAGCCACTTATGATGATTACTACTCCATGTCATCATTCAATAATCAGTAGCAGAAAGTGGATCATGAAAATGAATAACAATTCTAGTCAATTCCAGTCTAGGTAACAATTCTAGTCATTTCAAGTCAGCTAGACTAATACTACTCAATGTAATCTTCAAATATTGAGCAATTAAAGGAAACAAATAACATTTGTTATGTACGTATCAATTAATTTCTTTGCGCACCCTCTCTCTCTTTCTGTCTCTCTCTTTCTGTGTGTGTGTGCGAACGTGCCGCGCGCGCGCGCGCGGTGTGTGTGTGTGTGTGTGTGTGTGTGTGTGTGTGTGTGTGTGTGTGTGTGTGTGTGGTGTTCATGCATGTATTGGATTGACATATAACCCTTCTCTCTCTCTCTCTCCCACCCCTCCCTCCCTTCATCCATCCCGCTCTCTCTCTCTCTCTCTCTCTCTCTCTCTCTCTCTCTCTCTCTCTCTCTCTCTCTCTCTCTCTCTCACCACCCTCTCCCCCTCTTCTTTCTCTCATTCATGTAACTGTTATATACAGCTAAATACTTACCTCAGTGTTACAATCAAGCGCTCCGCTGGCGAAATAGGCATTTGAAAATTTGTAGACTGCTTTGTCAAATCTTCACGGCATTGGTTAAGCAGATCTTGAAAAGTCTCTGGTCGCATCCGTATGTATTCTACACATTTCTGGGTATCGTTCATCACTTGCGGAATCAAATGATGGTATTCTCCATGCACTCTGCGATTGCGGTGAATTGGGTGAACCCCATATTTGCGAGAATTCCCTTTCAATGATCTGTTTTGTAAAATCCACCACAGCAATATGCGTCTCTTCCGCCTGGAAAGCGCCATCTTTGTTTACAAAGTAGCATTCGCCCGACAGCAACTTCGGGCTCTACGTGAACAGTGGTGGCAGCAAGTTGCCGACGGCAACTGGCTGACGGCAATTTGCCGGGTTTAGCGTGAACGTAGCCTAATTGTAACATGATTTCTGCAGTAAAAAGCTTAACTGTAACATGCTTTTGTGAGTTACTGTTAGACTTTATGTTCCATTAATTCATTTAAATGAATAAAAATAATATTCATGGCTTATTGTACAAGCTCAGGAAAGTTAAAGTCTAAAAGTGTAGAAATAAACCAGAATATAAAAACTCAAAAAGGGAAATTTTTCTGACCCAATCTGAACTGATCAAAACATTCCAAAAATCAACAAAATTTCCCCCACAAATTGTTTAAAATGGTCACTTTACTATTTGAATCAAGACTGTGTCAGTGTGTGTAAAAAGAATATACATGCTCATACATTTGAGATGCACAATGAGGAACCAAAGTAGCCTTATTCTTGCCGGCACCATTTGTCTTTTAAGTCCAAAGAATCACACCATCTTAAATAAGGAGAAATCAAAGTTGACATGTCAGCACATTTTGTCTTTCCTAGTAACCACACCACATATAGAAAATGGATGAACAAAGGTGGCCTTCTTATCTTGTCAGTTCCTCTTGTCCTCACTGTCAAAAAGCCACCATATACATGAAGTATAATTCATCCTTTCAATCATTTTCAGAATTGTCCATCAATAAAGTGCAAAGCTGTCATCCACATTTCTATCATTTTCCATGGTGTCAAACAAAAGCAAGGACGAGTCATTATGATTCCTGTTGATTTTGATTAAGCAGTCATATATTTATGAAATTCTCTTCCCTGTCAAACAATGAGTGGTAAAGAAAACTAAAAAAAAAAAAAAAAAGAAAAAGGAAAGATGAAGAAAAAAAAGTCTTTCAGTCCAGTAGTGGGCACTTGAAAAACTGCCTGATGTCTGCAGCACCAGCTTTTCATTTTCTACTGGAGCCAGGTCTGGAGATAATGGAGCAGCTGAAGAAGCAGACTGAACATGACGGGGCACAGATGGACATACAGATGTAGAAATGTTGACAGGTGGGGCTGCAGCTGGAAATAGGCTAGACGTGGAGGAGACAGTGGCTACATTTTTTTTTTGGCTGCTTGTGATAAATATTCTGAGGTGGGAATTGGTGAAATATAAAAAAAAAAAAAAAGTAAAGTGTAGGGAGGATTCAGGTCATTTCTGTTTTTCCACCTTTTCTTTTCCTAAAAAAGTATCATAACAAACATGATTTTTTTTAAGGAAAGGGACTAAAAATGATAAATAAATAAACAAACAAAATGAAAACTGACAACAACAAAACCCCCACTCACAATAATAAAATTCTAAGAATCCCATCACCCCCCCCCCCCCCCCCCCCACCACCTGAAAGTAATATTTAAAAAAAAGGAAATTTACTCTTTAAAAAATGCAAACAATAAAAAATTGGAAAATTTTCCCCCTGATATACATTAAATTACTCCCACCCCACCAAAATATCAACTATAAGTATAATTAGCCCCCCCAATCCCCCCCCCCCCCCCCCCCCCCTTAAACTTTTTTAAAATTTGATTCTAATTACTTTAGCAACGAATACAAAAATTTAACTCGCCTTCATGTTTTTCTTATGCTCTGGGTGATCACATGGCTTCCGAAGTTTCTTTTTCCGTTCGCTCCGTAACTGATCGTTTTTGAACAAACGATACAGAAACACGTGCCGGCCACATTTATTTTCTTGCACCACTTGCGATATTCTTGCCATCGTCATCAGTTTCGTTTAGCCATTGTCATCTCCATTTGTTTTTAATTTGGCCCTCGACGCATGCTACTGGATCTCTTCTTTCAAAAAGCCATGACTACTTAATTTCTGGAGCCCGTGCAAACTTTCGTTGTCAGTCAGACGCGCCAATGTTAGCCTGTGAAGATGCCGAAACACAGAAACAGCTAC
Source organism: Conus ventricosus (assembly GCA_018398815.1). Taxonomy (NCBI): domain Eukaryota; kingdom Metazoa; phylum Mollusca; class Gastropoda; order Neogastropoda; family Conidae; genus Conus; species Conus ventricosus. The sequence continues at coordinate 163,286,983 of CM031595.1, forward strand.
TTCCGGTATGAGATGGAAACTTGGATCAAACACAAAATCGGAACCGATAAATCGGTTTTTTTCTTTTTTTTTTTTTTTTTAAATTGACGGAAGTTCCGTCAAGACTGAAAGTCATTTTGACGGATTTCCGTCCATAGACGGAAAAGTTTCACCCATGAAGTCAATATGATATTTCTGCAGCTACGCAGAACATACAACACTCACCATTGGGAAGGATCTTGCCGCAGAGGGAGGGACAGCCGTGGGACTGGAACAACTTCATCTTGCTCCAGTCCTGACTGGGAACCTGCCACATCCACACCTCCCCGCCCTGCGTCCCTGCCAGTAACACGTGGGCCGCCTGGTGCCACTGCAGCCACTGCGACAACACATACAGCCATCAGCAACAACAACAACAACAGCTGCATCCTGCACATGGCACACTGACACACTTTCCTTATCATCATATCTCTCTCTTTTTCTCTCTTTCTTTCTTTCTCTCTTTCTCTCTCTTTCTCTCTCTCTCTTAACTCTGTGAAAACTCACTGGAATGCCTCACTGAAGAACTATTCACCGAATTCCTCTAGCTATGTCTGTTGTGTGTCATAGCCTGGGTCTCTCTCTGCAAATGGTGTTGCTGTCCCTTCTGAAATGTTGTCAATCCATTGTTTTTTTTTCCTGTCTTCCTCTCTGTCTAACTACCTCAACAATTCCCTCTGGAACTGTTTTGAAAAGGCCACTGGACTTTGTTACAGGGCCATACAAATGTAGTTTTCTTTCTTTCTCTTTTTTGTTTTTGGACTGACATCATCTGATTCACATGACCTGAGAGTCTGCTTGATGATTTGGAGCACTTGTTTTTCATACCTTTTTTTTTTTTTTTTTGCTGTCTCAACCTCTGCACCACCTCAGAAGCAGTGCACCCACGCTGCTCATTCCGACACCCCGTCCACAGCCACAGCCCTGTCGGCCCCGCCGCAGCCCCGGCACCGGCAATCCACAGGGAGCAGTCAATGTCAAGTCGTCAAGAGGCAACCCACCGGAGGAGACACTGCACTGCTGCAGTCACTTCAGTGGTGTTCAGTGGCGCCTGTTCTGATCTAACATATGCAGGACACCACCTACTTAGCCCCCTACTGATGACAATAATTGCTTAGTCGTGGAGCCGGAGTTAGTGAGCTCTCCCTCCAGAGGGCGCCACAACGTCCGTCCAACGACAGTTTTTCATATCTTAAAAAGTATCTGATGTGTAGTACCTGGCCACTTGGAATTCTCCTTTTCCAGATCTGCTATGACAGTCAATGTCTCGCATGCACACAAGAAGATGGAATACACTAGTGCATGCAGAACCTGATCTTGTTTCAAGGAAACGTTACTGTCCTTCCATTTAGGCTTCAGTCTGGACAAAGCCGATCAATCCTGTCTTTGCTGCCCTTGCAAAGATTCATAAGAAAATGGAAAACTGTAATTACATCTTTTCAAATACGAAAAAAAGTAAGAATCTAATCTTGGGACCACAAAAACTATTTTAGAATAAATCTCAAGTTGATAGAGTGTTGATCTGTTAGAAAAAAAACACACACACATAGACAATACATGGTGAGTGTGAGTCAGTTTGAAAAAAAAAGTGATGACAAGGTGAAAATCAAAGCAGGATACAGGTCCCACTGTTCAAAAAAAAAAGAAAAAAGAAAAAAAGAAAAGAAAAGAAAAATGTGGAGGAGGACAAAAAAGCAAAAAGAAAGAAAGAAAAAAATTGTCGAGTTAATATCTCCTGTGACAAGACAGACAACTGATGAAGAAATTGTCGAGTTAATATCTCCTGTGACAAGACAGACAACTGATGAAGAAATTGTCGAGTTAATATCTCCTGTGACAAGACAGACAACTGATGAAGAGAGTCCGGACACAAGTCTAGGATCATTATCTTTTCTGGCACAAAAGGAACTTAATTTTGGAAACAATTCCACATCATAGTCTATCCTCAATAGCCACTTATCCATGAAAAACAAACAAACACAGAAAGAAAAATTCACATTTTATGTGGAATTTCCTAATAGGAAACGTTTCACTTGTATAACCACTGTGGTGCATATATGCAAGCACACACTCTTGAATGCACATGATTATGAAATTAAACGAACATATCAGACACTGTCTGAGACAAACAGCAAAGCTGACCATAAGATACATTGATAAAATTCTCCCACAAGTAGTCCCAGGCTGGAAAGAAAAAAGATACACCCAAAGGTACCAGTGGAATCCAGTGGAGTACTGTCCTCAACCACCGAAACAGTCAGCAGAGAGCAGCCCTGCACCACCCTTGGAAGCCTGCGCAGTGCTGACACAGGGTGCAGGCATGCACAGGGCATCCTATTAAGGCCTCAAGGGACATAACTGCTCCCAGCCAGACGCCACTGTGTAATGGCCACTGGATGCAGCACACCAGAACCTCCATGGAAGCATCCCCATGGGCGTATCAGCCAGTATTCCATGACTGCAGAGCCCACCTGAAAGATGCCACCACCTAGTGAAAATGCTACATGCACCCTGCAGCTCCTTTTGCTGTTTCTCTGACAGGTGACGACAGTACAACTTCAGACACAGCCAACCTTTGACCATGTGGCCTTAACACCTGGCTACAGTCTTTCCCACTGTAAACAGGTTCTTTCTTAAAATGCCACTGGGCAATTCCCTTAAGTTGGCAAGAAGGACAGCATGAAAAAGATAGACCCAAAGATTCCATGGGACCCAGAAAAGTGCCTCAACCACCCAACCATCCAACTGGTAGCAATCCTGCACCCTCTTTGGAATCCTGCACCCCCTTTGGAATCCTACTCTGTGGTGACACGGGTGTACACAGGGCATTCCAGTACACAGGGCATTCCAGTAAGACGTCAAGAGAGATATCTGTTCCCTAGCAGATGCCTTAGTGCAACAGTCAATGGACGCAATACAATAATAAAACCTCCACAGATGTGTCCCGATGTTTGAGCCCATCAGTGGAAGACCCCACCACCAAGGCAACTGTTGCACCGTAGCCCCACTTGTCGCCAGTTTGCTGACAGGAGAAAACAATACAACTCTAGACAACCAAGCTTTCCACCACACAATCTTACATGCCCTCTAAAGAGGATCCTGGTCTGCAGTCTTTTCCGCTCTCCTACCCAGCCATCCAGTGGTCCAGTGAAACAATCACCCATTTTGAAAGTGACAGGATCAAGGGACATAGTTCAAATCACACAGAAAACAGATATTCTTCTTCCTTTCAGCAACTCCTAATGTGAATTGCTGATAACAAAAATATGACAGAAACTTTCTTGATGTGGCTGCCTGGAGTAGAAAGATGTGTCTGTATGGGAGACAGGATGTAGGTATATGGACAGACTGAATATGGCTGTAGGGCAGGGCTTCGAAATACCCGTTATCCATTATCAAATCATGTTTGCTGACTTGTCACTGCACTACCTAAAGTAACTTTTATTAACCGTCTTTTTACTTCGGGAGGGCAAGCAGAAATTTGAGGGGGAACAAGAAGATCTTTCTTTTTATCAATCTGTCCCCAAGACAACTGACAATTACCTGGGAATTTCTAGACCTGGCAAGGAGGCTGGATGTAGCTCATGGGGACACTGGATACGGCTATGTGGGAGACAGTGTGGCTGTATGGGAAAACTGGACATGGCAGTATGGGGAGAATCGATGTCACTGTACATGGGACTGGATGCGTCTGCATGGGGAACCTATACAAGGCCCCAACTGTGAGACAGGATGGGGCTTTTGGGCGACTGGATACAGATGTGTCGGGGACTGGATACAGATGTGTGGGGGACTGGATACAGATGTGTGGGGGACTGGATACAGATGTGTGGGGACTGGATGCAGATGTGTGGGGGACTGGATGCAGATGTGTGGGGGACTGGATACAGATGTGTGGGGGACTGGATACAGATGTGTGGGGGACTGGATGCAGATGTGTGGGGGACTGGATACAGATGTGTGGGAGACTGGATACAGATGTGTGGGAGACTGGATACAGATGTGTAGGGGACTGGATACAGATGTGTGGGGGACTGGATGCAGATGTGTGGGGGACTGGATGCAGATGTGTGGGGGACTGGATGCAGATGTGTGGGGACTGGATACAGATGTGTGGGGGACTGGATGCAGATGTGTGGGGGACTGGATACAGATGTGTGGGGACTGGATACAGATGTGTGGGGGACTGGATACAGATGTGTGGGGGACTCGATACAGATGTGGGGGGACTGGATACAGATGTGTGGGGGACTGGATGCTGACGTGTGGGGAACTGGATGCAGATGTGTGGGGGACTGGATACAGATGTGTGGGGAACTGGATGCAGATGTGTGGGGACTGGATACAGATGTGTGGGGGACTGGATGCAGATGTATGGGGGACTGGATACAGATGTGTGGGGGACTGGATGCAGATGTGTGGGGGACTAGATACAGATGTGTGGGGGACTGGATGCAGATGTGTGGGGGACTGGTTGCAGATGTGTAGGGGACTGGATACAGATGTGTGAGGACTGGAAACAGATGTGTGGGGGACTGGATGCAGATGTGTGGGGGACTGGTTGCAGATGTGTGGGGGACTGGATGCAGATGTGTGGGGACTGGATGCAGATGTGTGGGGGACTGGATGCAGATGTGTGGGGGACTGGATACAGATGTGTGGGGGACTGGATGCAGATGTGTGGGGGACTGGATACAGATGTGTGGGGGACTGGATGCAGATGTGGGGAGAACTGGTTGCAGATGTGTAGGGGACTGGATACAGATGTGTGGGGGACTGGATGCAGATGTGTGGGGGACTGGATGCAGATGTGTGGGGGACTGGATGCAGATGTGTGTGGGGGGACTGGATGCAGATGTGTGGATGACTGGATGCAGATGTGTGGGGGACTGGATGCAGATGTGTGGTGGACTGGATACAGATGTGGGGAGGGGGACTGGATGCAGATGTGTGTGGGACTGGATGCAGATGTGTGGGGACTGGATGCAGATGTGTGGGGGACTGGATACAGATGTGGGGAGGGGGAGACTGGATGCAGATGTGTGGGGGACTGGATGCAGATGTGTGGGGGACTGGACGCAGATGTGTGGGGGACTGGATGCAGATGTGTGGGGGACTGGATGCAGATGTGTGGGGACTGGACGCAGATGTGTGGGGGACTGGATGCAGATGTGTGGGGGACTGGATGCAGATGTGTGGGGGACTGGACGCAGATGTGTGGGGGACTGGATGCAGATGTGTGGGGGACTGGATGCAGATGTGTGGGGACTGGATACAGATGTGGGGAGGGGAGACTGGATGCAGATGTGTGGGGACTGGATGCAGATGTGTGGGGGACTGGACGCAGATGTGTGGGGGACTGGATGCAGATGTGGGGAGGGGGAGACTGGATGCAGATGTGTTACTAAAGGAATCCAGTTCCCAAAAGAGAAAAAGTGGCAAACAATTTACATCCTCAACTTGTACATGTAAACTGACAGACCACTCACCATGATGTCCGAGTCACACTCATAGGACCACACTTCTTTCCTCGTGGAGCATTTCCACACTTTGATCACCCATCAAGGTCAGCCGAAGCAACGTATGCTCCATCGTGACTGAACCCCACGCAGGTCACCGAGTTTTTGTGTCCTGTCAAACCAGAATCATACTGTCATCATGTGCCTTATGTTTCTGGAATACGCTATAAACCCTGTCCGTTTTTCATTTTCCTGCCTACACAATTTGAACTACTTTTTCTCCTTAAACAATTCACAGTACGGACTAGATATACAATATTTTGCAAGCATGCATGAGTGTAATCAGGCAAGTGTGTGTGCATTATATTTGTGAGAATGTATGTACCATAAATATAGGCACAAGACTAAGGTACTGTATACACTATTTAGCTTATCTTGCTCAGCAGTGATGACACACACATTAATAAAAAAAAAAGATCTACAAACATTCCCAAATTGAAAGAGAAAACCAAAACATAAGGAACATGCAACTGTTCTTAGTTACCTACCTGTGCACTCGAACACCACCTCGCCAGAGTTCATGACCCAGACATACGCCAGTCGTCTCGGCCCCCTGTGATCACGAGGCCACTGGCGGTGGTTGAGGGGTCGATGTGCACAGCATACACCTCCGGCGGCTCATCTGCTGCGTGGGGTTTGACTGTAAATCATCACAGCTTTCTTCAGAATGTGTCAGCTAGCTTCTAACACACTGAACATGTCACATCTTTGACAAGTTTCTTCCATATTCTAATTCACAGATGGCAGTGACCTGGTTTTATTTTCATCCCATTTTTCAAGTAACCAATGAAATGATACACCACTTTTTTTCTTACTTCGTTATCTTTCATTACTTTGGCTGCTAGATCATGTAAAGTAGTAGCATCTAACACAACACTAAAACAAATATATATATTTCTTCTTACACATCTGATTAATTCTGAAAATTTCTTATCTTGATTGAATGTGGGTAAGCAGAACAAAATTATTCAGCTTTAAAAAAAATACAAAAGAAAGTAAATCCTTGACAATACATTGCATGTCAATTGTTTGTCAAATACTGCCTAAACTGTTGTTCATAAACGGTCATCACACATTTATGGCCAAAGAGAGCCAGAAACCTATACTGCCTAAACTGTTGTCATAAACGTCATCACAACATTTATGGCCAAAGAGAGCCAGAAAAACCCATACTGCCTAAACTGTTGTTCATAAACGGTCATTCACAACATTTATGGCCAAAGAGAGCCAGAAACCTATACTGCCTAAACTGTTGTTCATAAACAGTCATTCACAACATTTATGGCCAAAGAGAGCCAGAAACCTATACTGCCTAAACTGTTGTTCATAAACGGTCATCACAACATTTATGGCCAAAGAGAGCCAGAAACCTATACTGCCTAAACTGTTGTTCATAAACGGTCATTCACAACATTATGGCCAAAGAGAGCCAGAAACCTATACTGCCTAAACTGTTGTTCATAAACGGTCATTCCACAATTTATGGCCAAAGAGAGCCAGAAACCTATACTGCCTAAACTGTTGTTCATAAACGGTCATTCACAACATTTATGGCCAAAGAGAGCCAGAAACCTATACTGCCTAAACTGTTGTTCATAAACGGTCATTCACAACATTTATGGCCAAAGAGAGCCAGAAACCTATACTGCCTAAACTGTTGTTCATAAACGGTCATTCACAACATTTATGGCCAAAGAGAGCCAGAAACCTATACTGCCTAAACTGTTGTTCATAAACGGTCATTCACAACATTTATGGCCAAAGAGAGCCAGAAACCTATACTGCCTAAACTGTTGTTCATAACGGTCATTCACAACATTTATGCCAAAGAGAGCAAAACTATACTGCTAAACTGTTGTTCATAAACGGCATTCACAACATTTATGGCCAAAGAGAGCCAGAAAACCTATACTGCCTAAACTGTTGTCATAAAAAGTCATTCACAACATTATGGCCAAAGAGAGCCAGAAACCTATACTGCCTAAACTGTTGTTCATAAACGGTCATTCACAACATTTATGGCCAAAGAGAGCCAGAACCTATACTGCCTAAACTGTTGTTCATAAACGGTCATTCACAACATTTATGGCCAAAGAGAGCCAGAAACCTATACTGCCTAAACTGTTGTTCATAAACGGTCATTCAACAACATTTATGGCCAAAGAGAGCCAGAAACCTATACTGCCTAAACTGTTGTTCATAAACGGTCATTCACAACATTTATGGCCAAAGAGAGCCAGAACCTATACTGCCTAAACTGTTGTTCATAAACGGTCATTCACAACATTATGGCCAAAGAGAGCCAGATAAACCTATACTGCCTAAACTGTTGTTCATAAACGGTCATTCACAACATTTATGGCCAAAGAGAGCCAGAAACCTATACTGCCTAAACTGTTGTTCATAAACGGTCATTCACAACATTTATGGCCAAAGAGAGCCAGAAACCTATACTGCCTAAACTGTTGTTCATAACGGTCATTCACAACATTTATGGCCAAAGAGAGCCAGAAACCTATACTGCCTAAACTGTTGTTCATAAACGGTCATTCACAACATTTATGGCCAAAGAGAGCCAGAAACCTATACTGCCTAAACTGTTGTTCATAAACGGTCATTCACAACATTTATGGCCAAAGAGAGCCAGAAACCTATTACTGCCTAAACTGTTGTTCATAAACGGTCATCACAACATTTATGGCCAAAGAGAGCCAGAAACCTATACTGCCTAAACTGTTGTTCATAAACGGTCATTCACAACATTTATGGCCAAAGAGAGCCAGAAACCTATACTGCCTAAACTGTTGTTCATAACGGTCATTCCACAACATTTATGGCCAAAGACAGCCAGAACCTATACTGCCTAAACTGTTGTTCATAAACGGTCATTCACAACATTTATGGCCAAAGAGAGCAGAAACCTATACTGCCTAAACTGTTGTACATAAACGGTCATTCACAACATTTATGGCCAAAGAGAGCCAGAAACCTATACTGCCTAAACTGTTGTTCATAAACGGTCATTCACAACATTTATGGCCAAAGAGACCAGAAACCTATACTGCCTAAACTGTTGTTCATAACGGTCATTCACAACATTTATGGCCAAAGAGAGCCAGAAACCTATACTGCCTAAACTGTTGTTCATAAACGGTCATTCACAACATTTATGGCCAAAGAGAGCCGAAACCTATACTGCCTAAACTGTTGTTCATAAACGGTCATTCACAACATTTATGGCCAAAGAGAGCCAGAAACCTATACTGCCTAAACTGTTGTTCATAAACGGTCATTCACAACATTTATGGCCAAAGAGAGCCAGAAACCTATACTGCCTAAACTGTTGTTCATAAACGGTCATTCACAACATTTATGGCCAAAGAGAGCCAGAAACCTATACTGCCTAAACTGTTGTTCATAAACGGTCATTCACAACATTTATGGCCAAAGAGAGCCAGAAACCTATACTGCCTAAACTGTTGTTCATAAACGGTCATTCACAACATTTATGGCCAAAGAGAGCCAGAAACCTATACTGCCTAAACTGTTGTTCATAACGGTCATTCACAACATTATGGCCAAAGAGAGCCAGAACCTATACTGCCTAAAACTGTTGTTCATAAACGGTCATTCACAACATTTATGGCCAAAGAGAGCCAGAAACCTATACTGCCTAAACTGTTGTTCATAAACGGTCATTCACAACATTTATGGCCAAAGAGAGCCAGAAACCTATACTGCTAAACTGTTGTTCATAAACGGTCATTCACAACATTTATGGCCAGAGAGAGCCAGAAACCTATACTGCCTAAACTGTTGTTTCATAAACGGTCATTCACAACATTTATGGCAGAGAGAGCCAGAAACCTATACTGCCTAAACTGTTGTTCATAAACGGTCATTCACAACATTTATGGCCAAAGAGAGCCAGAAACCTATACTGCCTAAACTGTTGTTCATAAACGGTCATTCACAACATTTATGGCCAAAGAGAGCCAGAAACCTATACTGCCTAAACTGTTGTTCATAAACGGTCATTCACAAATTTATGGCCAAAGAGAGCAGAAACCTATACTGCCTAAACTGTTGTTCATAAACGGTCATTCACAACATTTATGGCCAAAGAGAGCCAGAAACCTATAACTGCCTAAACTGTTGTTCATAAACGGTCATTCACAACATTTATGGCCAAAGAGAGCCAGAAACCTATACTGCCTAAACTGTTGTTCATAAACGGTCATTCACAACATTTATGGCCAAGAGAGCCAGAAACCTATACTGCCTAAACTGTTGTTCATAAACGGTCATTCACAACATTTATGGCACAAGAGAGCCAGAAACCTATACTGCCTAAACTGTTGTTCATAAACGGTCATTCACAACATTTATGGCCAAAGAGAGCCAGAAACCTATACTGCCTAAACTGTTGTTCATAAACGGTCATTCACAACATTTATGGCCAAAGAGAGCCAGAAACCTATACTGCCTAAACTGTTGTTCATAAACGGTCATTCACAACATTTATGGCCAAAGAGAGCCAGAAACCTATACTGCCTAAACTGTTGTTCATAACGGTCATTCACAATTTATGGCCAGAGAGAGCCAGAAACCTATACTGCCTAAACTGTTGTTCATAAACGGTCATTCACAACATTTATGGCCAGAGAGAGCAGAAAACCTATACTGCCTAAACTGTTGTTCATAAACGGTCATTCACAACATTTATGGCCAAAGAGAGCCAGAAACCTATACTGCCTAAACTGTTGTTCATAAACGGTCATTCACAACATTTATGGCCAAAGAGAGCCAGAAACTATACTGCCTAAACTGTTGTTCATAAACGGTCATTACAACATTTATGGCCAAAGAGAGGCCAGAAACCTATACTGCCTAAACTGTTGTTCATAAACGGTCATTCACAACATTTATGGCCAAAGAGAGCCAGAAACCTATACTGCCTAAACTGTTGTTCATAAACGGTCATTCACAACATTTATGGCCAGAGAGAGCCAGAAACCTATACTGCCTAAACTGTTGTTCATAAACGGTCATTCACAACATTTATGGTCAAAGAGAGCCAGAAACCTATACTGCCTAAACTGTTGTTCATAAACGGTCATTCACAACATTTATGGCCAAAGAGAGCCAGAAACCTATACTGCCTAAACTGTTGTTCATAAACGGTCATTCACAACATTTATGGCCAAAGAGAGCCAGAAACCTATACTGCCTAAACAGTAAAACTTTTGTTCATTAATACGGTCATTCACAACATTTATGGCAAAGAGAGCCAGAAACCTATACTGCCTAAACAGTAAAACTGTTGTTCATAAACGGTCATTCACAACATTTATGGCCAAAGAGAGCCAGAAACCTATACTGCCTAAACTGTTGTTCATAACGGTCATTCACAACATTTATGGCCAAAGAGAGCCAGAAACCTATACTGCCTAAACCGTTGTTCATAAACGGTCATTCACAACATTTATGGCCAGAGAGAACCAGAATCCTATACTGCCTAAACTGTTGTTCATAACGGTCATTCACAACATTTATGGCCAAAGAGAGCCAGAAACCTATACTGCCTAAACTGTTTTCATAAACGGTCATTACAACATTTATGGCCAAAGAGAGCCAGAAACCTATACTGCCTAAACTGTTGTATCTAACGGTCATTCACAACATTTATGGCCAAAGAGAGCCAGAAACCTATACTGCTAAACTGTTGTTCTAAACGGTCATTCACAACATTTATGGCCAAAGAGAGCCAGAAACCTATACTGCCTAAACTGTTGTTCTAAACGGTCATTCACAACATTTATGGCCAAAGAGAGCCAGAAACCTATACTGCCTAAACTGTTGTTCATAAACGGTCATTCACAACATTTATGGCCAAAGAGAGCCAGAAACCTATACGCCTAAACTGTTGTTCATAAACGGTCATTCACAACATTTTGGCCAGAGAGAGCAGAAACCTATACTGCCTAAACTGTTGTTCATAAACGGTCATTCACAACATTTATGGCCAGAGAGAGACCAGAAACCTATACTGCCTAAACTGTTGGTCATAAACGGTCATTCACAACATTTATGGCCAAAGAGAGCCAGAAAACCTATACTGCCTAAATGTTGTTCATAAACGGTCATTCACAACATTTATGGCCAAAGAGAGCCAGAAACCTATACTGCCTAAACTGTTGTTCATAAACGGTCATTCACAACAATTTATGGCCAAAGAGAGCCAGAAACCTATGCTGCCTAAACTGTTGTTCATAAACGGTCATTCACAACATTTATGGCCAAAGAGAGCCAGAAACCTATGCTGCCTAAACTGTTGTTCATAAACGGTCATTCACAACATTTATGGCCAAAGAGAGCCAGAAACCTATACTGCCTAAAACTGTTGTTCATAAACGGTCATTCACAACATTTATGGCCAAAGAGAGCCAGAAACCTATACTGCCTAAACTGTTGTTCATAAACGGTCATTCACAACATTTATGGCCAAAGAGCCAGAAACCTATACGCCTAAACATGTTGTTCATAAACGGTCATTCACAACATTTATGGCCAAAGAGAGCCAGAAACCTATACTGCCTAAACTGTTGTTCATAAACGGTCATTCACAACATTTATGGCCAAAGAGAGCCAGAAACCTATACTGCCTAAACTGTTGTTCATAAACGGTCATTCACAACATTTATGGCCAAAGGAGCCAGAAACCTATACTGCCTAAACATGTTGTTCATAAACGGTCATTCACAACATTTATGGCCAAAGAGAGCCAGAAACCTATACTGCCTAAACTGTGTTCATAAACGGTCATTCACAACATTTATGGCCAGAGCAGAGCCAGAAACCTATACTGCCTAAACTGTTGTTCATAAACGGTCATTCACAACATTTATGGCCAAAGAGAGCCAGAACCTATACTGCCTAAACTGTTGTTCATAAACGGTTCCATTCACAACATTAAAAATGGCCAAAGAGAGCCAGAACCTATACTGCCTAAACTGTTGTTCATAAACGGTCATTCACAACATTTATGGCCAAGAGAGCCAGAAACCTATACTGCCTAAACTGTTGTTCATAAACGGTCATTCACAACATTTATGGCCAGAGAGAGCCAGAAACCTATACTGCCTAAACTGTTGTTCATAAAACGGTCATTCACAACATTTAATGGCCAAAGAGAGCCAGAAACCTATACTGCCTAAACTGTTGTTCATAAACGGTCATTCACAACATTATGGCCAAAGAGAGCAGAACCTATACTGCCTAAACTGTTGTTCATAAACGGTCATTCACACATTTATGGCCAAAGAGAGCCAGAAACCTATACTGCCTAAAACTGTTGTTCATAAACGGTCATTCACAACATTTTGGCCAAAGAGAGCCAGAAACCTATACTGCCTAAAAAGTTGTTCATAAAAGGGCATTTCACAACATTTATGGCCAAAGAGAGCCAGAAACCTATACTGCCAAACTGTTGTTCTAAACGGTCCATTCACAACATTTAGGCCAAAGAGAGCCAGAAACCTATACGCCTAAAGTTGTTCATAAAAAGGTCCCTTCACAACATTTATGGCCCAAAAAGGGGAGCCAGAAACCCATACTGCCTAAATGTTGTTCATAAACGGTCATTCACCAACATTTATGGCCAAGAGAGCCAAAACCTATACTGCTAAGGGTTCATAAACGCATACCAACATTTATGGCAGAGGAGAAAACCTATACTGCCAAAGTTGTTTATAAACGGTCATTCACAACATTTATGGCAAGAGAGCCAGAAACCATACTGCCTAAACTGTGTTCATAAACGGTCATTCACAACATTATGGCCAAAAAGAGCCAGAAACCTATACTGCCTAAATGTTGTTCATAAACGGTCATTCACAACATTTATGGCCAAAGAGAGCCAGAAACCTATACTGCCAAAACTGTTTGTTCATAAACGGTCATTCACAACATTTATGGCCAAAGAGAGCCAGAAACCTATACTGCCAAAATAAACTGTTGTTCATAAACGGTCATTCCCCAAAAATTTATGGCCAAAGAGGCCCGAAACCTACTGCCTAAACTGTTGTTCATAAACGGCATTCACAACATTTTGCCAAGAGCCAGAAACCTATACTGCCTAAAGTTGTTCATAAACTCTTCACAACATTTAGGCAAAGAGGGGCGAAAACCCTTTTCTGCCTAAACTGTTGTTCAAAAACGGTCATTCACAACATTTTGCCAAAGAGAGCCAGAACCCTATACTGCCTAAACTGTTGTTCATAAACGGTCATTCACAACATTTTGGCCCAAAAAGAGCCAGAACCTATACTGCCTAAACTGTTGTCATAAACGGTCATTCACCCTTTATGGCCAAAAAGAGCCAGAAACCTATACTGCCCAAATGTTGGGTTTATAAACGGTCATTTACAACAAATTTTTGGCCAAAGAGAGCCAGAAACCTATACTGCTAAAACGTTTTCATAAAACGGTCATTCAAACATTTGGCCAGAAGACCAGAACCTAAACTGCCCAAACTGTGTTCTAAAACGTCATTCACAACATTTTTGGCCAAAGGGGCCAGAAACCTAACTGCCAAACTGTTGTTCAAAACGGTCATCACAAACATTTATGGCCAAAAAGAGCCAGAAACCTATATGCCTAAAACTGTTGTTTATAAACGGTATCAAACATTTATGGCCAAAGGAGCCAAACCTATACTGCTAAACTGTTGTTCATAAAAAGGTCATACAACTTTATGGGAAAACCAAAAAAATATTTCCAAAATTTGTTTTAAAGGACAAACAATTTTTGGCCCCAAAACCCCCAAATTTTTCCCAAAAAGTCTCCCAAATTTTTAAAAAAAAAAACCTTTTGCCAAACGGCAAAAACTCTTAAAAAATTTTTCCAAAGGAACCCAAACCCTTTCCAAAAAGGGCCCTAAAACGGGCTTCCCAAAAAATTTTTGGCCAAAGGCCAAAAAACCCCAAATTTTTTTTTAAAAGGTTTTAAAAAAATTTTTTCCCAAAAACCAAAAAAACCCAAAATTTAAAAGGTTTCCAAAAATTTAAAAGGCCAAAAACCCCTAATTTTGTTTTATAAAGGGGGATTCCAAATTTTGGCCAAAGAGAGCCAGAAACCTATCTGCCTAAAAAGTTGTTTTAAAAGGTATCACAACTTTTGGGGGAAAAAGACCAGAAACCTATCGCCTAATGTTTTCAAAAACGGTCTTCAAACATTTTGGCCAAAAAGAAAAAAACTTCCCCTTTTTTTCAAAACCCCAAAAAAAGGGCCAACTCCAAATTTGTTCATAAAAGGGCATTCCCCTTTAGGCCAAGAAGCAGAAAAACCCATAGCCAAAAAAGTTTTATAAACGGATTCCCAACCCTTTATGGCCAAAAGGGGGCCCCCAAAAACCCCTAAATTTACCTTTTGGGGGGCCCCCAAACTTTTGTTCATAAACGGTTTCCCCCCAAAAGGAATGTGTGGGGGGCTGGAAGCAATGTGGGGGGGGAGGGGCAGAGGTGGGGGAAATGGACGCAGATGTGTGGGGGGTGGAAAGCAAAATGTGGGGGGGGTGGGGCAATGTGTGGGGGGGCTGGGTTAAAAGAGGGGGGGGGGGGAGGGTGGAAAGCAGATGTGTGGGGGGCTGGTGCCCGTTGTGGGGGACTGGGAAAGCAGAAGTGTGGGGGAGGTTTCAGATGTGGGGGGGGGGAGACTGGGTGCGATGTGTTTCCCAAAGGAATCCCGGTTTCCCAAAAAAGAAAAAGTTGGGAAACAATTTCATCCTCAAAATTTTACCCTGTAAACGGCAGACCCCCAAAGGGGGCCTCACACTCATAGGGGCCACCCTTCTTTCCTCGGGAGCATTTCCACACTTTTTTAAACACGCCCTCAAAGGGCAGCCAAGCAAAAGTAGCTCCTTTGTGACTGAACCCCACGCAGGTCAAACCCAGTTTTTGTGCCCGTCAAAACCCAAAACATACTGTTTATAAAGTGCCTTATGTTTCCCGGAATAAACCCATAAAACCCTGTCCGGGGATTTTTGCCACACAATTTGAACTACTTTTTTCCCTTAAAACAATTCCCCAGTTTCCCACTAGATATACATTATTTTTAAGCATGCATGATGTTTAAACAGGCAAGTGTGGTTTTTGAAATTTTATTGTGAAAGGGAAAGTTCCCCTAAATATTGGCCAAACAAAAAGGGGGGGGGTTTTTTGGGGGGGGGGCATACATTTAGGTTTTTCTTTCGCAGCAGTGAAAGACACACACATTTAAAAAAAAAAAAAAAGATCTACAAACTTCCCCCAAAATTTAAATGGGGAAAAACCAAAAAAATAAGGAAATGCAACTGTTTTTATTACCTACCTGTGCACCCCGAAAAACCAAAACCCCGCCAGAGTTCAAAGCCCGGGGAAAACGCCGGGGCTCGGCCCCCTGTGATCAACACGGCCCGGGGCCCGGGGGTTGAGGGGTTTGATTTTGCACCCGGGATACCCCCCGGGGGCTCATCTGGGTGCGTTTTGGGGTTTTACTGTAAAACACAAGCTTTTTTCAGAATTTTTTCAGCTTGCTTTTAAAACACGGAAAAATGTCACATCTTTGACAAGTTTTTTCCATTTTTCCCAATTTACAAAATTTGGGAGTGACCTGGTTTTAAATTTTTATTCCCCCTTTTTTTAAAGTAAAACCCAAAGAAATTGGGAAAAACCACTTTTTTTTTTTAAAAATTTTTTTTTTCATTTTACTTGGCTGCTAGATCATGAAAGTAGGGGCATCTAACACAACACTAAAACAAATATATATTTTCTTCTTACACTCTTATTAAATTTGAAAAATTTTTATCTTGATTGAAAGTGGGGGAAACAGAAAAAAATTTTTTCAGCTTTTAAAAAAAAAACCCAAAAGAAAGTAAAACCGGACAATACTTTCGTCAAATTTTTTGTCAAATACTGCCCCTAAAACTTTGGGTTTATAAACGGTCAATTTACAAAAATTTATGGGCCAAAAAGGGGCAAGAAACCTTCCCGCCCCAAAATTTTTTCATAAAAGGCAATTAAAAACATTTTTGGCCAAAGAGAGCCAGAAAAAACCAAACCCGCCCAAACTGTTGTTTTTAAACGGTTTAATTTAAAACATTTTTTTGGGCCCAAAAGACCAGAAACCTATACTGCCCCCCCAAACTGTTTTTTCAAAAAACAGTTTATTCCCAAAATTTTTTGGCCAAAAAAGAGCCAGAAAACCCATTTCGGGTTTAAAAAATTGGTTTATAAAAGGTCCCTTTCCCAAAATTTTTTGGCCAAAGAGAGCCAGAAACCCATAAATGCCTAAAACCCGTTGTTTATTTAAAAGGGCAATTTCAAAAAAAAAAAATTTAAAAAACCAAAAAAGAGCCCGAAAACCTATACTGCCTAAACGGTTGTTAAAAAAACGGTTTATTTCACAAATTTTTGGCCAAAAAAAGAGCCAGAAACCCAAACTGCCTAAAAAGTTGGGTTTTTAAACCCTTCCCTTCACAAATTTTTGGGCCCCAAAAAGAGCCAGAAACCTATACGCCTTTAAAAAATTTTTCCCTAAACGGTTTTTTCACCCAAAATTTATGGCCCAAAAAGAAACCAGAAAACCCATAGGGCCCAAAATGTTGTTCATAAACGGGCTTCACAACATTTAGGGCCAAAAAAAGAGCCCGAAAACCCTTAAAAGGGCCAAACTGTTGTTATTTAAAAAATTTATTTTTCCCAAAAATTTTTTGGCCAAAGAGAGCCCCGGAAAACCTATACTGCCTTTAAAAGGGTTTTTTCATAAACCGGGCATTTTACAAAAATTTTGGCCCAAAAAGAGCCAGAAAACCCATACTGCCCCAAAATGTTTTTCATTAAAAAGGGCCCTTTACAACATTTATGGCCCAAAAAGGAGCCAGAAAAACCCATACTGCCCAAACTGGGGTTTTTAAACGGGCATTCACAACAATTTTTGGGCCCAAAAAGAGCCAGAAACCTATAAATGCCTAACTGTTGTTCAAAACTCATTCACAACATTTTTTTTGGCCAAAGAGAGCCAGAAACCCAAAACTGCCTTTAAAAAAAAGTTGTTCAATTTAAAAGGTCATTCACAACATTTTGGCCAAAGAGGCCCAAAAACCTTTAATGCCAAAAATGTTTTTCATAAACGGTCATTCAAAAACTTTATGGGCCCCAAAAAGGGGCCGAAACCAAAACTGCCTAAAACGTTGTTTTAAAAAGGTCAAAAAAACATTTAGGGCCCAAAAAGGGGCCAGAAAAAATAAACTGCCTAAACGTTGTTCATAAACGGTCATTCAAAACATTTTTGGGGCCCAAAAAGAGCCGAAAAACCTTTTACTGGGTAAACTGTTTTTCATAAACGGTCAATTTACAACTTTATGGCCCAAAAAGAGCCAGAAACCAAATGCCTAAACTTTTGTTCATAAACGGTTTAAATTTACAACATTTATGGCCAAAAAGAGCCCGAAACCCATACTGCCAAAAATGTTGTTCATAAAAAGGGCATTCAAAAACATTTAGGCCCCCGAGAGCCCCGGGAAAACCCAAAACTGCCTAAAATGTTGTTCTTTAAACGGTCATTCACAACTTTTTTGGGCCAAAGGGCCAGAACCTATAAGGGCCCAAAAAAGTTGTTCAAAACGGTCCCTTTACAACATTTATGGCCAAAGAGAGCCAGAAAACCTATTTCTGCCCAAATGTTGTTCATAAACGGTCCCCTTTACAACATTTTGGGCCCAAAAAGAGCCCGGAAAAAAAATAAATGCCTAAAATTTTGTTAAAAAACGGGCAATTTCCCAAATTTATGGCCAAAAAGGGGGCCAAAAAATAAACTGCCAAAAAGTTTTTCATAAAAGGTAAATTTTCCCAAAAAAATTTTTTGGCCAAAAACCCGCCAGCAACCCAAAACTGCCTAAAATGTTGTTCAAAAACGGTCATTCACAAAATTTATGGCCCAAAAAGAGCCAGAAACCTTTTACTGCCTAAATTTTTTGTTCCCAAAAAGGGCATTCACCAAAAATTTTGGCCAAAGAGAGCAGAAAAACCTTAGCCTAAACTGTTGTTTAAAAAAAGGGCCCCTTCCAACAAAATTTTTTTGGGCCCAAAAAGACCCGAAACCAAAACTTCCCCAAAATGTTTTTTCATAAACGGTCAATTTACAACATTTATGGCCAAAGAGGCCAGGGAAAAATATATGCCAAACGGGTTTTTTATAAAAAAGGCATTTTACAAAATTTTTTGGCCCAAAAAGACCGAAAACCCATACTTTCCTAAACGTTTTTAAAAACCGGGCCCTTCAAAACCATTTTTGGCCAAAGGGGAAACCAGAAACCCCATAATGCCCAAACGGGGGTTCATTAAAAATAATTTTCCCAAAAATTTTTGGCCAAAAAGAGCCAGAAAAAATACTGCCTAAAAATGTTTTTTTCATAAACGGTCATTTACAACATTTAAAGGCCAAAAAGAGCCAGAAACCTATTCTGCCTAAACTGTTGTTCAAAAAACGGACATTCACAACCCTTTATGGCCAAAGAGAGCCAGAAACCTATACTGCCTAAACTGTTGTTCATAAAAGGTAAATTAAAAACATTTAGGGGCCCAAAAAGAGCCGAAACCTATACTGGGAAAAATGTTTTTTCATAAACCCGGGCATTCACAACATTTATGGCCAAAAAAGAGCCTGAAACCTTTTACTGCCCAAAAATTTTTTTCATAAAAAGGGGCATTCACAAAAATTTATGGCCCAAAAAGGCCCCCAAAAAAATACGGGGGGCCTTTAAAAAACTTTTTTCTAAACGGTCCCTTCACAACATTTATGGCCAAAGAAAAGCCAGAAACCTATACGGGCCCAAAAATGTTGTTCATAAACGGTAATTTACAAAAATTTTAACCAGGGAGCCAAAAAACCCTTTCTGCCAAAAAGTTTTTCATAAACGGGCCTTCACAACTTTTTTTGGGCCCAGGGGTGCCCCCGAAACCTATACTGCCTTAAACTTTTTTTTCATAAAAAGGTCCTTCAAAACATTTTTGGCCCAAAAAGAGCAGAAACCTATACTGCCTAAAAAAGTTGTTCATAAAAAGGGCATTTTCCCAACCCTTTTTGGCCAAAGAGGCCAAAAAACCATTTTGCCTTAAAAAATGTTTTTTCCTTAAAAGGTCAAAATTTTACAAAATTTAGGCCAAAGAGAGCCCGAAAACCCATTCGGCCCAAACTGGGTTTTTTAAAAAAGGGGCATTTTTCAACTTTATGGCCCAAAAAGAGCCGAAACAAATAATGCCTAAACTGTTGTTCATTTAACGGTCAAATTTACAACATTTTGGCCAAAGAAGGGCCCGAAACCCCAAACTGGCCCCAAACTGTTGTTTTATAAACGGGGCAAACACAACATTTATGGCCAAAGAGAGCCAGAAAACCCCATACTCCCCAAACCCGTTGTTTCAAAAACGGTCATTCAAACCCTTTTTTGGCCAAAGAGAGCCAGAAAAAAAATACTGCCCAAACTTGGTTTTTTCAAAACGGTCATTCACCAAAATTTTTTGGCCCAAAAAGAGCCAAAAAAAACCTATACTGCCCAAATGTTTTTCATAAACGGACATTCACAACATTTTGGGCCCAAAAGAGCCGAAACCCCATAAATGCCTAAACCTTGGGGGTTCATAAACGGGCTTTTACAAAAATTTATGGCCAAAGGGGAGCCAGAAAAATATACTGCCTAAAATGTTGTTCCCTAAAACCCCGGCCCTTCACAAAATTTTTTGGCCCCGAGAGGAGAGAAACCTATTTTCTTTCCTAAACGTTGTTCATAAAAGGGCATTCAAAACCTTTTTGGGCCCGAGAGAGCCAAACCTTTTCGCCTTTAAACCGTTTTTCCCAAAAAGGTCATTCCCACCCTTTATGGCCAAAGAGAGCCGAAAACCCATACTGCCTAAAAAGTTGTTCATTTAAAAGGTCTTTTACAAAAATTTATGGCCAAAGAGAGCCCGAAACCTATTAAATGCCTAAAATGTTTTCATAAACGGGCATTCACAACATTTATGGCCAAAGAGAAACCAAAACCCATTCTGCCTAAAAAATGTTGGGCCTAAACGGTCATTCCCCAACATTTATGGCCAAAGAGAGCCCCGAAACCCTTTCGCCTAAACTGTTGTTCATTAGGGGGGGGGGGGGGGGGGGCATTCACAACATTTATGGCCAGGGGAGTGCCCGAAACCCATTGCCTAAAAATGTTTTTCATAAACGGGCATTCACAACATTTATGGTCAAAGGAGCCAAAAAACCTTTACCTTCCCAAAAATGTTGTTCATTAAAAGGGCATTTCACAACATTTAGGCCAAAAAAGAGCCAGCACCTTTACTGCCTAAAAAGTTGTTAAAAAAACGGTTTATTCACAAAAATTATGGCCAAAAAGCCAGAAAAATAAAACGGCCCAAACAGTTTAAAAATTTTGTTCAAAAACGGGTCATTCACAACTTTTTTTGGCCAAAAAGAGCCAGAAACCTTTACTGCCCAAAAAAGTTAAAAATGTTGTTCTAAACGGGCTTTCACCCAAAATTTATGGGCCCAAAAGAGCCAGAAACCTATACTGCCTAAACGTTGTTCATAAACGGTTCCCTTCACAACTTTTTGGCCAAAGAGAGCCAGGGAAAACCCAGATGCCTAAAACCGGGTTTTTTCATAAAAGGGTTTATTCACAACCCTTTATGGCCAGAGAGAACCCGAAACCTAACTGTAAACTGTTGTTCATAAACCCGGGCATTCACCAAAATTTTTGGCCCAAAAAAGGGGCCAGCCTATACTCCTTAAAATGTTGTTTCCCTAAACGGTCATTCACAACTTTATGGCCAAAGGAGCCAGAAAAAAAATACTGCCTAAAAAAGTTGTTTTAACGGGCATTCACAACATTTAGGCCAAAAAGAAGCCAGAAACCTATACTGCCTAAACTGTTGGTTAAAAAACGGTCATTCCACCAAAATTTATGGGCCAAAAAGACCCGAAACCTAAAATGCCCCAAAAAATGTTTTTTCATTAAAACGTTTAATTTACAACATTTTTGGCCAAAGAGGGGCCAGAAAACCCATCCCTAAAATGTTTTTTCAAAACGGTCATTCCCAACTTTAGGGGGAAAAAAGGCCCGAAAACCCATACGCCCAAACTGTTGTTCAAAAACGGGCATTCACAACATTTATGGCCCGAGAGGTTCCCGAAACCCCATACTGCCCCAAACTGTTTTTTTCAAAAAGGTCATTCACAAAATTTATGGCCCGAGGAGCCAGAAACCCAACCCGCCCCAAACTGGTTTTTTAAAAAACGGGCATTCACAACTTTTTGGCCCAAAAAGAGCCCGAAACCCATACGGCCCAAACTGTTGTTTCATAAACTTCCCTTAAACATTTATGGGCCAAAGAGAGCCAGAAAACCAAAATGGGCCCAAAAATGTTTATCATAAAAGGTTTTTTCCCCAAAACATTTTGGCCAAAAAAGAGGGCCGAACCTATTTTTGCCTTAAAAAAAGTTGTTAAAAAGGGCATTCACAACATTTATGGGGCCCAAAAAGACCAAAACCTTGGCGCCTAAACTGTTGTTCAAAAAACGGTCTTCACAACATTTAAAGGCCAAAGAGAGCCAGGGAAACCCTATACTGGCCCCAAATGTTTTTCATAAACGGTCTTTCACAAACCTTTTTGGCCAAAAGGGGCCAGAAACCTAACGCCTAAACGGGTTTTTCTAAACGGGCAAATTTACAAAATTATGGCCCAAAGGGGCCAGGGAAAACCCATATGCCCAAAAGGGTTTTTAAAAAAACGGTCATTCAAAAACATTTATGGCCAAAAGAGAGCCAGAAACCTTTATGCCCAAATGTTGTTCAAAAACCCCTTTATTCACAAAAATTTATGGCCAAAAAAGAGCCAGAAACCTTTACTGCCAAATGTTGTTTATAAACGCCCATTCCCAAAAATTTATGGCCAAAGAGCCCAAAAACCCAAACTGCCTAAAATGTTTGTTTTTAAAAGGTCATTCACAACTTTTTTGGGCCCAAAGAGAGCCAGAAACCTTTCGCCAAAAATGTTTTTCATAAACGGGGGCATTCACAACTTTTATGGCCAGAGGAGCCAAGAAACCTATACTGCCCCAAAAATGTTGTTTAAAACCCGGGCATTCAAAACATTTATGGCCAAAAAAGAGCCCGAAACCTATACTCCAAAAATGTTGTTCATAAACGGTTTATTTTCCCCAACCTTTTGGGGCCCAAAAGAGCCAGAAACCCCATACTGCCAAAAAATGTTGTTTATAAACGGTCAAATTTACAAAAAATTTTTGGCCCAAAAAGAGCCCCCAAAAAAATACTCCTAAAAATGTGTAAAAAACGGCATTCCCCAAAAATTTTTGGCCCCGAGAGAGCCAGAAAAACCCATACTGCCTAAATGTTGTTTAAAAAAACGGTTTATTCACAACAAATTTTTGGCCAAAGGGAGCCCCAAAAAAAATACTGCCCAAACTGTTGTTCATAAACGGTCCTTCACAACATTTTTGGCCAAAGAGAGCCCGAAAAACCAAAACTGCCTAAACTTTGTTTATAAAAGGGGAAATTTAAAAACCCTTTTGGCCAAAGGAGCCCCGAAACCATACCCTAAAAAGGGTTTTTCAAAAACGGTCATTCACAAAAATTTTTGGCCAAAGAGAGCCCGAAAACCATACTGCCTAAACGTTGTTCTTTAAAACGGTTTTAAAAAACCTTTATGGCCAAAGAGAGCCGAAAACCCATACTGCCTTAAAATGTTGTTCATAAAAGGTCCCTTCCCCAACATTTATTGGGGCCCAAAAAGAGCCCAAAAAAACCTATACGGGCCCCAAAATTTGTTAAAAAACGGGCCCTTCAAACCCTTTATAAAGAGAGCCAGAAAAATATACTGGGCCCAAACTGTTGTTTTAAACCGGGCTTTTACAAAAATTTAGGGCCCAAAAAGAGCCAAAAACCCCATCCCGGTAAAAATGTTTGGGTTATAAACGGTTTCCAAAACAAAAAAAAAACCAAAATTTAAAAGGGCCCAAAAGAAACCAAAAACCCATACTGCCTAAACTGTTGTTCATAAACTTTTATTCACAAAAATTTTTGGCCAGAGAAGAGAAAACCTATACTGCCTAAACTGTTGTTCAAAAAAGGTCTTTTACAACATTTTTGGCCAAGAGAGCCAGAAACCTTTTAAGCCTAAAAAAATTGTTCCCAAACGGGGCATTCACAACATTTATGGGCCCAAAAAGAGCCCCGAAACCATACTGCCCCAAACGTTGTTCATAAAAAGGTCATTCAAAAAAATTTATGGCCAAAGAGACCAGAAAAACCCATTTGCCTAAAATGTTTTTTCTTTAAAATTCCCTTCCCAACATTTATGGCCAAAAAAGAGCCAGAAACCATACTGGGCCCAAAATGTTGTTCAAAAACGGTCTTCACAAAAATTTTGGCCAAAGAAGCCAGAAACCTTTAAATGCCTAAAATGTTGTAAAAAACGGTCATTTACAAAAATTTTTGGCCCAAAAAGAGCCAGAAACCTTTAAAATGCCTAAAAATGTTTGTTAAAAAACGGTAAATTTACTACATTTAGGCCAATTGGGAAAAGCCAGAAACCTATAATGCCTAAAAAAATTGTTCATAAACGGGTCATTCACAAAAATTTAGGCCAAAGAGAGGGCCCGAAAAACCCATAAATGCCTAAACTGGTTTTTCCCTAAAAGGGCATTCACAAAATTTTTGGCCAAAGGGGACCCAAACCCTTTTCGCCCCCCAAATGTTTTTATTAAACGGTCAAACAAAAACATTTATGGCCCAAAAAAAAAGCCAGAAACCCTTTCTTTTTTTCCTAAAATGTTGTTCATAAACCCTCATTCACAACATTTAAAGGCCCGAGGAGCCCGAAACCTATACTGCCCAAATGTTTTTTCATAAAAGGGGCATTCACAACATTTATGGCCAGGGGAAAAGCCAGAAAAATATTCTGCCTAAACGTTGTTTAAAAAACGGGCCCTTTTAAAACATTTATGGCCAAAAAGAGCCAGAAACCTTTTACTGCCCCAAAAAATTTTCATAAACGGTCCCTTCACAACATTTGGCCAAAAAAGAGCCAAAAAAACCTATAAGCCTAAACTGTTGTTCATAAAAGTCCCTTCACAACATTTTTTGGCCAAAAGGGCCAGAAACCTTTACTGCCTAACTGTTGTTCATAAACGGTCATTCACCCCATTTATGGCCCAAAGAGAGCCCCGGAAAAAATATCTGCCCAAATGTTGTTAAAAAAAGGCCCTTCACAAAATTTATGGCCGAGAGAAACCGAAAAAATATACTGCCTAAAAATGTTTTTCATAAACGGTCCCTTCACAAATTTTTTGGTTTAAAAAAGAAACCAAAAACCCATTTCTGCCCCAAACTGTTGTTCATAAACCCCCGGGCCAAATTTACCCAAAATTTTTGGCCCAAAGAGAGCCAGAAACCAAACTGCCTAAACTGTTTTTTCATCGGTCAATTTACAACATTTATGGGCCCAAAAAGAGCCAGAAACCTAACTGCCTAAACAGTTTTAAATTTTTTTCATAAAAAGGGCATTCACAAATTTATGGCCAAGAGAGCCCGAAACCCAAACTCCTAAACAGTAAAAATGTTTTTTCATAAAAAGGGTTTATTTCCCCAACATTTATGGCCCCCCGAGAGCCAGAAAACCCAAACTGCCTAAACTGTTTTTCATAAACCGGGCATTCACAACATTTATGGGCCAAAAGAGCCAGGAAAAACCATACTTCCCAAAACCCTTGTTCATAAACTCATTAAAAACATTTATGGCCCGAGAGAACCAGAACCTATAATGCCTAAAAATGTTTTCATAAAAAGGTCCCTTCAAAAAATTTATGGGCCAAAAAAAAAGCCAGAAACCTTTACTGCCTTTAAACCCGGTTTTTAAAAAACGGGCCCTTCACAACATTTTGGGGAAAAAAGAGCCAAAAAAACCTATATGCCTAAAAAATGTTGTTCAAAAAAAACCCGGTCATTCACCCCAAAATTTTTGGGCCAAAGAAGCCAGAAACCCATACTGCCTAAACTGTTGTTCATAAAAAGGTCTTCACAACATTTATGGCCAAAAAGAGCCAGAAACCATACTGCCCAAAACGTTTTTCATAAAAAGGTCCTTTTACAAAAATTTAAAGGCCAAAAGAGCCAGAAACCTTTAAACCCCTAAACTGGGTTAAAAAACGGTTTATTCCAACATTTTTGGCCAAAAAGAGCCAGAAAAACCCAAACGGGAAAAATGTTGTTCATAAACGTCAATTTACAACATTTATGGCCCGAGGGAGCCAGAAACCTATACGGGTTTAAAATGTTGTTTTTAAAAAGGTCATCAAAAACATTTTTTGGCCAGAGAGACCAAAACCCATACTGCCTAAACTGTTTTTCATAAACGGTCCTTTTAAACTTTATGGCCAAAGAGCCAAAAAAAAATTTACTGGGCCCAAAAGTTTGTTCATAAACCGGTCCTTTAAAAATTAAAAATTTAGGGGCCCAAAAAGAGCCAGAACCCCAAAACTGGCCCCAAACTGTTTTTCATTTTTCTCCTTTAAAAAACCCTTTTTGGCCAAAAAACCCGAAAACCTTTTTGCTGCCCCAAAAATGTTGTTCATTAAAAGGGCATTACAACATTTAGGGCCCAAAAAGGGGCCAGAAACCCTTTTCTGCCAAAAAAGTTGTTCCCTAAAAAGGGCCTTCACAAAATTTATGGGCCAAAAGAGCCAAAAAATAATGCCAAAAGTTTTCATAAACGGTCATTCCCAACATTTATGGGCCCAAAAAGAGCCCGAAACCTATACTGCCTAAACTGTTGTTCCAAAAAGGGCATTCACAACATTTTATGGCCCCAAAAAAAAGGCCCGAAACCTTTACTGCCAAAAATGTTTTTTCATAAACGGGCATTCCCCCTTCCAATTTTTGCCAAAGAGAGCCAGAAACCCCATAATGCCTAAAAATGTTGTTTATAAAAAGGTTTATTAAAAAACTTTTTGGGGGAAAAAGAAACCAGAAAAAACCCAACGCCTAAACTGTTTTCAAAAACGGGCCTTCACAACATTTTTGGCCAAAGAGAGCCCAAAACCCAATTTCTGCCTAAAAATGTTTTTAAAAAACGGTCATTAAAAACATTTAGGGGCCCAAAAAGGGGCCGAAACCCCATACTGCCTAAACTTTTTTTCATAAAAAGTCATTTAAATTTTGGAAAAAGAAGCCAGAAACCTATACGCCCAAAAAATGGGTTTTTCATTAAAAGGCATTTTACAACATTTAGGCCAAAGAGAGCCCCGAAACCTATTTCTGCCTAAAATGTTTTTTCATAAACCCGGGCATTCACAACATTTTTGGCCAAAAAGAGCCCGAAACCTATAATTCCTAAACTGGTTTTTCATAAAAGGTCTTTTACAAAAAATTTTTGGCCAAAGAGAGCCAGAAAACCCAAAACCTGCCTAAACTGTTGTTCAAAAAGGTCATTCACAACAAATTTTTGGCCCCGAGAGAGCCAAAAAAACCTTACTGCCTAAAAAGTTGTTCATAAACGGTCAAATTTACAAAATTTAGGCCAAAAAAGCCGAAACCTTATACTGCCTAAACCCGTTGTTCCAAAAAACGGTCCTTCCCAAAAATTTTGGGGCCAAAAAGAGCCAAAAACCTTTTACTGGGGTAAATGTTTTTTTCATAAAAAGGTCATTTTACAACATTTATGGCCAAAAAGAGCCAGGGAAACCTATACTGCCATAAACTGTTGTTTCCCTAAAAAAAAGGTCATTCACAACATTTATGGCCCAAAAAGAGCCAGAAACCTATACTGCCTAAACTGTGTTCTTTAAAAGGGGAAATTTACAACATTTATGGCCAAAGAAAGCCAAAACCTATTTCGGGCCCAAAATTTGGTTTTTCATAAAAAAGGGCCCTTCACAACATTTATGGCCAAAGAGAGCCAGAAAAATTTTATGCCCCAAAACCCGTTGTTCATAAACGGCATTTACAAACATTTTTTGGCCAGAGGAGCCAGAAACCTATTTCTGCCTAAAATGTTGTTCATAAAAGGGCTTTCCCCAACATTTTGGCCAAAGGAGCCCCGAAACCCATAAATGGCCCAAACTGTTGTTTATAAACGGTCTTCCAAAATTTATGGGCCCAAAAAAAAGGGCCCGAAACCCATACGGGCCTTAAAAAAAGTTGTTCATAACGGGTCATTCACAAATTTATGGGCCCAAAAGAGCCCGAAAACCATTCTGCCTAAAAAATGTTGTTTATAAAAAAGGTCATTTTACAACATTTAAAGGCCAAAAAAGAGCCCAAAACCACCTTAAGGTAAACTGGTTTTTCATAAAAAAGGTCATTCACAAAAATTTTTTGGCCCCAAAAAAGAAACCAAAACCTATACTGCCTAAATGTTGTTCATAAAACGGTCCCTTCAAAACATTTATGGCCAAAAAAGGCCAAAAAACCTATTTTCTGCCCAAAAAAATTGTTTATAAAAAATCTTTAAAAACTTTTTTGGGAAAAAAAGACCAGAAACCCATTTCTGTAAACTGTTTTAAAAAACGGTTTTATTCACCCAAAATTTATTTGGGCCCAAAAAGAGGCCCGAAAAACCCATAAATGCCCCAAACTTTGTTCTTTAAAAGGTCATTCACAACAAATTTTTGGGGCCAAAAGAAACCAGAAACCTATACTTGGGCCCAAAATTTTGTTCATAAAACGGTTTATTTCACAAAAAATTTTTTGGCCAAGAGACCAGAAACCCCCTATGCCTTAAATTAAAAAGTTGTTCAAAACCCGGTCATTTACAACATTTTTTGGCCCCAAAAAGAGCCAGAAACCTATATCCTAAAATGTTTTCATAAAAGGTCATTCACAAATTTAGGCCAAAAGAGCCAAAAAACCTTTTCTGCCTAAAAAATGGGGTTTTCATAAAAGGGCATTCACAAATTTATGGCCAAAGGGGAGCCAAAACCATTTAAATGCCTAAACTGGGGGTTCATAAACGGGCATTCCCAAAATTTAAAGGCCCAAAAAGAGCCAGAAACCATTAAATGGGCCCAAACTGTTGGTTCATAAACGGTCCCTTCACAACTTTTTGGCCAAAGGAGGGCCCGAAAAAATCCTTTTTGTTTTAAAAGGTCATTCCCAACATTTATGGGCCCAAAAAGAGCCCAAAAACCTTTTCGTCCGGTCATTAAAAACATTTATGGGCCCAAAAAGAGCCAGAAAACCTATCGTAATTTTTTTTTAAAAGGCATTAAAAAGGTTAAAAACCGAAACCAATTAAAAAAATTTTTAAATATTAAAATGGCCTAAAGGGGAAAAAAAAGGAAATAATGTCTTTAAAAATGTTTTTCATAAAAGGGATTCCCAAATTTTTAAAAAACAATTTCTGAAAAATTTATTCTTTTTTTATAAAGGGGATTAAATTTAAAAGGGCTAGTCTGCATGCAGTGATAAACTTGATCAAAACTGATATGGAAACAGACTGAAAATGAAACTAAATACAGTAGAGTACATTTAACATGATTCTAAGTTAATAACACAGGGGTTTATACAAGCAAATCTTGCTTTTCCAATGGAAAAGCTTTCTTTAAGTCAATTAAAATTTCCTGATTAATAAGCATTTTGATATAAACTTCTGCTTCCAAGTAGTTTTTAGTCCCAGACAAACAAAATGTTCGATCCAAAAAAAAGTATCATCAATCTGTTTAACACATGGGATGTACAACAGTCTGAGGCTTCTCTATTTTTTGCCAGTAACATTTTTTTACCCTGAGAATCAGATGCTATATACGATGACAGAGTTATGAACTCTTTTTTTATCAGTTTCTTTCAAAATGGCTGCTGTGTTGCATTTTGTGATAGATAGTTACTTCTGATTACTGCTTTCATGGCTTCTGAAGAACAGGGTATCAGCTGCTCCAGTCATCAGGCAAATGGTAACCTCAGTTACTGCAAATTATGACTAGAAAAGACTTGAAAATTTTGAAAATACTCAGTGTTAATGGTATACTAGGCATACTACACTGTCAACTGACATTCACAACCATTATAGTCATTACATGCAGATGGACAGTAAAGCACTTTCACATTCACACCGACTGCTCAGTCAGTCAGTCACTGAGTGACCGACATGTTGAGTGACTCCAGTCTAATCTAAGTATTGGCGTGAACAGAAATAAAGATCAAAATTTGATATCTATGAGAGCTGTTTAACCTGGCTGCATGTTCGTACCACTATTGTAAAACTGGATAAGATGTGTGCATACTGTGACAGTCTAGCTTTGCCAGTTTTTCATGCATTCACGCTTCATTTGTTCTTACTCTTGACACAGTTCTGGAGTCTTTTTTTTTTTCAGTATGATTATTGATCAACACAAGCGGGGGCCGGAATAGCACAGTGGTAGAGCGCCAGGCTCGTAATCTTGGGGTTTGCGGGTTCGAATCTCCGGCAGGCCGTTTCGGTACAGGGGGATTTTACTCTCAGAGTTAACATTGGTTCTGACTGCACTTCCCATAGTCCTTTTAATGAGACTATAAACCGAGGTTCCATGTGTGAACGCACACATAACATCTTGCACACACGTAAAATCCCATCACCAACTTTCGGAAGAGAAGGCCAGTTTGGCCATTGGTATGGATGACACGTTACACATAGCATGCACCTTCCTCAAAGTTGGAGTATGGCTGCCTTAATGGCGGGATAAAAAAACGGTCATAACACACAAAACTCCACTCCCTATACAGGGGGTGTCCACAGGAGTATCAGCCTGCGTACGCAGAAGAAGCAAATTTCTCTTGTCCTCCAAAATTCTTGTTAAGCAGATTCACCTTTAAGGTGCATTTACTGCACAGTCAATCAACATGTAAGCACAGAAAGCCCAACCTTTGTGACCACTGAAGACAACTACAGCGTTGTCCTCCGCTGGAACATCCTCTTCTCCTGCAGCACCCTCCACTTCGTCTTCTGCATCCAGCTCCTCTCCTTCATCTGAAATGACACACATATCATCACATGCACAGACACATACACACAGTATTCAATAAGTAAAGCTTTATTCTTTTGTGATCAATACTCCAAATCAGTCTAATTACTAGACTGACTACAAACGAACATTTCATTACAACTGCCTTGAATAAAAAAAGCTTTGGCAGACGTAAGTGTATGTTTACCTGTGTCATTTCTTTCACATTTTCAGTGCACAAGATATAGTGTACTGTGCCTCAGAATGAATACACTTCACAGGGACGAGAAATCCACGAACTGGTACATGCCATTTTCATGGCCAGAAATCTAATATTATATATAAAGTTTAAGAATGAACATGAACTAGCTAGGTGTCACCATCTCACAAGGTCTTAGGTGTTATGCTCATTATCTCCTCCAACACCACCAAGAAATCCAGCATGACCCTTGGCTTTCTTCACTGCAGTCTGAAGGTAGGCTCAGTTACCATCAAGTCAAAACCCTACTAAGTTTCTGTTCAACCAGACCTGGAATATGGTTTGACATTTAGGAGCCTTAACAAACAAAGACATCAACAAAATAAAAGTACATTGTCATGATATCTGATAGCCACCTTTAAACATTAAGAATGAAAGATACGTTTAGCAAGATACATGGGATACAAGCCTGCGAAAGTCAAACACAAGAGGTCTATCTTTTGAACATATACCATCAAAAGTATAATGTACGTCTAAAATGAAAACAAGAATGTATGAGGTCAGGGAAATTACTGACACTGCCGTTGTCAAAATCACAATATTGTGCTGACTTACCTGCAAACTCAACATCAACATCCCTTATGATGTCATCCTCTACAGAATCCTCATTCACATGGTTATTATTTTCTTGTGTATTTTCAGCCATCTCAAACCTTGTAGTCTGTCTTCACACCTGAAATCTGAAAAAAAAAAAAAAAATTCACTCACACATATACCTCCAAGCTAATGAAATTCTTCTTTTCACTTCCAGTCTCTGAAAATGAACGACAAGAGAAAATAAACTCTTACTGGCCCTTCAGTAATATCAATTTCACAATCTTCCTCTTCTGTTTCTTTGCACTTTGTTTA
Organism: Conus ventricosus; assembly: GCA_018398815.1. Lineage (NCBI taxonomy): Eukaryota > Metazoa > Mollusca > Gastropoda > Neogastropoda > Conidae > Conus > Conus ventricosus. The sequence goes on from CM031595.1 coordinate 163,318,654, forward strand.
CAGTTCTTGGCTACAACCACTGAAGCAGCTCTCCAAAACACCAACCTTGTTGGTATAGAATGGCTGGCCAGAGGTTGTGTGTCTTCTTAACTCTTTCAGTCTTTATCTTTTCCTGAGCCCCTGAGGTCTCTCTTTGAAAATGAAATATGTTATGAATTTTCATGAACAGTTGAAATAATCACTTTTGTTCAAGTTAACTTTTCGTATGGCTGACTACTAGATGACACTGAAATAAGAAATTGTCATGGATACTCTTTCCAACTTCCAAGCTGATCCAAATTAATCATCTAGAAAGCATCTCAAACATTCATTCACCTCTTATGCTGCACATTGGCCTCATTAACTATGTAAAAGGGGTCAGGAGTTGGAGGTCGAACTGAGGGAAATGACAGTCTCCCTGATTTGTTAAGTGAGCAGCAATACGCCTTCTGGATTGGCCTGGTCTTAATACTAGGAAAACTGGTTCAATCAAGTGTTGTTACTAATGTGTGGTGTGTGTGTGTGTGTGTGTGTGTGTGTGTGTGTGTGTGTGTGTGTGTGTGTGTTTGTTGTGTGTGTGTGTGTGTGTGTGTGTGTGTGTGCGCGCGCACGCGCGCGAGCGTATGTGCGTGAGTGTGTGTGTTTTGTTAAGAGAACATACCACATACCTGAAAATTCTTTGTGGCTGCTCATTCTGTGAACATCCATAAAGGAATAACAATAAGGAGCTTTTCACCTTTTGACCTGAAGAGTCTATTGGAATACTGCCGCATGCAGTTCAAGAACCAATGTGAACATTTTGGTATTTGGAAAATTGTTAGATAAGTGAGAAACATGTGCCAATAAATAAGCAAACAGTAGATTATGCTAAAGAATAAGCTTGTCTGCTGCATTGAAAGAGGCACTCTGTGTGTGTGTGTGTGTGTGTGCATGTGTGTGTGTGTGTGTGTGTGTGTGTGTGTGTGTGTGTGTGTGTGTGTGTGTGCATGTATACTGTGTATATATGTGTGTGTGTGTGTGTGTGTGTGTGTGTGTGTGTGTGTGTGTGTGTGTGTGTGTGTGTACATGTGTGTGTGTGTGTGTGTGTGTGTGTGTGTCTGTGTGTGTTCATGTGTGTGTGTATTGTGTATGTCCATGTACCTGTGTGTGTGCTTGCATGCATGCATGTGTGCGTGCGTGTGTGTGTACACTCTGTGTGTGTGTGTGTGGTGTGTGTGTGTGTGTGTGTGTGTGTGTAAGGGTTGTTTTTTTGTATACGTGTGTGTGTGTGTGTGTGTGTGTGTGTGTGTGTGTGTGTGTGTGTGTGTGACTCTCTGTGTGTGTGTGTGTGTGTGTGTGTGTGTGTGTGTGTGTGTGTGTGAGGGGGAGGGGTTGTTTGTTGTCATTTTTTTTAATGAGACAGACAGACAGACAGGGAGAGGGGTTGTTTGTTGTCATTTTTTTAGTGAGACAGACAGACAGACAGAGAGAGCTTTGTTTTATATATATATATATAATATATATATATATATATATATATATATATATATGTGTGTGTGTGTGTGTGTGTGTGTGTGAGTGAGGGTGGGGGGGGGGGGGGGAGGGGTTGTTTGTTGTCTTTTTTTTTTTAATGAGAGACAGACAGACAGACAGAGAGAGCTTTGTTTTATATTGTCAATATCACCAATCAGTCTTCAGATGAAGTCAAACTAGCTTATACCCTGCTCTGGCTGAGAATAAGTGATTTTGTTTGTCTGTTTGTTTCTTTCTTTCTTGAAACCACCTTCCAGGTCTTAACCATCCTTACTTCTCACCTTCGAACAGTCATTTCTTTTCACATTTGGGATGTCCTGGTGGGGGGGGGGGGGGGGGGGGGGGGGGGTCTTTCTTTTTGGGCCTGATCTCTTTTTTTTTTCTTTTCTGACGGCAATGGCACCAAAATTGGGTGTGTGTTTTCATAATTTTGTTCTTTTCTTTTCTTTGGGACACACAGTCAGTCTGATTTGCCCTAGTCCACTTTCTCCTTGTTTTCTAGGCCTGTCTGACTCAGTTAATTCTCACTGCTCTAACTCCACTGACACTGAAGTGAACACTTCCCAGGAATTTTGACTCTCATGTCATGTTTATCCTTTATGTGTTGCTGTTAAGCTGTCCATCATACTGCTGAACAATTAAATAGTGGGAGAAAACAAGTGCAGGTTAACAATTCTTCAGTCATTATAGTAATGACTTGGCAAAGATTTGAATTTAAAAAAAAAAAAAAAATTAAAGATGAAAAAAAAATGGGGGGAATACATTATAAATATGAGAAACCCTTCACTAGCAGCCTGAGGGAACCATCGTACTTCCCTTCGAAGGCAGATCTATTTGTATTGCCTGCTCCTAGGCCTTTCGTCCGCTGGATCGGACTCATCAGGGAGACACGGCTGATTGTGTCTGTGCTCTTGGTGTCAAATAGAGACACACCAAAGTCCATAATTCTGTGGTGTTCTCATCACCAAGGGTTCAAAAAAGAATCCAACAGCACCCCCAAAGCAGCCAGCGAAGGGTAGTAAAATGGAACAAAAGGAAAATGTGGAGAGGAAAAAAGTGCTTAAAAACTAAAAGCATTATGCAAACAGTATAAAATGTAGGGGACAATCTTTGAGCCTATGCTTGAGGATCCATTCAAGGATGCAAGGGAGATCAAAAGATATGGAACAGTGTGAGTGGTCAGCTCTGCTGTTCAATAACCCAAGCATTGTGAGTGGCTAAGAATTGTACAGAACAACCTTTACTTGGATCTCCTAAGAGATGCAATCTCCCACTGATTGACCAAACATTATACTGCTGAACAATTAAATAGTGGGAGAAAACAAGTGCAGGTTAACAATTCTTCAGTCATTATAGTAATGACTTGGCAAAGATTGAATTTAAAAAATAAAAAAAATTAAAGATGAAAATTAAAAGCTGTCCATCATACTGATAACAACAAACTTTTTCTCTTCAATGTTTAACATTGATTGCAGTGGTCATATCAATGTGACAGCAATTGCCAAGTTGAGAAGCCTCCTTTGTGTCCACCTCACTGATTCAAAATCTCATGATGAGCAGCCATTCAGTGCATGAGAGTTACAGACAATGATATTAACACAAAGGGATACGACAGGACAGGATAACAATTTTATTTGTCCAAAAGATGGAAAATTCATTTTCGACAGCACAGCAACCATATACCGGGACAACACACACACACACACACACCACACACACACACCACACACACACACACACCACACACAAAAGGCATAAAATGCCTGTGTAAGAATTCATAGTAAATCAATCCATCAGTAAAATATCTCCATGCAAGCACAAACACTCTTCCCCCCCCCCTCCTCCTCCTTCCCCCCCCCCCCCTCCCCACACACACACACATCTCACACACACACACACACACACACACACACACACACACACACACACACATACAATACATGTGCGTGCGCAGCTACAGTACACATCCACTCCCTTTAAAACATGGAACCTAAAATTTCAAAAGTGAGCATCATCATCATCATTAAAAGCAAGCAACACACTCTATCTAAATATAAAGGGGCCATGTTAACTAGGAGTAAGGCTTGAAGTGAACCCATTTCAGCTTTTCTTGGATGATTACACGCTTCTTTTCTTCTTCTTCTTCTCTCCGTAAGGGCCGGGTTCATTTCTGAACGTAAGTGGCCCTGCGGTGACGTATCGTTGATTCCGGCCGCGGAAGCTAGGTTTGGCGGGGGGGGGGGGAGGGGGGGGGAATTAAAACTATGTACAGGGCAGTAGGTTTGGGGGGGGGGGGGGGGAATTAAAACTATGTACAGGGCAGTAGGGAGGGTCATGGGGTGCCCACAAGTGGCTGCAGAGCCCTGCTGCCACCGAACTCTCTTCCAGTTGGAATAATCATCCTGCCCCACGCTCAGTGGTCTAAAGATAGACCATTTGGATTATTTGGATGTATTTACCGAAGCCCAAACACTAGCAGTGAAGAAATGATAAGAAATTATTTCAAATACTTAAATCTGATATGGTATCGAAGTATACTAAGGTGTGCATTATGGGCGACTTTAATTTTCCAGGCGTCCATTGGGATGGAAAATGGACAGGAGAAAAAAAATGACAGCATTAAACAAAATGTGCTAGATTCCTTTTTGATACAGAAGGTATGCAAACCGACAAGGAGGAGAGTTGATCAAAACCCTACATTGGATGACTGGATACTTGTAAGTGAAGATAATCTTATTTCGGACATTGTGCATCTTGACCCAGTGGGTAAAAGTGACCATGATGTTTTGGCATTTCAGCTTCACATTTCTAATAAAAAAGTAAAAAAACAGGTTAAGTATATTTACAAACTTAGCAAGGGTGATTATATAAGTTTAGAAAGATTGTAAATGATCATGATTGGTCTGTGATGTCAGAAATGAATAGCGAAGAGAGTTGGAACTACATAAAAAGATTACTGCATAATGGTATGGAGAAATGTATCCCTAAAGTTAAAGTTAGGGATACTAAAAAGTACAACCTGTATGGATGAATAAGACAGCGTTCAGATGTATCAAAAAGAAATATAAACTATTCAAAAGATACCTTACGACTAAATCAGGTTATGCTTATCTGAAATACATAAGGAAAGAAACAAATGTAAAAAGTTGTTAAAAAGAATAAGAAGAGATTATGAGAAGCAGATCGCCAATGAAGGTAAAATAAATCCAAAAAAAGTTTTGGAGGTATGTGCAACAGCAAATGAAAATGAGTACAGGTGTAAGTGCATTAAAGAGACCTGATGGTACATTTGCGGTGGATGACATGGATAAGGCTCAAATGTTAAATACATTTTTTTCAAGTGTATTTACCCAAGAAAATTTATGCGATAATTCCGGACTTGAGAGAAGGATGTTATTCAAATGGGGTAATGTTAACAGAAATTCGAGTCACTCCCAAAGCTGTGGAGAGTAAATTAAAACAACTTAACCCAAATAAGGCACAGGGTCCTGATTTATTGCCACCAAGGGTACTAAAAGAGCTATGTGAGGAACTATCTGTTCCACTGTGTTCATTTTTTAATAAGACACTTGAAACTGGTGTATTACCTGAAGACTGGAAAACGGCAGAGGTGACAGCGATTTTTAAGAAAGGTACAAAATGTGAACCGAGCAACTACAGACCTGTAAGTCTTACTTGTATCTTATGCAAGGTTTTAGAAAGTATTTTCAGAGACTCAATAGTCTCCTATTTTACAGATAATAATTTATATTCTAAATGTCAGCATGGTTTTCGAAAAAAAACGATCATGTGTCACACAGCTGTTAGAGGTTATGGAGGATATAACAACACATGCTAGATGCAGACAAGGAATTGATATCATTATACATGGATTTTAGAAAAGCTTTGATACGGTTCCGCATAAGAGACTCCTTATAAAGCTAGCAGCATACGGTATTGGTGGCACCTTATTAAAATGGATCAAAAACTTTCTGATGATAGAACTCAACAAGTCGAGTAGGGGCAGCCAAATCAAAGAAATGTAATGTACTTAGTGGTATCCCTCAAGGAAGATATTGGGACCGGTTTTTCACTATTTTTATAAATGATCTACCAGACAACCTTGTCAGTCCATGTAAAATATTCGCAGATGATACTAAGATTTACAATTGTACATCAAAGAGTACTTGTATTCAAAACGATATCTACAAACTGCAAGAGTGGTCTGAGTCGTGGAATCTGTATTTCAACATGACCAAGTGTGGTGTATTGCACGTCAGGATAATAATCAAAATAATGAATATAAAATGATGGAGAATGATGTTTATCACCAAGTAGTGGCTCTTACTGAAGAAAAAGACTTGGGTGTTACCTTCGATAGCAGGTTGTCATTTGACCCTCACTTACAGAGAGTGGTAAATAAAGCTAACCAGATGTTAGGTATCATAAAAAGGAGTTTTACTTATTTAGATAAAGATACTTTTTTGAAAATTATACAAAGCTTTTGTCAGGCCACATTTGGAGTATGCTAATGTGATTTGGAGCCCTTTTTTAAAGCGTCAATCAATAATGTTAGAAAAGGTTCAAAGACGAGCTACCAAATTGCTGAAGCATTGCAAAAACTTATCATATAATGAAAGATTGAAATATTTGAATCTGCACTCGCTGAGGGGAAGAAGGATCAGAGGTGACCTAATTCAAGTTTATAAGATCTTTAATGGCTATGATGATATTGACATTGAGACATTCTTTTCTGTTGCACAAACTTCGAGTACTAGAAACTCTGAAGGAAAGATTTTTATAAAGCACTGTAACACTAATCAACGTAAATTTTCATTTTCTTATAGAGTTGCTAACCACTGGAATGAAATACCTACTACCATTAAATTTGCACCTGAATTAATACTTTCAAGAATTTTCTAGACAATGATTCAAATTTAGAGAATTGTTTCATGACTATGATGGATTGCAATGAAGATATTAATTGTAGCATGCCATAAAGACCCAAAAAGTGAAGAAATTTAGAGGGGACACATGATAGACCGTGAGGTCTAGGCTAATGAAGCCAGTCCCTACTACTACTACTACTACTACTACTATTATAAGCACACACGGTCATGCTGCGTCATTCACACTATCAGTCTATGAGGCCTAAGGTTTCCAAAGGATGGTGTTGGGGTTTAATGTGAGCGCAAAGTGAAGATGCCTTGGGGTTCATACATTGAACTTTGTTTATAGTCTCATTGGAAACTTACAGAGGTTTCAGTATAGATCTGGTCAACCATGACACAAACATAAATTTCAGTTGATTTCATACAAAAAAAAACTAAATTTTTACTCACTGATTCACACCTCGCCAAGTCAACGTGGTCTTGCTTACTCTTGCACAGGAAACGGAACCTTGCATTGAACTTCCGGTCTACTTTCACTCCTTGACACCAATGCTTCTTATTCTGCTTCCGTAGAGTCTCCACAGTCAACTGGCTGATTATCACGTTTACGTAACGAGTGAATTTTAACAGGATTTACAACAAAAAATAGCGAAATTATTGAGATGGCTCTGGGAAAAGTTTCCAAGATATATATCGGATGGTGAGTTCTGAAATCTGTTTCAGTTTCATCTAAGGACTCACTGTAGGAATGTGTCGGGGGGGGGGGGGGGGGGGGAATCTTTCACAAGATCAAATAATGAGCACCACCATATGAAAGAGCAAAAAAGTTGTAATTAATTAGTGCGAAAGATAACTCAAGCGGACATCAAGTATAAAGTTATAATATACACATACCACACGCGCGCGCACACACACACAATGTCACGTACACCCACTCATAAAGAACAATCCACATTGCACACTTGCATCGCCTCAAATTTAAGATTCAGAAATTAATCTCCAAAAATTCAAAGAGCAACTTGAGCCAGAGGAAAACTTCCATGTAAGTAGACTAAGACTCATGGGATTCAGACAAGCAAGAAATGGATCTCCAGTTGACTTTGTTAACAGAGCAAAACTACAAGCAAAGAAATGTGACTTCAGAGGAGGAGAAGAGGATGAGCCCATCCTTGAACTAATAATAGCTGGAACACCTGATGATGATTTTAGATAAACACTTCTATCCAAGGAGAGAGAATTCAAACTCAATGATGCTCTTGCATTAAGCAGGACTTATGAAGCCACAGCAGCCCATGTCAGACAATTAAATGACATGCAACCGAAGACAATAGAAATAGATGGAATACGAAATCCATCTATCACATGCAACAACTGTGGAGATAGACACAAACTGAAAGCATGTCCAGCATTCGGCACAAAATGTAGCAAATGTGGGAAATACAACCACAGGGCAAAAGCATGCAGATCAAGAACATTTGAACACGAAGCATACAAAAGGACAGCACAAATATGGATGACAAGGAAAAATGCATGAAAACAGAATTTACTATATGCAAAACAATGATGAGCTGGGAGAAATGTTGATATGTTAGCATTTGATAACATTCAGATATCCTCTATGAACTCAAGAAATGAAGCCTTTGTCACGCTCAATGTACGGCAGACATTTTGCCCTGGCATCCACAACCTTGTCCTGAAAGTAGACACTAAATACCCAACCACTGAGAACATTTTGGAATATGTCCCCTGATCGCATCACAAAGGATGGCAAACCCGTACAAGCAATTGCAAAATCAGCATGCCAGGTGAATCTGACGACCTACATTGTGACCAGAATACCATGCTGTGGTGTCGCTTCAGTACCCTGCAGATTCAAAAATTCTGGATGGGAACAAACAAAGTTTTATATTGTAGATGTTCATGGACCAGCAATCATTGGACTTCCATCATGTGAAAGCCTTGCAGTAGTGACAATGCACTGCAATGTCAATGCCACAGTACCTGTTCAGAGCAGCAAAAATGACAAGCCTCAACACACCAATAATGTGAAAGATCTGACGCAACAATATCCAGGACAGTTTGACAAGATAGGAAAATTTCCTGGAGAATCAAACTCTTCACATATCCTGATGTTCAACCACATATCGACGCTCCACGTCAAACTCCAATTACACTCAAAGAGGCAATCAAGACCCAGCTAGACAAAATGGAACAGGATGGCATTATCAGAAAAGTGACAGAACCCATGACTGGGTTTCAAGTTTGGCATATTCTCACAAGAAAAGTGGAGAAATACATATCTGTCTTGATCCAAGACATATGAACAAAGCCCTGAAAAGGCCCCATCACAAAATTCCTACAACAGAAGAACTGACTCACCTGTTCAGAGGGGCAAAAGTATTCTCCAAGCTTGATGCCAAATCAGGCTCCTGAACTTGATCAGGAATCACAGCTATTAACAACCCTCCAATCACCATTTGGGCGGTATTGCTTCTAGAAACAATACGTAACCTTAACAAAGCTTCGTGTCAAGCCTTCTGACTTGATCTAGTTGCAAAGTTAGACAACTGCATGTGGAAATCTAAACAAATCTTAAATAAATGTTAGCGAACCGCCAAGAAAAACGTGGACAAATGAGTCAGAAGAAAAAACATGACACGTTTCAACCTCTTAGGTCTTCTTCAGGCAAGATACAAACAAATATGACTATGAAAATGAACGAGCAATCACTTATCTTCAATCACTTCAGTGGAAGGTTCAGCGCCTACCTTGCGCAGAAGTGATTGAAGATAAGTGATTGCTCATTTATTTTCGTTGCCCTAATTGTTTGTACCTTGCCTGAAGAAGGTCGAAACGCGTCGTGTTTTGTCTTGTAACTCGTTTGTCCACGTTTTTCTTGGCGGTTCGCTAACATTTATTTAAGATTTCTTTTGACTTGAATGTATGAATTAAGATACCCACCATCTATTGTAGTGCTCACTCATCAATACACATGTATTCATGGTAAATAAAACAGGGGATCCAAATACTTATCAGTTAGTGTGTGTTTATTCATTTGCTTCAGCTACTGAAAAGGCCCAGTATAAGTCTGCATCATTCTCTAGGCGTCTTTGCGGTGTTGGTTTTGAATTTGAGATTATCTCAATGGACAGTGTGGTAAGCCCTAATCTGTAGTCAATCACAGTTGAGTACAACTACCTGATACAGTTGGTAGAGATGGTATTGTTCAATGACTAGCTGTCACAGCTTTCATGGCAGACAGACCCTTTTTAGCATTTGAGTACATTGTTCTCAATAATTATATTCTCTCGAGGTTACCGTTTTGGAAAAGTTTATATTCAAGTTGTGTAGGTTGTTACTTGATTCAGTTTGTGTTTCTTTGAAAGAAACTGGTGAGGGTAATTTTCTTGTTCTTGAGAGTGCTAGCTAGTGTCTGGAATTTTACAGGGTTGATGGTAGTTCAGTTTCTTGATACCACTGAGCAATGTTGGTCAGTTGCTTCTAGACTGCTTTCATTCTTTTTTTAGCATTCTTTGATGTTTTGTAGATCAGACCATCATCTGTTAGTGTCAAACACTTGAGCGGTTTTGTTTATGTTAAGGTCAGCAAGACCTTAAAATACTTAAATGTAAATATTGAACACAACAGGGGAGAGAAGAGAATCATGAGGTAATTTCATAGACAGTTTATGAGATGAGATTAAGACATTGGTGTCCAAATCGCAGGATGATGGTTCACTCCTGAAGCACGCCAGCAATCCAGGGAGCAGTCTTATGAAAAGCAAAAACTGGACTTCGTTGTATGCATCGTTCTGGCCTGTTGCTACTGCCAATAGCTCTTCTTTTCCTTAGAATCTTCGTATACTTCAAAGGCAAAAGTGGCTGTTTTCATTTGTACTTTTAATTGTTCTGTACCCTCCTTGATTGGGAGGGAGGATTTGCCTATTTTCAAGATCTCTTGTGAGTTTCCTGGCTATAATGTGTTCCCTGAGCTTTCCTACAAAATTTTGCATAGTCAGTTAGCCAGTTAACTGATGATGATCTTTCCCTGGTTTTGACAGAGGCCAAAAGTAAGTGTGTGTCCTGTCTTCTGGGACGCTGCCTTCAATGAAACTGTTCTGGTTGGGACTGAACCTCATGGGCTCTGTCTTCTCTTAAAGCTGCTTAATATCTGGATAACATAGGCAGATAATTGGAGGATCACTTTGTGTTTCTTTTATCAGTTCATTTATTCTCACTTCATTGTTTCAGTGTTTCTTGCTTTCTTTAAACTTACCTCTGTGTTAACATTGATGGAAAAACAACTAGGCTATTTAAACTTTTGAAGGTATGTTTGTGAAAAGTTTTGTAAGTTTTAGATACTAGTCATGCTTACTTAGTTGCTAGTCACACTTAGTCCATTATGAGTGAAAAGGCCAGATGAAAAAAAAAAAGCAGACATTGGCTTATCTGTCATGTCGGAAATAAGTGTTATCACCATCATAAAAGAATAAAAGTTATCATCATCCTCCCCCCCCCCCACCACCACCACCACTTCTCTCTCTCTTCTCTCTCTCTCTCTCTCTCTCTCTCTCTCTCTCTCTCTCTCTCTCTCTCTCTCTCTCTCTCTCTCTCTCTCTGGTTGCAGATTTCTTTTAATTTGTTAATTATTGATTTTTCTCTGCTCTGAGACCTGTGTTGTATGATGAGTTTCAGTTTCAGTTTCATCAAGGAGGTGTCACTGCATGCGAACTAGTCCATATACGCTACACCATATCCACTAAGTTTTGAGACCATGTATGATGAGAGTTAAAGAATAAGGAAAGGATGTTGTCCATTTATGAAGACAGATTAAACCTTCTGAAATCTGTTCCTGACAATTGAACAGGATCACCGCACAACCGAAGAGGAAGATGGGCAAAGATACCAGTTTCAGCTCAAACTAATTGCTGATAATTTCATGACAGATTACCTTTTTGTTGGAATACTCAGATCTTGTTGCATAAAAGAAAATGAGTGTGTGTGTTTGTGTGTGCAGGGTTTCCATCATTGCTGTTGGACTTGTGGGTTTCATCATGGCAAGGGACTCGGTAAACAAGAACCGGTACGCAATCATGAAAACAAAGGAAAGGATCCGCAACCAGGCACGTGCAGAACAAGAGGAACAGCGTGCCAGCTGAGAAGGCAGAGAGCCTTCATATGTGTTTTGTATCATAATATTGTGAACACTGTTTTGGCTTGTCCATGCCTCATCTTTCAGTGGATTTATTTCCAACACAGAAGCTTGTTCAGCCTGAAGCAGTGTGAATAAAGCTCAGTGAGTGGGGAGAGTGGGAAAAGAAAAAGAAATAAACAGACAAAAATTCTGGAAATAAAGATTTACAGGAGTATGCATGGAGATTGAATTTTTTTTTTAAAAACCGCTGTGAAGATAACTAATATAGATCTGATCTGAAGAAAGTGTTAAGCTCTATAGGGTATCGCCTATGTCTAGACAATGCCAACGATGTGAGTCTCTCAGTCTCACAACCCATTCATTTCACAGCTAGGCTTTGTCTTTAAGGAGTATGGGTGTGGAAAAGCCAGTCAGCAGTCAAGAATAAGACATTTTTTCCTCTCAGAAAACAATAATTGGTTGACAGTTACATAATTAAGTAAATGACTATAAAATATGCAAAAATGTCTTTGATGTTTTTTGTTAATAGTTCAGAAAATCATATTTTGGGTGTTGTCTGCTACCTTGGAAGCATGGCTAAGAAGTCAGTCAGTCAGACCAATAATGTTACATTATCCACTGCTGTTTTATTGTTGTAACTGGCGTTGTTTCTCATCCAGTGAAGGAATGGGGTAGAGAATGGTGTGATTCTTCTGAAACATGCTTCAGAGCTGATTTTTTTTCAATTTTAGATGAAAGCAATTGCGGTATAGAACTTTTGCCCTGCAGCTTAAAGTAAAACTGAGTCTGGATATCAAATATTTATGTTTAAGAATTTCTCCTGTAAGTGCTTTAAAAACTGAATCCCCGTTAAAAAAAAAAGTGTTCTGTTGTTGAAGTATTGTTGATGACTGTTTCATTCTCAAGACAAAGTTCAACATGTTTATCATGAAGTTCATGCATTTAGACTGAACTGTATTGCAGTTCACTGGTTATTGACATGAGTTGCTGCCCTGCTTCCCAGCCCCCCTCCGCCCATTTTCTTGATTTATATTCATTGAAGTTGTGTATAAGAGAAGAGATGTTCAATGGCTGAGAGTGGTGAGATTGTGAACAAATGGAGTCATCTACTTATGGATGCATGCATGCTTCTTGTATAAGTGATTGATTAGACTGTTTTGTTTTGTTTTTTTGTTTTATGGATTTAAATAAAACTGTTTGGCAAAATGAATATCTGCAGTGCAAGCTCATTTTTTGTAATCCGTTGTATGATATGATCGATAAAAGCTGTTTTAGAACCTGTGTCAGTGATATAGTAACTGAGATGTGGTAGAAGTAGAAGTTGTGGTGGTGGTAAAAATGATACTTTTATCTGATGTGAGAGAGAGAGTTTTTGAATGTGTATCACTTTATAAATGTAGAGGTGTGTATTATGACGTATGTTTGTGTGCAGTAACAGATGATTCACTTTTTCATGAATTTTCCTTTGGGGAGAAGCCTGTACTGGCCCACAGCGCATCATGACAGACATTACCAGACTTGACCTCAAAATGCAATGGTATATACCTACGCAGTAGAGGACATTGTTTCTTTTTCTTTTTTTTTTAAGGGAAGAAAATGGAAAGTAAAGACATGGGTAAAAATACAGAAGTATAGTTGTACCGAGATGACGAGATCTCAATAACAGAAGACAATATTAATGTGTGCCTTCAAGAAACTAGACAGTATTGTTGCCTAAACACACACACACACTCACACACACACTCTCTCTCTCTCTCTCTCTCTCTCTCTCTCTCTCTCTCTCTCTCTCGGACACACACGCACACACACACACGCATGCACACACACACACACACACACACACACACACACACACACACACACACACACACACACACATACATGCACTAAGTGGGTGTGCGTACACGCAGGCACACACACACATGCGCGCATGTGCATTAACACATATGCAGGGCACTCCTTAGTCTTCTTGCTTCCACACACCACACCACACCAAATCCTACCAAGCACCAAAAGCATACCACTATCCTTATGCACCATAGTGGAATGTATTATTATTATCATTATTACTTTAAATAACTTCTGCCATTCTATGGTACTAGATCAATGTTTCTCCAGGTCCCTGGTGCTTCTAGCTGTCATCAGATGTCTTTATCCAGTGGAAAGAGAGCGATGGTTTCTCTCAGTTCCTTGATAATTCTTATTACATGCTAGGATGTCAAGATAGCAATCCGCTTTTTTTTTAATCACTGTTTACTTGGAGAGGTTCTTGACAACTTTAGCCATCACTCTTTCAAATATAACTACTTGACAACAATAATCTTAGCCGTCACTCTTTCAAGTATAACTTCTTGACAATACTAATCTTAGTCATCACTCTTTCAAGTATAACTTCTTGACAATACTTATCTTAGTCATCACTCTTTCAAGTATAACTTCTTGACATACTAATCTTAGTCATCACTCTTTCAAGTATAACTTCTTGACATACTTATCTTAGTCATCACTCTTTCAAGTATAACTTCTTGACATACTAATCTTAGTCATCACTCTTTCAAGTATAACTTCTTGACATACTAATCTTAGTCATTACTTCTTCAAGTATAATATTCTTGACAACACTAATCTTAGTCATCACTCCTAGTATAATGTTCTTGACAACACTAATCTTAGTCATCACTCCTTCTAGTACAATGTTCTTGACAACACTAATCTTAGTCATCACTCCTTGAAGTATAACGCCTGTCAGTTTTTCATTCTTTACCATATGTTGAGACCAAACTGCATGGCGTAAATCCAGATGTGGACAAACTAAAAAAAAGGCTGTAAATGTCATCTCTATCCAGAGAAACCCAGGTTGAAAAGACCTTAAAAATCAGCAGTGATGCTGGCATCTCTTCATTGGAATTTGTGTACCTTGAAACAAAAACAAAAACAGGAACCAAAAAAGCCTTAGTTTGCTGTTCTTATTACTTCCAAGAACCTTTTTTCAATGTTGCTTGAACTGTGTCCTGTCATTGCTATAGTTCTTTCTTATTTCCTTTGTTTACTTATACGGACAATTGGTCATTTACCTACTTCAACACAAACTTTCCAATTGAGTGGCCAATCAGCTAGATTGTTCATTTTTTGTTTGTTTGTTTTTATGTTTTTCTGAACCTTGAAATAATCTGTAATTGTAGCCGCATCTGTACACGTTTGTCTCACCAGGTACATTGTAATTTCATAACTATTCATCTATGTCTGTAATGTCATCAACATGCTGTTAACACACTGGTGAGCGGGACACCACCTCTGGCAACTCTTTTATGAATGCAAAGCGACAAAGCATGGATGGGTGGGATTTACTTTAATGTCCTATCACAAACTGACATTTAGATGAAACCACACTATCTTGTGGAACACCATGCTTGTTTACGTCATGTCACAAAATAACACTGAGATCAAATCACAATACCTTGGGGAATTGGTATCAAATAGTTTCTCTGCTGTATACCTACCATCAGATCAAGACCGGGATCCACGCCTAGCGCGCCATTATCTTTATTAACAGTGTTTTGTGCAGCACAAATCAAGTGCTTTGGCCTCGTCAGTTCATTTAGGCATACATATATGGTATCCACATCTTCATCATCATCTAAAGCTTTTGAGCTGAAACACATGTTCAGCAGGACTTAAAAGCTATGTTGTGGAGCCAGCAACACTTCTGATACTTTAATTAAGTTATCAAGAAAGACAAATTCCAAGATTCTGCAAGCAAAGTTCGCCAGGCAGCCTGATCTGACATTACTAGAATTACATTTGTTTTTCTTCTAGAGGGGATAAATCCTGTCATGGTTTTTTTTTTCCCAATGTCATCAGTACTTCTCGTTGTTGTAACTGATTTATCAAATGTTTGACTCGGTTACTCTCCCAGCTCTCTGCCCAGTTCTTTCTGTCAACACCCTGGGATGAAATGTTGTGGTCTTACTAGCTGGTCCTTATACGGTTTAGTACCTGTGATTCTTATGGATCAGTGTGGTCAGCTCTGATATCATACTGAGGCCGTAACATTTCGCAAAAACATGCAAACAAACAAAAACCAAGATGAATGTAATCCCCCACAAGTATCCAACCCATGAGCAGCAAAACAGGACGTCCTTTCCTAGGCCTGCAACTATTAAACTTTTTTGTACTACAGCAACAAAAACGGCCAAAACTAAAGATGCGCACTCGAAGACCATCAACATACACAAAGAATTGGCTAATTCATAGACAAACGGTGTCATGTGACAAAACTGGAGGAAAATGAGGTCAACATATAATAATAATAATAATAATAATTGTGTTTAAAAAGAGGGGGAATTAGGAAAGACAAACCAAAGAAGTTACACACATACACATGCACGCACGCGCGTGCGCGCACACTCACCACACACACACACACACACACACGCACACACACACACACACACACACGCACACACAGGGGATGGGATATCTACGAAAAAGCGTCTAGTAATCTTTTAATGCTGCTGTCCAGTCTCCCCCAGTCCAGTCCTGCTGGCCACTCTCCCCCAGTCCAGTCCTGCTGGCCACTCTCCCCAGTCCAGTCCTGCTGGCCACTCTCCCCCAGTCCAGTCCTGCTGGCCACTCTCCCCCAGTCCAGTCCTGCTGGCCACTCTCCCCCAGTCCAGTCCTGCTGGCCACTCTCCCCCAGTCCAGTCCTGCTGACCACTGGGCTGAATCCGAGCCACGAAAACACGGTGCTAAACAAATTGGGCAACTGGGAAAGCGCAAACCCGCACCAAGATCGACTGGTTCTTTTAATCTCCATGACATCATAACTCAGATTCCGTCCAAAGTCTGGATCCGCATCCGCACCAAAATTTTACGGGTTCACCTCTGGGCCACATTCCATGCTTCCATCCAGTTTCTTTAAATCAGATCAGTTATTTTTGAGTTATTCTATGACGGAGGACATACTTGTATAGCGTGAATCAACAGACTGTTGAGCGTTCTATCTTATGATCCATGCTTAAAAGCTCTGCTACTGCTGCTGCTGCTGCTGCTACTACTACTACTACTACTACACATACACGCAAGCACTCGCACACGCTCTCTCTCTCTCTCTCACTCTCTCTCTCTCTCTCTCTCTCTTTCTCTTACGCACGCGCATGTTTTCTCTCTCTCTCTCTCTCTCTCTCTCTCTCTCTCTCTCTCTCTCTCGTAGTCAGAGAAACCTTCAAGACTGATTGGCATATCGCCTGTGGCACTATGGCTTATAAAGGTAACTGCACTATGTTATTTCACGATCTGCCTTCAAGGCAGCAATGAAAGGTTGGTTGTTGGGTTGTTTGTGTGTGGTCAGAAAGGCCATAACGCCGGAAATGGAAACAAACCGACACAAAACACTATTGAAAGGACTGTATGTGATCGGCTGGCTATAATGAAAACGAAACAATCCTACACAAAGCAACCCGTGAAAGGGACCTAAGTGGTTGGTTGGGCTGTAATGAAGCTGTAACAACCCCACACAAAAAGGTCATGAAAAAGCTATGTATGGTTGGTTGGGCTATGCTGAAACTGAAAACACCCACACAAGAGGATCCCGAAAGGGCTATATACTGAAACAACCCCATACAAGAAAGCCCTGTAAGGGCTATCATGGTCGGCTGGGCTATACTGAAACTAAAACAACCCACACAAGAGGGCCCTGAAAGGGCTATGCTGAAACTGAAACACCCCCATACAAGAGGACCCTGAAAGGGCTATACTGAAACTGAAACAACCCCATACAAGAGGGCCCTGAAAGGGCTATATGTGGTCGGTCGGGCTATAATGAAACTGAAACAACCCCACACAAGAGAGCCCTGAAAGGTCTATACTGAAACTGAAACAACCCCACACAAGAGGGTCCTGAAAGGTCTATACTGAAACTGAAACAACCTCACACAAGAGGGCCCTGAAAGGTCTATACTGAAACTGAAACAACCCCACACAAGAGGGCCCTGTAAGGGCTATATGTGGTTGGCTGGGCCATACTGAAACTGAAACAACCCCACACCCTTACAGGGCCCTCTTGTGTGAGGTTGTTTCAGTTTCATTATAGCCCAGCCAACCACATATAGGCCCCGTAAGGGCTATATGTGGTCGGCTGGGCTATAATGAAACTGAAACGACCACACGCAAAAACCCTGAAAGGGCAAAACGTGGTCGCCTGGGCTATACTGAAACTGAAACAACCCCACTCAAGAGAGCCCGGAAAGGAATATGCGAGGTCGGCTGCGCTATAATGAAACTGAAACAATGTGACACAAGAGGGCGACCTACCCATATTTAACTATAAGTAACAGTTGTGATTATGCATTGATCTACGTCGTAGGTGGAACATTTAGTACATAGTACATCCGATGATTTTGTTGCTGAAAGCTACATTTGTCTGGTTTAAATGATACCTCCACGTGTTACGAATTAACTTGGTCATGACAATTCGTCATGTTTACTCTGTCAGCCGTCCGCTCAGCTAACGATGCCGTTCAGATAACATGGACAGTGATACACGACCTTCCACTACCACCACCACCACCACCCTCCACCACCACCCCACACCTCTTCACCGCTTTCTCCCTGAAGAATGTTTACTGTCTGCTTCAGACCGCATTAATGAACTTGACGCCACCATGAAGTAGACATCCAGCATATTCCAAGAAACGCTTCAACTGCAGAAGGGAGACATGTATCCTGACCTGACGTAGTCATTTCAATGCATAGTGTTTCAACTATTCAGGTGTAAAGGCCAATGCACTTTTTTTTTATACAGCCTTCACTAGGGCACAACAAGTGAAGAATAAATTCTGGGCAGAAGATGTTGCTGACATGAGAAATCTGCACTTACCCTCACTTAACTACATCGATACAAAAATCAGGTTCAGGCTCAGTAACTAGGGGCGATTGCTTCCTAGTCATAGCCTGAAAAGACTACAAACAAACCTTTTTTTTTCAATCACACACCAAGCAAATTGTAATGCAAGGTCTGGTCTGGACCCTCAAAAAATGGGATGGGTATACCGGTCATAATGTTCAAAGTAAACATCTTCTTAAACTTCACCAAAGCAAAAGGCATGTTTTAAAATGTCGGTTCTGGGAGCATGTTCAGTGGGGTCTGTCACTGTGTTCTGTTAATGAGTCACTCCCTTGCTCCTAAGTATCAATTTTCGTAAGGTACTTTAGCAGCATTTTGTTTAATTAAAAAATGTTGTCGGTTGGCCCAACTATTTCTTGTTGTATTACAGTAAGTAGTTGAAAAAGTTTATAGGCGAAAAATCTGATGATTAAACATTTTGTGTACCTGAATTAAGTCCCCCTAATTTTCCTTGCCTTTGAAAAGGGTCAGTGATGATTTTGTTATTCTTCTTTGAATTCTTTCCAGTACGCTGGATTTCCTTTGAAGTCTTGGAAACCAGTCAGTATTTCCACACATTAGATGGGGCCTAACACATGCTTTACATGAAAGGATTGAATATATCTTTGTCCTTTCAGGAAAAAGCACGTCAACTAATCCAGTCATTCTATTTGCTTTATCTCTTGCACTTTGAATGTGCTTATGGAACAAGAGACTGCCATCAAAAGTGGCACGCCAATTCTTTTCGTTTCCACATTCAGAAACTGTTGCAAACTCTTCGGTTTTGTGTGTGTGCGCGCGCGCGTGCGTGTGTGTGTGTGTGTGTGTGTGTGTGTGTGTGTGTGTGTGTGTGTGTGTGTGTGTGTGTGTGTGTGTGTGTGTGTGTGTGTTCCTCATTTTGTACTGATATTTAGGATTTTTCTTTCCAATGTTTGGCACTCTCTATATCTAGCATTACAGTACAACTTGCATTTCATGTTTTCGACCATCCTGTCAAGGCAGTACATTAATATCTCTTTGATTTCGTCATTCTTGTTTGGGTACATTTTTGTGCCATCTGCGTACAGTTTAAATGATAATAATAATGTATGGATTTTATATGGCGCAATTCTTGGGATCAACTCATTGCGCTCAACACACACTCAAACACTCGCACTGACATGTGTTCACACACACACACACACACACACACACACACACACACACACACACACAGGCGCACTTATCAAGTTCATCGGTTCAAGCGTAAACAATACAGTTTTGATGCAGTACATAAAAAGTCAGGTCAGAATAATAGACACAGCATTTAGATATTATGGTTGAAGAAGGCTTTCCTAAAGAAGTATGTTTTTAACTCTGACTTGAATTTAGATAATGTGGGCAGGTCACGTAAGCTGTCAGGAAGAGAATTCCAAAGAGTGGGCTCACTAAAGCTAAATGCTCTCTCACCGACTGTCTTTAACGAGCGCCTAGGAATTTTCAGAAGTTTTTGAAAAGATGAGCGAAGAGACCGAGAAGTTTTATAGGTGGACAGAGAAACAGAAAGATACTGTGGGAGTGTCCCATCAAAGTAACGATAGGCAAAAACTGAGACAGTTTACATGTGCTTAACACACATTCTCGCTTTTTTTTTTTAAATAGAAAAGGATTGGTCAAAGCGTGCTGTCTTGAGGAATTCCACGTAGACATTCTGCATATTCTGGGTTAGAAGTTATTCAGTGTCACTCTCTACTGTCCTTTTGTTTTAAAAGCTTTTATCCATGTGTAGGCTATATCTTACCAGTCACGCTATAAGGTGAGAGTTTCATTAAAAGCTTTGATGAGGTACACAGTCAAAAGCCTTTTCAAAGTCAAGATGAAGGACATTGGTATCACGTCCACTGTCCACTAATATTCTCTTTTCCTCCATTGCAAGGAAAAAGCTGGATGACACATGATTTGCGTTCACGGAAATCATGCAAAGGGTCAGAGAACAGGAAATTTTTCTTCCTGCGATCCACAGTCACACCCCCAGATGACTGCATGATTCCTACAACAGAGCCGTCAGACTGACCAGCCTGTAATTCCAGGGTCTGTCCTTGTACCTTTTTTAAATGGTGCTGTAACATTTGCAATGTTCGGTCACCTGCCATAGTTTCTGTTTCTGTGGATTTTGTTTGTTTGTTTGTTTGTTTTTAAAGAATACACGAAAGGGTACTGATATTTCTATGCAAGCTTGTTTACACTGAACTCGTTGAGAAAACAGCAATCATTCAAGTTTCCGTGACGAGTGAATGGATGTATGTTGTACTGTGGGGAAAATGGTCCAACAGCCAAGTAGGCCTACAAAAGGACAGGAATTCCTGGCCCAGCCCTCAGACACCCCGAATCACTGAAATCACAGCCAGAACTTGATTGTGAAGGACACCCTGTCATCTGAAGCATTTTCGCGCGCTGTGCTATGCATGGCATTCTCGTTTGATTATCTTTTCGTGCAAATGTCAAGTGACTTGCATTATTTTTTTCAACTGACAAATGATTATCCTTTTACTGAATCGCAGTTACTGCTGGTCAAATCGTAGACCATTTCGGTAGAATAGGCAGAAACCAGGATTCCGATCTCTACAGCTAAGATTGAGGGTCCTACTAGCAGAAACTCTGATCCCAGTTTGTCCCTTTGCAAAATGTGATCGGCGTTTCTGCTGATAGAATCGACTGTTAACCAGTTTGCAATTTCTACTCTGGCATATGTAAAGTGTGTGTTGTGTGTGTGTGTGTGTGTGTGGTGTGTGTGTGTGTGTGTGTGTGTGTGTGTGTGTGTGAGAGAGAGAGAGGAGAGAGAGAGAGAGAGAGAGAGAGAGAGAGAGAGAGAGATTTATGTAGGCTGAGAGTGAACTGATCAGTTACAAAGTGAAACGCAGAATTTTGTTTGCGTTGGATCTATTGTTCAACATTTTACACTCATGTCTATATATTTGCAATACTCATTTCCTCTGCTACCGTGTTATGTATGACAAATGGTAAGGAACCGTACGCGTGATTCGCAAGATCTATGCCAGTCATTGAGACAAAGAAAGTGACTGGATGGCCTTACAACAAGAAGAAAGGGCCGTTAAGTCCAATGACTTTTTGCCAGTCATCGAGACAAAGAAAGTGACTGGATGGCCTTACAACAAGAAGAAAGGCCGTTAAGTCCATTGACTTTTTGCCAGTCATCGAGACAAAGAAAGTGACTGGATGGCCTTACAACAAGAAGAAAGGCCGTTAAGTCCGTTGACTTTTTGCCTGCGACACGTGTGGAAAGGATCAATCGTGGACGTCACGCGTCAAGTGACTCGTGTGACAAAACGCCGTAGGTGGCTCTTTGGCTGCGAGAATAGCCTACTGAAACCGAGGGGGCCGTATTCGTGCGTTTCAAAAATATCGTGCGGCGCTTTTCTTAGCAAAACTGACGAATACTCAAGCTCAAGAATAGATCCGATAGACCAGCCGGTCGTTTTCACTTGTGTGAAAATGTGGGCGTCTTTCCTGTCATAGAAAGACGGAATGGAGAGTAGGCTAATAAAAGCCTCAACAAGATCAGATACGTGACTTCAACTGAACCAATGCTGATGGTAGTTGTAGGCCTATAGTTCTCATAGCAAAACCGTATTTCCAACCATGTTATGAACATAAGTAATATCAGCTGTATTTTCAATCATATATTATGTTGAGTTTTAACAGCAAAAGTGTATTCTCAACCATACTATGTGCAGAGTTCTAAACAAAGCAAAACAAAACGAAAACAGTCTTTTCGGCTGTATTGTATAGTGTGTAGACATTTTTTTCGAATAGCAGAACTTTAAGCTTGTTTTCAACCATATTTTGTGTGGAATTCCAATGGTAAAATTGTATTTTCAAGTACAGTGTACAGCTCCAATGGCAAAGTTGTATTTTCAACCATGTAATGTGCAGTGTTCCAAACACAAAACTGTGTATCATCCTTGGTGATGTGTATAGTTGCTATAGAAAACTGTCTTTTCAGTTAGATAATGTGCAACACAAAACTGTATATCATCCTTGGTGATGTGTATAGTTGCTACAGTAAAACTGTCTTTTCAGTTAGATAATGTGCATAGCTCCAGTCTTGCTACTGCATCTTTTGAAACATTAAATTACATAGTTCCAATTATTGTGTGTATAGTTCCAACAGTAAAATATAATGACCTTAAAGAGATTGAGTTTTCTTTTTCTTCTTCTTTTTTTTTTTTTTTTTTGACAACCATAGCGAGCGTCCTTTAAAAATAAATGAATGAATGAAAAAGAGGAGAAAACATGGGAAGGGAAGGTGGGAGGGTGCGAAAAAACACAACATGAAAAAAAAAGAGGAAAGTGAAAGAGATGACAGAAACTATAATCTCTTTGATATGTTTATGAGGACTGTTTCCGGGGTAACAGGGCATTGCTAGGGGGGTGGGTGGCCTACGTCTCCGTGTTGCCACAGAAACCAATTAGTCTTGCTTTCAGCGCTGAAAGCGTATCGACCAGTTAAGAAGCACGGCCTGTCGCCCCACACAGGCAGGGATTTGCTGGGCGAAAAGCCAGCGGCGGCAGAGATGCGCTCCTGTTTGCTGCCCGTAGACTCGGAACATCTGTCGCCGTTTGATGCTGCAAATAAGGTCCGATCTCTAAGGGGGGAAAAAAGGTACCGTTGTGTAGGTGAGTGTCTTACAAGCTAATGTGTAGGTGAGACGTGATTTTGATCTGTACGTCATGCCGTAAGCATCACATGGGATTTCTCAGTAGGAAGATCAGTTGTGAAGTTAGAAATGACATATTTATTGTGATTGTTTTTATGTGTTTTTTTTTTACACTTTAATGTGAGGTGGAATCAATGAAGTTGATTCAATTATTGAAAAGGTGCATAGATATGACAAGCCTTGTAAAACTATTATTTTTTATTAGTTTTCTATTCTGTTACTTACAAAAAGTTTCATGTAAAATTGCTATTTAGTTACCAATATTGATTGTAAAGTTCCATAGAATAAGTCACTGTAAAATGCGCAACAGTCAGTTATAACGTTCATTAGATAAAAATATATAGAAATAACACAGTGATGTAAAATTGACGTTTTTCATCATTTTGACTGTTACTCGATCGCATTTTAGATAGCTTTGTCATTTAATTAACGATATTAAATCTAAATTACACTCAAAAGTGAACAACGGTACAAAATAATCTAGGGAATTAACTGAACCGTATAGTAAATATGAAAAGAGGAAAATGCAATCGAGTAAAAACCATCAAGTGAATCAAGATAGTAAAAGAAAAATAAAATAATTGTGATAACAGATTTTAAACGAAGTTTTTAACAAGTGTAAAAAAAAAAATGGACACAAGAAAGCCGGATGCAGAGTAGCCGGTTGAATTTATGTCGGTTTCGTGTTTGTTGTTTACAGATGGATCTTTAGTTTATGGATATGTCTTCTTGAGTTCACTAAGCCTATGCACGGTTCTCTGTATGTGTGTGTGTGAGAGAGAGAGAGAGAGAGAGAGAGAGAGAGAGAGAGAGAGAGAGAGAGAGAGAGAGAGAGAGAGAGAGAGAGAGAACGAACGAACGAACGAATCTTTTTTTAATGAGGGATAAAGAATAAGCACATTACAGGCTTTTTTTTTTACATCTTGCCGTCGAGAGAGAGAGAGAGAGAGAGAGAGAGAGAGAGAGAGAGAGAGAGAGAGAGAGAGAGAGAAGAGAGAGAGAGAGCGTACGCCGGCTTTCTGATTTTCCAATTATATTGGGGTTTTCTTTTCTTTCTCTTTTCGTTTTTGTTGTTGTTGTTGTTTTTTTGGTTTGATTTCTGTTTTTGTTTGTTTGTTTGGTTTTGTATATTTACTCAAAATCAGACAATTATGGTTTGGTCACAATACCATGAAGAATTAAAGTAATATATGAATAAGAAGACTATGCGTGACTGATGTATATGAGTGTGTATGTATGTATGCATGCGTGTGTGTGTGTGTGTGTGGTGTGTGTGTGTGTGTGTGTGTGTGTGTGTGTGTGTGTGTATGTGTGTGTGTGTGTGTGCGTGCGTGCGTGTGTTTGTGCGTGCGTGCGTTTATCAAATTCCACACCACTGATGCTTACAAAAAGAAGACCGGGACAACCTGCACGTCAAATATTGTGAAAGATACTTTAGATGTGATTAGACCAAGGTGTGTAAAAGTTTTTTTTGTTTTTGTTTTTGGTTGTTGTTGTTGTTGTTTTTTTTTCAGAATCCAGAGAACAAATTCTTTGAGAGCGTCAATTAAACTGATTCGTGTTAAAAGTGTGAGACCCAGGTTATTTGTCGCTGTTGGCTGCTTCAAGTCGAATGTCTTCAAACCAACATTTTGAACCCTGCATTAAACGGTCGTTACTTCTGAACGCTGTAACTTTTTACTCATTCGTTAAACTGTAAGGTTTAATCTAGAAGCTGCTGTATGCATCAGTTTATTTAATTCTAGACGCAAATTACTGTTGTAAATTGTGTATCAGGATCAAATCGTCAGCAAAGAGTAGAAGAAATATTTCAATGTCAAACAGTCCCAAAGAAAAGCGATGCCTACCTCCTGCTATCAATTTTTCTGCAAACCCGTTTTTTAAAAGAGAAAAGAATTGAAGAAGCGAGAGACTTCTGACTAAGACCTTGTGAGCAGTGAAATATTCGCTCATATCATTTCCATTTCTAGCGCATGGTTTGTTCGTTGTTGGTGGTGTTTTGTTTTGTTTGTTTGTTTGTTTGTTTGTTTTCTTTAATATAGACTTAATCATAGTCTCAGAGTATTCATCATTTGGCCCTTGATCCTAATTTAAGAAGAACTGACTTAAAAAGAGTGTGATCATCTAAACCAAATGCTTCGTAAAAGTTTATGAACGCCGCAAACAGTTTAGACTTCTTTTAGACACCTTTAGGTTTCTATCGTATCATTTAATGTGGTATCAGCGACGTGTATTTGAATCTTGCTTACAATGCTGCGTAAAGAATCGCCGTGATGATTGTTAGGGTGTTTAGCATTACCTTTCTTGAAATAAAAAAAAGTCCTTTTGATAAAAATAGTGTCGGAGTATTTGAGGATTAAGGGCAGAATTTTGTTTTCTGCTGTTATTAGCATTTCGCTGATCGCTTGACTGGTCCCACTGTCTTGCTTGTTCTAAGATTTCTGACAGAATTTCGTTCATTGTTAAGAATAATTATCATATTTTTTTCAGTGTTCTGAACTTCCAGCTTCACATGCATGTCTCTTACCACATCATCCATTGAATGCTGATTGAAAAACAACCTGCATTTTTTTTCTAGTTCAGCATCTTTGATGCTTTTGTTAGTTTGTCTGTTCGTTTTTCAAAATGCAACAGAGGAATTTACACTTTAAAAAAATCTTGAGTCTAGTTTTTTCTTGAGTACTATTTTGGAGCGCTTTAAAACATTATAACGCCTTTTAAGATCGCCATCCTTGTTTTCTTTTGTCCTTCTATGTAATGTCTCAAAGCTGTGAGGCATCGATTTTTGTTGTTGTAAGTATTGAGCATTCCTTGTGGAACCATGGAGATTTGTCACTAACTGGTCAGCCTGCCGTGATTTGCGTCTGCATACAGTTGGCACGTCTAAAAAACAAACAAACCTATAGTGACAACAAGAACAAACGAGGGACTGGTCAAGACCGATATCAATTAGACATGTAGCATGATGCAGAGTATTTAAGAGGGGGTCTGAGAGACATATTAGACATACTAAAATTGAATGAATGTTTTTAACAGGGGAGACAAAATTAAACTCTCTCTGTAACCTTTCCTGTTTTGCTGATACAGTGCTTTGTAGCATCCATTCACATTACATAGCACGAAAGAGAAGTCTTCACACCCTTGCCTTCACATTTCAACGGTAAAAGAACCAGTGTTGTCCAGATGAGAAATGTCCATCGGAGCATCCCCAGGCCGTGCACTCCTGTGATCGTTGATGGAAGGTCTGGCATTGGAGTGTTGTAGCCGACTATTCCTACCACAGTTGTGTGAAGAACGAGCAGGGGAACGGAAGGACATCCTACCACCAGGCTGTTGATTGTTCCACCTCAGAAATGCAAGGTACGAACAGGGGAACGAGAGGACATCTATCCCCAGGCAGTTGATTCACGTCACCTTGGGGCTGCGGTTACGAACAGGGAAACAGGGAGGATATCTGACAATAAGTCAAGCCATTCATACATCACGGCATAACTGTCAATCACGACTATGCTCAATTGTGGATGTCAGGTTGGGGTATATTGATTTTTGTGAACCGACTGCCTCAATTGTATTTTGGTGATTGTGTATACATAATTTCGACGGTCTGTGGCAAGTTTTACAAAAGTCATGTTTGTCCTAATGTTATCATTTCTTAGGTACGTTTGCAGAGTAAATAGTCCTTGACGTTTATGTTGAAACTGCGCAGGAAAATCTTTATGGGCGCATTACTGCCTTTAAGAGGTTTACTTTAATTCAGTACCATTTGTTCCTGCTCAAAAGACTGGAAAGCAACGGTACCAGAACGATGGGCGTGCCTAATGAAGATTTTTGTAGGTATTTTTAGATCTTTTTGTGAATAACATTTAAAACAAGCCCTTTAACTCTTTCCGAGGTTCTTGTGTCTTCAAAGAAATACCTCAGTACACTGAGTTATTGCGTCTGCTCCCTTTCTCTGCCAAGTACAAATTCTGTATTGCAGATTAGTCGTTTTCTGTTTCTAAATGATCGCATTTGCCTGCAAGTTTGTCAGCGTCACTTAGAAGAATGTCATGTTTGTGGAATTGGATCTTTAATGTTGTGCTTATCTTCTCATCTAGTTGATGAAGACGCTCCTCGACATTGAGGGCAAGGCGAGTTTCCGATGATTCTATGTGATTGACAGCCTGGGTCAAAGTATGCAGTGTTGTCTTAAGTTGTTGTTCAAACCTGTGATTTGGAAGAAAAACACTCGTCCAATTCTGCTGCAGAGTTGCAGCGCTTCAGTTCAACACAGCCAGTAGATAACGGTGTAAACAGTTTTTCCTCAGCACTTATGCAGCAGCTACCTTGCCAGCACGTGAACCTCTGATCCTGTTTCCTGCCTTTTCTGCTTTGCTGGCCAGAATTTTGCATGAAACTAAGTTGAAATTATCAGCAACAGTCCTGCAAGCCTCGGAGGTGTATCTGATTTTGATAATGATTAACGCAGATTTGATATATTTTCAGGGACAAACAAACAAAAAACGTTCACAGATCAATTAATGATCTTATTGATAATCACGGTTCACCCGGGACAGAGAGAGAGAGAGAGAAAAGAGAGAGAGAGAGAGAGAGAGAGAGAGAGAGAGAGAGAGAGAGAGAGAGAGAGAGAGAGAGTTTAATCAATTTGGAAAGCAATAATTTAAAATATAAGGCACTTTAAGACGGATCCTAGAACTGTTTGACAGTATTAAAGCATAAATTATGCACTTCAAAGCAAAATTCAACGCACTTTATCAGTTTCTCAAAACTTCCGTTCAACATACAGGTACCTCTATCTCGTCAACCTAGTTGATTTCTGGCATCTAGTTTATTCTCTGGAAAGGTCAGGGTGTAAAGGTGGCGTGGTTGGCACACACTCGCTGATCAGCCACAGAATCCCGGTCCGTGGTTCCAGTCTTGCAGGGGAAGGGACTTCTCTCCTGAAGGGGTCATCTGAGTGCTGGTCGTGTTCATACGAGTCTTTGAATGTTCAGGAACTCTTTTCAAGAACTAAAAGGCGCTTGAAATTTAACCTTTCGTGCTTGTAAATGCCCACAGAATGCTCAAAAGTGTTTGAAAATGAAGAATGTAATGAAGCAAATTAAATACAGTATTTATAACGATGCAGACAGATATAGATAGTTAGATAGATAGATACATATATACATACATACACATGTACATTCATACATACATACATTCATACACAGTTACATAGGAATAAATATTTATCATTTATAACGATTTAGATAGATAGATAGATAGATAGATAGATAGATAGATAGATAGATAGATAGATAGATAGATAGATCTGAGATTATTTCATATCTGCAGAAAGTGCCCACTTCCCAGGGGCCTGCTGAAGTGACCGTAGAAAGCAATCGAAGTATGCCGAAAGACATATGTTATGTACTTTAGAATCTTGAATTTTATAAGTCCTTCAAAAGTTCATAAAAGTCCTGACATTGTTTTGTTTGGAAGTCTGTGTGAAGCCTGGCTGGTCTTTCAGATGGCTATAGAGACGAAAGGGGAGGCTGGGGTCCCGTGGTTCCATCTACAGTCAGCCACCTGTTTGTTCACCTTAATGTAGGATGGGTCCGCTTAAAAGTACACCCATTGTTACCGGCATTTTTCCAGTGGATAAACATCTAGTAAAGTAAAACAGTACAATACAATACGATGCAATACAAATACAATAGAATATAATGCAATGCAATTCAGTGCCGTACAGTACATTACAATGCAATGCAATGCAATGCAGCACAGTAGAGTACAATGCAGTGTAATGGAGTGCAATGTAGTACAGCATATTAGAGTACAATGCAATGCAATGTAATGTAATGCAGTGTAGTACAATACAATACAATAGCGGCGTCGGTTGTTAGACTAGTTTACATTAAGGGGGGGAGGAAACGGCAGCATGAACTGACAAAAACATCCCCACAGTCCTCTAAAGCGGGGGGAGGGGAAGGGCAGGACGAACCATAACATGCCGTCCACATTTTGGGGCTTCAACTATTGAGAGGGAGGGGAAGAGGCAGAAATAGTCTGGCCTCCCAGTATCACATGCTCAATACAATACAATACAATACAATACAATACAATACAATACAATACAATACAATACAATACAATACAATACAATATAATACAATACAATGCAATGCAATGCAATGCAATGCAATGAAATGCAATACAATACAATGAAATGCAATACAACACAACACAACACGACACGACACGACACACGCAAACGTTCTGTTTCTCCGATCATATCCAGCTGCACCGGTGACTGGGTTTCCATGTTCCCGCCCGTTGTCCTGCCTGTGGAGAATTTGTGTTGAACTCACCAATGTTTGTGAATCCATCGTCACTGGACAGACGCGGTCATAGCCGCCTCTTCATGGCATCTTCTCCAGATACGACACTCAATCTGTGTCTTGAACCATGTCATCAGTCAGCGCGGGGATTGGGTTCGTGGTGTAGCTTTTCGTTTGGTGACTACCCCGTAAAACGTGACTCAATCAACAACGGGTTATAACGTAATGACTCTATATCCTACAACCTAAGGCTCTTCTCGTTGCTAGTAATGTGTTCTGGATGTGCATACAGATGTGATCATATGAAATAGCCATAGCGAAAAGGACAACTATATTCATACACCGTCTCTGTACCTGGCTGTTTTCTTGTTTTCTTTCCTTTGTTGTTGTCTTTTCGTTTGTTTTCTGTTCTTTCAGTTACACGATGAAAAAAAAAAGACAACCAATGTTAGGTAGGCACTCAAGGTCTAACCAGCGCATTGGGCTAATGCGTAGGTCAGACATCTGCTAAGTCATACCCACGAGACCTTCTTCTTCAATTCTCGTATCTTAGTTGTTAATTCATTTATCCATCAGCTTAAAATCATGC
Organism: Conus ventricosus; assembly: GCA_018398815.1. Taxonomy (NCBI): domain Eukaryota; kingdom Metazoa; phylum Mollusca; class Gastropoda; order Neogastropoda; family Conidae; genus Conus; species Conus ventricosus. The sequence goes on from CM031595.1 coordinate 163,348,680, forward strand.
GTAGTGTGGTCTCAAAACTTAGCGGATGTGGTATAGCGTATATGGACTTGTCCGTACGCAGTGACGCCTCCTTGATGAAACTTTCTTCGGAAGGAAGGGGAACGGGACTTGATCCCCCCCTCCCCCCCCCCCCCCCCCTTCAAACATGCATGCCAGCTCCTCTCACAAATCTCTTTCTGTTCTTGCAAGTTAACGCCGTCACTGATTCCTGCCTGTCAGGGGCGGATCACTTCAGCGAGCGTAGATGGGGGAGGGGCGAAAGGCCCAGCAACTTTTGAGGCGTCTAGATTGCTGCCCAAGCAGAAGTCTATCAACCTGAAAAAAGGGGTAAAAAAAAGAAAAAAAACCGTTAATGGTCGTGGAGAGGGAGAAAGCGGTGTGGGGGGTGAGGAGAGGGGAGGACCCTCCTCCCCCTCCCATCTTAGCGGAGTGATGGGAGGAAGGAAGGGAAAGCCGGATTATCGGAGTCCTCTCAGTATGTCAAAGTTATCCGTATGAACTGAGGTACTAAGCCTTCGTTTTCTCTTTAGTAGCGCCCAGCAAGTGGGTTCAGAACCTCTGCAATCCCGCCCGCCAGCCGTCCCTCTCTTTTGCCATTAGGTATTCAATGCTCAGAGTCATCTTGAATCGACTGAAGAAAGAGGCGGAAGAACACCTGGCGGAAGAACAAGCTGGATTCAGGGCAGGCAGAAGCACAGTAGAACAGATCTTCACCTGCCGGATACTGATGGAGAAACATCTGCAACATCAGAGAGACCTGTTCCACAACTTCATTGACTTTGGGAAAGCGTTTGACAGGGTGTGGCACAAGGGTCTGTGGCAGGTGCTCAGAAAGTTTGGCATAGAGGAGGGTCTCGTCCAAACCATCCAGGCGCTGTATAACACCGCCAGCAGCGCAGTCCTCCTCAACAACCAGATAGGGGACTACTTCAAGACCACAGTTGGAGTCCGTCAAGGCTGCCTGCTATCTCCCGTACTGTTCAATCTCTTCCTGGAAAACATCATGCGTGAAACCCTCCATGACTTCCACTCCACTGTCTCCATCGGAGGAAGAATCATCAATAATCTGAGGTTCGCAGATGACATCGACCTGATGGGAGGCAGCAACGAAGAACTACAAGACCTGACAAAGAGACTGGAAGAAAGGGCAGGTGCATATGGAATGGAAGTGAGCACAGAAAAAAAGCAAAGTCCTGGTCAACAGCACAACCAACACCCATGCTGAAATCTACATGAACGGACAACAGCTTGAAGAAGTGGGCGCTTTCAAATACCTTGGCGCCACTCTCACCAAAGACGGTCGCTCTACAACAGAAATCAAGACCAGACTAGCAATCGCAACAGCAGCAATGGCAAAGCTAAACAAGATGGGAGAGCAAGGAGAATCAGCCCTGACAAAAGATGAAGTAACGGGTCCATGGATGCAAGTGATCACAGAAACATGCAAAGCTGGTACCACACAACAACACCCAAGAGAAATCCAGACGTGAAACAAATGCTTCAGCGCTGCCGGCGCTTCAAAACGGCGCAATCCACCTAAGAGGAGCCAAAAAAATCACTGCCAGCCCCCAAGAACCCGCAGCATGGCAACAACAAGAACTGGAAGTGCGGGAGTCGGGCTTTCAGTAACGCACAATCCCTTTGCCCAAAACAGCATCCAGGGCAAAGCTGGAATGGCGCAAGACACAAGGGACTGAACAAGCCAAATGCTGGATCTGGCAACAACAAAGACTTGGAGACCAAGATATGGCAGGCCCCAGAACCCTATGCGACGGGCAAGAAGGCGAATGCTGCCGTGGTTCGGGTGTCTACCAATCACTCCCAAACGCCACCCAGGGCAAGAGAGAAGAAGACGAAGAATGCATGACATCAAAGAAATGACCGGATGGTCCCTACGCTATGCACAGGCGAGACAGTCCGGATGCGTCCTGGCTTCAATCTCTCTCTCTCTCTCTCCCCATCATGCAGAGTGATTGATGTGATTCATGTCTCTATATCATCTCTCTCTCTCTCTCTCTCTCTCTCCTCTCTCCTCTCTCTCTCTCTCATTTGTCGTATTCTCTTCCTCTCTCTCTCTCTCTCTCTCTCTCATCTCTCTCTCTCTCTCTCTCTCTCTCTCTCTCTCTCTCATGTCGTCATCTCTCTCTCTCCTCTCTTCTCTCTCTCTCTCTCTCTCTCTCTCTCTCTCTCTCTCTCTCTCTCTTCTCTCTCTCTCTCTCTCTCTCTCTCTCTGGTGGCCTATCATGTTCATAGACATGATCCGTGAACGTGACAGGGCCACCAGTTACTATCGCACGAAACAAACGAGAGGAAGAGATGGGAACTGAGGAGGATCATGATTTAGAGTGCAGAGATGGCCCAGAAGACATTCCTCGGGACCCAGGATGCTCGTTCCGATGACGTCACGACCAGTGACACTCTGGCGTGTCTACAGGAAACACCCTGCACGGTGGAGAGCCTTCACTGTACCACCAGAGGAAAAGACGTGAAACTGACTTCTGGTGACACCAAAGCTGTCAACGACGGAAATCGTGATGACTGCGGATAGACACGTTGATTTACTGACAGTCATATTCAAAATCGTATTGATGCACGGTGATGGTTTGCAGTATCTTCCATGATCTGGTTTCCTCATCGCGATGTTGTATTCTGACATGTGTTACTTGCGTTTTGACTTTGAAAGTTATGTTATGATCAACCCCCATCCCACCGAGTCCTCCCCATTCATTCATTCTGTGTGTGTGTAAACATGCATATATACATGAGTGTGTGTGTGTGTGTGTGTGTGTGTGTGTGTGTGTGTGTGTGTGTGTGTGTGTGTGTGTGTGTGTGTGTGTGTGTGTGTAATTAATAAGGGAAAGTGGTTTTTATCAATACACAAATTATAAATGTGAGTGTATCAGCAGTAGTCAATGAAGCGATTTTTAGTATCTTACCATCAATTCCATCTAAGTCCCTTGTCCCTGACTGTTTTAAGTGTATTAAGTAATCGAATACTTCATTTAATGACAATGGTGGTATGTCAAAACATGAAGAAATGTTTTTACATCGACAGTATTTTTCTAACATACGTAGATCATTGCATTTTGTTTTATCACTTACAATTACATCCTTAGTTATATTTGCAAAATGAAAGTTGAAGTCTTCTGGTGATATTTCTTTTATCAATTTTGTATTCTTGAGTTATTGTTAGTCAAGAGTTTGATTGCTTTCCAAATTAAGTTTGAATTTTGAGAAGACGAAACTAAATTTTGAAAATACTGTTTCTTTGCTTTTCTCTTCTTGGAATTTACTTTATTCCTTTGTTTTCTGAACGACTCTTTATCCTTTGACTTGAGTATATTATGATCTCTTTTGAATCTCCCATTGTCTATCTCCTTTGTTAACCATGGGGGGTTAATGACATGTTTCACTCTTTTTCTTACAAAGGGTGCATGTTAAACTGAATTGAATGTACTTATCCAAAAGTTCACAGCATCATCAGGATTCCTAATCTGATAAATGTAATCTAATTCAGAGTGAAGCAAATCGTTAAGGAAGGCATTTTCATCAAAATATGTGAAGTGTCTATAAAAGACTTCCTTATGTCCAGACTTATGAATGTTGACACCTCTCTTCATCCATGTTAGACAAACTGAAGAATGGTCACTACAGCCTGTTTGTGCAGAACACATTTCCACTATGTTATCTTTTGTGTTTTGTTTTGTGTTTAAGAGTTTCCGTTTGTTCAGTGATTCGAGTAGGACGATCAATTATTTGTTCCAACCCATACATTGCAAAAGTATGATTCCATTTAGTCCCAGGCACAGTTAAGTCTATGTTTAAGTCGCCCAAAAGAATCATTTCCTTTGATTCCAGTATTGCGGCATCCATCATCAAATTAAACCTATCGTACCAATCAGTGGTTTCTGCTGGGTTTCTGTATAGGAATCCTACCATTACTGGCTTACAGTGTTTAAGATTTAATTCTATCCAGACGGATTCTACGTTGTATTTTTCATGATACGCTTTTCTTTTGAAGGTTAATGATTTGGCAAGGTAAAGAAGTAAACCTGTTGTTCTAGGTGCTTTTGGGTCTAATCGGATTGAATCATAATTTGGCATGCACATATCAGAATCTGGAATCATATCGGTTAGCCAAGACTCTGCCATACAAAAGACATGAAAGCTATCATAGTTATTGTGAAGAATTGCAGCGATTTCATCTGTCTAATTTCTGGCACTGTTTATATTTAAATAACCTATGCGAAGTCCCTTCTTTGAAGGCCGTGTATCTAAAGTAGATCACATGATAACTATTACAGTGAACTGTGCATGTTAACAACAACAACAACAAAAAAGGCACATTACACGCAGTTCTTCCAGTCACAAATCGAAGGCAGTTAATACATCAGATCATGTAGTTGTAAATCCAGAAATTGTCGATGAAAAGATATTCACGAAATAAAATAAGATAACATAATTTTTTTTAAAGAAAAAAAAAGAAAACTATCGCAGTAGCAATACAAAATTATGATCAAACCATGAACACAACAGAAAGCATGAAACCCGTTATCAGATAGGGATAGGTTGTCCGCCAAAAATTCTGTCTTTTTCTGCTGTCTGAAAGGAGAGAGAGAGAGAGAGAGAGAGAGAGAGAGAGAGAGAGAGAGAGAGAGAGAGAGAGAGAGAGAGAGAGAGGTGTGTGTGTGTGTGTGTGTGTGTGTGTGTGTGTGTGTGTGTGTGTGTGTGTGTGTGTGTGTGTGTGTGTGTGTAAGGTATGGATGTATCCGTATGCGTTTGGGCATAGTGTGGTTAAAATCAACCACGTTTTGATGTCTTAGTGTTGAAATGTTTAATCAGTCAAGTTTTTCGACCAAGAGGTCGAAATGCATCGCGTCTTGTCCTGTGCTTTGTTCGTCAATGTCCTTGGCGGTAAGTAACCTCCTCTCTTTCTAGATTTTGCTTCGTTCTCCGCCATCAGTCACTCCATTTTGAAACTTCTTGTGAAAAATTGACCATCCATTAGAGGTTCGTGATGAAGTTTTAATAAAAACCGAAATTCTGTTTTGCCAGGGAAGAGACATTGGGGCTGGACTTCTTAATTCCAAGTTTCACTTGTTTCACTCGGTTTCTTTTTTTTTTCTCCACATTTTATCCAATGGGCCTTCGGGTAGTATTGCGAAGCCCAGAACTTTTTATCAGGACTTTTTGTCACATAGATAGATAGATAGATAGATAGATAGATAGATAGATAGATAGATAGATGGATAGATATACATCGTCACATTCACTAAGATCATTCTCATCAACACCATCTCTGCCCTCTCCATGGTTATCATCATCGCCATCAGTATCGCTTCCCTCATCATGACCCTGTCATCACCAACAACGTCGTCCTCAGCAGTCTGTGTGTCAATCATTTAATTCATTTTCACACACAAAAATCATAACACTTCCCCCCCCCCCCTCCCACCCCTTTCCCAATTCTTGTTTCAGATCAACATGCGCAGTAAAAAAATAAGTTCACAATGCAACGGGGGATCTTCTGAACAACAAAGCTAACGTGGTGGACCAAACGTTAAAAGTGACGTAATCGATCCGACGAGTGGATTGACTGCTTCATAAATTCAACAGATCGATAGTAAAGATTGCTGGTGACAGATGACCAAGTTGCCGATACCTGGATGGAGGGGATGCAGTATTCTCAACTATGTAGCCTGTTCCAATATCACGTTCAGTAACCATCAAAATGACAATGAACTCTTTGCCTTGGGGTCGAGTGACTTATGATAATGCCGTAAATTATAGATTCTGCAATATATGCAGGAATGTTCACATATCCAGCTGTTCTACGATGATATCAATCACAGAGGCTGCAATATCTGCAGGGATTCTCATATTCCAAGTTATTCTACGGTGAAGACGTCAGCCACGAATGGTGCGAAATCTGCAAGGATTTTCACATCTCAACAGTTCTAAGACGAAGACGCCAGTCACAGATTCTGCAGCATCTGCAGGGATTTTCACATCTCAAAAGTTCTAAGATGAAGACGCCAGTCACAGATTCTGCAGCATCTGCAGGGATTTTCACATCTCAAAAGTTCTAAGATGAAGACGCCAGTCACACATTCTGCTGCATCTTCCAGGATTTTCACATCTCAACTGTTCTAAGATGAGGACGTCAGTCACAGATTCTGCAACATCTGCAGGGATTTTCACACCTTCAGGTGTTTTACAATGATAACGTCAACCACAGAGTCTGCAACATCTGCAGAGATGTTCACATCCCCCACTGTGCTACTTGTCAGTTAAAACAAACACACGATGTCCATGCTTTCCCTGAAGAACCTGGACGCCTCATCGGTCCCAGACGACATCCTGAGAAGAATAGAAGCGTGGGCAGAGCTGGAAGAGGTGGGTGACGTGGAGCGTGTCCTGGCACCCATCAGCGTCACCATCACAGCCATCAGCAACATCACTCTGCTGCTGCATGAGGCGCGAGTGGTGTGGCGGACCCAGAGACTCATTCCTCCTAAACTCCTGGTCATGGTGCTGTCCTCGGCCGATTTACTGGCCACCCTGCTGGGCTACCTGCCCCTGTGGATCCTCTTTGTCACGGCCAGCGGGTCAGCGCCTGCCCTGGAACATGTAAAACACCCTACGAACAGATCGCACCCGGGCACAGAGCTCGGTGAAATGACAACCACGTCCACCAGACAGGAGCCGAACAGACAGAACGTGATGTCTTCAGGTCTCAGAGGTCTTCATGTTGAAGGATACAGTGAGGTGACGCAGGGCGTGGCCTACTCCGTGTGTTTCTTTCTGCTGACCTCCTTCTGGACGCTGGCTCAGTGGGTCGTGGTGGTCATGGGGATTGAACGCCTGCTGGCCCTGCGCGCTCCTTACTTCTACGCTGCGCGGTGCACGTGCCACGCCTTTCTGGCGGTGGTAGGCGCCCTGACGGCCCTGTCCTGCGGCATCGGGGGATTCTACCTGGCGGTGCACCTGGCAGAGGTCAACGACCACTTCTTGGTGTACGCGGGCTTCGTGGACTCGCAGTCCCTGGCTCACAACATCTCCATGCTGGTGCAGGGCCTGCTGTGCACGCTCGTGCTGCTCGTCTGTAACTGGGCCGTGACGCGGGAGCTGCGGCGAATGGAGCGGACCGTGACGGTGATGCGGGTGAAGGACCACAGCGAGTACATGAAGCAGCTCAGCATGGTGCACGGGGCGGGCAGGGAGTTCGCCCGCTTCATGATGGCCGTCAACGTCCTCTTCCTCCTCTCCTCCTGCCCCAACCTGGTGAGTGAGTGGCTTGTCACACAAAGTGCAATGGGCGGGATCAGAGTGGCTTGTCACACAAAGTGCAATGGGCGGGATCAGAGTGGCTTGTCACACAAAGTGCAATGGGCGGGATCAGAGTGGCTTGTCACACAAAGTGCAATGGGCGGGATCAGAGTGGCTTGTCACACAAAGCGCAATGGGCGGGATCAGAGTGGCTTGTCACACAAAGTGCAATGGGCGGGATCAGAGTGGCTTGTCACACAAAGTGCAATGGGCGGGATCAGAGTGGCTTGTCACACAAAGCGCAATGGGCGGGATCAGAGTGGCTTGTCACACAAAGTGCAATGGGCGGGATCAGAGTGGCTTGTCACACAAAGTGCAATGGGCGGGATCAGAGTGGCTTGTCACACAAAGTGCAATGGGCGGGATCAGAGTGGCTTGTCACACAAAGCGCAATGGGCGGGATCAGAGTGGCTTGTCACACAAAGTGCAATGGGCGGGATCAGAGTGGCTTGTCACACAAAGCGCAATGGGCGGGATCAGAGGGTCAATTGTTTTCATGTCTGTCGTTGCTCAGGATGCGTTCTCTGGAGGTTTTTTCTGTTGTTGTTCATGTTGTTGTTTTTGTTGTTGTCGCCGTTGCATTTATTTTATTCATCGTTGTTCACCTCCTCCTCCGTCCCTTTCTGTCCCCACTTCCACCCCACTTCCACCCCACTTCCACCCCCAGCCCCTGCCTCCACACACACACACACACACACACACACACACACACACACACACACACACTCTCTCTCTCTCTCTCACACACACACACACACCACACACACACACCACACACACACACACACTCTCTCTCTCTCACACACACACACACACACACACACACACACACACACACACACACACTTTTGAGCATACTTTCTCTTTTCTGCCCCTACCCCCTCCAAATACTGCAGTATTGTTAGAAAGTTTAAACATGTTACTGCAACATCTTGGTCACGCGTCACCGTCGAATTGTTCTTTACCCTGTACACATGACGCCATTCTCTCTCTCTCTCTCTCTCTCTCTCTCTCTCTCTCTCTCTCTCGTTTACAAGAATGTCGTCCTCGATGATTTCTTTCTTCTTTTCTTTCACACAAATTTTCCGATGGCAATATTTAGAGCGTCTTTACTCGTGTACTTATATATATATATATATATATATATATATATATATATATATATATATATAATATATATATATATATATATATATATATATATATATATATATAGATGAATATAACCAAAGAGCCTAAAATGATTTTAAAAGTGCTCGACCCCTTGGGGAGCAACATTTGTCAATGATGTTAAAAAGGAAGGTTAAAACTCAAGGTTAAAACTCGACAAATTTGTTTCTAGCGGCGTTGCGCTGTCATCAGGATGGTCTCTGTTTGCCCACCGCCGATGTTATATAGCGTGTGGGCTCACGTTTGCGGTTGTTTGCACGTGCGGGTTGGCTGCACGTGTTTTTTGGGGCTTTCAGGTTTTTGTTTTGGATGTGTTCACTAACAACGATTTCCATTTATGCCTGCAGTTGTTTACTATTTCTGTTTTGGTGTTTAAAGTTGCTAAGTGTGGTTTGCATAGTATTAACCATTTTTCAGTTAAACATAGGTTGCACCTTTTTGAAACATTGCTGTATGGTGATGCTCTTTTTATGATTTTCCAGGATATATTGTAGCTTGTTTTTGCGTCTTTAAGTTTCCAGATATATTTGCTCAGTTCTGTTTGGTTTTTATATTTTTCTTTATTGAATGACTGTTTGTGGTTTGCATATCTGGTTTTGAAGTGGTTTTCAGTGATCCCTATGTATGTTTCTTTTTCATTTTCTGATGTTACAGTGGCCTGGTATACAATGTTGTTGTGGAGACATTTATTGTTTAGTGGGCACTGCTCCTTTCTCGTGCAATTGCAAGATTTCCTTTCTTCACCCTTCTTTGCTGTGTTGATTTTCATTTTGTTGGATGCGTCAATCAGGTTTTTGAGGTTGGGCATACATGAGTACGATAGTTTGACAGTGTTTTTGTTAAATATTTTGGACAGTTTGTGCTCTTTTGGAAATGAAGTTGCTAGGATTTTGAAGAATTCTTTCCCTATGTTTGTTTTGAGTTTCCCGTCGTATGGGGGGTTATACCATATGATTTTTCTTTTCCTATTTTTCTTGCTTTTATTTGTGTTGTTGTCCGGGTTGTATTGTAGTTTGTAATTGTATCCACTTGTTTGTAGTGCCTCCTGGTATTCCACTGCTGCATTGTTGAACACTCTCTCATTGCATGACAGGTTTGATAGTCTCTTGTTTATGCCATGGGGTATGGTCTTTAATACAGATGGTGGATGGTTACTTTTGGTGTGTACATAAAGAGGTGTATCGTTGGGTTTCTTGTATGGTTTATATATATGGTTGTTGAGATCCAGTGTTATGTCTAAGTAGTTCACTACCTTTTTGTTTGCTTCAATGGTGATCTTTAAGTTGTGGTTTTGGAAGATTTTGCATAGTTCTTTCTTCTTGTTTTCGATGGTTCTTGGGGTTGTTTGTTAGTGCAGCAAGGCCATCGTCTCTGTACAGTCCGACTTGTTTTCCGAGTTTTTTCTTGATGTTGGACAGCATGAATAGTCCGACCAGTTCACATGTTTCTGCACCATCATATGAACCCATGGTTACGTCGAATGTTGAGTTTCTGTTGGTTTTCCTGATCCAGGTTTCATTTCTGCTGTGTAGTAATGTTTTCTTGGTGTGGAGAATGATTTCCATTTCCTGGTCATATACCGATATTTCTCAATAAACAAAGTAATACAGTATTTATCACATTTGACATAGTAGACTTTTACCCATCCATAGATGAGGAACTACTCTCCAAAGCCCTGAAGTTTGCCAGTAACCACACAGACATAACAGGGTCAGAAATGGAAATCATTCTCCACACCAAGAAAACATTACTACACAGCAGAAATGAAACCTGGATCAGGAAAACCAACAGAAACTCAACATTCGACGTAACCATGGGTTCATATGATGGTGCAGAAACATGTGAACTGGTCGGACTATTCATGCTGTCCAACATCAAGAAAAAACTCGGAAAACAAGTCGGACTGTACAGAGACGATGGCCTTGCTGCACTAACAAACAACCCAAGAACCATCGAAAACAAGAAGAAAGAACTATGCAAAATCTTCCAAAACCACAACTTAAAGATCACCTTTGAAGCAAACAAAAAGGTAGTGAACTACTTAGACATAACACTGGATCTCAACAACCATATATATAAACCATACAAGAAACCCAACGATACACCTCTTTATGTACACACCAAAAGTAACCATCCACCATCTGTATTAAAGACCATACCCCATGGCATAAACAAGAGACTATCAAACCTGTCATGCAATGAGAGAGTGTTCAACAATGCAGCAGTGGAATACCAGGAGGCACTACAAACAAGTGATACAATTACAAACTACAATACAACCCGGACAACAACACAAATAAAAGCAAGAAAAATAGGAAAAGAAAAATCATATGGTATAACCCCCCATACGACGGGAAACTCAAAACAAACATAGGGAAAGAATTCTTCAAAATCCTAGCAACTTCATTTCCAAAAGAGCACAAACTGTCCAAAATATTTAACAAAAACACTGTCAAACTATCGTACTCATGTATGCCCAACCTCAAAAACCTGATTGACGCATCCAACAAAATGAAAATCAACACAGCAAAGAAGGGTGAAGAAAGGAAATCATGCAATTGCACGAGAAAGGAGCAGTGCCCACTAAACAATAAATGTCTCCACAACAACATTGTATACCAGGCCACTGTAACATCAGAAAATGAAAAAGAAACATACATAGGGATCACTGAAAACCACTTCAAAACCAGATATGCAAACCCAAAAAAGTCATTCAATAAAGAAAAATATAAAAACCAAACAGAACTGAGCAAATATATCTGGAAACTTAAAGACGCAAAAACAAGCTACAATATATCCTGGAAAATCATAAAAAGAGCATCACCATACAGCAATGTTTCAAAAAGGTGCAACCTATGTTTAACTGAAAAATGGTTAATACTATGCAAACCACACTTAGCAACTTTAAACACCAAAACAGAAATAGTAAACAACTGCAGGCATAAATGGAAATCGTTGTTAGTGAACACATCCAAAACAAAAACCTGAAAGCCCCAAAAAACACGTGCAGCCAACCCGCACGTGCAAACAACCGCAAACGTGAGCCCACACGCTATATAACATCGGCGGTGGGCAAACAGAGACCATCCTGATGACAGCGCAACGCCGCTAGAAACAAATTTGTCGAGTTTTAACCTTGAGTTTTAACCTTCCTTTTTAACATCATTGACATATATATATATATATATATATATATATATATATAAAATATATAATTATATATATATATAATATAACAACAAACTAATAAATTCCAAGGATAAGTACCGAGCACCATTCCAGCAACTTACAGAGCAGCTTGGTGTTGCAATGACTGCAAGAAATATTGAATAATAAACATTTGAATAACAAATATTTCTTCAATCTAAGACATAAGAGCAAGCTTTGTTTATTATTCAATATATATATATATAATATTATATATATATATAATATATATATATATATATTATAATAAATATATATATATTAATATATATATAATATATATATATATATATATATATATATACAACAAACTAATAAATTCCAAGGGTAAGTACCGAGCACCGTTCCAGCAGCTTACAGAGCAGCTTGGTGTTGCAATGACTGCAAGAAATATTGAATTATAAACAAAGCTTGCTCTTATGTCTTAGATTGAAGAAATAGGGGGAGATAAGCATACATATCTGCAGTGGTAGATGATCTGCCTAACTAACAGTATATGCTTGAGTGGTGAATGGGGGAAAAAAAAAAGCTTCTCACAATGAACCTTCAGCAAGCTTATAGTCTCCAAGGGGAGACACCCTCCAATAGGGTGGGAAATTCACTAACATATAACTCCTGGTCATATACCGATATTTCGAAACTTGGTGGTTTCTCCTCAGTGACCGCGGAGAAGTCATCCTCTGCCTTTTCAGTTTTAAGAAGAATGCAATCCCAGAAAAGGCTGGGGTGCAATACCGTAGTATGTTTGTTGAGTTTTCAAAAAACCAACCAAAGCTGCCACCTAAAAAGCAAATGAAAATCATGAAAGAGCAAAACAAGCTACATTTTCTTGTGAAAAGTAGAAAATATTAAAAAAACTCAACAAATATACTACGGTATTGCACACCAGCCTTTTCTGGGATTGCATTCTTCTTAAAACTGAAAAGGCAGAGGAGTCAAATTACCACTTTCCGCGGTCACTGAGGAGAAACCACCAAGTTTCGAAATATCGGTATATGACCAGGAGTTATATGTTAGTGAGTTTCCCACCCTATTGAAGGGTGTCTCCCCCTTGGAGACTATAAGCTTGCTGAAGGTTCATTGTGAGAAGCGTTTATTTTATTTTATTTTTTTTTCCCCATTCACCCACTCAAGCACATACTGTTAGCAGAATCATCTACCACTGCAGATATGTATGCTTATCTCCCCCTATTTCTTCAATCTAAGACATAAGAGCAAGCTTTGTTTATAATTCAATATTTCTTGCAGTCATTGCAACACCAAGCTGCTCTGTAAGTTGCTGGAACGGTGCTCGGTACTTATCCTTGGAATTTATTAGTTTGTTGTATTTTAGTCCCTTGCGGATTCATTCCAAGAACTGGCCCTCAGCACTTGTGTCTTAAGAGGATATCTTTTTATATTTTCTACTTTTCACAAGCAAATGTAGCTTGTTTTGCTCTTTCATGATTTTCATTTGCTTCTTAGGTGGCAGCTTTGGTTGGTTTTTTGAAAACTCAACAAACATACTACAGTATTGCACACCAGCCTTTTCTGGGATTGCATTCTTCTTAAAACTGAAAAGGCAGAGGAGTCAAATTACCACTTTCAGCGGTCACTGAGGAGATACCACCAAGTTTCGAAATATCGGTATATGACCAGGAGTTATATGTTAGTGAGTTTCCCACCCTATTGGAGGGTGTCTCCCCCTTGGAGACTATAAGTTTGCTGAAGGTTCATTGTGAGAAGCATTTATTTTTTTTATATTTTTTTTATATTTATTTTTCCCCATTCACCCACTCAAGCACATACTGTTAGTTAGGCAGAATCATCTACCACTGCAGATATGTATGCTTATCTCCCCCTATTTCTTCAATCTAAGACATAAGAGCAAGCTTTGTTTATAATTCAATATTTCTTGCAGTCATTGCAACACCAAGCTGCTCAGTAAGTTGCTGGAACGGTGCTCGGTACTTATCCTTGGAATTTATTAGTTTGTTGTATTTTAGTCCCTTGCGGATTCATTCCAAGAACTGGCCCTCAGCACTTGTGTCTTAAGAGGATATCTTTTTATATTTTCTACTTTTCACAAGCAAATGTAGCTTGTTTTGCTCTTTCATGATTTTCATTTGCTTCTTAGGTGGCAGCTTTGGTTGGTTTTTTGAAAACTCAACAAACATACTACGGTATTGCACACCAGCCTTTTCTGGGATTGCATTCTTCTTAAAACTGAAAAGGCAGAGGAGTCAAATTACCACTTTCCGCGGTCACTGAGGAGAAACCACCAAGTTTCGAAATATCGGTATATGACCAGGAGTTATATGTTAGTGAGTTTCCCACCCTATTGGAGGGTGTGCGATTAGCATGATTTTGTGCAACGATGTGGGTGTCTATGAAGGTTGATGTGTGTCTTGTCATGTGAATGACGTCGAATTCCTTATGTTGTGGTGGGTGCCATCTCTGTCTTCTGGTGCACATTTTGGCAATAACGGTAAGATGGCTCAACAGCGTGTTGGGATTTATGTTCGGAGTATCGTGATGCACAAATAGGGCTGTTTTACTACGTTTTTCTACGGATCTACTTTTAAAGGCTTTTTGCATATATTGTCCAGGCAGCTTTCGCTCTCTCTCTCTCTCTCTCATGCACACACACACACACACACACACGCACACACACACATATATATATATATATATATGTATATAT
>CM031595.1:163365568-163370568 GCA_018398815.1 Conus ventricosus
ATGTACGGGATAAACATGAGGAGCGATTCAGCTGCAATAAAGCACGTCTGCATGAAGGGGGGGGGGGGGGGGGGGGGGGGGGGGGGGGGGGGGGGGGGGGGGGGGGGGGGGGGAACAAACGGTAAGGGGTGATGGGTGGAGGGGGGGCGGGCGGGGGGGGACCAACGGCAATATGCAGTGAGAAGGGACGGGGGGAGGGGTATAGGTGATCAAAGAGAAACGAAGGGATGGGAGGGGAGAGGAGAGAGAGAAACGAAGAGGGGGAGAAGAGAGAGAGAGACAGAGCAGACAGGGGGGGGGAACGGGGGGACAGACAGACAGGGGAAGAGAGAGGAGAAGAAAACAAAGGAGGAGAGAGACAGAGGAAGTAATCCAAAGCGACAGGAGTGGGGGAGAAGGAGAGTGAAGAGAGTGAGAGAACAAGAACAAAGACAGAACGAAGAAGAGAGAAAAGGAACGAGCGAACAGCGCACAGGACATGGGGATGAAGAGAGAGTGAAGAACGAGACTGAGAGGAGAGAGAGATGAGAGAGAGAGAGAAAAGAGAGGGGGGGGGTGGAAGAAGGAGGAATAGGAGGGGATGAGAGTAAAAAAGAAAAAAAAAAAGTCAAATATCCAAATGCCAAAGAGAATTTTTCAAACTAAATCCGACAGACAAACAGAACAGGGAAGAGAAAAAGGACTCAAACAACAACAACAACAACAACAAGGAGGAGGATGAGGAGGCGGAGGAGGAGGAGGAATAAAGAGCTGTAACGGTAGCGAATTGCCAGTAGCGCACACCGGACATCGACTGTCATTAGTTGCCATTGTCACTCTTCGAACTTCAGCTGCCCGTGCTTTGAAAACATTGACCGGGGGGCACGTTTCAGTTGGTTGTACGTTGGACAACTTTGGGCTGCAGCCAGGGGGTCGCTTAGCCGGACGTCACTACTTCTTTTTCTTCTTTCCTTTTTCCCCCCTTTTTTGTTGTTCTTGTTGTTGTTGCTGCTACACTCGTCGTTTAAAACCCGATGTTTTTTTTAAACTGCGTTTTGCTACAGGTCCTTGAGCAGTCATATATTTATGCTTGTTGTTGTTGTTGTTGTTTAATTGTTGTTGTTGTTTGTGTTGTCGTTGTTGTTGCTGCTGCTGCTGCGCTGTTGTTGTTGTTGTTGTTTGTTGTTTTGCGGTGTCGTTTACCCACTGTCCATTTTACTACTTTTTGTTGCAGGTTTCGTTAAGCCAGCTAATTTGCTACAGGTGTCATTCGGGTGGCTTTGTGTGTGTGTGTGTGTGTGTGTGTGTGTGTGTGTGTGTGTGTGTGTGTGTGTGTGTGTGTGTGTGTGTGTGTTGTTGTTGGTGGTGGTGGTGGTGGTGGTGGTGTTGTTGTTGTTTTTTCTGTTGTTGTTTTTTTGTTTTGTTTTACATTTTTGCTACAGATATTGTTCAACCAGCCCTACTTTTAGAACTTTTTTTTGGGACAAAACATGATTTTCAGTCCTTCAGTAACGTCTCCGAGGGATGCTTATCCAGACTGCTTGATGAATTTGACAGCAGTCCAGGCCTTTTACTGCACACACACACACACACACACACACACACACACACACACACACACACACACACACACACTCTCTCTCTCTCTCTCTCTCTCTCTCTCTCTCTCTCTCATACACACACAACACACAACACACACACACACACAACACACACACACACACACACACACACACACCATACTCTTCCCCGTAATCTTTAATCCATGTGCGACCATTATCTCTATACAGGAAAGCTGGCCCTGGACGGTATGAACAAATGGTTCTATTCCAAATGCAGACCTCAACGGTACCAACTGATGCTGTCAGTGAAGAATTTAATTTTCATAGTTTAATTTTTACCCTTTTCATACTATCCCCCCCCCCCCTCCCCCCCTCCCCCCCCCCCCCCCCCCCCCCCAGTGTTTTTGTTAAATATTTTGGACAGTTTGTGCTCTTTTGGAAATGAAGTTGCTAGGATTTTGAAGAATTCTTTCCCTATGTTTGTTTTGAGTTTCCCGTCGTATGGGGGGTTATACCATATGACAAAGTAGGAAAAGACAGGATGAAGACTGGACAAAGTAGGAAAAGACAGGATAAAAACTGGACAAAGTAGGAAAAGATAGGATAAAAACTGGATAAAGTAGGAAAAGATAGGATAAAAACTGGATAAAGTAGGAAAAGATAGGATAAAAACTGGACAAAGTAGGAAAGAGTAGGATAAAAACTGGACAAAGTAGGAAAAGATAGGATAGATACCTTGCGCCGAATTTTGACGAGATAAGTGAGTGCCGTTCTTCATTTTCGTTGTCCTGAGTGTAGTTTGTCTCCCCTGAAGAAGACCTCAGTGTTTTGCCTTGTGATTCGTTTGTTCATGTTTGGCGGATGTAGTGCTCAAACGTTTTAAGATGTGTTTAGGTTTCTGCCTGCAGTCGCCTCATTGTTTGGGTTTCTGCCTGCAGTCGCCTCATTGTTTAGGTTTCTGCCTGCAGTCGCCTCATTGTTTGGGTTTCTGCCTGCAGTCGCCTCATTGTTTAGGTTTCTGCCTGCAGTCGCCTCATTGTTTAGGTTTCTGCCTGCAGTCGCCTCATTGTTTAGGTTTCTGCCTGCAGTCGCCTCATTGTTTGGGTTTCTGCCTGCAGTCGCCTCATTGTTTGGGTTTCTGCCTGCAGTCGCCTCATTGTTTCTGCCTGCAGTCGCCTCATTGTTTAGGTTTCTGCCTGCAGTCGCCTCATTGTTTAGGTTTCTGCCTGCAGTCGCCTCATTGTTTAGGTTTCTGCCTGCAGTCGCCTCATTGTTTGGGTTTCTGCCTGCAGTTGCCTCATGTTTGGGTTTCTGCCTGCAGTCGCCTCATTGTTTCTGCCTGCAGTCGCCTCATTGTTTAGGTTTCTGCCTGCAGTCGCCTCATTGTTTAGGTTTCTGCCTGCAGTCGCCTCATTGTTTGGGTTTCTGCCTGCAGTCGCCTCATTGTTTGGGTTTCTGCCTGCAGTCGCCTCATTGTTTGGTTTCTGCCTGCAGTCGCCTCATTGTTTAGGTTTCTGCCTGCAGTCGCCTCATTGTTTCAGGTTTCTGCCTGCAGTCGCCTCATTGTTTCTGCCTGCAGTCGCCTCATTGTTTATGTTTCTGCCTGCAGTCGCCTCATTGTTTGGGTTTCTGCCTGCAGTCGCCTCATTGTTTGGGTTTCTGCCTGCAGTCGCCTCATTGTTTCTGCCTGCAGTCGCCTCATTGTTTAGGTTTCTGCCTGCAGTCGCCTCATTGTTTGGGTTTCTGCCTGCAGTCGCCTCATTGTTTGGGTTTCTGCCTGCAGTCGCCTCATTGTTTAGGTTTCTGCCTGCAGTCGCCTCATTGTTTAGGTTTCTGCCTGCAGTCGCCTCATTGTTCAGGTTTCTGCCTGCAGTCGCCTCATTTGTTTCTGCCTGCAGTCGCCTCATTGTTTCTGCCTGCAGTCGCCTCATTGTTTTTCTGCCTGCAGTCGCCTCATTGTTTTCTGCCTGCAGTCGCCTCATTGTTCAGGTTTCTGCCTGCAGTCGCCTCATTTTGCAATCTAAAGTAGGAAAAGGGTACGACAATTGAGGAGGACGCTGGAGAAAGTAGGAAAATGCAGACCAAAAATTTGAAAAACTAACAAAGAAATAGGAACAGATGGGATGAAATAGGGAAAAGAAGGACAGACTAAGAAATGGTATATAAAGCAGAGAAAGGTAGGACAAAGCAGGGAAAGGTAGGACACAGCAGGGAAAGGTAGGACACAGCAGGGAAAGGTAGGGTACAGCAGGGAAAGGTAGGGTACAGCAGGAAGGTAGGACACAGCAGGGAAAGGTAGGGTACAGCAGGGAAAGGTAGGGTACAGCAGGAAAAGGTAGGGTACAGCAGGAAAGGTAGGGTACAGCAGGGAAAGGTAGGGTACAGCAGGAAAAGGTAGGACACAGCAGGAAAAGGTAGGGTACAGCAGGGAAAGGTAGGGTACAGCAGGAAAAGGTAGGGTACAGCAGGAAAAGGTAGGGTACAGCAGGAAAAGGTAGGGTACAGCAGGAAAGGTAGGGTACAGCAGGAAAAGTAGGGTACAGCAGGAAAGGTAGGGTACAGCAGGAAAAGGTAGGGTACAGCAGGAAAAGGTACGGTACAGCAGGAAAGGTAGGGTACAGCAGGAAAGGTAGGGTACAGCAGGAAAAGGTAGGGTACAGCAGGTAAAGGTAGGACAAAGCAGGAAGAGAAGGACAAAGCAGGAAGAGGAAGGACAAAAGCAGGAAGAGGAAGGACAAAAGCAGGAAGAGGAAGGACAAAAGCAGAAAGAGGAAGGACAAAAAGCAGGAAGAGGAAGGACAAAAGCAGACGATGACAGCGCCGACTGAGCGTATCGCTGATGTCATCGTGAACATTGATCTGATGTCAAGGCTCTCCTGGGTTTCAGCTCAGTGATGCGGAAACAGAAAGAAGAGGTCAAGCCCCTGTAAGCCTCTTCTCCTGCTCTGCTGCTTTCTGATGTGGTTACAAGTTGAGCAACGTTTCTCTGTGGTCACATGAGAAATTTGTGGCCGTCCCCATCGCTTATTAACCAACGGTGCCAATTTTTACAGCTAAGGCACGAAAACACACACACACACACACACACACACACACACAACACACACACACACACACACACACACACACAAACGCAAAGAACCATTCAAAAAAGATCTATGTGCTGTACGAAAAACATTAATGAACCCTAAATAAATGTTAGCGAACCGCCCAGAGAACGTGGACAAACGAGTCACAAGACAAAACACAACGCGTTTCGACCTCTTAGGTCTTCCTCGGGTGATACATAAACGAATAAAACAAGGAAAATTCACTTAGCTTTGATCGCTTCAGATCGCTTAGGGTTCAGCGCAAGGAAGAAGTCTGGAGTTTCTCTTACCATTGCAGCTAGAACTGTAGGCGCAGAACTGTACGTGCACACACGCGGGAACTTATGTGAACACTTGTGTATTTTTCTAC
>CM031595.1:163378068-163391893 GCA_018398815.1 Conus ventricosus
TCTTCTCCCCCATGCTTGTGGGCGTCCCCTCCCCCTTCTCCCCTGCAGGTTCCAAGGCAGAGTCTGATGGGTGGTGTTAGATGCTGGCTTCCTGAGAATATGTTCTATGTAGAACCAGCCGCCCCAGGGAATGAGTCACATTGCACCGATTGGCCATTTTCAGATCTGGGCATTTTCTAAAAGTACTTTTTATGTTCTTTTCAGTGGTGAAAACCATTTTTCAATCGGATAAATAGAACTTAAGATATGGTCAGATTAGTACAGTACCCCTTCAAAAGACGATTATCAGAAAAATGCAAAAAACGGAGGATGATTTTGGAATTCATATTTTCGCTAGCAACCATATATGAATCTTAATCAAATTTTGCACACAAAGTAAGTAGGTGATGCAGAATATTTCCTCTAAATTTTATACATATACCACCAATAGTTTTGTGTTGAGCCTTTTTTTTTTTTTTATCTACAATAGGAAGTGGCCAATTTTACGTTTTTCACTCTTTCACTTTTTTTTTAAAACAAACTCAAGTCAGAAAATGTAAAAACACAAAAATTGTAAAGGATAACAAGATTTATTAATTCAGTCATGTTAAAACATTGATTAATATGCATTATTAAAAAAAATAATGATGACGTACTTTTGAAAAAAAAAAATCATTATGCTTGAATTTTCAGCTTTTCTGTATCTGGGCGGAGTTGATCAATTTCTACGATATCAATGTCAAGTGGAGGATACACAGGTTGAACTAGTGCCTCATCGTCGACTTCGGAATCCGAACTGACACTAGTGACAGTAGCTTCGAAATTATCCACACCACTGTCAACCGATTCACTGTTTTCGCTATGTGTTCGTTCCACTGACGTATCTTCGTCGCCACTTTGATGTTCTTCGTCGGTATCGACCAATTCTTCACCACCAGGATTTGTAAAATAATCATTAATTAATTCCCGTATGCTCTCAGAATCATCAGGGTCCCATATATTTGCTCCACGTGTAAAACTAATCGCTTTCGCAACGGTCCTCGCTCGATCGCTGGACGCCGCCATTGCTGACACGAGAATGGCCAACCGGCGTCACGTGAGGACTTTACCCAACGAGAGAGTCGGAATTTCCTCCCTAGTGACGTTGTGTTTATAGTGGTCCACGTTTTTTCGGAGCTTTCATTGGTCAACTAATTTTACCAACCAATCCAAAAGTAGGACAGTTAAATTCTCCTAACCCTGACCTTTCCAACGATGTGCGCATCGACAGGTTAAGTCCATGTTTTGAGGGGGTAAACGATGGTTGAAAGTTGGCGTATTTTTGGTTTTATTGTGGTAAATTTTAATGGGTTACCAGTTCTAAATGCAAAATTAAAGCATTTAGACTTTAAATTTTGTTAAATCCTTTGAGCAATAGTCAGAAAAATGATTGTAGAATAATATTCAACCCAAATCTCAATTTCGATAACTTGACCCCCTACGGGTATTTTAGTCTCTAGCTGAAAACCTGCCGAGGTGCAAAGCGACTCATTCCGTGGTGGAAGGTCACCCCTTCACTCCTCAGGAACTGTGCGGTGACTGGCTTTTCTCCAGTCTCCTTTGCCTGCTCGTTGCTGAGTTTGTCCGGCCACCAGATGTTGAAAAATACGTCTTAGACAGGTGTTTATGCCTTCTGTATCTTCTGTTGCGTGGCTTTGGTCTCGGTCTCCGCCCAAGACTCCCGGACACAGGAACGACTCGATTTAACGTTGGCGTAGTTTGGGGGCGTGGCTGTGGCCGGGAGGGGGGGGGGGGGGGGGGGGGGGGGGGGGGGGGGGAGGGGGTTGGTGGTGGTCTTGTACTGTGTCTGGTGGCAGCTGCGCCAGAAGAGCGGCATGTCATCAGCGAAGTGGGGATCTTCAAGCCGAGTCCAGACTCTCCATTGTGTTCTATTGTTCCGGTCTATTGTTGCGGTGGTCAATGTCCGATGTGTCACTTTGGGCAAAAAGGGGTGATAAATTAATGGAAAGCTCCAAAGCTCAAACCCCAAGAATGTATGAGAGAGAGGGGGGAGGGAGGGAGGGACTGAGGGAAGGAGGGGGGGGAGAGAGAGAAGAAGAAGAAGAAAAAGAAGAAAGAAAGAAAGAAAAAGAAAGAAGAAGATGAAGGAGGAGAAAGAAAGAAAGAAAGACGAAGAAGAAGAAGTAAAACGAGGAGTTTGAACGCGAGTCGTGACAATTATTTTTTACGAAAATGTGACGACGCTCCCTCATAAACCCGTTCCGCTGCGGCGTTGCATATCACTAACGAGGCTGGCGCTCCGAGGTCCTCGTCTCTTCACAGCCATCACGGCTGAGGTGACATCCACTATGCGACATCACTCGGGCTAATTTCACCGTGTATGGCTTTTTTTTTTTTTTTCTTTTTCTTTTTTTTTTTTTTAATAATCCGATGATCCATACGCTAATACACTGTACCCGCCACCCTGACGAGGCCGGTGGTGAGCGCTGAGAGATCGGCGGTGACAAGCTCCCTCAAGAGCCATCCGCACTAGTGGCATTCACTGCAGGACATCACTGAGGCTGATTTCCTTGGTGTCGTGCTGATTCTGCCTTTCTAATGGTCGATATACCCTGACGCACCGCACTGTTGTCCTGCGCGTCCTCTTCACGAGTCAACTCAATGGGAAAGACAAGTGTGGAATATGAACAAAGAGCAATCATATTTATTGTATTTTTGTGTGTGTTGTTTTTCCTACAATGTGCAGGCACAGCACAGAACGGCTTCTCGAGATCTCGATCAATTTGAGGACTACTGGTCATAATAATATGTTATAAGAAAAGAAAGAAAGAAAGAAAAAAGACAAGAAAGAAAGAAAGAAAGAAAAAGACAAGAAATAAAGAAAGGAAGAAAGAAAAAGAGAAAAAAGAAAGACAACAATTTCACAAAGCCGATATCCGCCTTTGGACTTTCTGTCTAGGTTCAATAGTGTGATACTGAACTTTTCAAAGGCAGCTACCGCCGGTAAATGTTTCAAGTCCCAAGTGGGAACCAGTTAAAGAGGTTCAAACGATTTGCATTGCAACATATTTACATCCTATTTACAAACGTTGCAACATATTTACATCCTTTTTACAAACGGGTACTATGTGTAATCGAAAGGAAAGCTTGTCTTTCTGTCCTTTTTCCTTTCTTTCTTTTCTTTTTTTTTTCTTTTTCTTTTTAAGTGCACATTTTCAGGTTCGATGTCCATCAATGGTGGTGTATATGGCATATGAGGATGACCATCCCGGGAGAGTGGGGGGGGGGGGGGGGAGGATTTCAAGGATTAATTAAGCATCACGAATACACCACCAGAACAAAAACAGGTCCAGAGAGGTTGCGAAAATGCCAGTGTGTGTGTGTGTGTGTGTGTGTGTGTGTGTGTGTGTGTGTGTGTGTGTGTGTGTGTGTGTGTATGTGTGTGTGCGCGTGTGCGTGCGTGCGTGCGTGCGTGCGTGCGTGCGTGCGTGTGTGTGTGTGTGTGTGTGTGTGTGTTGTGTCTGTCTGTCTGTCTGTGTCTGTGTCATTGCTGATCACAGGCCAGAAGTCAAACTCGCGACATGTGACTGTGAGCTCGATGCTCTGTCACCAAGCCAGCTGTGGGGCAAGTATCACAATGAGTCTCAGGCAGCAAGTCGGTACATATGCCTACATGAACTTCTCCTCACAATGAGTCTCAGGCAGCACGTCGGTACATATACCGACATGACCCTCTCCTCACAATGAGTCTCAGGCAGCACGTCAGTACATATACCGACATGAACCTCTCCTCATACACCGACATGAACCTCTCCTCATATACCGACATGAATCTCTCATATACCGACATGAACCTCTCCTCATATATCGACATGAACCTCTCCTCATACACTGACATGAACCTCTCATACACGACATGAACCTCTCCTCATATACTGACATGAACCTCTCATATACCGACATGAACCTCTCCTCATATACCGACATGAACCTCTCCTCATATACCGACATGAACCTCTCCTCATACACCGACATGAACCTCTCATATACTCATATGAACCTCTCCTCATATACCGACATGAACCTCTCATATACCGACATGAACCTCTCATATACCGACATGAACCTCTCTCATATGCCGACATGAACCTCTCCTCATATACCGACATGAACCTCTCATATACCGACATGAACCTCTCATACACCGACATGAACCTCTCCTCATACACCGACATGAACCTCTCATACACCGACATGAACCTCTCCTCATATACCGACATGAACCTCTCCTCATATACCGACATGAACCTCTCCTCATACACTGACATGAACCTCTCCTCATACACCGACATGAACCTCTCCTCATACACCGACATGAACCTCTCCTCATATACCGACATGAACCTCTCCTCATACACCGACATGAACCTCTCCTCATATACCGACATGAACCTCTCCTCATATACCGACATAAACCTCTCCTTATACACCGACATGAACCTCTCATACACCGACATGAACCTCTCCTCATACACCGACATGAACCTCTCCTCATACACCGACATGAACCTCTCCTCATATACCGACATGAACCTCTCCTCATATGCCGACATGAACCTCTCATATACCGACATGAACCTCTCCTCGTATACCGACATGAACCTCTCCTCATACACCGACATTAACCTCTCATACACAGACATGAACCTCTCCTCATACACCGACATGAACCTCTCCTCATATACCGACATGAACCTCTCCTCATATACCGACATGAACCTCTCATACACCGACATGAACCTCTCCTCATACACCGACATGAACCTCTCCTCATATACCGACATGAACCTCTCCTCATACACCGACATGAACCTCTCCTCATATACCGACATGAACCTCTCATATACCGACATGAACCTCTCCTCATATACCGACATAAACCTCTCCTCATATACCGACATGAACCTCTCATACACTGACATGAACCTCTCCTCATATAACGACATGAACCTCTCATACACCGACATGAACCTCTCCTCATACACCAAATGAACCTCTCCTCATACACCGACATGAACCTCTCCTCATACACCGACATGAACCTCTCCTCATATACCGACATGAACCTCACCTCATATACCAACATGAACCTCTCATATACTGACATGAACCTCTCCTCATACACTGACATGAACCTCTCCTCATATACCGACATGAACTCTCATACACCGACATGAACCTCTCCTCATATACTGACATGAACCTCTCCTCATATACCGACATGAACCTCTCCTCATGTGCCGACATGAACCTCTCCTCATACACCGACATGAACCTCTCCTCATACACCGACATGAACCTCTCCTCATACACCGACATGAACCTCTCCTCATACACGGACATGAACCTCTCCTCATACACCGACATGAACCTCTCCTCATATACCGACATGAACCTCTCATACACCGACATGAACCTCTCCTCATATACCGACATGAACCTCTCCTCATACACCGACATGAACCTCTCCTCATACACCGACATGAACCTCTCCTCATATACCGACATGAACCTCTCATACACCGACATGACCTCTCCTCATACGCCGACATGAACCTCTCCTCATACACTGACATGAACCTCTCCTCATATACCGACATGAACCTCTCCTCATACACCGACATGAACCTCTCCTCATATACCGACATGAACCTCTTCTCCTATACCGACATGAACCTTTCCTCATACACCGACATGAACCTCTCATATACCGACATGAACCTCTTCTCCTATACTGACATGAATCTCTCTTCATACACCGACATGGACCTCTTCTCCTATACCGACATGAACCTCTCCTCATATACCGACATGAACCTCTCCTCATACACCGACATGAACCTCTCCTCATATACCGACATGAACCTCTCCTCATATACTGACATGAACCTCTCATATACCGACATGAACCTCTCCTCATATACCGACATTAACCTCTCTCATACACCGACATGAACCTCTCCTCATACACCGACATGAACCTCTCCTCATACACTGACATGAACCTCTCCTCATATACCAACATGAACCTCTCCTCATATACCGACATGAACCTCTCCTCATATACCGACATGAACCTCTCCTCATACACCGACATGAACCTCTCATACACCGACATGAACCTCTCCTCATGTACCGACATGAACCTCACCTCATATACTGACATGAACCTCTCCTCATACACGACATGAACCTCTTCTCCTATACCGACATGAACCTTCCTCATATACCGACATGAACCTCTCCTCATACACCGCCATGAACCTCTCCTCATACACTGACATGAACCTTTCCTCATATACCGACATGAACCTCTCCTCATACACCGACATGACCCTTTCCTCATATACCGACATGAACCTCTCCTCATATACCGACATGAACCTCTCCTCATATACCGACATGAACCTCTCTACTCATACACCGACATGAACCTTTCCTCATACACCGACATGAACCTCTCCTCATATACCGACATGAACCTCTCCTCACTCAGTTATCAGACACTAAAAGCTATGAGCTTGAAAGTATTCCGCTTGACACCCTGTCCAAGACAACACGCGGCAAAGAAGGTAGGTCTGACGTAAAGCATATCGTGATGTGTGTCAGCCAAATATTGCCGTGAAAAGCCTCGAAAACAAACAGGTTAGACGTTAGTAATTGGCATCTTATTACAGCTGCCAGCCTTGAAAATGAAGGACGTTCTGCTGAGACGCTGAGCAAGTGAACACGGACGCCATGTTTGTTTACAGGGACAGAGCAACTGAACTTAAAATGAGTTTCCTTGCTTTCTTGTAAAGTCAGTGTCATTTTTCGTCCACCACGTGAGAACTCCTTTAAATTCAGTTGTGCTATATTTTGCTTTGTGTTGTTTTGCTTTTGTTTAATATGATGGAAATATTCATTTTAGGGAGCAGAATGTACTGTTTGGACATCAAAAATTAATACGCCAGGGCCTTGCTTATGCCCCGTTGGCTATTTAGGGACAAAAATTAGATGTTTTGAGAGTGGTTATTGTGTCTGGAAGTTGATCCCTCTGATTTTCTTTGATATACCAATAATAACACAGCCCTGGCTGTCGCTTGTTTGGACAGATGTAGCGCTCCAAAACCTTAAGATATTTGAGAAGCCAGTACCAGAGGGTTCAACATCTTTCAGTACCGTTTTGTTTATCTTTTCCTAGCATAAGTATTTTTTAAAGAATTGGTAACGACATGATGAACTGCTGACAACAAATGAACAAACTAAAACGGTTTCACACTGATTTGTTTCAGATGTGTGTCATACTGCGTCTGAGTCATGTGTCCCGCAGTTCTCCATTCAGTATTTCTGCTGGCGAATGTCCCACATATCAACCCTTCTCAACCCTTTCCTCTACGGCTTTCTGCGCAAATCTCTGCGCAGCCGCATACGTCATTTCCTGAACCAGCACTTCCCTTGCTTGCGTCCAGTGAGGGTAGCAGACGATTCCGGGGACCCCGGGCCCTCTGTGCGCTATGAGAACGACAACTCCATCAACACCATCGTGACCACACGCCCGACTCCACCATCATGCCACGTGACCCTGAAGCTAGTCTGATTAATTCCTCGGAGTGAGTTTCAAAGCGACGTAACTGCAGGCGAAGATTCAATCAAATTTTTAAAAAGAATTGTTACTGAGTCCGCCAAACAACAGGGACAAAGAAATTACATGACAAAACACGACGCGTTTCGACTCTAGGTCTTCTTCAGGCAGATAGATAAGATAATGTTGCTTATAGCCCAGCCGACGCAGAGGGCCACATCAGGGCTGTCACCACGTTAAAATCAACTCACCAGTCATTTGAAAAAAAAAAAAAAAAAAAAAAAAACTTTCACACATCGCATTAAATGACATCGTCTAGAAACGCACCAGAAATTGCATTAAAAATCTTTTCTTCGTAAAATCTTAAATCAGATGAAAAATGTTAATCTCTTTCAAAAACTCAAGGATCACGTCTGGCGGGACATCCCTGAACAGGATCTTCATGGACTCCGCTGTAAAATGTTTGTGTCTCACATCGTGCAAGTCCCAACACTCTAAAAGAACATGTTTCATTGTGAGTGGTGCATGACATGGAATGCACCACGGAGCTTTCTCACTCTTTAAAAGATAAGAATGGGTAAAATACGAAGACCGGTGTGCAGCCGGCACAGAACCGTTTCCTCTTTACGACCACCCGACGTAGATGGGAGGAAGTCCTTAAGGTTTTGGACGGATCTGAAAGAGTTGTTGTTCGTCTGTGTGTTCCAATCCTCCTGCCAGAGGTCTCTCACATAATCGTTAATTTTGGGTTTCACATCTGAGCAGGGATATAAGTGTTGGACAGTTTCTCTCTTGGGCGTTCTTGGCTAAACGATCAACCATTTCGTTCCCGCCGATGCCAACATGACCTGGAACCCAAGCAAGAGTAATGTTGTAACCGTCCGCCTTCAACTTGCTAAAAAGTTCAAAAAAAGTAAAAGTTCTGGATGCTGAAGGTTTGCGGCCAGCTATGGCCTCCAAAGCTGACAGCGAATCCGACAGAACCAGAAAGTCCCTCTTTGAAGAATGTGAGATTATCTTCAAAGCCAAAACCAGAGCAGTAAGTTCAGCAGAATAGACAGAAGCATCTGAATGTATATGTTCCAACAGTATCTGAGAAGGACGCCCAGGGCAGTAGGCTGCACAGGCACTCCATCTTCAGACTTGGAACCGTCAGTGAAAAACTTTTTGATAGGATGGAATTTGGAACAGAGCTCGGCATACAAAGCCTTGTACGCCAGAGAGCTGGTAGACTCTTTGCGAAAAGCTGCAAGGTCGAAACGAATCTCTGGTGTGAAGAAGGTCCAGGAGGTTGATCCGGAAACTTGGAAAAATCCGACACAACTCCTAGGTCTACACTGCATTCCGCACGTGAGGCCGCATACGAAGACCAAACGGCGGAATACATTTAGGGTTGTTTTCAAACTTACTTTGGAACGGAGGGTCAAAGACACAGTCATAGGCAGGATTCTGCGGTTCTGAGAACAGTCGGATATAATAATTTAAAGACAGTTTCAGCCTGCGGTTGGACAATGAAGGTTCACCCGCCTCTGCGTACAGGCTGTACACAGGGGTGGTGCGGAACGCTCCAAGACAGAGACGAAGCCCTTGATGGTGGATAGGGTCCAAGAGTTTGAGGTAAGAGGGTCTTGCGGAGCCGTAGACAGCACAACCGTAGTCCAGTTTGGAACGGACCAAGGCTCTGTAGAGGTGCAGCAAAGTTTTCTTATCAGCGCCCCAGTCAGTGTGCGCTACGACCGCAGATATTCAGAGCTTTCTGGCACAGAAGTTTTGAGGTTTTTGATGTGGCTGAGAAAGTTGAGTTTTTGGTCAAAAATAACTCCCAGGAATTTGGCTTCTTTTACAACTGGAATGGTGGACTTGTCCAGACAAATTTCAGGATCAGCAAAGAATTGACGAAAATTGTGGAAATGAATTGACTGAGTTTTGGTACGGGAGAAGGTAAACCGCTTTCCTCAGCCACTGTTGGATTCTGTTGACACAAAGTTGGAGTCGACGCTGTACGCTGGCGTAAGAAGCTCCAACTGCATACAGCGCGAAGTCGTCAACAAACAGAGAGGACTGAGTGCCTGGCTTACCGATTGGACAATGTCATTTATTTTAATACTGAAAAGGGCTGGAGAAAAGATGCTCCCCTGAGGAACACCCAACTCCTGCCATGGATGTCAGAGAGTGTGGTGCCAACACGCACCTGGAACTGTCGATCGGCTAAAAAGTTCTGAATGAACAGAGGCAGGTGACCCCGAAAACCAAGTCTGTGCAGGTCCATGAGGATTCCTGCTTTCCACGTGGTGTCGTACGCCTTTTCGAGGTCGAAAAGATAGCAACCACATGCTGCTTGTGTACAAAGGCGTTGCGGATGGTGGTTTCCAGACGGATTAGATGGTCAACCGTCGAGTGGTACTTCCGGAAACCGCACTGTTCACTGGCCAAAGACCATCGGTTTCCAGCTTCCAAATCAGACGGGAGTTGACCATCTTTTCCATCAGCTTACAGAGGCAGCTGGTCAGAGCGATTGGGCGATAGTTGGAAGGGTTGGTAAGGTCCTTTCCAGGCTTTGGAATGGGAATGATCAGGGCTTTCCGCCAGGAGGGCGGAAAGGACCCTGTGGTCCAGATATGGTTATAAAACTTGGAGAAGAGTCTGGAGAAGCTTTCTGGAAAATGTTTCACACCTGATAATGAATGTCATCCAGACAGGGGCAGAATCAGTGCAGGTTTGTAAAGCTAATTTGAGTTCAACGATTGAAAAAGGAAGATTATAGGTTTCAGAGTTGTCTGATGTGAAATTGTATGAAGATTTCTCTCTAATCTCTTTGTTTCTTAAAAGGCTGCAGATTTATTTGAAGACGAGGAGTTCTGTTGGATGGTGGAGGCCAACAGATTGGCAACAGCTTTTTTGTCGGTGATCAGAGCATCGGCAAGTTTCAAGTGATGAATGGAGGGGTTGGTGTTCTTCCCTTTGATTTTTCTAATGATTTCCAAACTTTTTTCTTAGAAGTTTTAGATGTCAGCTGGAGCAGAAGTTTCTCCAGGACGACGTTTACTGATTTTGAAGTGTGTCTTGATTTCGCACGGAGTTTTCTGATGGGCTCGAGCGTTGGGACCTGAAGGTCGTTGGTACACCCGACGCTGAGCCCGTTTGCGAACTTTGGAAATTTGTTGGCAGTCTGAATCGAACCAGGGTGTTTTTGGCATTTGAAGTTTATCGGAAGACACTGGAATACAGGTTTTAGCACATTTGATTACAGTATTAGTCAGAGATTCTGCTGGGTCTGGACTCTGAAAAAAATCAGTGTCCTGGAATTCCCTAGAAATAGTGGTTGCAAATAGATCCCAGTTTGCTTTTTATAATTGAGATGTTGAGAGACAGAGGCGGTTTCAGTTAATATGGGTTGTAAAAGAACAGGGAAATGGTCACTTCGTGCAGATCGTCATGGACAGACCACTCATAGTCCAGGACCAGCGAGGGGTCACAAACCGACAAATCTAAACACGAAAGTGAACCTGTGGAAGAGTGGAGGTAAGTTGCAGATCCGTCGTTCAGACAACACAAATCCAATCCGAAAGGACATCTCAATCAGCAGACCTCTGGATGACGTACCGGCACTACCCAAAGAGGGTTGTGACCGTTAAAGTCACCCAACAGCAAAAAGGTCGAGGAAGTTCCCCTAACAGACTGACAAGGTCCTGACGACAAACCGGGACAGAAGGTGGAAGATAAAGGGAACAGATTGTCACAGTCTTGTGGAGAGTGACTCTCGCAGCTACAGCCTGAAGGGAGGTAGACAGAGCGACAGGACTATACAACAAAGTTTTGTGTATGAGAAGGGCAACACCGCCCGACAATCCAACGTGGATGGTTGTGCAGGTTTTGAAAATATTAAAGCCAGAAAGAGTAAAGGTCTTCTGGCTTTGAATTTGAGTTTCCTGAAGAGCCACGACGGAAGGTTTTATAGATGACACAAAAGTTGCAGCTCCTCGAAGTTGGAATTTAGTCCACGGATATTCCAAGGAATATTATACTATCCATGGTGCAGAGGGCAAAAAGGAGAGAGATCAGGTCATCTCTCCTCAACGTCTGCTGCCAATGGAGTGAATTTGTTATTAGTTTCACTGGAGTATGTTGGTCTACAGGCCTGCTGGCAGACTTGCCCGCAGGTGACGAAGGCCTGGACTTTGGAGATGGTGGAGGTCTGGGTTTGGAGATGGTGGAGGTTTTCTTTCTCATCTCCACCATTTCCACACTCAGTTGAACTCCCCTGCCTGCACGAGCACTGCTCAAGGAGATGGAGGTGGAAGGGCTGGCTTTTTGATCTGCCCAGCAGCAGATGGAGTAGCTGCTGAGCAGTCTGGGGGGTGGCAGATTTTTTGCCCCCACCAGTGGCACCCACCTTTGGGTTGGGAGGTGGTGGACCTGCTTCCACCAAAGCTTATCTGTCTTGCTTGCAAAGTTTTAGAGAAAGTAAAATCGTCAGTCTGGCAGCAGACTGAACGTGTCGATACTTTTTTTACCGCCGAAGCATATGAAGATGCTGTTGGCGTTGACTGCCAACAACTGCCTGCGGCTTCAAAAAACGAGATCTTCTTTTCTGTTTTCACCTTTGGATGGTTGACTCTTGTTTCCAGACAGGGCAGTTGCGTGAAGAGGTAGGGGGTGGTCGCTACCGCAGTTTGCACAATGCGCCGGGTCTTTACATGGCCCATCATGGGTTGCCTTGCAACAAACCCCACACACCTCTGCCCAGACAGCGGTCCTCTGACATGACCAAACTTCTGGCATTTGAAGCAACGCATTGAGAACGGAACATACATTTGTATACGGACATTCAAATATCCTACCTTGATGACAGGAGGCAGCACAGGGTTACAGAATGTCAGAAAGAGGGTGTTGGTGGCCACTCTTTCTGCACCTTTTTTCACTGTCACCCTATGCACCTCTGTCACACCCTGGGATGCCAGTTCCGCCTTGATCTCTGCCTCGAGACCTCTAAGATCTGGGCATCGAATGACTCCCTTAGAGGAATTCAGCTGTTTATGGGGAGTCACCGGATCTCTCGGTCTACCAGCTTTGTAGCTTTCAGCAGCAGCTCTGATTGTTTTTTAGTTTTATCTGGATGAGAAAGGTGCCGTTTCTGAGACGCTTAATGGACTGTGGGTCTCCTGCAATACCTTGGAAGCCCTTCTGTATTGCAAATGGGCTTAGTGCAGAAAGAGGTTTGTCTGCTCCTTACTTTCCATGATCAACCAAGAAGACCAAAATCCTGACAACTGCCTTGTTTCATTTTCAGAATCAGAGTCTCCATCGGACTCCTGTGACAACCTTTGTGAAACTAACTGAACTTTCCTTTTTTTGGGGGGATGATGTTTATTTGAGGTCATATTTATAGGCAAAAATTTCATCTCTCCTTACCCACCCACCTTGGAGTCCAACTAAGGGGCCAGGGCCAAGAATCACTGTCTTGACCCCTTCCAGGCTTCAGGAGAGGACATACAACAGACAAAAACCTACCAACCCTATCCCCCTGATCATGCCCAACTCGGGAACAGAGAGCTGAGCACTGCAGGGTTACCTTGGCCAGCCGGAGAAATGCCTGTTTTGACCCAGCCCAAGAAGGGGAGGCCGATTAGTACACCCGGGCCAAAGTGTACTGCCTGTCTAGGAGAGGTCCGAGCCAAAGTGATGTGTTGAGAGCGCTGGCCCTCTCAATCACCAGGATCTCATTCCCCTCCGACACAGGTCGCACCGCACGGCAAACGCGGCGGATCTTAAGGAGACCACAGAGAGAAAAGGAGTGTAGAAAAGAAGACTTGAAGGGGGACGAAGATAGAAAAGGGCCAAATAAGGAAGGCAGAAAACAAGAAAAGGAGAAAGGCGGGAGTAGTAAGATGAGGGACTTCTCACCCCCAAATGCGGAGGAGCTTGGAGGAGCACATGACGACAGCGCTTAGGGACGAATCACATGACGAGGATGCTCGGTGATAAAATCGAATGATCCAATGTGACGTTCCTATTCATAGACCTACGGGCGATTGCATCACGCTGATACAATCAGATGTAAAAAAACGTAAGACTGGTTATAGCGACTGGTGTTTGTTTTTGTTTTAGGCCCTCTCCCCAAAGGGCAATAATGATGGAAAAAAGGGGTCAGCTCCCTTTAAAGCCCCCAATGACCTACTGAAACCCCTACCCCCCAGCATGACTGACATTTAAACCAACAAA
>CM031595.1:163391993-163396993 GCA_018398815.1 Conus ventricosus
TCAGGGTAACATTTAAGACTGACTGCCTTTTTATCACGAGTGCTTAACCTAACAGTCTTACTTTTTTTTTACATCTGATTGTATCAGCGTGATGCAATCGCCCGTAGGGTCTATGAATAGGAACGTCACATGGATCATTCGATTTTATCACCGAGCATCCTCGGTCATGTGATTCGTCCCTAAGGCGCTGTCGTCATGTGCTCCTCCGCAAGCTCCTCCGCATTTGGGGGTGAGAAGTCCCTCATCTTACTACTGGCGGGTTACTCTTAGTCAGGATCCTCACCCTTAGCCTATCTGACATGGGAAGCCCTACCAGGGGCATCAACTCATTACCACGTTACGCTTAGGCCATACAGCATCTTCACCTCTCAGGCCTACAAGCAGTGTGAAAAAACCAGCCTATCTCCCAAGTATTGATGCCCCCGTCAGCAAAGCCTAAGGGATCACTGGACCACGCAAGCCCTCCGACCACGACAAGGTCGCAACCCCCGGAGGGTTCAGGCAAGATAAACAACATTCAGGACAGTGAAAATAAAGAATGAGCAATCGCTTATCGTCTCATATTCGACGTAAGATGGGCGTTGAGTTTCAACGCTGTTTATCTTGCCTGAAGAAGATCTAAGAGGTCGAAACGCGTCGTGTTTTGTCTTGTAATTTGTTTGTCCCTGATATTTGGCAGACTCGATAGCAATTCTTTTTCAAATTTCGTCAGAGTGATTCATGTTAATTTAGGTCAGAAGAACGCAGTTTCTGTATCGATTCTGTTGAAACAAAAATTATGAACAGCGCAATGGTAATGATCAAATCAATATGAATTTTGTAGAGCTCGCCCCAAACGACAAACAGCAAAATGTAATCTTTGACGAATGAAATGGTGGACATCCGTTGTATATTCTCTGGTTTGTGTTACACTTTTCTTTGGTCGTTATCAATTTCAGTCGAGCAGAAAAAAAATTGGTAACAAGCGTAATCGGATGAATGTACGTACGTCATACTCTTTTCCCCCCTTGCGTATTCATGCCATTAACTTAGTTCTGTTAATCTCACTTTGAAATCATTAAGCTGATTTTGTATCAATGTGTGTTTAGGCTTCCTCAGAATGATCTTTTTTTTTCTATAAATGACGTGCACAGGGACACTTTCGTGTGAAGGAAACAATGTACTGCTGCAGCTGCCCTTGCACACACAACTTGCTAGCACTTGATTGTTATACTGCTGGTTTAACAACTGGAGCTGCCTGTACCGTAAACAGCACTTCCTCCAACAGCCAGAGACCGTGTAAAAAAAAAAAATTAAAGGAAAGAAAGAAAAGAAAAGAAAAAAAGGAAAAAAAAGATATATACAAGGCAAGGATTGGTGTAAGAACAGGTTACGCTTTCATGGATTTTTTTTTCGTGGTGATACTGGTGCATCAAAGATCGTCTGTTACCAAGTCCAGCCGCCGTGGCGAAGTGGTTAGCGTCGTGGACTCCCGGCTGGGAGGTCGTTGGTTCGAATCCCATCAGAATCATGTGGGTTTTTCGGCCCCGACCGACTCCTACCCATAGTTGAGTCTGCTGCGGACTCAGTTGGGAAGGCTGGGACCACACAGTCGAGTTTCATCCACTTAATGGATGCGTTTCTGAGAGTGTTGCTCAAATTTCCTGACCAACACAGCAGGTGCCTGTATCTCTCGGGCCTGGTTGACGCCGGGATATATTATGAAAGGAAGCGTAGAGTACAGCCCTGTCATGTAGTCTCAGACCGAAATGGAAATCCGTAGCATCATCTTAATCATCCTCATTCTCATCGATCAGCATAAAAAAATTTCTCAAGTTCTGTGGCCCTTCATGCCCTGCTCTCATGATGACCTCAATTTCGATGTCCTCTCCGCGTCTGTGGCCTTGGTTTGGTTCCGTCGGGTCACCGGTATCGGCGAGTCCATGGAGACTGTCGTTGGACGGACGTGGTGGCGCCCTACGGGGGGAAGCTCACTCAACGCCGGCTCCGCGACTAAGCGATTATTGTCGTCAGTAGGGGGCTTAGTAGGTGGTGTCCTGCGTATGATAGATCAGAACAGGCGCCACTGAACACCACCGAAGTGACTCGGCAGCAGTGCAGTGTCTCCTCCGGTGGTTGCCTCTTGACGACTTGACATTGACTGCTCCCTGTGGATTGCCGGAGCCGGGGCTGCGGCGGGGCCGACCGGGCTGTGGCTGCGGACGGGGTGTCGGAATGAGCGGCGTGGGTGCACTGCCTCTGAGGTGAGGCGCAGAGGTTGGGACAGCAAAAAAAAAAAAAAAAAAAAAAAAAAAGTCTGTTACGCACAAATTGAGTGTTATGTACATTTTCATTGTGACTGTATGTATGTGCCCTTAGCGCTTTGTGTTTGTAACGACGGCTCTTTCTTTTGTGAGATTAACTTGTTTGTAGGTTGGATGGTTTTGTTGTTGTTGTTGTTGTCGTCGCCGTCTTTATAGGCCCTGATGTATACTGCCTCCACCAGTAGACAAAGTGATAGGCAATATGAATGGATTAAGAAAAGAAGGGAAAATCAGAGAGATGTGAAAAACGCAAATGCGTACGGTGTGTGTGTGTGTGTGTGTGTGTGTGTGTGTGTGTGTGTGTGTGTGCGTGCGTGCGTGTTTGTGTGTGTTTGTGTGTGTATCTGTGTGTGTATGTGTGTGTGTGTGTGTGTGTGGTGTGTGTGTGTGTGTGACAAAAGACAGAAAGAAAGTGTAGATCTTCAGTTTAACGTACATCCACATTTTACGCGTAATTACAGAATATTGTTCTTGCATAAATAACAACAATAACATTTAAACAGTAATGGAAATAATTACAAAAAAGACAATATCTATCTAACAGTCCGTGTTGACATGAAATTGTCGTTATAAATGGAATAACTCTTACTGACGAGGAAATTTTGGGACAATGACCCGGCGAAATTGCTCTTTGCCTTTAAGTGACAATCATTGCTAAAATCTGCTGTATTGCATTATCAGATTTCACAGGCAAAAGAAACAAATGAACAAGGTTTTAACAAAATACATTGGAAATGTATATGAGCAATGCTCTTTCGTTAAACTCAATTCTAAAATATCTAGCTGGACTCTAACAACAGAAGAAATTGGGATATAACCCTAAAGTACAGCGATTCAAAGCTGTCATGAATACGAATATTTCATAGCTGCTATGAATTAAACAGTTTACTGAATAACCAGGCAGTCGAAGTTACAAATGTTTTCATAATAAGCTTACATTTTGTTGCAGTCTATATAACTTACGGAAATACAATATTTACAGTCTGACATGTTGACATTCCTTGCTTCTTGTTTCGCTCCTCCGTCAAATCTTCGCATCAAAATAGATGCCACAATGAGAAGGAATGTAATAGAGAGAAAGCCCTGTACCCGTTCATGACAAAAGAAAAAAAAATCGGCAAGGCACCTCACAAACATTCCGGGCTTCTCTGATCTTAAAGCGGTTGTGGCTGACCTTGATATCCTCCTCGACAAAACGAAAGGGAAAAAACACCACAAAACAGGAAACGGAACGTTTTCCCAGAGACAAAGTGGAATGAAATCGGCAAGTCCTAAAACTACGCACAAAGAGACTGGCCACGTGAATAAAGAAGGAGCTGACGTCATCACTATTTGGGGAAGGCTTTAAGGCAGACGTCATAGAGAAACACGTTTCATCAGCATTTGGGCAAAACAGGTACATCTGTCATGGATTGATAGAAGCAGCGCCAGCCCTATGAAAAAGGGAGAAGAGGCTGTACAGAAAGACAAAGAAAACAAAGAAGTAGACCACCTATAAGCTCTTTATCAAATAGTGCAGAAGAGCATCTAAGAAAACGGACAAATCGTCGGCAGCACGACGGAAGTGGGTATGGGAGGGAACAACAAGCAGCCTACATTAAGTCAACACGCCAGATCTGTAAGATGAAGCATTCTGCGGCGGCCTCAACCAAGTGTAAGATCCACCCCAGCCAGTTCAAGACGGTCTTCAGCAAGTCGGTCCTTCCCACTCCCCCCCCCCCCCCCCTCCTCCCAAGCCCCACCCGTACCACCCACCTGTGCCTCCATTCTATCCATAGTGAAGATTCCATTTTTCCTGGTTTTGACGACTTCGTCATCGACATGAATGGGAAATAAAACAGGTTGCAGCGTTACTGGAAGTGGAGATTCTCATATTGCCTGCTACCAGAGAAGTAGGCCTATTATTTGTGCTTTTTGTTGTTGTTGTTTGTTGTTTTTTGTCTGTTGTGTATAACAATCATTTCAAGAAGACATGCTTGTTGAAAATGTCTTTGTCTGTTTCATAATGTACATTAAACCCGTATTACTTTACGCCTGTATTGTGTGTCTATTTGTATTTCGCATCATCAACACGAATTGCGTTGCAAAACCACTGGGGGGAAATACCCTTTACCTCTACACAGTCTGTGGATCAGATAGTATTTCCGGCAAACTGCCGACAGTCTACTCCAAAACTTCTTTCCATCTTCCAAACTGTATCTTTTCTTTGCTAACAGACTGTCTCCCCTCCGACCGGCTAAAAACA
Source organism: Conus ventricosus (assembly GCA_018398815.1). NCBI lineage: Eukaryota > Metazoa > Mollusca > Gastropoda > Neogastropoda > Conidae > Conus > Conus ventricosus. The sequence goes on from CM031595.1 coordinate 163,396,542, forward strand.
AACACCGCAGGTGGATCCTATTCAAGAGGGGCGATAGAAATAAGGATGAGAACTATAGACCTGCTTTTTTCTTTAACGTCTGGGCTCGTAAAGCAATGGAGCTTGATTTTATTTTCCGTCACTTCTTCGATACCTGGAGAAACAAAGCACCCTTCCTGACAAGAATCACATTTACATCCGCGGTAGACAAATTTGAAGCTTCACAGTAAGAAAGAAAAAAAGGTTAGGCCTATTTATCAACGTATTCATGTACTTACTCATTTATTCATTTTAGACAAGGTCCTGGTCTACAATGACTTGTGAGTTGACCTCAACGTGATGACAGCCCCGGTATGACACTTTGCGGTCGGCTGGGCTATAAACAACATCACCTTACCTGGTCTACAGTAACGGTAGGTAATGGATAGGGGCAGTGCCGATCAGGGCTAAGACCCAGAGAGCGCTAGAGCTGC
>CM031595.1:163401993-163439493 GCA_018398815.1 Conus ventricosus
CAAACTTTCCATGACACAGAAAGCTAGAGGCCAATACAATCTCTACAAATACTGAGGGCTAGTATTTTCTTTCTTTTTTTAATAAATGGAAAGTTTTCCGACCCTTCAGAAAATGAAAAAAAAAAAAGTCTGATAGTCTTCTGGAGAGTAACTGTGGTACTTTCAAACAGACCAATGCACACTTCAAGCCAGGACCATGACACTTATCATTTTCCATCGGCTTGCTCATACAGGTAGCGCAAAGGAACAGATTTATAATTGTACTTTTCTACCACGTCATATACAAATTGAAAGAAAGAACAGGGCTTGCTGTACAAATATTCATCACTTATCACCTCCACCCCGATATCTGTTCAGCCACTTCAAATCAAAGATGAAAAATGAACGAAGCAGTCATGTTTTTTCACTTTGATAGACCAGGGCAAAATTAATTAAAATGTCAAAATGTTGGCAAAGCTGAATTTGAAAGAAGGCATAAACTTGCTGATTCATTTTCACCTCATTTGACATCAGTGTCTTGTGTGCTGTACAATTTGGGAGGAAAAGAGAAGTAGATTATAGAGGAAGTTCAACAGAACATGGCTGACAACTAAACCGAAGCAACAATTCATTAGAAATCAGATAACCTGGCATCGTCTTTTCCAAATCAAAGGTATTTCAACAATGAAATGAGGGTTAAACACTAACAATGGAAGTTTAAAGCCATAACAAGACAAAATCTTTACAAGTATATAATCATAAAAAATTAACAAATCAGAAACAATCAGTATATTTGAGGGGGTGGGGAGGGGGGGGGGGGGGGGGGGGAGACTGAAACAATTAAACCAAACTAAACAAAAACAAACATTCTCAGCACTTCAAGCAAAATGCAAAAATGTGAGAAAAGACTTCCAATTGTAATAAGCTTTCTACATTATTTTAAGACAAGATGTAATTTTGAACAGCAAGCTGCGAAAAAGTCTAGTTAAAAACTGTGTGAAAAATGCCAGTTATACCTATCTTTAATAGAAGTGTAACTTTTGGACTTGATGTACATGTTGAGGGACTAATCTGTCTCCGTGTCACTTGATATGCACGTACGTTTGGATCCCTTGGTGGCTTTGTTTGGTGTGCTATCCATTCTCTCTCCCTCTCTCTGTTGTTTCTGTATTGTTTTGTTTTGGGCTGTTTTTTTGCGTATTTAATCAATTTTTGAAAACTCTTGCCTTGCACATATGTTAACATATGGTACGGAAACTTTTGATGGTACCTGGTTAAAATGTAAATGTTTGGCTGTTAAAATATACGTGGTGTGAATCATATGCTGATGTGAAGTGAAATACAATAAATCTATGCAAAATGTTCTGTTTTTGCAAGGAGAAAAATAAACTTCAAAATAAAAAAAAAACATTCTTAGCACTCTCTTCTTGTTGCAAACTCTAACTTGCAACTCAGAACAGATTGAAAAAAATGGGATTGAATCACAATTATTCTACGATGTTTCTTCAAAGCAGTACTGTTCTCATGACGATGAATGTTCCAAGACAGTGTATGGATTTCATGTTAACTCTCTCTTCAAACATCTTTAGCGAGTGACAGACTTCATACTCTTGAACTGTTTAACTTGCCGCTATGGACATCACACAATCACATGTAATACAGTGGCTCACTATTCTGCTTCAATTCTTTTGTCGCACTTACAAAGTACACAGATACCACAAACAGTCTCTTCTGAATGCTATCTTATCGATCATAGGATGGTTCAATTTGACTTTAAAATCACATAGTCTTTCAGCTTAAACTGACACTGTTCATTTCAACAAACAAAATTTATAGTGCACACACACGCACACACACACACACACACACACACACACACACACACACATGCCCACACACACACACACACACACACACACACACACACACACACACACACACACAGGTATAACAATCCAAATGCTTATGACAGAACATTCACAAAAGGTCGCTAGGAACTTAAAATCAAAAACTTTTTTTTTCTGTGACAGTGTACTTCATGCCATTATATCACTTTGCTTTGCATATTTATATTATATTTTGAAGTTGCTGTATTTAATTTGATGCCTACTTCAGCCAGGTCTTGTAATGTTACATATTCAACAACAACAACAAAAAAAGAAAGAAATATTGTGCCACAAACCCAAAGTAAATACAGGAATGTAAACATGGCTAAGACTAGAGGTCTGCAGCATCGTGAATCTTTTTCATTGTGATATTCATTAGTTTCAAGTAAATGTTTATTAATTTCAACTCAAATCAGTCTGCGGTATCTTATTTGCAATGCACACACAAAAGGAAAACAACTAACAGGTGACTAAAAAAGACAAAAACATGAGAAAAAAAATCAAATTTTTCAAGGATCAGATGAGAGACAACAAGAGCGTCAAGAAACAACCAATGGATGCTCTGACCACCCATGTAAATATTTTTGTTCTTCCTTCTTAACAAAAAACAAACATCCAAAAAAAAACAACCAACCAACAATTAACACCATCAACTTCTGGATGGAAAAGGCAGGATTGAAAACAACGCACAATATAATGTATTGGTGCATGCACACACGCACGCACACACACACACACACACACACACATACACATATATACACAGAAATCATACAAGACACAGATGACCACAACGGAAGGCAGTACAGAAGGGGACAGCAGAGATGTGACAGTATGGTAATCAGAGCAATGGGAAGGCAGACATTAAAAAAAATAGCGGGGAGTTTGAGACCGAAAATATGGGGATGATGGACAGCTATATTCTCAATCAAAGCATACAAAACTAACATGGACCCAAACTCAAATAAACTTATAAAGCAGTATATCTAAGACATCAAATCACAGCCAACAAAGAAACGGAAATCCATATTTGTCTGAAAAATAATAAGCACAAGAAAAATCCTCTAGAGCCAAAAACTACTTTTCAAAAACCAACAAACAAAATGCAAAGAAAGACAGAAAAACACAAGATTTAATACTGGTGATCTACATCATGTTTTAATATTAATACTGGTGATCTACATCATGTTTTAATATTAACATACAGTCTTTTCCTCATGATCATCACTACAAATTGCCATGACTTACGATATTTCATGAAGATCAACAGTTCAGAATTCAAAAGAACATGAATTTGTTTTGGAAAAGAGGTCTACATCTTTTTAAAGCCTGCTTCACATTTTTAATCAAGTATGACTATCCTAATGAATTCCAACTGAAAGATAATAAATATCACAAAATAATAATGAAGGGAAAAGATGCTAAATCTGAACATCACACACACACAAACATTTCTTAGGTAACAAACTTTATTGCACATGCACACACGCACACACAAAGAGAAAAATCCTTTATCATGTACTCCCATTAAAATATTTAATCATGAAATATATACATATATATCCAACACACCTACATACACATACAAAGATGCGTACACTTTCCGGTTTGTTTAATAATGCAATGTAACAAAACCAAATATATCAGCATTATTTCCCAACTCATTCATAACAAAATTTTCTGCTGGTTATTAAACCAAATAATACAGCAATCATGAAAACAGTAAGCACCATTCCTAACTTCTGAGGTTTATGTCCTGTTTCTGCCACCTTTTTTACTATTCTGCATGTGTAGCTTTTTCCCTTATTCTTTTCTCTTTTTTCTTCAGTCATAATGAAAATTTTTAGGTTATTTTTGAGAAATCAATGCAAAAAAATTAAATAGATAAACAATAACAAATAATCAAATGAATGAATAAATACAAAAACTGCAACAAAACTTATCACAGGCATAATACAACTGATGAACAAAAACAACAGATCAACAAAATAATATATTAACATGTACAAAAAAAAAAAAAAAAAAAAGAAAGAAAGAAAAAGAAAAAAGAAAAAGGAAGAAAGGATTCAAAGACATGGCCAACATAATCTTTTCCCCAGTGAAGACATCCTTAGCTAAACCAACATAGCATTCGATGTCAAATGTGCATTTATAGCCATCTTGATTTTATGTCTTTAATTCTATAAATTTGATCAAGACGCCCTTTCCGAAGAAGTATCCAAGTTAAGGTGTTTTTTTTCTGACCTTTTAAAAACAACAATTCAATATAATATCCTCTTTAATGAACATTTTGTACATTATTCTGCCCTCCTTTGCATTTTCGTCATTTTTTTTTTTCCTTTCTGAAAAATTGTGGAGTCAACGCACATTTGGCTCTCCTGGATAACCACACCTGGTAAATGATATGCTCCTCTCATCTACATGCAGTTTGTACTGTCCAGCAAAAGAGGCAGATCAGGACAGGACACAGCGACAGGTTGTGGTCAGTGGTCTACTACGCTGCAGGAAGAGCACCACCAGCAACAGCCTAACTACACAAGCAACACTAAGTGACCGATACCATCAGGGCAGTCAAAGACACAAGCGATGCTAAGTGATTGACATCATCATGTCTGTCAATGGGCGAGTGGTCGGCAACAACACAACAACAACTCTGTGTGTGTGTGTGTGTGTGTGTGTGTGTGTGTGTGTGTGATGTTCCGATATGAAGTGTGGAATTACACTTTCAATGCATACACAAAACATGAATGTCCAACTGCTCCATCATTTACCTTACCTGGTGACAAGGTCAAGTTAATTATGACATGGTGAAGACAAACCGTCAGAACACTGGTGATCTCTATATACTCAAGACAGCACACTGTCAGGTTAATCAGCAGGTAGGTGTTCTGGCTCCGCGGGTTGTTTGCTTGTTTGTTTGTTTGTCAGGGGATCAACAGTTACCAGTAACACATATGCATGCACTCGCTTTACCATAAATATGGAGGTTTAACATTCATTTTCTAACCAAGCTGTTCACATATGTAAGGGACAGAGATAGCACAACATGATTTAGCAACGCATGTTTCTGTCCACCTGCCACTTACTTAGAAATCTCACTGGTTAAGAGTCTGCCTTATATTTCTCAGTGGCAGAGTTCAGACACTGAACATGCTACATGAAATATGACTAACCCATCTGCAATACAAACAAGTTCTTAGATATATGCCATAGGTATTTCAATAGGAAGCAAGGTGAGAAAAATTATCATGCAACTGGTCCCTTTCTAAGTTCGATATTCATTACGAATTTTCACACACACACACACACACACACACACACACACACACACTCATGCACACACATACAACTGTAACATACTATACTGATATACCAGATATTTGGAATAATACTGCAGCTACAGAGGTCTGGTAAAAATGTCAGACACCAGTTGCGGCAAATACACATACAGACACTTGAAAATTCTTTTATAGAACTGCTATTACAGATGTCAAAAAAAATCTAGACTGGAGTCCCAGTCTATAACATGCAGATTTAGATATTACAATCGTTTATGACTTCAGCAGAGATCATTTGTCATCTTGAGCTAAAACAATTTAATTAGGAAATGAAAAAAAAATTACTGTAAAATGCATACAAATGATATTCACACATACGCTTGCTTTCATTTTCTTCCAAAAATCTATCTCTAACGCATCCTCCTACACTTCAACATCTAAAACCCCATTAACCTGATAACCCAAATTATCAATTCTTTGAATTTTGGGGAAATTGGTGGACACCTATCCACATGCTCATATTTGTCAAGTATACTTCCAAAACCTTCTGAGAAGTATTGGTTTCCAATAAAAAAAATTCGTAGTAGAATAAAGAAAACAAAACTCGACGCCAACCCCATTTCATGCTGATCAACGCACGAGTCAAATCTAATATTGTTACAGTGACATCACCCCACAGAAAATCCTCCCTTTTTCCGTCTGACTGGGTGTGATGCAGGTGCTCGACCACACAGCTTTCAAATGCCTGTTTACAAGAAGAACTGATTCTGGCAAGGACCAGACTCCACATCAGGAGAGATCTTGTCAGACTGGAGCTGTTGTGACAAACAATTATATGCGTGTAATGTGTATGGTAGAGTCAGTTGAAGCATGCTTATGACTGAGGGATCTGGAATGACAAAGAGCAAATCTAAACTCACCCTTTTCATAATCTTATATTTATAATTAAATTACTTACCAATATTATATAGCGAAAAGACTGTAAACACACTATTTTGTAACAAGTTATATCATAATCCTACAACAGAACAATCATCGGGTTTTTTTTTTCTCAGCCTATCACAGAAGTAATGTTCTTTCTTTTTGTCCAGTTTCTAGTAAAACTAAAGAAACGATGAAATCTACTGCAAAGCCATTTGTAATGAAATGCAATGAACCATTTCATTTTTTTTCCCCAGCTACTGTCTGCCTCTAGAGTTAACTTAAGTGACAACTCCTAAATGGCGCACTGACAGGAAACGTTTAAGTAACCAAAACGCGATCCCCAGAAGCACGCAGAAAAATGTTTATTCAAAGACAGAAACATAGCAGTTCATGCCAACATGAAACAAAATGATGTAGCACTTAACAACCCTTTCAATGTCAGAGTCATAAACCTCACTGATGCAGCAGTTAACCCTTTCAATGTCAGAGTCATAAACCTCACTGATGCAGCAGTTAACCTTTACCAGACTCCTGGGGTCACCCACGACCCCACAACACACAAAAAGGGTTATATCTCTAAACGTATTTGAGCAATCTTCATGAAATTTAATGACTTTGTCAAATACGTAATTGGCTTTAGGTATGTAAAATTTTACATGTATGTATAACTTACGAATGACGTAATTGGACGCATCTTTTTAACTATCTTGAAACGATGACGGGGGTCGCGGACGACCCCTACAATTTAAAGAGTAGAATGCCGCTTATGCCTAAAGCGATGGCGGGGGTCGCGGAAGACCCCAACTCGCCACAGAAGAAAAAAGTGTGTGTGCCGTTCCTTATTGCGCGTCTCTTAGTGGGGTAAACCACTTTTGAGGAATCACCGCCGGCACACACGCTTGCAGCCCCACGGCAGGAACTGAAAGAAACGTCAGACAACAGTTTTACGTCTTGTCGGCATCCAGCATCAAAAGGTATGTAATCTAATAAAATCAAGTGAAAATGAATTTCATGTATTGTATTATCTGAACAGTCATTAATCCATGCTAGGCTAGTACACTGAGTGTAAGATGTGTGCTACCTCTACTTCCGAGCGGCAATGCCTTGGAGGAGGGGAGTGTGGGGGGTGGGGTGGGGGGGGGGGGGGAGGTGCCGAAGAGAGAAAGGAGAGAGAGAGAGAGAGTCATTTCATTTATGTCTGCATCCTCCTTTTTAGTAGCCAAAACATATGCAAGTTTAGATCAAAACGCTTACATTCTACAGATCTGATCTGTAAACCTAGAAGCCTGCTACACAAACTCTCTTTGTTTTCAGATCATTACCATGTCTGTATTGGAAAGAAAATGTAAAATATGTGAAATGTTCAGAATTACCCAGCCATCTAAAGGATTGTGTGGACTACTGTACTTGCAGATTTATTGTTGAAAGACTTTATGAGTAACATTTGACAAAAGTATCACTTTTGCGACCCGACATGTCAGCAGATTTTGCAACATTGTTGTACATAGCTGACGTCAAAATTTTCCTGGCCCAGAGAAATTTGTCTAAAGGCGGTCATTTACTGCAGTGACAGTGACTGGTTTGGGAGGGACTGTGTTTGTGAATGTTGCATTTCTTTCTTGTTATCTTTTTGACACACCAAGAACTGTTCGTACTTTTGTGTACGAAACACCAGCAAATTTCTCTGTGACTTGCCTCCAAACTGTTCTAGACCCAGATCCGAGATTTTCAACAAATCTATGTTTTACTGTCTGTGGTGCCTCACTTTCAATCAGAACTGGTTTTCCTCTGAAATGTACATTTCCTTCTACAAGAAAAAGTCATGTCTGCGTCTTTGATACTGCCTCACAGTACTTTATTTTCCACAGCAGTGCGGTTTTTCTTTGGAACTTTGACACGTGTCACCTCACGATCACATGTCAAAGGTTAGGTTGACCCTGCCCTAGGATTGTCAGGTAAAAAAAAAAGGTTCTCTCCACCCCCTCCACTCCTCTCCCTCTCCCCCCTCCCCACCCCCTCCTCTCACTTGAATTCAACATCGAATTAATTATTCTGACATATAAGCAGGACTTAAGAAAAGAAGAAGAAGAACAGAGAGAGACAAGACAAGACAAGACAAAATTCTTTATTTACGAGGATAATAGATAAGCACTAACGTGCTTTTTTACATCCAGTCCTCGCCCTGAGTAGGGACTACAACATGCAGTGAAATCAATTTATGTAAGAAATCAAAGAAGCAAGCAAAGCGGTCATGTAATCATAGAGGAACATCAAATGAAAATAGAAGATAAATGAAAACAAAACAAAAAATAAGAATAATAATAAACAAAACAACAACAAAAAATAATAACAAAAAAATAAAATAAAATAAAAATGAGAATAATAATAATGAAGAGGAAGGAGAGAGCGGGGGTAGGGAGTGAGGTGGGCTAGGGAAACATATGTAAGTGTACTACAACGTACAAGATTGGCATGTATGAAAACAGACAGTGAAGTGAATATGACAAAGTGCGTACATATTTTTGAACACACAAATACACGCACGTTTGCACGCATAGAGAGAGAGAGAGAGAGAGAGAGAGAGAGAGAGAGAGAGAGCAAGGCACCACATGCATTCATTTTTCGAAAGGCATGAAAATACGTAGAACGTATTAAGCAAATCACACACACACACACACACACACACACACACACTACGAAATGTTCTGAAAGAATTGGAAGTTGTGAACATCACTGTACTCCCAGAAGTTTACTGTCACATCTGCGTATTATCATGTCTGTTGATCATTTCTGTTTACTGTCTGACTGACTGACTGAAACCAATTTATTGTCAGATTAACTCAAGGTTGTACTGACATTTAAGAAAACATTATGAACAGAATATGAACGTTTTTCATTCAAAGCAAAGAAGCATAATTAACACACAAAATACGTGCGCACACATACACGTACACACACACACACACACACCACACACACACACACGTACACACACACACACACGCACTTACATAAATACACAAATACACACATCTCAATACAAACACACCCATACCCTCACATATACTCAAACTTACACACTCGCACACACAGACATACACACGCCCACACACACACGCGCACACACACACCCGCGCCCACACACACACGCACGCACGCACGCACGCACGCACACACACATTCATACTCGAGCACTCGTACACACATGCATTCACTCTCACAACACACTCTTTCACGCACACATACACGCGCGCACATACACACCCACGCTCACACACACACACACACGCACACGCACACGCACGCACGCACAGAGAAAAAAAAATTCTGCCAATTATATACAATCCTGTACCCCTTTGCACCTCCCCCCCCCCCCCCCCCCCCCCCCCCCCCCCCCCCCCCCAGCCAGGAGCGACGGGATCAAGAGATCGGAGCAGCAGAACGGACGACATGAACAGGTTGGAGCTGGTCTCGGTACCACTTGTGTCGCGAATGAACTGGCCGTACCTAACACCGAATTGGATGAACACAGTACACAACACAGGAGGAACACATCAAGCCGATTCGAGATGGTGGAGGCACTGCACTGTGTAAGCACGTGTGTAGTTGAAGGTAAAAGACAATCACCACCCGATGGCCAATCAAAAGATTATCATGTAGTTTTGAGAAAGAGAGAGAGAGAGAGAGAGAGAGAGAGAGAGAGAGAAACTGTTTTGTTATTGTTTTTACAAAAAGATATGTGAATAAACTTTAAATGATATTGACTACAATAATAACCTTCTCACAAAAACTGCAATTCATTCAGAAATTGAAAAAAAAAGTCTGTAGGTACTTTTTATAACATAGGGGTTCACAAAGAACTAGAACAAAAAGAAATCCTGATCAAAACTTTGACGTATGAGAAGGACGTGTCATAAGCAGCATTCGGAGGGGAGTGGGAGAGAGAGAGGTAAAACGTAAGCTAAAAAATGAATTGTCCCATACGCTAATGATAAAGTGTGCGCCAATTGATATAGATCTGGATCTAATTGGAAAAAAAACATCTTCTAATTGAACTTACTCTGTTCGTTCATTTTTACTGAAGACTGAAAATAAAATTTAAGTCATTGGATTTCTGAAGGTACTGCTTTGCGTGTTTACTTGTATGCATGTGAGTGGAATGGTTGAACATGCACTTACCTTTAGACTTTCCCATAGCGCCCTGTAGACTTCCTTGCGGCTTGATCCTGTATGAAATGGTGCCAGGTCAAGCGCCAACTTCCCCCTCATGTATGAAAAAGAACGGACTAAGCCAGAATAGGGCTGAGCATACAGTTCCGAGTTGGGGTCTTGAGAGACCCCAGCCATCGCTTTAGGTATATGCACTAAAACGGCTCTTTGCTGAGTAGGGGTCGTGAGAGACCCCAGCCATCGCTTTAGGTATAAGCACTAAAATGGCTCTTTGCCGAGTAGGGGTCGTGAGAGACCCCCGCCATCGTGTCTGTGTAGTCAAAAGCTTCATCGGTAAAGGTTAACCCTTTCAATGTCAGAGTCACACACCTCAGTACACAACTCAGCTGCTGCTAGACAGCAGCTGTGCATAAGAAGCGAAACATAGGTCAAACATTAAAAGGTCTGACCCATTTTTCACATCGTTCACTTGTCAACAACAGGCCTTCCATGATCATTTTCTAAAATCTAGCTTACTGTCAATGTGGCACCATGTGCTTTTTGTGAACTTCTGCTTTTTGAAGTGCCGGCCATGTTTTGACCAGGGAAAACAGTTTTTAAAATGTTCCTATCCTGCACCAAGAAAGCTACCCTCATCCACACATCAGCCAAACATTCTGCAGACATGAGGTCTGACCCTGCTGAGAACATTGAGCACGGCTCCTGCCAGCACAAGTTCATTTTTTGCTGATGAATGGCTCATAGTGGCAGCGACCTGAATAGGTCCAGAATGATGAAGTGGCCACTTAAAGCCACTTAACCTGCAATTACCTGCGGACAATCCTGACGCATGTCAATGTCAATTAGTGAAAAATTGTCCTGATATTCTGCCTACTGTCTGTAGGGGGGGAGGGGGGTGGGGACACAATGAATACTTAGTGCAGATTCCATGCTAACAGAAAGAGATTTCTTGTCATACAAACGGTCAGCCCTGTCTGTCACTGTATTTTCCCCTATGAGTCACTTGTGAAATTTCCTGACTTAGCAACATGTCAGGCTGGCAAAAACACATGAGAAAGAATTTAAGTGGTTCACTTTCACACTTTTTCTACATCTGTTCAAGATAATACATTTCTCCCCTTTTCTCCTGTTCTAATGTCGTCATACTAACCAAGCAGACGTAAACAAGACATTCTGCTTGTATGTGTCAGTCCTGTTGCTTCCACTATAACAGCATGGTAATACCTACAAGATACCCGAAAGTATACTGAGTGCTACATTCGTTGTACGCCCTTTTGGTTGATATATAGCAATAGGCTACAACACTTGATTTTGGTAACCTGCAACAAAATTTTGAAAAAAATACCACACTCGTGTACCAACACAGTTGTAAGCACAAGCCAAGCACACGGAAACAGGGAAGTCTCTTACTACATGGGACTTAAGCAAAATAACTAAACTGGACCTGGTGTGAGCTTTGCCTCACTACAGATTGAGCCAGGTTTTTCTCATTACAAATAAATAATTTGAACCTACTGTACATCATTTCACAAAAGACTGAGCACATTTTCACAATTCCAGGGTCCTCTCGGCGACTTGGTGTCTTTTCCACATGATGTCAGTTCTCTGTGCCTATGGCGTTTTCATCATTGGTCAAAGCAACTTGAGCAAGCAATCTGAAGTATTGAGACAGACTGAAAATGGACACAACTGACCAAGAACACAAGAAAGAGACTTAATAAGACAAATAGGTTTTGGCAGAACGACTTTTCCCTCAACAACTCTTCCACAAACTGGGAAAAGTAAGACTCTCCCATCCAAAAATCAAACACTTTACACACAGTTGTAGTCAACACGCCCTGGATATGGTCGTGGTGAAAAGAAGGGGTTTCCGGCCTTGTACCAAAAGCAGCGTAACAAACTTGAGCCATACCTTGGTTAACGTTGTTGTGTGTACACAGAACATCCATGGAACTCTCACTTTCTACAATGTCCAGCAAACAGGCTGATGTTTTTTCCCCAGCTGAACCACCACAATCTGTTTTCAGCCAGCATCTTCTTTCTCCCCTGGGTATTTTGATTATGTATGACACATACAGCAAGTGCGATAGATAGAAAGAAATTGTGTGTGTGTGTGTGTGTGTGTGTGTGTGTGTGTGTGTTGTGTGCCTGAATGAGTGGTGCTTATGTGCATATGTACACATACACCCTAAATTGTACACTGGAAAGTATTTACAGGCATCTGTTATCTGCAAGCAAGCAAATGTACACTTCCCATTTGCAGAAATTCCTCATGATTGGTAGAGTAAGGACATTTCAGCTGCAAACTTCCTGTCTGACACTGTCCGGTTTGTTAAATAAAATCTACCATCACATGTTCAAACAACAACAACACTTAACATTGATATATACATTTTGCACAATAACATTACTTGTGAACACAGTTCATGATATCACACAAAGCCAGTCTATCTTGCCAGTATACATATTCATTTGTGTAATGGATAACTGCTTAAATTAACAAGATAGTTCTTTGTTTTGGATCACTTTTATCAGCAAAACTTGTTATATGGGGAGAACATTTCTTCTTTTCACTAGTTACAGCATAGCATAACAAAAAAGTCAAGTTTATTTTCATCAATATTCATAATGTAATGAAATAAAATGAAAAAGAAATGTAAAACTCAAAATGAACAGACTGGTCCAGTGGCTCACTGGTCATTTCTACAGATCCTCATCACTTGTGAAAAAACATTTTTGTTTTACCAATATAATACTCCTCATTTTTATTAAATCAAAAGAAACCACTGTCTCTTCAGTTCCTCAGTGAAAATAAATGATCTACTAGACGGGAAGCATTTTCTACAGGTTTGTCAGTAAGTTCTGAGGGCTCAACAACAAACAAATCCTGTACAACAATACATGACAACGCTATCAAACAAAGAAGGATGGACGTTCATCGTCATCATCATCACTATCCGTAGAGTCCTCAGAATGATGGGCCTCCACAACTCTGACCAGGATATCCTCTTCTGCAGCGTCTCCATCATCCAAGGCTCCATCACAGTCAGCGTCGGGCAGCCCAGATGGGTCCTGGCTGGGGTCCATGAAGGTCTTCACAGAGTCTGCGGTCACATTGTCTGGGCAGGGGAAGAGGAAGGCCTCAGTATCAGCGTGCTTTCCTTTCTCCTCCACACTGTCCATGCCTAGGTCCTCGACGTGTGTTCCACTACTGTGTATATGGGAGTGCATTTCTGCCGTCATCTGCAGCAAGTTCTCTGCCATTTCCAGCAGCGATACATGCTCATCATCCTGTTCTGCTTCAGCCATTCCAAGGGGTCTGTTGGAGTACAGACCGCCGGCTCCTTTGGGTGATCTTTCTGCTCCTCTGGCGGATCGTTTGGAGCTGCTCAGCAAGCTTGTGTCTTGCAACGCAACGGCAGTTTTGGCTTTAGCTTTTGACGGTTTGTGTTGGTTGACTTGGGTGTTGTTCTTCTTCTCCAGGAGAGGCCATGAAGGCACAGGCTCATGAGGTGGGGGGCTGGGAAGGAAGGCACAGTCTTGGAAATCGGGAGCAGAATCTGCACCGGCTGCGGAGTGGGATGGTTCTGACAGGGACAGAGATGAGTATGACGAAGACGTTGGACCATACGGATCTCGCCTGGACAGAAAGAAGGCACCAGAGTCCTCTCCATTGTAGGAGGTGTTGGCTTTCCTCAACGGCCTGTCTGATGATATGCTGGGACTAGTGGAGGTGGATGAGGAGTAGGATCGGCCTTTCTGAAACAGGGCATGGAAATCCTTGCTGAGGAACTCGCTGGTTTTATCCGAATCTGTAGCGTGGATGTTGGCCACAGACAGATCCTTGATCGTCCCGAACATGCCGCCCTCAGCGCAGGGGGCTTCCGCGGGCAGCAGCTGGGATGACTGCGAATCTTCCAGCAACTGACCGCTGGCACCGTCAGGAGATATGGACGCTGAGGACAGGGTGGCCAGGTCTGAGGAAGTGCTGGGTCTCTGCGGGTGAGGACTGAGGTCTGCTGCCTGGCGTCGCTCCAAGCTGGGGCTGAGCTCGGAGAAGCTGGAGGTGCTGCTGTTGTGGCTGGTGTCCACCTTGGTCTTGGGCCCGCAGTCCAGGCAGTACAGGTCCTCCACGCTTTTGTTGGGCACGCGGGTCACCACCGTCGATGTGGTTTCCTCAAAACGGCTCTGGCTGTACTTGCGCTTGTGGCGGGCTCCCTTGGAGGCTTGGTCTGTCTTGCCTGATGCGTCTGTGTGGCTACCTGCATGCAGGAAGGGACAGCATCCATGGTCAATAGACTTATAGGAGTCGACAATCTTAGAGCAATAATTCATATGCACATTTTTTTTTTCATTAAATGATACAGTCTTAAAGACCTTAAGTAACATGAATCATGTCTTACACATATTTGGCTATATAAAGCATATTTCTTCTCTTGATCCGTGTTTCCTGTGAGTGTTTCTATTGCAAGACAAAACAAGCTAACAAACTTACACCATTCTCTGAACCTCTATCACTCCCACTCCCCCCCCCCTCCTCCTCGCTATCCCCCCCCCCCTTTCTTCTACAAAGAAAATGGAGGGGGGGGGGGGGGAGGCATGTGAGAGAGGATGGATGAGGAAGGGGTAGGTGGGAAGGAGGTGAAGACATCATAATTTTGTTAATTGCAACCATAAACACACCACTCTGAATTCTAAATGTCAAAACAATCTTGTTTTACAGAACTGAACTTCTCAAAAGTCTATTGTACTACATAACACAAAAAAATGAATAGAAGATTAAAATAAAAAACAACCCTTCTTTCAATTCGGTCATAGAAAGAGTAATGTGCTGCCAACAATTTCAACCTTTCGGCTCAGATGTACCCATACAACATATGTGCACCTGGCTCAGCAACCTATGCTGTGTGAACAACAGTTCACTTACTGAACAAACACCCTCACTTTCGTCCCAAATACATGGAATAGGGCTAATTCACATGACAGTGGCTTTCCTCTGGAGCTCTCTTGCCTGTGAATCTGAGAAACTATAACACTTTTGTCATGTGCACATGAAACAGCAGATTTAACAGCACATTTTCGAACTTGAGTATGACCTCGAAGTCCCAAATTCATGTCATGGTGGACCAGCTTCCTGCTCAAAGCCTTCTCACTCTTGATCAAGCCGTGCAAATTTTGCCAGAATTGCTCAATCAAACCAGTGGGAATGAAGACTTTGATGCAGACGGTAACATCAAAGTGAGAGAGACGGATCACTGGAAGCAAAAGACTGTGAGTTGGCAGATGTGTACAACTGAGATAAACAGCAGGATCACCTTTTGCAAGTGAATGATATCAAGTAAATAATTTGCATTGTATTGGTACTTGCTGGTACAGTTTCATAGGTCTAGCTGAAAAAGATCAAAAACTATGTGCAAAGGAAAATAGCGCATATGAATTTTTGGGTATGGTAATTTCTGTCAATGTACAAATGGAAAATTCCCTCAGCAGTCTATGGGTCAAGGTCACCGGCCTAGGTAATAAAACAGACACTGACACACCTACCAATATGGAAGTTAAAATACCAGCACATCAATAACGTCTAAAAAACAAAACAAAACAGAAAAGAAACAAAAACAAACAAACAAAAGAAAAACCAATATACACAAAAGCATCTTCTCATACCAAAGAAGATGACACACATACCAGCTCAAACACAAAATCACACTCCAAGTCTTGTAACACACACATATACACACACGCATGCACATCAATTTTTCTCTCTTTTTTTTTTGACTCACAGTGAGGGATTGTGGAGGACAACTCTAACACTCTCTGTAGTTCCATGTCCAACTCCTCCATGGGCGTCATGGCTGTGGCTCGTTTCTTGCGCTCTGCTCCAGAACTGTTGGCCCGAGGCCGCACAGACCCGGCAGCTGCCTTGGGGGAAGAACCGGCTCTGTAACAAAGCACATCCCATCGATTACAAATAGGTATTTTCCTGAAAACTGAAGAAAGGTTTTCTTTAAACCATTTCGTCCCTTCTGACTTTCATAGATGACTGCCTTACCTGACTTGAGAAGACGAGAAGATAAATAGCCCAAACAACTGGCTACCTTTCACATGAGGAGCCCCGAGATATTGAATTCCGCTGCCATCTACTCATGAATCGTCAGGACAGATCAATTATGCGGGAAGCTGAAAACCACAACAGGCCACTTCACACAATGAACAGCCAGGAAACATCGCAGCCAACTGAACAGCAAATAGCCAAGAATTACACTACGGAGATAATGAGAAACAAGTGGCCACTTGAAACAGTGAATAGTCAACAGACATCAACGTCGAATGGCTGTTTACACAGCGAATTACCGGGACATGTCACTTAGAAGAAAAGGAAAAAAATCACAAGTGGCAACTTACTGTAGTGAATAGTCAACTGTCATGAAGGAGAAAATCAAGTGAACCGATGGTTTAAACTGTGACTAGCAAAAAGATAACGCTCCAGAGACCAGGAGAAAGCCCAATCAACAGACCCAGGTCATTCTCAGAGTTCTGGTCCATAAACTTCCGTGTTCCACACAAGAAAAAATAAACAGGGAAAGAAAACTGCAAAAGCAGTGAAGGGGCAGAAAGTGTGACTTTTCTCCTGTGGTCATGCCTAGGGAAAGAAAACTGCAAAAGCAGTGAAGGGCAGAAAGTGTGACTTTTCTCCTGTGGTCATGCCTAGGGAAAGAAAACTGCAAAAGCAGTGAAGGGGCAGAAAGTGTGACTTTTCTCCTGTGGTCATGCCTAGGGAAAGAAAACTGCAAAAGCAGTGAAGGGGCAGAAAGTGTGACTTTTCTCCTGTGGTCATGCCTAGGGAAAGAAAACTGCAAAAGCAGTGAAGGGGCAGAAAGTGTGACTTTTCTCCTGTGGTCATGCCTAGGGAAAGAAAACTGCAAAAGCAGTGAAGGGGCAGAAAGTGTGACTTTTCTCCTGTGGTCATGCCTAGGGAAAGAAAACTGCAAAAGCAGTGAAGGGGCAGAAAGTGTGACTTTTCTCCTGTGGTCATGCCTAGGGAAAGAAAACTGCAGAAGCAGTGAAGGGGCAGAAAGTGTGACTTTTCTCCTGTGGTCATGCCTAGGGAAAGAAAACTGCAAAAGCAGTGAAGGGGCAGAAAGTGTGACTTTTCTCCTGTGGTCATGCCTAGGGAAAGAAAACTGCAAAAGCAGTGAAGGGGCAGAAAGTGTGACTTTTCTCCTGTGGTCATGCCTAGGGAAAGAAAACTGCAAAAGCAGTGAAGGGGCAGAAAGTGTGACTTTTCTCCTGTGGTCATGCCTAGGGAAAGAAAACTGCAAAAGCAGTGAAGGGGCAGAAAGTGTGACTTTTCTCCTGTGGTCATGCCTAGGGAAAGAAAACTGCAAAAGCAGTGAAGGGGCAGAAAGTGTGACTTTTCTCCTGTGGTCATGCCTAGGGAAAGAAAACTGCAAAAGCAGTGAAGGGGCAGAAAGTGTGACTTTTCTCCTGTGGTCATGCCTAAGGAAAGAAAACTGCAGAAGCAGTGAAGGGGCAGAAAGTGTGACTTTTCTCCTGTGGTCATGCCTAGGGAAAGAAAACTGCAAAAGCAGTGAAGGGGCAGAAAGTGTGACTTTTCTCCTGTGGTCATGCCTAGGGAAAGAAAACTGCAAAAGCAGTGAAGGGGCAGAAAGTGTGACTTTTCTCCTGTGGTCATGCCTAGGGAAAGAAAACTGCAAAAGCAGTGAAGGGGCAGAAAGTGGGACTTTTCTCTTGTGGTCATGCCTAGGGAAAGAAAACTGCAAAAGCAGTGAAGGGGCAGAAAGTGGGACTTTTCTCCTGTGGTCATGCCTAGGGAAAGAAAACTGCAAAAGCAGTGAAGGGGCAGAAAGTGGGACTTTTCTCTTGTGGTCATGCCTAGGGAAAGAAAACTGCAAAAGCAGTGAAGGGGCAGAAAGTGTGACTTTTCTCCTGTGGTCATGCCTAGGGAAAGAAAACTGCAAAAGCAGTGAAGGGGCAGAAAGTGTGACTTTTCTCTTGTGGTCATGCCTAGGGAAAGAAAACTGCAAAAGCAGTGAAGGGCAGAAAGTGGGACTTTTCTCTTGTGGTCATGCCTTCATTTTCAGCTTGGCCAGAAAAGAAGGCACTCTTCACATACCTGGGACTTTCGCATAATGCACCCAGTGAAAAGCACCACACCAAAAGCGGGCTTTACAAAAGTCCGTTAATTTCTGTGCAACAAATCAGGCAATAACTTTACGATAAGGCGGTAGCCTTGTACAGCCCCAAAAGGCCCAGTGTCTCTGCTCTGAGCAATTTTGACACGTTAAAAACAGAGGAATGAATGTAAACCATGCGATGTGTGGTGGCCTGTTCTGCACTCACTTCTGTTGCTCTGGTTCGTGCAGCAGTCCCGTGTCTCTGAGGTACTGCAGGCGGGACATCTCCAGGGCACGCAGCAGGTCCATGTGTTCGTCCAGAATCACCTCAGGGATTTCCTCTGGAACAACACAACAAGCAGCTGATGAAGACGTAACGCTTTACTTCAGGCGGTACTTTTCTGTCAGGAAGCAACTGTGCATCTGCGCGTAAGTGTGCATGCCACTGTATGCATGTTTGTATGGTGTGTGTGTGTGTGTGTGTGCGTGTTGTATACACTTGCATAAGTATCGGTGCGTGCCTGTGTATGTGCATATGCGTGTGTGTGAGTGAATGAGTGAATGTTTTCACATCAGTTTTACTTTACTCTGAACATTTGAAAGCATCTAAAAAAAACTACTACCTAGCTAAAATGAAATGAATAAAATATTTAAAAAATTATCATAACCTGAAGTGCTGATGCACAACCAGAGAAATTTTCAAGAAAAAACAATTTCTAAATACAAGATTAAAGGTACTCAAAACTTAAGCATGACAAGCAAACTTTTCCAGAAACAGTAATCAACAAAAGTTACCAATAATTTCAAACTGGTGTGTGTGTGCACGCATGTGTGCGTGCGTGTGCGCACTCGTGCGTGCGTATTTTAGAGCACAACCAAACTTGCTGACACATCAGCCTGTGGCTATACTTGATTTCCAACACTCAAAAACAAAGGAAGAAATCCAACCTGTACAAAACTCCAACCACAGACACATTTCAGTGCCTGCAGGAGGCTCATCATCTGCTAGGTCACGATTCAACTGAAGCCTCTTTCTTTATAACTGCTATAAATGATGAATCAAGCACATATCTCAAATCACACCAAAGCCAAGCCAAGCCAGGGACCTACCTTGTTGCTGCTGCTGTTGCTGCTCTGCCTCCGCCATGTTCTGCATTTGGTCGTGATGCTTACAGCGACGACTGCAGTACTCGTGGACCTCTTGTGTCCGTGGGTTGACGGCGTTGGGCCGGTTACAACCCACCCTCTTGCATTTACCTTTTCAGACAGCCACATTATGATCATTATTCAAGGTAGCTCATCATACATCATTCATGTGTGCAGACTTGTTCAAAATGAGCAACAGAGAGACAGTGTGTGTGTGTGTGTGTGTGTGTGTGTGTGTGTGTGTGTGTGTGTGTGTGTGTGTGTGTGTGTGCATATGTGTGCATGCATGTACATACATGCCCATGTGTGTGTGCATGCATGTACATGCATGCCCATGTGTGCGTGCATGTGTGTTCACATACAAGAGATAAAAGCATGAAAATGAAAATATTCACACACACACACACACACACACACACACACACACACACACACACACACACATATGTGCACACATATTCACACACATAAGCAGAGAAACAAAAATGAAATAAATAAAACAGACAGTAAACAAAAAAATGTCAATCAAGGAACAGGAAAAAAAAAATCAAACTGCTTAAAACATGATTTCACAAATGCTACAGCAACACTTAGAAAGGGTCTCTACCATATTCTCGAAGTGCTGCAACCGACACCTCTGAGTCAGAATCATCAGAATCCTCCAAGGGCCACTCCAGCAAGGCCATGACATTAGTGTGACGACCAGAAGCATCCTTAATCCAAGGGTTTCCTGGGTCTACCTCCTGGATTGATGCCATGATGGCCTTCCGCAGATCCTCCTATAGACACACAAATCAAAATTCGTGTTCGATTAAACGATTCTCAAACAAGAACTTTTCTGGCAAAGCAGATAATTTTTTTTCTCTCTGAATAGCCAATCTCTTCAAGGGCAACTTATAATGTGTAATATTTTGCTCCAGCTAAGCAATTTCTTTGCAATGTAAACATATAGCACAAGAATGCACTTTCTTTGTCTGCATTTGTTTAAACAAAGTGTGACCACATCTTTGTCGCTCAATCTTATGAAGGCTTCTACAGACTTGAAAGCTTTAAAACAGAAGAACATCCAATGATGCAAGAGCACATATACACAGAAAAACACATAAGATGATGTTTATAAACAAACAACCCAACAGTGTGTGTATGTGTACTGTGTGTTATTTGTGTAAAGCACTGCATAGTCCTTTTTTTTCCCCTCAAGGTAGCCAAATTTTCAAGGATAATTTACACAGCATAATATTATGCTCCAACTATCTAACTTCTGCCATGTACAAATATAGCAAAAGAATGCACTTTCTGTGTCTGTGTTTGTTTAAACGAAGTTTGTTCATATTCTCTCTCTCTCTCTCTCTCCGTCTCATTCTTTTCTTTCCTCCCTTTCTTTTGTCTCTTAAATACGATTTTCATTCCTACATAATTTCTAACCAGCACTGACTTCTGTTATCAGAATGAAGCTCTCCCTAAATCGACCCTTTTACAGGAACTCACATCTTCAGTCTCCATGCTGTATTTTCGGCGGCGCCGGCCCTTCTTCATGGAAGGAGGAGTTTCAGGAGGCACCAACCCTTTAGCAATGGCTGCCGTGAATTCCAGGCGCCGACGCTGAACATTGTGAGCTTGTTCAATGATTCGGGAGCGCGGTGTGCGTAGATACAGTCTGTTGACCATCTGAGAGAGGATTTCGGTACATTCCTCCAGCTCTGTCTGTTAACAGAATAACATGTTTGAGAAACTAGCAGCAATAAAAACTAGGAATTTAAAGCCTAAACGGTTGTTAGTTTCACCCCTTGATTTCATATACATTTGTGTGTTCTCTGAAATCTTTGTTTACTGACAGATGGCTGTTTAAGATTTGCTGTCAGTCTCAGTCAGGTCTAATGTATATACATATTCTCAAATCACATTATTCATTGTTCACTGATCTCTGACAAGAAAAGCATGTTGAACACAACTGTGTGGAAATGAAATTAAATAAGACAATGAAAATAAAATTCAACATGGTAAAACGCCATGAAATTGTACATAACACTTTAAACATTCACACATCTGAATATGAGCACGCATGCACGCACACGCGCGCGCACACACGCACACACACACACACATTTGAAAACATGTGTTAAGACAGACAGACGGACACACGTATTAGACACTCTGAGGACTTATTGAAACTACAGAAAAAAATAAAACAACATCTGAAAAAAAAAAGGATACAGATTGTCTCACCTGCATGAACTCAAAGACTATCTTTTTGTAACCAGGCCCATCTAAGTAGTAGCCATAGACATAGGAACACTTCAGCACACGTCGAGCTTTCAGCAGCTGTCGAACAGCATCTTCCACAAATCTAGTCTCCGCTTTGGCTGTTGCTGAAAACCGCCAATCATACTGTTAATGGCTAGACCACTGAATATAACCTACATCAATTCAATATGATGTTTAAATTGTGTGCCGTTTAAATACAAATCTAAGCTGTGTATCTGAACAAAATAATGCTATCCTTGGTGGAACAAACCGAGATAAACATAAATTCAATTATGATAAAACATAGTTCTGTTGCAAGTATAGGTATTATCTTCTTCCCACTTGCATACCCAGTGCATACATGTCATAACTCTGTGACAGCCAGGAGCATAAGTGTAAGGCCGGAGTGTCAAAGCTTCCTTTTCAACAGTCTTGTATATCATGGGTAGACCTACAAAGCAGCAAACAGAAACATAAAGACGGGTGTCAGGCCCATTTATCAGCAGTTCACAAATATTTCTGTGCTTGCCTTTTTTTTTTTTCAAAGTACATGAAATGGCAAAGTTTAGGTGTGTGCTTGTTTATACTGTGCAACTGACTGGACCCAGAATCAAAAGTTAAACGTTTTTCTATGAAAACTAGAAATAAAGATAAAAGGAAAACAAGTTACCTATATCAGTGACAGCTTCAGCAAGTTTCATCATTTTATCCTTGGCTGTCTGCAGCAGGGGTTCTTCCAGCTTGAACACAGATACACACAGATACACGTGGAAGGAAACCGCTACACAGGAATATTTGCATCAGAGTTTCCATTTAAATGAAGAAGAAAAAACAACATCCAAATGAAGGGAGTTTTATTCATCTCACGACCCACACAGGAAAACTGGCAAGCAGATTACCACCATGAAGTACCCCCCGTCCAGTTTGAATAGCACAGAGCCAGCGAGTCATTTCTCGACATCCTACCTGACCCCATTGCCGAGTAGCTATGGTGATAAGGCTATATCATGTACAGCACTTGAGTTACACACGTAAATCTGTCTTTTCAGTATTCTCACCTTTTCACACTTTTCCGGCTGCAAATTACAGTTCTTGTTCATGGAGACCCGTGCATTTGAAATCAGGTCTTGGGATATAGATCGTTTTTCAATGTCAGCATTCTTTTCTCTTATAAACATTGTAGAATTTTCCATTAAAAAAAAAAAAGTCATATTTTCCAGAAAAATGGTATATTCTAGACTCTCCTTTGCTCCTGGCAATTTCTACACAGGAGGCTGAAGGGTTCTGATCCCTAGGAAGGTGATTTGCTTTTCAGTATGGCAGTAACTAACTGCTAGTGCATGCCCAAGTTGACATGTGACAAATCTTGTGTATTCTGCCCTCTACTCGCAGAATGCCTGTCTCTCATACAAATAAACACAGTTTCAATAAAGAAAAAAAAGGAGAGTGACATTTACACTCACTCTGAATACACTATATACCACTTTCACCACTGGCAGGTGTACAGCAGTATATTTGTCTGCATGTTAAACATCCATGTCTGTGTGTGATATGTATCTTTGTCTTCATGTGAAGCATCCCTGTCTGTATGTGATAACCTTGTCTTTATGTGGAACATCCCTGTCTGTGCGTGTGTATCCCTGTCTGTATGTGAAACATTCTTGTCTGTATGTAATATCCTTGTCTTTACATGAAACATCCCTGTCTGTATGTGAAAGATCCCTGACTGTATGTGATGAATATCCTTGTCTTTATGTGAGACATCGCTGTCTGTGTGCATATATCCCTGTCTGTATGTGAACCATTCCAGTCAGTATGCAATTGATATTCTTGTCTTTTTGTCTGTGTGTATATATTACTGTCTGTATGTGAAACATTCCTATCTGTGTGTGACAGATATCCTTGTCTTTATGTAAAACAGCCCTGTCTGTGTGTATATATCCCTGTCTGTATGTGAAGCACTCCTGTCTTTAAGTGATAGATATCCTTCATATGTACAAATTAGCATTCAATGCACAGAACAGAATGACTGAACAATAGGTACATTATTTTCAATGATTCCAACAAATGTAAAACACATCAAATGCATGCACTTCAATAGGCATGAAGAAACACTTTACTGCACGAATGTGATCGTTTTAATTACAGACTGGCAGACACGGCATAGAAAACGTACCACTGGTTTCATCATATGGATAATGCTTAATATAATCATTTATATATTTACTCTGTTGTGTCAAACAAAATATCAATAGCTGGTGTTTATGCTTTCCAAGAAATTATGATAAAAAAAATATTAATGAGCAATTTCTTGTGGTCTTAATACAAGAATGACAAGTACAACCACCACAAACCAGAACAAACATAACCTCACCCTACCCTGTAACTGTTTTCATGGTTTTTGAATCGAGTGTAGTAGTGCACAAAACGGTTCAGCTCCTGCATCTTGGCGTTCTTCTCTTCAGCCTGTTGACACGCACAAGAACAGAGGTTTGTTCAACAGCACGATCCAGAAAGCAGTTCACCTCAATTCATGTTGTTGCTGAAAACATCTTTTTTATTTTGGTGCTTTGATGGTGGAACACTAAATGGCTGGTCAAGCAAACATAAAATATCCAAACTGACATGCAAAAACGGTGAATAAGTGTGTCCAAACCTTCAGCTGGCCATATCAAACATCTGAACTTTGACATTGGTAAAACAGCTTCACTGACATTATACGACCAAGCAGAATCCAGTGTGCTGGTCGGATGTATTGGCAAATTTGCCTTCAGGCATTCTCTCTTTCCAAAGATCAATCAACTGTAACTCTTTCCAAAGATCAATCAACTGTAACTCTTTCAGCACCCACCCCTTCACTCCCACACTCTCTCTCTCTCACAAGCAAGCACACACACACACACACACACACACACACACACACACACACACACACACACACACACACACACATACACACACACACACACACACACACACACAAACTGATTTGTATTCAGAGAAAGAAAGTACGAAACATATCTTGTTTTAAAATGGAAACCATGAAGCGCACATCATAAAACTGTGTTCAAATGGAAACACTTGTGCTGTTAATGCCTTGGACACACAGGGGCAGTAGACTGTTAAAGGTTCATCATTTCTAAGGGAACAGTCCAGCTCTCTTCCTTTGCTGCCCCACTCTACTGTGTACTGAACCAGGATCCATTTACAGCTGCCTGGATGAGATGTTTCCCTGCAAGTGCTTAGAACTTGCATCATGCTGGTTTGATGCTTAATGATTTTATCACGTGTTAGTTGAAAAATCTGTCATCACCCTAAACTTAATGAGCAAGGCAAGATTGGATGAGGATGGTGATGTCAGAGAATCAATGTGCAATGTTGAAAACAAACCTACACATGGGGAGGGAGGACGATATTTTAAAACAAACTCATCTATTCCACACCCTATCATGCAGATTTTCTGTTCTCAACACTTTTCATACACCTACTGCAACTGGCAGCTAACAATAATTGTATGACAATCTCACATTCATCTTTATGAGTTTTTATTTGTTGGAATTACTGGATGGAAACACACACATACACACACACACACACACACACACACACACACATTCTGTATTCAACAATTGAAAAATCACGACAAAAATCAATTAAAAAATTTCACAGATGGTTCTGTATGAAACAGGAATAAGATAGAAACATCTTTCAAAATGCCTGATTTAAAAGCAGAAAAACTGTATCATCTGGATGGAAATTTACAATTTTTTTAATGCTGAATTAATCACTGTCTTAACTTCATTAAACTGTGCTCTATATTTTCCTATTAATGTCTCCCAAATTCTACAATGTTCCGATTCTAAATCAGCCGTCGGTGCCATTCACTCTTGAAATTCAACAAATCCACTTTGAGATGATGACAGAAATAAATCTACAATACGTATCTCTTATCCTCTAATGCTATCATGGTTACTTTTTGTTTAAATCTAATATTCAATATTATCACAACTGTATTAAATGTAGCTCTGGAACTAATCACAAAGACTTATTGTGAAATGACCTTGCTTCTCTGTCTGGAGAAATTAAAAGTCTAATATACAGAACGCGGTTAAACATTCTACTTCTCTGTCTGGAGAAATTTAAAGTCTTATATACAGAATGCGGTTAAACATTCTTCAAACAAAATTCTGTGAAAATCGCAGTGTAGGTCACTTCTTGATCCACTGTCCCAAGAACAAAGGAATTTCTTTTTTTCTCAAGTCTCGTTGTTGTTTTTCACCCAAGACAGAAAGAGAAAAATCTCCCAATAATACTTACATCACTGACCAGCTCAGCAGTTTGTTCTTCAACCTTCTTGACCACCTCATAGCGGTTACACTTGAAGTAGCCCCCGGTGGAGGAGTTGTGGCGTTTCCACTGCTCCAGGCATACCCAGCAAAAGTCATGCTTACACTGCAACAGGAGAAAAAGGACATGGCCTCACAGCGTTTGTCAGTCTCATGATTTACAATGAACTTCTGATCCTTGTTAATGTTTGCTTCAGGAGAAATAATACGTGTATACTTTGTAGGGACAAAAAAATGGAAAAGTAAACACTGTCAGGCATCTGTGTCATGTAAAAGAAATTGTTTAGCACATATACGTGTAAATACACAGGCACAGTTCTTGGTGGCAAGATGCAAAATTGTACACGCGCATACACACACACACACACAAACTGTACAAGTGCGCACACATACACACACACTCCTAGGAACATAAAGTCAATCAGTCTCATGTCATCATGTTACCTTTGAACACTTCATGTGGTTGCAGCCCTCATTCTTCTGTATGGGCGACTTGCAGTTGGGGCAGGGTTTGGAGTTGGTCACCAGCCACAGGCAGTTGGCAGCCATCTCCGTCTCCTCCTCTGTCCCACTCACTGAGGTGTAACACAGACAAAGGAATACTGTCAAGGTAATGCCCTCCTCCCTTGTACTGTCGCAAATATTCTACATCTTCAAGCATGGGAAGCAACAGTAGAGAACAACACCTTAGTTCAGTAAAGAAAGAATTCCAAACGGCATGCAAAGAAGAGCCAATTTTGGGTGGCTGAAAGCAAAAAGAACAGTCTGTTCAGATGGTTCTTTCAACTTACATTCCACCACTTATTGTGATCACTGTAAATTTCTTTGGAATTTGTGTTGCTACTAAGAGAGCCAAACACGTGTCTTTGTCAGCACTCATGCAGTAACCTGTCATCTCTCAAATGGGAACTACAGGCTTGAGGATGGGGTTTGTCCACTCAGATTATATGCAGCTACCTTGGGAACGGAAAAGTCAAAACATGATCCCACCATTTCAGACATCTGGATATGATGATAAACAATCCATTTGAGATTACATTTAATTCAACCTTTCCAGTCATCTGCATGAAACTGTTCATGTACCAGCTGCAGCAGCACAGTGGTTAGCGTTGCAGACTTGCAGGCTACAAGGTCACAGGTTCAATCCCCATTCGAGGCATTTATTTGCAGGGTTTTCCCACCTTCAGCCAGCTCCTCTCCAGAGATAAAAGTGCTACAGGCTGTGATGGGAAAACTGGAACCACACGCTAGAGTTTCGTCCACTTCAGGGAGGCTTCTCCGAAAATGTTGCTCAATTTTCCTAACCAACACAGCAGGGTATCCCTTACCCCTTCAGCCTGGTTGACGCCCAGATGTGTAACAAAAAGAAGTATGGAGTAAAGCTCTGTCATGTCGTCTCTGATCACAATGGAACTCCAGGGCACCATCTTCCTCACCCTCATTTTCATCACTGAATTTTTTAGAGTATTAAATTCTGTGGCCTTTCATTCCCTGGTGTCGTGGAAATGCCAGTTTCCATTTCCTCCTGAAGTCCATGCCTGCGGTAAGCTCATCAAATCTGCTCTGTGCCTGCAACTTCATGAGGACTGTTACTGAATGGACATGGCAGCACTCTCCAGTGGGGAACACTCACTCATGCTGGTTACACAACTACATCACTATGAAGTTGAGTAGATGGTGTCCTGAGATGCTGCATAGGTACAGGCACTACTGAATATTAGTAAGACTCAGCAGCAGTGCAGTGTTTCCTCTGGAGGGTTGTCTCCAGAAAGCTTGATATTGTGTAGAGATTGTGTATGGGTTGACCTGTATGATTGGCATGGGAACAATGCCACTGCAGGCATGGTTGATGAAACAGAACATGAAAGAAAGAAAGAAAGAAAGAAAGAAAGAAAGAAAGAAAGAAAGACAGAAAGAAAAGGGATTAGTTCTTGCAGTCTTGACAGAATGAATGAGAAACTGAAACAGGCAGGGATCAACATAAATCTGATGCAACCACATTTGGCGTCTTGAAGAAAGTGAACAGACATTAGACATCAAACTAAAAACACTCTTTCTTAGTTAAAAGCTTACATGACTAATATGTTTCAGAGCAGAGAACAGTGATGAGTAACTGTGAAGAATTACTGACAGAGAGAAAGATCAAGGTTAGCAGGGGCTGTGAAAACAGAGGAGGAAAATGAAAAAGAAAAAAAGAGATCAAAACAGAATCATGGGTGACACTTTGAAAATCTGAAAAAACTGAAAATGAGGCAGGGGTCCAGGGGCCGCCCAGGCCCTGGCGGGGTGCAGGGGCAGTGCCCCGCTGGGGGGTCCTGGGGGCGAAGCCCCCCGGCCGAAGACGATTTTATGAAATTTTAGGAGCATTTCATGGCCTCTTCTGGCATCAAATTGGAAAATCAAAGTGTGTGTGTGTGTGTGAAAATGAGAGATATTCTTTTGAATGACTCTGTGTGTGTGTGTGTGTGTGTGGTGAAAATGAGATATATTCTTTTGAATGACTGTGTGTGTGTGTGTGTGTGTGTGTGTGTGTGTGTGTGTGTGTGTGTGTGTGTGTGTGTGTGTGTGTGTGAAAATGAGATATTCTTTTGAATGACTGTGTGTGTGTGTGAAAATGAGAGATATATTCTTTTGAATGGCTCTGTGTGTGTGTGTGTGTGTGTGAAAATGAGATTCTTTTGAATGACTTGTGTGTGTGTGTGTGTGTGTGTGTGTGTGTGTGTGTGTGTGTGTGTGTGTGTGTGTGTGTGTCTGTGTGTGTGTGTGTGTGTGTGTGTGTGAAAACGAGAGAGGGAGAGAGAGAGAGATTTCTGATGACATCCGAGTCCTTTGCTCTTTGAGAAAGAGAGAGAGAGAGAGGGAAAGGAGGGGAGGGGGAGAGAGAGGAGAGAGGGAAGGGAGGAAGAGAGAGGGAAGGGGGTAGAGAGAGAGAGAGAGAGAGAGAGAGAGAGAGAGAGAGAGAGAGAGAGAGAGAGAGAGAAGAGAGAGAGAGCTGTACAGACAGCACACACACACACACCACCCCCCTCCTCTTTTTTACATATATACCTAAGGGGGAGTACGCTTGCAGGCAGCTTTGAACAGCCAGACCACACTGATGACAGCTAAAAGGATGGGAGAACAGTGAGAGGTAGGTAGAACTGATGGGGGGTGGGGGGGGGGGGGGGGGGGGGTAGGTGATAAAGGAGAGGAGTAAGCATCAAGAGAGAGAGAGGACGGGAGGGGGGGGGGGGGTCAGGAAGGGGACGGAGACGAGTAAGCGGCAACAGGGGGGGGGGGGGGGGGGGGGGGGGGGGGGGAGGGGGAGGGGAGGGAGCCATTCCCATCTCCACTTGTTCTTCACCCCTTTCTCAACAGTAGCGAGATTTGAATCCCCTTCTTGTAAGAACGGCATGACAAAACTTTACGTTGCCTAACTGGAAAACTTTTTTCTACCAACACAATGGCGCGACGTAGGCTTACAAGATGGCTGGACCTGTGTTGTCTTCACCGATAGAGAGCGCTTCCTCATTTCCGGTCGTCTGCTTCAGTGCTGCTTCGGTCAAAATACCGCCGATTCAACTGTTCTTCCCCCGAAAACTTTTTTTTTTTTTTTTTTTTTTTTTTTTTTTGAATGATGAAACTTGAAAAACGGAATTTCCGTCTGGGACCTTGCCGAAAAAAACGGATTTCCGTCACCCAGACGGAAGAGTGGCACCCATGCAGAATACAAAAGAAATAAAACAATGACAGAAATAAGACATTTTTTAAAAAGGAACTTTGCCTGTTCATACATATATCAATGTGAACAAGATATAGTCATATACAACTATTTTCAATACATCCATTCAGCCAAAGACACTGAGACCTCAGTATTAAAAAATTCAACTCAGCTGAAGACACAGAAGCCAAAGTGTTAAAAGTTCACATCAATAAACCTTTGAACATCCGATCTGCCTGTATCTCCCATTACCAGTTTTCTGTGACAGTTTACATTTTGACCAAAAAGTGGGAAACTGGCATCCTCAACTAGATTGATTCCAGATTTTCTGAAAGAAGGTAAATGATAACAACAGTCCTTAAAAACATCAACAACATGCAGACAGACACATGCATAGCAAACTATATTAACAAAGAGACATTCACACAAAAATCTGATATGCTAGGACTTGGACTTTTAAAAACATTACACAACCCAGTTATAACTTTGTCTTATGCTCTATAAAAACAATTTTATAATCATGTAAATGTTAAGTAAAAGTAACAGTCATTAACAAGTAATGACATGGAGACCACATAGTAAAAGTTAAAAGTCAGTAAATGGAACCAAGACAACATATAAAAATTCAATAAACCAGTCAATGACAGAGAGACCAAAGCGTTGCAGAAATCATACTGTACAGACAAAAAGCACACTCACAGGACTCTGGTTTGATGTCAGATATCTTCTTCTGCCACTTCACCCAGTTTGCACAGCTACACGGCTCATGGGCTTCCCAGTACATTCCCTGTGACAGGCGCCATACAACATACAGAATGCTTCATTATCACACAAACCCAGAAATTTGTACATGATAGAAATCAGCAATCAGTCATTCTGTGCAAGCAGAAATATAAAGTATCTCTCCTGATTTCATAATTCTTTAAAAACATGTATGTTCATAGGCAATGGCAGTCATAAACTTTCAAGCTACTGACTTATAATAATTGGCATTTGTTTATCCAAATGAAGCGCAATGTTTTTACACACGCAACACACACACACACTATTGCCACTGGTAGATTTTCAGAATATTTCATTGTATTTTGCACAAAGAAGGAGTATTGATTTTCCAATTTTTTATTTCAAAATTGGGTGACTGCAGGTGAAAATTGAGACAAGATCAAAACCAGAATGATTAGACCACCAAGTGAATGAACAAACAAATCACAAAACAAACACAATGTGTTTTGACCTATTGGGCCTTCCACAGGCAGGACAAATAACATTCAAAACATTTAAAACAAAGGATGACCAGACAGTCACTTGTCTCTCCAAATTGGGTGCAAAATTTGGTCTTGGGTAAACAAATGAAATTACGAAATGCAACTAATCCATTACTCAAATTTCCATTAGATTGCTTCCCTTGGAGCAGCCTTTTCACTGGAACAGTCAGAATTTTGAAGTAACTCAGACCAGCAGTATCATACTAAAGGTAAGACAGGATCAGAAAAACAATTCAAAGTTAGAAATCTACATCTCTTCAATACACGTTATCGAACGTATTATATGATTATAAAGTATAATATCTACCTGTTAAAGACCAGACTGAACACTCAAACAATAGCTGCCATTGATTTCTCAGACTTTCAAAATTTCTTCACGAGATCATCCAGTTCTCAGCTGATTTTAATGGCAATGTTTCCATTTCTTCCGTATGTACAGGGTCGTTCTTCAGAAGACAAGAGCAACTTACAGTTTGAACTATAGCAGCTTGATGTACAACATGGAGTGCATGGCCTTACCAGCAGAAGTAATGGCAGGCCCCACAGTCCACACTGCGCGAGGTGTCACTGGGAATGGCAGCTCGACTCTGGGAACTGCTGGAAGCCAGGCCGTCAATTTCCGGCAACTTCACCGCTCGGCCACACCCGGGAAAGGGGCACCACTTCATGTCAGGGTTGCTGTCCACGAAAGCCTGAACGGAGAACACACTATCCTTACTTCTGCGCATTTATTCATCATAATTCATTATATACACTGGTGTTATATAAATTACATGATTATGTTATAATACATTTTACTAATAAAAAATCAAGAGCTTTATGTGAAAAAAAGTTTTTGGTTGAACAGCAGCATGCACGAGTCTAAAATTAAACTAATCTTTATCAGTTAAAACAAATAAAATCACTCACACACAAACAGCAATACACAACACATGCACACACATACACACAAGCACGCATACACATACATACGTGCACTCATACACACATGCACACACACGCAAACATGCATGCATATATATGCATGTGCATTGTATGCAGACGCACACATGCATACAAACAGACGCCATTTAAATACACACACCATTTACAATACAAACACATACACTAATAAAAAGAAACACACATATTTGTTCATCTGCTCTTACTGTCACTGTGCTCCCTTTCATTTGTCCTCATCAAAACAATTCAACAAGGAGCACTGCTTCACGTCAACAAGGAGCACTTTTTCATGTGCAGATTTTTTCAGGTTTTACATCACAATTCACACCACCATCAGATCAGCCCTGTTTACCTGCACCATGTATGAACACTTACCATGGTCATGACATAATGACACATGCAAAAGCAAACGGGACAAAGCATGGAACTTGCGTTCTTGAAAGAACAAATCCTGTTAGATGGTTCAAGTACTCAATGAACACAAACTACCAATAAATCTGAACAAAAGGAAAACTGAAACTCGCCTACCTAAAATGTAATATAAAACAAACAGCATCACACAAAAGCACAATTACAACAGAAACGTCAGTTACCTTAATATCAAACTGCAGGTATCTGCGCGCCATGTCCCGGGACACAATATTTTCAATAATTTCCACAGGTACCAACATGCAGCAGTCAAAGCCTGGGCAGGTAATGTGATGAGCATCCCCTTCCTGGATCTTCATGTTCAGGTATCTGTTGACACATGGACTTTGAGCCTGAATAATCCTACATCACTTCACTTGCAACTTGTAGAATAGACATTCATAGCTTGTAAGCAGAGCATATATTTTTTCGTATTTTACCTGTGCCTGGGTGTTTACAAAAGAGAGGATATGTCTATTTCTATTTGTTATTTTTTCAACAACAAAAAGTCAAAAGGCGCTGGGCCACATCAACAAAAATGAAAGTGATTAGATGTCAACGATTGACATATTTCAAAACAAATGATAATAGTCATCTAGCATGATTACAAGAACAGAAAAAGTAATCTAGTCATGATCCTACTCTGACATCAGGTTGTGCAGTGTTCTGTCAGACAGCGTTGTGCCCGGTGCCAATCCCCACTAGTCTCAAAGAGCCCTTCCTACCACAGTCCCGTCACCAAAAATGTTTGTGGAGTCCTCATTTGTTTGATTGTTCGTGTGACACACAATGCAAAATACATTTCCTCTATTACAGTGAGACATGGAAATATACATTTCACTTCTCCTTCAAAGATGGAATTCATGTGGTCTTGTGAACTCAGTCACTAACACTGAGTGCAGGAAATAATCACCAAATTTTGCAAATGTTTCATATCAGAGTTGATAACTTTACTAGCACACAGCCGACCCCCAACATAGATTTTCAACGTTATGAGGCTCGGTGTATATTTTGCACATTTTCATAAAGCTGCATAGGCTGTGTTAAAAGGGCTTATAATACTAACAGGCATACACCATACCCAGTACTAAAAAGCATACTTAGAATAACCAGATGATTAATATCCATTATTTGTCAAAACAAAGACTTTTAAAGCTACTGTTGAAGACCCATTCTAACTTGTCTGTCATTGCTAATTCTAAAATTGTTTATATTTATATAACAGAAGTTTTTACAATGGAACTAATTTAGAGGACAATGTCTGTCAAGGCATCTACTGGAGCAAGTGGTCAAGAATAACTTAGGTGGTGATAACTCTATCATTCATGCTGGGTTTACAGGATACCCAGAATGCATTATCTTCTACATTTGAGGACTGCAGCTCACAAGTTCAACTGTTTCTACTTCAAGGACTTATGTGTACTACTGTTCAGGGGTCGGTTGCATGTACAGACTTAGCGGACTCTAAGTTTGCTTAAAGTTAGGGATTTGCTTAGCGTGAAGGAATCCTGTTGCATGGGCTTGCTTAGCAGCAAAGGATGCTTAACATCCTGCTTAAAGTTAGGACAGCTCCCCCCACGCGTAAGTGCGAACTTAGCTAGGACAGAGCATACCGCAGTAAATAAAAATGGCGAACCGCGTTGTATATGGGCTTCTGTTGCGCCGAAATTTGAGGCGAGAGAGAATTTTCAGGGATCGGACGAACCCTTTTGATGTGTATGACGACGTAGAATTGTACTCGAGATTCAGATTTCGATGGGCAGACATTTTAGACCTGTGTGATGTGATTGAGGATGACATTGATCACCCGTTTCAACGGCGAGGCTCGCTGACTCCGCTCTTGCAGCTACTGATCACACTGCGTTTTTATGCCAGTGGGTGTTTTCAGGAAGTCATTGGGGATTTGTTTGGTGTCGACAAAAGCACAGTGTGTCGAGTAATAGAGTTTCTCGAGCATTCGCAAACAGGCTGGATGAGTATGTTCGCATGCCAATGGTGGAGACGGCCAACAGAACGGCCAACAGTGAAATTTGCTGTTCTCACACGTTTCTTCCCGTCGTTGTCCGCCATGCTGTCTTGTTGATTCTCATCTGCGGGAGTTACTTTCCATTGGTTCGTTTTGGTGACGTATGCACAAACTGTGTACGATGACGGAGCCATGCTAAAAATAACCATCCTGACCGACAACTTAGTTAAGTCCGCGACAAAGACGGTATGTGCAACTGATTGACAAAAATGCGCAAAGGAAATCTTTACAAAGTTTGCTTTGGCTCTAAGCAAACTTTGCTTAAGTCAACTTTTAAGAATGTATATGCAACCGGCCCCAGACCACTAAAACATTTACAACAACAAAAAATGATGGTAGTTTTACTGCATCATCTTCTGTAACTTTTGTTTGCCCTATAATTATACTAATAAAAAAAAGAAGAAGAAAAAAAAAACAACAACATTATAACACTCACACATGTACACACCCTTTCTTGGGGAAGGGGAGGGAAGGGGGTGTGATGTGAAACAGTTCTTTCTGGACTACAATTACATGTCATACATCACTGAAATGATGAACACCTCCTTTGATTACCTGCTTAATAATGAAAGGAATGGCAAAGCAGCAGCATTAATCCCAAT
The DNA here is from genome assembly GCA_018398815.1 of Conus ventricosus. NCBI lineage: Eukaryota > Metazoa > Mollusca > Gastropoda > Neogastropoda > Conidae > Conus > Conus ventricosus. Next base: position 163,437,045 of record CM031595.1, read on the forward strand.
GTCAGCACATAAATAAACTAAAAGCCAGCAACTGACCAAATGACCTTACAATTTCACAAATTTTGTCTTTAAAGTCATCAAGAAAGACAGCAGCCGAAAAAAAAAAAAAAATGGCCAAGCACCGCTTATCACAATATCAAATCGCACACACGCCGAGGCTCACCTTTCCCAGCAATGGCGGCAGAACTGATGCAAGCAGGTCATATGGACAGGTTCATCCGCCAGCAGGAAGGTGGACGTACATATATCACACTCCGCCTCCACGGAGGGGCTGCTGGCATGGGAGGGGCTAGGCAGCGGGCTGGCCAGACTCTCCTGCACCTGCGGCTTCTCGCTGAACAGCGACCCTGGGGGCGTGACCCCACACTTGTGGCAGCAGGCGACCGGGTCCTCCATCCAGGCCTCCAGCAGTGTTTCCCTCGACCACTCTGTGGCCACATCACACCAAGGACTACTTCAAAGTCTGTTTCCCTCGACCACTCTGTGGCCACATCATACCAAGGACTACTTCAAAGTTTGTTTCCCTCGACCACTCTGTGGCCACATCATACCAAGGACTACTTCAAAGTCTGTTTCCCTCGACCACTCTGTGGCCACATCATACCAAGGACTACTTCAAAGTCTGTTTCCCTCGACCACTCTGTGGCCACATCATACCAAGGACTACTTCAAAGTCTGTTTCCCTCGACCACTCTGTGGCCACATCATACCAAGGACTACTTCAAAGTCTGTTTCCCTCGACCACTCTGTGGCCACATCATACCAAGGACTACTTCAAATTCTGTTTCCCTCGACCACTCTGTGGCCACATCATACCAAGGACTACTTCAAAGTCTGTTTCCCTCGACCACTCTGTGGCCACATCACACCAAGGACTACTTCAAAGTCTGTTTCCCACGACCACTCTGTGGCCACATCATACCAAGGACTACTTCAAAGTCTGTTTCCCTCGACCACTCTGTGGCCACATCACACCAAGGACTACTTCAAAGTCTGTTTCCCTCGACCACTCTGTGGCCACATCACACCAAGGACTACTTCAAAGTCTGTTTCCCTCGACCACTCTGTGGCCACATCACACCAAGGACTGCTTCAAATTCTGTTTCCCTCGACCACTCTGTGGCCACATCATACCAAGGACTACTTCAAAGTCTGTTTCCCTCGACCACTCTGTGGCCACATCACACCAAGGACTGCTTCAAATTCTGTTTCCATCGACCACTCTGTGGCCACATCATACCAAGGACTGCTTCAAATTCTGTTTCCCTCGACCACTCTGTGGCCACATCACACCAAGGACTGCTTCAAATTCTGTTTCCCTCGACCACTCTGTGGCCACATCATACCAAGGACTACTTCAAAGTCTGTTTCCCTCGACCACTCTGTGGCCACATCACACCAAGGACTACTTCAAAGTCTGTTTCCCTCAACCACTCTGTGGCCACATCATACCAAGGACTACTTCAAAGTCTGTTTCCCTCAACCACTCTGTGGCCACATCACACCAAGGACTACTTCAAAGTCTGTTTCCCTCGAACACTCTGTGGCCACATCACACCAAGGACTGCTTCAAATTCTGTTTCCCTCGACCACTCTGTGGCCACATCATACCAAGGACTACTTCAAAGTCTGTTTCCCTCGACCACTCTGTGGCCACATCATACCAAGGACTACTTCAAAGTCTGTTTCCCTCGACCACTCTGTGGCCACATCATACCAAGGACTACTTCAAATTCTGTTTCCCTCGACCACTCTGTCGCCACATCACACCAAGGACTACTTCAAAGTCTGTTTCCCTCGACCACTCTGTGGCCACATCACACCAAGGACTACTTCAAAGTCTGTTTCCCTCAACCACTCTGTGGCCACATCACACCAATGACTGCTTCAAAGTCTGTTTCCCTCGACCACTCTGTGGCCACATCATACCAAGGACTACTTCAAATTCTGTTTCCCTCGACCACTCTGTGGCCACATCATACCAAGGACTACTTCAAAGTCTGTTTCCCTCGACCACTCTGTGGCCACATCATACCAAGGACTACTTCAAAGTCTGTTTCCCTTGACCACTCTGTGGCCACATCACACCAAGGACTGCTTCAAATTCTGTTTCCCTCGACCACTCTGTGGCCACATCATACCAAGGACTGCTTCAAATTCTGTTTCCCTCGACCACTCTGTGGCCACATCACACCAAGGACTGCTTCAAATTCTGTTTCCCTCGACCACTCTGTGGCCACATCATACCAAGGACTACTTCAAAGTCTGTTTCCCTCGACCACCCTGTGGCCACATCACACCAAGGACTACTTCAAAGTCTGTTTCCCTCGACCACTCTATGGCCACATCATACCAAGGACTACTTCAAAGTCTCTTTCCCTCGACCACTCTGTGGCCACATCACACCAAGGACTACTTCAAAGTCTGTTTCCCTCGAACACTCTGTGGC